>CM068368.1:745970427-746587927 GCA_034769895.1 Magicicada septendecula | reverse complement strand
ATGAGAAAATGCATTTCTAAATTTCGTTACATTTGTCAAAAGATCTTATTGATCAGACGTATGAGTAATTATATTAATCCTTATGTAGCAAATACGCACGGATTCGTAAAATACCGCACTCAGGTGTAGGGCAATTAATCCTTTTTGTATTGAACGTATTTAAGTAGGCCTACTCGTGATAACAGTAAATTCTATCTAAACGTCATCTCAACGGAATCATTAAGTTTTACAAAAGATCTTATTGATCAGACGTATGAGTATAAAATTGGAAATCTACAAACACATCAAAAATATCTGTCAAACCCCTATCAAACAAAAACCCCGTTCTTATCGAGAGACAACAGTAACTGACCTAAGCACATGTGCTTCATTAGGCAACAGACCAAAAAATCAAATAGACGACTATAAGCTCAATTTAAATAAAATCGGAATATTCAATAAAATTATGTTTACTTAGTAACATATGCAAATCTTTTACTTACCTCTTAAATGTTGTTGTTGTTATACACACAATAGTCGATTGTACGATGAGTGTCTCATACAAATGAGAAATAGTGACATGTCGTCTTGTGTGTGTATATATATCATACGGCGGTAGCGTACACGTTTGAAAGTTGATGCACATTAAATTCTCTCTCTCTCTCTCTCTCTCTCTCTCTCTCTCTCTCTCTCTCTCTCTCTCTCTCTCTCTCTCTCTCTCTCTCACACACACACACACACACACACACACACACACACACACACACACACACACACACACACACACACACACACACATTTCTCATTACTATAAAAATAATTGCATGTATGTTCAGAGGTTTGGTGTCTAAATCGATGCATTTTACTTTCACCTTCTAATTTGACACATGGCTTACTTTCATACAGAAATAGCTATCGCCCATGTCCGTCTACGAGTGTTGCTAAACGAAATTAAAAATGCAGTAATACATAACGTCCTGTGAAATAGATATGGTATGTTTTTAGGACAGCCAATGTCATTAAGATGGATTATTTTCGAGAGCAGAGTCGCTACCAATTAATTTGTCACGTATCCGAATGTATCACAACAATTGTCTAGTATATAGCACTTATCATCATACGGTGACAACGCTTGCTTTCAAAGCGTGTAGGTCCGTCTGCATACAAGTCAGATGTTTGAATACTATACATCAGACCGTCTGTATCTGTCATTAGCAATCTAACGTTACGACCGTACTTGCCGACAGCATAACGATAATACGTTTGACAACGAGAGAGAGAGAAACGGTTTGAACATAACGTTTGACATTGTATATTGCAAGCATGAAATTATTATTTAGATATGGTATGTTTTTAGGACAGCCAAAAGCATAAAAATATTATTTAAATCTGTTATCTGCTTCTGTATGGAAGTCGTCTATAAATATCAGGTCAGTGCGACACAACGTAATGGACCTAACATGATTCATGCCAACGTGTGCGCTCGCTGTGTGTGCGTGTGCGTCTGTGTGTTCGTGTGTGCGCGCGTTGCGTGTTTGGTTATGTTGCGTATGCATCTGTGTGTGTGTGTGTGTGTGTGTGTGCACGTCGGATGTGTGATTACGTGTGCGTCTGTGTGTGTTCGGGTGTGCGCGCGTCGGATCATGACATAGTATTCGTAATGACCGAGGCACGTCCTTTATTGCATGAGGATAATCAGGTAGAGCAGAGCAGACACGTTTATGCAATATCAAGTGCACACACACACACACACACACACAAGAATCAGATGTTTTGTATACGTTCTAGGTGAAAAACTACTGGGGTGTCGCTGACTTTAGTTGGAAATAAATAACATTACAGATATTGATATGGTACTATGAGTAGCCTATATGTGAATACTATACATCAGACTGCCTGTATCTGTCATTAGCAATCTAACGTTACGACGGCAGCATAACGATAATGAAAGTCATACATTATCGTTATTTTGTCTAAGCTATGTTAACTTCACACACGACGTGTACACGCAACGCGCACACACACACACACACACACAGACAGACGCACAAGCAACGTAATCACACACATACATACGACGTGCGCACGCAACGCGCGCGCGCGCACACACACACACACACACACACACACACACACACACACAAGGTCCAATAAAACAGATAACAGATTTAAATATGCTATAGTCATTGTAAGACGTTACAATCCTTGAAGTGTTTAATAAGTAAATTGTATGTAAATATCACTGAATAATAATAATATAATCGTTCTAGTGTTATCGTTTGCTGCAACAGGTAACGCAGTTTACAAATAATTACATATAGGTTCAGAGGCGTATAGTGAAATAAATTAAAAATAGAAATTAATTTCCTCATTAGTTAATGTCCTTTCATCAAAACTTTGTAAATTAGAATCTTCACTACATTGAAACACACGCACACGCAGTAATAATACAAAATCACTGTTTTATTAATTTAAAATACTGTATGAAAGAGTGGTATGTAATTTTCATCCAAAATATGTAAAACAAAAATACAGATTATAGGTTAAAATGCAGTCCATTCACGTTTCATGTTAGGTTAAAACGCAAACAAACACACACTCAAACACACACACACGTGTATGTTATTTAAATTATTATTTAAAAGCGCCTGAGGGCAAAGTTATGCAAGAGGTTGTTGACGAGAACCAAACAAACTTGGATCAGCCAGTAGTGTTTAGGTCATCAGTACATGATGCAACGGGAGTGATAGGTCCAATTAGGTTTGTTACACGTTGTGTGTTAGGTTAAAATGCAGTCCATTCACGTTTCATGTTAGGTTAAAATGCACACACACACACACACACACACACACACACACACACACACACACACACACACACACACACACACACACACACACACACACACACACACACACACACACGTGTTAGGTTGCAGCCTAACACGTGTGTATGTTATTTAAATAATAATTTCAATAACATACACGTGTGTGTGTGTGTGTGTGTTTTTTGCATTTTAACCTAACATGAAACGTGAATGGACTGCATTTTAACCTAACACACAACGTGTAACAAACCTAATTGGACCTATCACTCCCGTTGCGTCATGTACTGATGACCTAAACACTACTGGCTGATCCAAGTTTGTTTGGTTCTCGTCAACAACCTCTTGCATAACTTTGCCCTCAGGCGCTTTTAAATAATAATTTAAATAACATACACGTGTGTGTGTGTGTGTGTGTGTTTGTTTGCATTTTAACCTAACATGAAACGTGAATGGACTGCATTTTAACCTATAATCTGTATTTTTGTTTTACATATTTTGGATGAAAATTACATACCACTCTTTCATACAGTATTTTAAATTAATAAAACAGTGATTTTGTATTATTACTGTGTGTGCGTGTGTTTGAATGTAGTGCAGATTCTAATTTACAAAGTTTTGATGAAAGGACATTAACTTATGAGGAAATTAATTTCTATTTTTAATTTATTTCACTATACGCCTCTGAACCTATATGTAATTATTTGTAAACTGCGTTACCTGTTGCAGCAAACGATAACACTAGAACGATTATATTATTATTATTCAGTGATATTTACATACAATTTACTTATTAAACACTTCAAGGATTGTAACGTCTTACAATGACTATAGCATATTTAAATCTGTTATCTGTTTTATTGGACCTTGTGTGTGTGTGTGTGTGTGTGTGTGTGTGTGTGTGTGTGTGTGCGAGCGCGCGCGTTGCGTGTGCACGTCGTGTGTGAAGTTAACATAGCTTAGACAAAATAACGATAATGTATGACTTTCATTATCGTTATGCTGCCGTCGTAACGTTAGATTGCTAATGACAGATACAGGCAGTCTGATGTATAGTATTCACATATAGGCTACTCATAGTACCATATCAATATCTGTAATGTTATTTATTTCCAACTAAAGTCAGAGACACCCCAGTAGTTTTTCATCTAGAACGTATACAAAACATCTGATTCTTGTGTGTGTGTGTGTGTGTGTGTGCACTTGATATTGCATAAACGTGTCTGCTCTGCTCTACCTGATTATCCTCATGCAATAAAGGACGTGCCTCGGTCATTACGAATACTATGTCATGATCCGACGCGCGCACACCCGAACACACACAGACGCACACGTAATCACACATCCGACGTGCACACACACACACACACACACACACACACACACACACACACACACACACACACACACACACACACACACACACACACACACACACACACACACACACACACACACACACACACACACAGATGCATACGCAACGTAACCAAACACGCAACGCGCGCACACACGAACACACAGACGCACACGCACACACAGCGGGCGCACACGTTGGCATGAATCATGTTAGGTCCATTACGTTGTGTCGCACTGACCTGATATTTATAGACGACTTCCATACAGAAGCAGATAACAGATTTAAATAATATTTTTATGCTTTTGGCTGTCCTAAAAACATACCATATCTAAATAATAATTTCATGCTTGCAATATACAATGTCAAACGTTATGTTCAAACCGTTTCTCTCTCTCTCGTTGTCAAACGTATTATCGTTATGCTGTCGGCAAGTACGGTCGTAACGTTAGATTGCTAATGACAGATACAGACGGTCTGATGTATAGTATTCAAACATCTGACTTGTATGCAGACGGACCTACACGCTTTGAAAGCAAGCGTTGTCACCGTATGATGATAAGTGCTATATACTAGACAATTGTTGTGATACATTCGGATACGTGACAAATTAATTGGTAGCGACTCTGCTCTCGAAAATAATCCATCTTAATGACATTGGCTGTCCTAAAAACATACCATATCTATTTCACAGGACGTTATGTATTACAGCATTTTTAATTTCGTTTAGCAACACTCGTAGACGGACATGGGCGATAGCTATTTCTGTATGAAAATAAGCCATGTGTCAAATTAGAAGGTGAAAGTAAAATGCATCGATTTAGACACCAAACCTCTGAACATACAATGCAATTATTTTTATAGTAATCAGAAATGTGTGTGTGTGTGTGTGTGTGTGTGTGTGTGTGTGTGTGTGAGAGAGAGAGAGAGAGAGAGAGACAATTTAATGTGCATCAACTTTCAAACGTGTACGCTACCGCCGTATGATATATATACACACACAAGACGACATGTCACTATTTCTCATTTGTATGAGACACTCATCGTACAATCGACTATTGTGTGTATAACAACAACAACATTTAAGAGGTAAGTAAAAGATTTGCATATGTTACTAAGTAAACATAATTTTATTGAATATTCCGATTTTATTTAAATTGAGCTTATAGTCGTCTATTTGATTTTTTGGTCTGTTGCCTAATGAAGCACATGTGCTTAGGTCAGTTACTGTTGTCTCTCGATAAGAACGGGGTTTTTGTTTGATAGGGGTTTGACAGACATTTTTGATGTGTTTGTAGATTTCCAATTTTATACTCATACGTCTGATCAATAAGATCTTTTGTAAAACTTAATGATTCCGTTGAGATGACGTTTAGATAGAATTTACTGATATCACGAGTAGGCCTACTTAAATACGTTCAATACAAAAAGGATTAATTGCCCTACACCTGAGTGCTGTATTTTACGAATCCGTGCGTATTTGCTACATAAGGATTAATATAATTACTCATACGTCTGATCAATAAGATCTTTTGACAAATGTAACGAAATTTAGAAATGCATTTTCTCATAACAAAATACAACGTACCCTTTCATTTTATATTCAAACTATTCTTATCTGAAACAGAACGTTATATAGATAATACGCTGTCCTGTTTAAAAAAAAATTTATTCAGGTATTAATCTGTTTGTTTAAACGTTGATCTACGTACGTGACCATACGTACTTGTTTTCGTAATGTTTGTTATAATACCTTTCCTGTTCTGGATTTATGGTATGTGCTGTGTGTGTGTGTGTGTGTGTTGAAAGCCTTATGTATATATTTATATATAGCACATAATGTATATGATAATGAAGCAGGTACTGTTATTATTATTATTATAGGAACAAGAAGGATGGATCATAGACTAAACACCACATCAAAACAGGAGGAGGAGGACCTTCTCCATAAATGGTTTTTTTCTCCGAAACGGTTAACACCTGTAGAAATTACGAAATTAAAAGCAATAGTCTACAGGCCAAGATCGACTATAAGACCATTTCTAAAAGACTTGATAAATAATTTATAAAACCCCAGCGACCTACATCACGTGTTTCGAGGCATGAGGACCCCCAACGGCATAGGATAACAGTACTTGTTAAGGTAACAAACTACTTTTAATAAACAATTTTTATCACTGTGTGTGCGTATGTTTGACTGTAGTGCAGATTCTAATTTACAAAGTTTTGATGAATACTATTTGAAAGGACATTACCTTATGAGGAATTAATTTCTATTTTTAATTTATTTCACTATACACCTCTGAACCTATATGTAATTATTTGTAAACTGCGTTACCTGTTGCAGCAAACGATAACACTAGAACGATTATATTATTACTATTCAGTGATATTTACATACAATTTACTTATTAAACACTTCAAGGATTGTAACGTCTTACAATGACTATAGCATATTTAAATCTGTTAACTGTTTTATTGGACCTTGTGTGTGTGTGTGTGTGGGTGTGTGATTACGTTGCGTGTGCGTCTGTGTGTGTGTGCGCGTTGCGTGTGCACGTCGTATGTATGTGTGTGATTACGTTGCGTGTGCGTCTGTGTGTGTGTGTGTGTGTGCGCGTTGCTTGTGCACGTCGTGTGTGTGTGCGTGTGTGTGTGTGTGATATTTAACGTCATTTTAATGTTGTTGTATTGTTATGTTGCAGGTTGCTTCTCCTACAAGTACGACACAATTATATATAAACTTTCGAAAAAATATCAATTTTACAATGTATTTATTTAATTATGAATTGTGAATTTTATATTGTGAATGTTAATCATTTAAACAAATTATGACTTTATTTTTATTTCACTCTACACCTCTGAACATGTGTACAATTAATTTATTTTTGTGAACTATTACATCAGAAGATTTGTATGAATTTCAACCACTGTTTTCTCGTGTGTGTGTGTGTGTGTGTATAATTTTAATTTATTTCGCTATACACCACTGAACCTATGTGCGTGTGTAAACTGTACTGTGCTGAGTCACGAAGACTCAGCGAGTTTTCAGTTATGTTACTATCGGAAAGTGGGCTGCTATCTAGCGGTAAGACGGCGCGAAAAGACTGAATATACGACCTGGAGTTATAAGCAGTACAGAATTAAAGCGGTAATTAGTGCTGCGCCCTACCCGTGGATAGGAAAAACTACAGGTTTAGTTTAGACAACGGCGGTCGGGGTCAGCACCTGCCGACTGTCAGCGGTATGAAAGCCTTCCGGTGCTGCTTCCTGGCGAGATGTTCCTTACACAAACGGGCCCGATGCTGGAAGATCTGTTGAAGTTTGTCTGACAAAATAACTTGAGGTAGGTGGTCGACACCATATTTTCTCCGGTAGAGAAAAAAGAAGATTTCAACAACTACACGTCTTCCAACTATGTCTAGATAAACTCTATAACGACTGCGGTAAGTCTCTCAAATTACTTTTATATTAATTAACAACTATATTCGTTGGAGAATACTGTTTTTTTAGTAAGCCTGAGTAAGCATCTGTCCACCACCTGTTGCATCGTGCATTGTGCAATACGCAATGTGTTGCTAAAGTTTTTAAAACCTTATAAAACATTCCATTCAAGTGTCAGAATTTCGGCACTAAAAAGTAAAGTATATTGAATATAAAATATTTAAGTTTAGAATTTATCTAACATCGATGCAACGAGATTGGGTTGCGCACTTAGCTTATTGCACAATGCGTAGTTAGTTTAAGTGGTATAAAGTTTTGCTACAATTAACAGGAAAGCTTTATATATATATCTGGCAACTTACTCAGGCACGTTTTGAAAGTAAATGATGTCCAGTTCATATTATTATCTGTAGTAAAAAACTATGTATTTGAATTAACATCAACCACGTGGTATCTACATATCCACGCTAAGTACTAAGTTTATGAGATGTTACAAAGCCATAATTAATTGTCAAATTGCACACAAGGTAACTCACATTAGGTGATGTTAATATTGGGAAGAATTATTGTTATAAAGATTTTCAAATAAGGCATGTTGGCCATATAAATTTTATCAAGTTTAATTAAATAGCTCAATAACTATGTTGACTTTATATATGTATTTTGGAGGGTGTGCAAACTGTGGGGCATTTGTGTTGTGGTCTCTGACTAAAAATATAATGTGTAATCAGGGTCCATCGATGTAGACGAGAAAAAAGACCTGCTACATAGCTGAACGATGAACACCATAAGCTCCTTGCTACCGGAGGAATTTGGACCACCACCCTAACACCTAAAAATGTCGGCCACAAGTTTGTCACTTCAAAAAACCCTTCATGGCTGAAATCAGGTGATAACTATCCAATTATTATTTACACATAGAGTCAACACTCAATCATACCCAGTGACCAGTTATATGCATCTGTCAACTATAACATTACAAATTTTAAACATTTATTTAGATCCCCAATTGATGGGACAGTTTAGTGTGTGGACTGGGTGCTAAATTAATTGTAAATTCCAATGTATTTCTGCTAAAATTGTCAGCCAGAGACTGGCATGCATTATATAGTGCACATTCAGCATAGATTTTCCATTTATTTCATTATAGGGGTTTCTTTACAGATTTTAAGTCATTCTGGCTATTAGTAATTATCATGTTCAATTCAGTGGTATATATATATATATTTTCTTAATTAAAAATCAGTTTAATATATTTTGTATTAAAAAAATTACTGGTGAGGGAGGTGCATTTTCAACAAGTTTCAACCAAGCAGTGCCTGTCGATACAGTTTTGAACTTGTTTGTTGAGACAAGTTGAAGGCTGAATCATCAGGATGTTAACGTGTCCGTCTCTGAGCCAAGTGTATTTTTTTCATAGGGTTATAATATTATGCAATAATTCTCTTTTTATTAATTGGCCCTGTTTCCGTATATATAAATTCTTTATATTATTTATGATAACTGGGGGGGCGTTCATTATTTTCAATATTTTTAATTTCTCACTGTAATTAGGCACTTAGCCACTTAGGCACTTAGTTTTCAATTTTATTATGTCCTGGGGACTACTGAATGCTTAAACATTATCTTATACACCTGATGTGCAATCAACTCACACCATGAGGGTAATATTATAATAAAAGTAAATTTCTAATCCTAACAGGGATAATTATAATGAAACAGTAAGAATTTATATACACCATGAGGGTAATATAAAAAGGGCGTGGCAAGACACCTTTATGTATATTTTATTGTATACTATTGTATAATGTATTTGTGTCGTGGAACATGTTATGTATGTATATTTGTGTGTACATTTTGGGGGTTATAAGTGTTATGCATTTAGTGTATTTTGGTGGGGACTTTGGATATAGGGTTTTTATTTGTGCAATGTCTTTTTATAAAAGAAAGTTAATACATGAAGTCATGTAGTTATATCCTTTTCATTTTTTATAACAGGTATTCTATCTCAATTAATCATTGCTGATCATTTCTTTAAGGAAATAATTCACTTTATTTAACTTTATAACAAGTATATGAGTTGTCACCCTTTGAAAAATATTTAATTTGTTTGAGTAATCATTATTTTTATAATTAATATTAGCAAGGAATCAATACCCTTTATCTTCATTAAGTTATATGAAGCATTCTAACAGGAACATATAAAATAAATTTTATATTTTATTAATATTTTAATGGAAGCTTTATTTCAAGGTTAGTTATAGTTTTAAATTTCAATTCATTGGTAGAGTGACATAGCAAATTATTTTCTTGGTTTCAATAATTATTTTCAGGTGGCCTTGTTGAGAAAGTATGCTTTATTTAATTAACTAATTAAGGGGAATTATAGATTACTGTTGGGTTTATTTATTTTATTATTAATTGTGCAATGAGATAGAATAATAAAAAGGATTTGTTAATTGTTTAATTCTTGAGTTTTCATTGCAAGTCCCGTCTCACTGGATCCAGCGCATTTTTGGCTTCTCTACGCTTAGCCTAGTTATAATTAACTTGTGGCCCCTCTTTACAAAAAAAAAAAAAAAATTCTCAAAAATTTTCTCAAAAAAAAAATAATCTTTTTTTTTTTAACCGCTTAAGTTAAAGTGGGGTTACAGTACCCATTAAACAGAAGTATTGTACCAGATTGCTATGCCGTTAACGTATGGATTTGTCATCTGTAACAGCACACAGGTAAGTAGTTCATTGACAACAACACACTTACATAGTTAATATTTGCCAAATATATATATTTCTAACAAGGATCAATCACACTGCCTGCATTATAAAACTATTAATTAATTATTTAGTTCATTGACAACAACACACATACATAGTTAATATTTGCCAAATATATATTTCTAACAAGGATCAATCACACTGACTGCATTATAAACTATTAATTAATTATTTGATACATGAAAAATGAAGATGACGTTTGACAACGAGAGAGAGAGAGAGAGCTAAAATTATTTACTCATCACACCGACTACTCAATGTACGGGAGAGAGACAGGAGAAAGGGTATGAAACCTTGCATAGTTGAAACGCGTGAGAGTGAGAGAGAGAGAGAGAGAGAGAGAGAGAGAGAGAGAGAGAGAGAGAGAGAGAGAGGACGTTACTATTTGTTGACACAGTTGACACAAGTGAGAGAGAGAGAGAGAGAGAGAGAGAGCGAGAGAGAGAGAGAGAGAGGACGTTAATATTTGTCGAATAAATATAAACTTTCTAATTTCATATACATGCGCACGGTACTGACCACAGAGAGAGAGAGACATACACAACGTGTGTGTGAGAGAGAGAGAGAGAGAGAGAGAGAGAGAGAGAGAGAGCTAAAATTATTTACTCAATGTACACAGTGAGAGAGAGAGAGATAGAGAGAAAGAGGGAGAGGAGAAAACGGCTTGAACATAACGTTTGACAACAAGAGAGAGATAGTTTTACTTACATTCAAATGTGAGAGAGAGAGAGAGAGAGAGAGAGAGAGAGAGAGTAACAATTATGATCATATAGTTTGAATTTCCCACCACAGAAGAGAAAAAAATGTTGGCAGATCTGCTCTATACACACACAATAATGTAAGATTGGTAACCCTGATCATATATTTTAATATATACACTATATAACACATATTTGAATTTCCCTCCCCCCGTCACAGAAAATGTTGACAACCCTGCTCATATAAAATATCTATACACTATAATAATAATACAATGGTTGGTACACCTGATCATATAGATTTAATATACATCATAACACACGACAAATTTGAAATCATGCAAAGGTTGGTACACCTGATCATATATTTTAATATACACTATAATGCATCGAGTTGGAACCACCCCCACCCCCTGATATGAAATAAAAAAAACCTCCCACCCAACACCACCCACTGATATGCAAATCAGCTTTCTTAAAAAAATAAAAAATTATATTCACGGATGCTGGTAGTCCATTGAACCTCATCCCACCAAATCAATTTAATTAAAAAAATAAAAAAACCAAATAAAAAAAATAAAAAAATTTATTCGCGGAAATTCACGGTGCTGTGGTCCATTGGGATGCTGCGGGTCCAGCGGTTTTCGGATCTTGACACAGATCAACGAAAAAGTCGCGGATGCTGTGGTCCAGATATGCCCTGAGGTGTGAGCCAGAACCGGCAGTTTCCCTCTACTCAGCAGCTCTAAGCAGATTACTTTCTCTAGCGACTGGACCGGGATCAACGAGGGACAATCGGAACAACATCCTCTTCAAGAACAGGAAAGCAAAATCCACTTATTTATTTTTTTAACATCAAATTTTCTATTTTTCATTTAAAAACATTGTAATTCAAACAATTCAGGTGCCATACAAAAATCAAAGACTCTAGTAATTAAGAATAAATTCATTGTGATAATCTGTATAGCAGTCTAAGTCATTAGTAAGCTGTAGTTAAGAAAATAGAAGTAATATAAAAGCGCTATACAAATCTTAACTAACAATCTAATTATTAGTTCATACTGCAGTATAACAGAAGTCAAATCACTAGAAATGAAATAACGTGAACTAGACTGTCACGTCTAATTTATTTTTGAAAATTATTCTAATTAACTTCAGAGTTTTTATATTTATTTTTATTAACAGTTAAATTCAATTTAGTTAAAGCAATTTAATTAAATCAAATCAATTAATTAATTAAAATTTCAATTGCAATTAACTCGCCAAACAACGAGTTTAGTTTCTTTTCAATTATTAACCAATCGAAAAACATTGGTCAACATTGATTCATTGTTTAGACTGTAAGAAATTGATAATATAATAACCATTTTATTCTTGTGTGTTGTTGGAGTAATAAACAATGTTTTATTACCCCATATTACAGTGTTTTATTGTTGTACGATAAAGCCTACCAGTCTCACAAAACTCTCCCCCTTTAAAGTAACCTATTTTGTGTGTTGTTGCAATAAATTTGAGATTACTAGCTTGTGAACTTCAAATCCAAAATCCACATGCCCTAGTCGGAAGAATCCGCAAGATCGGACAGCAGGTAGGTACTCATACACAACACGACACAACAACGCATATAAGTAGAGTTATAATATGTATGTGTTTTAAATTATGTATTATCTTTATGTCAGGGGTTATGTGAAGGAATGATATTTATATGATATAATATTGAATATTTCCGGCCTTAGAAATGAGATTTGAAATATTTGGGGTTGTGATATTTAAAAATTTATGAAATATGAATATTCTAAAAATTATAAATCTGTTGTGAAAGAAATTATGATTAATTTTGGAATTATGATAAATATGTAAGAAATATTAATATAAAATTATGTGAATTATGAAAAACATATGAAATAATAAAAGTTGTTATTGGTTTGTTAATAGAGAGTTTTAATTGCAAGTCCCGTCTCACTGGACCCAGCACACTTTATGCTTCTTCTAGGCCTTCTGCCTAGTCCTAAATAGCTAGTAAAAAAAAAAAAAAAAAAAAAAAAGGACGGGTTACATTGTTTACACCACTCATTCACGCAAACAAAGAACGGGACTTCCCCCGGCAGAGACATCATTTGTCCTTGTTGCCACAGACTGTAAACTAAGGATCTATAAAAGGGAGTATTCGCACTCGCCATCTTTGTTCCGAGACTGACATAATATTATGGTGCCGCTTGTGTATACATGGGACGCAGTATAAGTTTGTTTTCGATATTACATAAACTATTATAGTTTTTCGTGCCAAAAATATAATTTCAAAGTGTGAAATTATGTCCCACGTCCTTAAAAATATGAAAATAATAGTTTTCATCTTAAAACTTACTGATTCAGACCATAGTAAGAGGAGAATAATTTTGTCTAAAAAACAACAAATACCAATCGTTACCACTTACCACTTTGTTAGGTAGGCATATTCTCAGATTTTACTTTTATTCCTGTTTATAATAGATGACTGTTGAATTAATGTTTACTAAACTTCGTTTGTCCAAAAGTCCAAATAAAGTTACTAAAACTATTTTTAATAAACACGAATTTACATTTTTAACTTACTTACTATTAAGTTTATATTCAGGGTTTTTGCTTAACAGTTAGTTAAAATTAATAATAAAAAGTTTAGCTTAACATTTTATTAAAATTAACAATAATGTATTTTTCATTGCACTAGACATTTTATAGTCAAAAGTATTTTTCTCGGTTAGTAGGAAGGGTTAAACTTTGTTAGTACAGGCAAAAAATTTGCAAGTTACAACTTCTCACGGCCATATCTTGAAAACAACTCGTGGATTAAAACCCGGCCAAAACGCATTTTGTTTGTTATTTCGTATAGAATAATTTTGGTCCTATTCATTTTTACTATAAACTCAAACGTTTTTTAGTTATTCGCTAAAAATTACGCTAAAATCCTGTTTTTGGGGGTAAAAATCGAAAATGTTGATTTGGAATAACTCGAAAACAACGCATTTTTCAAAACAGTTGCGTACTGACTTTTTTGCTTAGAATTTGGTTCTCTATTGGATCCTGGGGTTAATTTCTTTTTATCAATCACCCTTGAAAAAGGGGTGGTTCTCACCCCCAAATAAAAATCGTACAGTTTATCTTTGTTCTAGAGTGCATATAGAACATACATATCAAATTTCGTGAAATTCCATCGACAGTCAAAATTTTGTTACGTCAAAAGCTACGCTTACTGGACTAGAATTTCTTCGTGCTGATTTTGTTCTCGAATTTGTTTACGATCTGCGTGTATGTTTCGCGCTTGGCTATCGCGCAGCTGATTTTCGAAAAACAGGTAAATGTGCAATTTTGTGCATTAAAACTACAGAATGTGCAATTTTATGCAGTAACCCCCAAAACGTGCAATTTTGTGCAAAATAAAATGTATGTTAAAATGACCTACACGTCCCGATTCGGATAAATAACTTGTCACTGGCCGTTTACGAACTAGCAAAAAAAAAGATGCAATTGCACGTGAATCCGGGCTTTAGTTATAACATTATATTTATAATTAATGGATTAAAAAAATAAACCACCTTGTACAGTGATCTGCGTGGAACTGGGCCGATCCTAGGAGGTGGATTTGGTACATCAAACAAAGTCGGTATGGCGGTAGCTACGCCCCTGATTTGTACTACGTTATTGACAAAAAAGAAGTAGTTTATATGGAAACATTTTATTTCATTTTGACAAAATTCTATATTCTATATTGACAACACTGCACAGTCTTCTTTCTTGCTGGCACTACTGTTCACGATACTCGGATAATGCCATGCTGATATGCCATTTTTCAGAACTCAAGCATCCACTTATTTGATGTCATCATATCTAGCTGTGCTTCTTGTCAAATACATATTATAGACACAAACGTAAAATTCTGCACCTGTCGTGTCTTGTAAATATAAATCTTAGAACATGGAAGTCATGTATAGTTCTCCATACCGATTTTGACGTAATACGTCTTACCTTTCAGGCCAGCAATAGGCGCCCCCAACCAGAAAATCGAGCGTTACGTTTTCACGTCACGTTTGAAATTGAAATATTATCTAAACGACAAAAGATTCACGCTTATATGAGGTACGATTCGACAGATATAGGAACAAAGATAATAAATAGCACAATATAAGCGGGCTATTGCATTATCTAGCACGGGGGGAGAAATATAAATACTTAACTAAAAATGAACTTTTTCATGTGAAAACTTACTGATTTTATTGGACACGTTTCGGCTTAGTATCCCCCTTAAAATCAGTAAGTTTTCACATGAAAAAGTTCATTTTTAGTTAAGTGTTAGTGCTGTGAAAGAAGAGATGAATAATCAAGACAATTGAAATATAAATGTTTTCGCCGCTCGGCGCGCACTAAAATTAAAGTATTTCTCCGGTTTCCGATGCGATAGAACGTTGAGTGAGGTGTCGTTAAAATTGTCTCATCGAGTACTATCTACATAGTGTACCGTAATAGCGGTGATATTATTAAGAGTTTTTAATAATCGTAATTCAAGTTGTAAAAATCGTGTGTTCGAACAAAATGTCGCGGTATATGGATGCTAAACGTGCTCAAAAGTATCGTAAACGCATACAGGAGAGTAGAGAACATCATGGGGAATTCAAAAAACCCAAAATTATCAATGCCGAACGTCAGAGGATTTACCGACAACGCTTAAAAGACAAGGAAATAAATACTGAAGTCGAGTTGGATGAGGAAGAGCGCCCGACTTCGCAAGTGTATCAGCCGATCGAATTCAGCAAAACGTGGCAGTTAGCTACAAAGCACATCCACAAAACATTCTTTAATAATGAATTTGGACACGCGTGACGTTTGTGACAGACTGTGGTTCCAGATGGAGTAAAGATAGTGGCTGTTAAAGTGATGCCGTTGCAACACTATGGAGACCAGAATTAATTACCATAGTACCGGTAACAAATGATATTTAGCGGCATCGGAACTATACCTTTATCCGTTCCTGCAGTTTCGTGGTGAATGTGGTGACAGAAATATACGCAGTCGCACCGAATGTGGAGTGATTGACATCAACTTGAACAACAAGAAACAAACGATCGATACCGATGTTGGAGACATGTGTCTTGTGGACATCACGCTAAATGGGAAATCGAGATTCGTACTCGGGTGCGCTTACATCCACCCGAACGTCACCATTTCCAATCTCAAGATGTTTCTATTCGGTAATATGATTAAATATTCTGAAAGAACGAAGAAAATATTTGATGATGTGAGCGTAGACACCGAAGTGCCAATGGTGATAGTGGGGGATTTCAACGTCGACGCACAGACGAATTTACAATTGCGCTGGACTTCATGAAGGAACAATTAAATTTAGACCACGTGCCGTCGCCACCGACTACGCTGGGTAACACCACCATCGATTTGACTTTCACCAGAAACGTCAGCGTTGATATCTTATCTTATATCAGCTATTCTCCTATCATAGGCCCATTATAAATAAAGTCTTGCTTGAACCAACTAATTAACTTGTGTGATGATTTTGCAAATAAAATTTTGTACTTTGTAAAACTAATAGGCCTATGTGTTTGTTCATTTTATTCATAACACATTAGCAACCCTAAAGCACACAGACGTATTCTACGCTCTGAAGATTTGCGGCCGTGGCTCCGACACAGCCCCCGCCGATTTTTTATATGTGTACTACGTTATTGGGAACAAAGAAGTAGTTTGTTGTTAAAATTCCTCCCCGGACTGTTTGGCCATGGTCCAAAACCAGAAGTTTCGGCAGTGCCATCGACTGCCATCATCAGTGAAAATCGAGTACACTAACGTGAGGTGGTATACGTTAGTGACCCCAGTACTCAGGTTAAGGCTGAAGAAAGAAGTAGTTTCTATGGAAATACTTCATTTCAAAAATGATTTTATATATAAATCTTAGAACATGGAAGTCATGTATGGTTCTCCATACCGATATTTTGTACTAAGATAGCTTATTAAACACCTGTTGCAGGTTTCTTATTCTTTTCCATTGTTACTGATTAGCTGATCTGTGTCTCTAATCTTAATAACTGTGGTTGTACTTTTAATTAGTGTTTATGAAAAACTTTAAACTTTTTGAAACCTATGATGAATAATAGTAATATTTCCACTAATTCTACTAATATAGTAAGGTCAAGTAATCCATCCTCATACAAAGTCAACAAAATTAAATTAATCCGTCTGCAAAGCCAATCATACATGGTTCAAAAAGGAAATTAAGTCTTTCCAAGACATCCAGAGTTTGCTTACAGGTGAGAGATAATGTATTTCTCTTTGTAACTCA
Source organism: Magicicada septendecula (assembly GCA_034769895.1). NCBI lineage: Eukaryota > Metazoa > Arthropoda > Insecta > Hemiptera > Cicadidae > Magicicada > Magicicada septendecula. Next base: position 746,570,525 of record CM068368.1, on the reverse strand, counting down.
TAAAGCTATTTTAACCTTTAGTAAGCCTAACCTACTGTACTTTGAGCATTTACAGCCTAAAAAATAAGGTAAGGTAGGTTACTTCTTGAAAAACAAAAACAAAGTATTAACTTTAAGTATTATCATTGTTGTGTCTGTTGTTAGTTCAGGCACAAAAACGAGTGGTTGCAGAAGTTAGGGGGACATAATTGTGCCAATATATTTACAAAGTTTTATAACTTGAACACTAAAAGTGAACAAGGTTTGTATATATAAAATCTGATAGATATCGCTGAAATAAAACAAAGGTGTCCAAGGAAAAATGAAAACAACCAGGCAATGTCTGCAAGTTTTAGGTATCATGTAATTGTGAGTAATAAATAGAAGCACATATGTTTGCATGCTTCTCTGTCAGTATTTGACATCGAAGAAAAATGAGTCTGTAGAATTCAGGACTTAAAGGTGGCAGGGTAAACCCTGAAAGATAAAAGAGGGTGCAGCATCTCCCACATCTTACCTCAACGTGTCTGACTTAGTTAAAAATCATATTAGATTTTTTCCACTGAAAGAGTTAAAACATACTTACTTAATCCTTAGCTTTTCTACCTTTCGGTGTAAAGCTATGTTGTAGTTGAGTCCTCGGAAGTCGTCTTTTTCCACATATCCCTTAATTTCTTTCTATCTCCTGCGAGCTCCTTTATTTTTCCCATTTTACTCCTCTTCTTTCTGCAGCTGTGCGGGCTTCATCCATCCAGAGCTTTCTCGGTCTTCCACTCTTTCTTTTACCTGTTTTTCTGGATTCAAACATCTGCTTACCAGTCTTTCCTCCCCCATGCTCATTACATGTCCCAGCCATCTAGTTTGTGCTTGTTCTACTGTTATTGCTACAGGAACAATATCTAACTTTTTCCTAAATATTTCATTTCGAATTCTATCTTTTTTGTCTTCCCTTCTATTTTTCGAAGAAACCTCATTTCAGTACTAGTTAACTTGTTTTTATTCTCTCTTTTGTTGTCTATGTTTCGTTCCATAAGTTAGTACTGGCTTAATGATTTTTCTGACTATTTCTGTTTTTATCCTAGTGGGTAAAACTTTTTTACCCAGGAAACTTGATTTAATGCTATTGAATAATCTTCCTGTTTTCGCTACTCTTTCATTTATTTCTTCCTCTAAATTCCCTTTGCTGTTAATCACTACTCCCAGATATTTATAACTTTTTACTTGTTCTAAATATTTTCCATCAAGTTCTATACCGTGTTTCTCTTCTGAATTTCCTATTACCATAGTTTCAGTCTTCTGTATATTAATCTTCATGTTTTTCTTTCTAAGTTCTTCATTAAATACCTTTGTGTTATTCTGTAACTGTTTTTCTGTTTCTCCTATAATTATTAAGTCGTCTGCGTAGAATAATTCTGTTATTCTTATTATCTTCATATTCCAATATCCTATTCTATATTTACTCATACTACGCATACTTTCTTTACATTTTTTAACATCATCCAACACCAGGTTGAATAGGAGGGGGCTTAAAATACACCCCTGCCTTAAACAGAGATAAAACATGCAGGTAATAAACTGTATTACTATAGCACAGATCTAAACATAAATATCGGTATGGAGAACCATACATGACTTTCATATTCTAAGATTTATATTGTTACAACACAAATAAGCCACCCCAGTACCAGGGATAAAAAAGATAATATTAAATATAAATATACTTCATATTAAATAAAATGATTAAATATAAATAAAATATTAAGACAGTGACACGACAAACGACGATATTACCCAACCCAAGTGATTGACCAAAACAAAAAGGAACCAACAAAGAAGGGAAAAGACCAAAACCAAAGAAGAATAAAGACAATTGAAGGAAGTGAACAAATTCCTACAACTAAATAAAATCAAACCAGACGAGAAGAGAAGAACCAAATTAAAATGAAGCCAATTGAAAATGAAGAAGAAGAAGAAGAAGAAGAAGAAGAAGAAGAATGAAGAGGAAACGAAGTGAAACCAAGAAATAAGAAAAACCATATATAAAAGGGAGAAATGGTACACTCAAAAATAAAATATTGTAAATAAAACCAATAAGTACCCAATAATGGAAATAAATATTATTGTAAATGAAATAATTTATATACCTGTTTTAAACAAAAACAGTAAAGTAATCTAGTAAAGAAAAGTACACTAACCCAAATATTACAGTTAGAGATAGTAAAATCGATAGACAAATATCATTAATACTATTGTTATATTCAAATACATTTTAATATATAAAATACAAAAATACAAGAATACAGTTTCCACCTACCTGCAAGGTTTCTTATATTCGGGTCCAGAATTCGATCACATGTACGTCAGATGCAAACCTGTGTTAGAGGTTATCGAAATAACTAACTCGACACATTTTGAAGAGAATCGATTTTAATTTTGCTCAAACCATCAAAATAAAACAAAAACTTTAATCATAAAATAAAAACAAATGAAGATTTTATCCTGCTTTTTGCATCTTACTTACTTATTAATATGGCTTACCTTAGGTATCATTTTTGTTTTTACATCACACGAAATACAATTTTCAACACTGACACAAACAGAAACCAGCACAATTATAAAGCACACACACAAAAGATAGCCCAGCTTTGCCATTCACACATATATACTGAATTTACAAACCCTTTAACGTTTCATATTATTACAAAGCTTTGGTAATAAAATTGATTGATTAGAATACAGTTACTTGTTTCCATAGCGTCGCTGACAACCACGTGGCGCGTCCCCGTAATATTCCCGCACTCGGTCACAAACGTTTGTTAGTTCACTGCTTTTACATTTTGCCGCCACTCCACGTATCCCCTTCTTAGCTACTGGTTTACTTAGAGATGCAAAACTATTACTTTCAAATAAACTTTACAAGATTTTTGGGGCCCACGAGTCTTGGCGCGCGTCTGGCCGACGCCGCGGCTATAAGTCGACTGTCCCGTCACGGTGAACGTAACAGGTACCTGTACCTGTTCCTGGAGGGTAGCTGGTTCTCTACTGCCATGATGTTTTCGTCGCTCCGGCCTCATTTGTTGGGAAGTAACCACTTTATATATGGATTAAAGCTGATATATGTGTATGTCCAGAGGCCGATATTGGACTTGGTTCCGCTGATGTCACCAACCGTAGGCGGAGTTTAATGCGACTTCCGGGAGGTCTTAGAGAAGACGATGAATATTTTTTACGCTCTGGCCATCTTGAGTTTTTTGTTAGAGCGTCCTTTGAGCGCGTGCGGGTGTAGTTGCGCTTGAGCGTTGACACACATGTACAAAGTTCTTAGAATTTTTAAGGTGGTAAATTCCTTTGCCGCGTTACACCACTGAAATTGCGCAGCGCCTTGTTTCCAACTGTTTCTCAACTCTGGTCTATTATACGGACAAATACGTTGCACAATAATCCATTTATTTTGCAATATTTTCCAAACCCGCCCGAAAATGAACTGAATAAAATTATATAATTGCCCCAAACGATTAAAATAAAAACACCCAAAATTGACCCGCTACAATACCCCCTCGATGAGAATTCTGCTGTCCACGACAGAAGAAATCTCATCGATAACCCTGAAGAGGACCGGTGAGGAACTGGTGCCAACAACCCCCTGGTTCTTACTCTCATGGGTACATGACCCCCCTGGCTCAGCGACCATGGACTTATCTGAACGAGATCACTGGACTTCTCCGTTAGAGATCCCAACACCGAGAAATCGATCAGACTCGCACCACGGCGAACCTCGCCTTATAACATGCTACCCCCAAAAATCCTCAATCCCTGGCTAGAATTATTCCAGCTCCTCCGCCGATATGTTTCCCCTTTTTGCAAGCTGGGCTGCCTTTAGCAAATACTGGGCTCACACATACTCACATTACATGATGCCATAACACACTAAAAATAAAAAATTTCTTTTAAAATTTATTATAAATTTAAAAAATTCAAAATTCAAAAAAATATTTTATCCAAAAATTCTCTTCCTTGTTTTTCTAAATTGTTGTTTCAAATGAATTAACCTAGACATTTCTACTAATCTAAACACATTTCCTTACTCTAACATGAGAACCATTTATAATCTACCAATACAATGCAATACAATAAAATAAACATGGTTAATGCACACATAATAAAATAATCATTACCTAAAATATTCATTCGCTGGCAGGCGAAAAATCATTTTTTTTTTTTTTTTCAAAAAAAATTTAAGATTTTCAAAATTTAAAAATTCAAAAAAATTTAAATTTATTCATTAAAAAATTTTATTAAATTCATTTATTAAATAACATTTATTAAAATTATTCAAATATTGGTTTGAATTAATCAAACAAACAAATTAAAATTGGATTCCTACTATACAAGTTTAGTAGGTGTATGACCTCATCAGCTGATCGAAACTAGGTCAAGTCCAAAACCCTTGACCTACATATGTTATATATAAGTTCTGAAAACACACTGAACATCTGTAATATCCTAACTTGAAATGCAAACATAATAAAACAAAATATTTAAAATAAACAAAATATTAATATAATAATCAAGTTGACATTTAAATTATTTAAAATAAACAATTCTTGACTTTACATCATTTTCAAATTTTATCAAAATTCTGTCACTGGTTGAAAAAATAAACAATTGTATATTCTTTATTATAAATTCCTCTCTTTAGTTAACAGTTTAATTCTACATTACTGTGGGTGTTGTAACTCATTTATTCTCATTTACTGTATTAGATCTCTATACATATATAAACTTTCTCCCTTTGACTCTAACATCAATCAACTTCAACTCCCATGACATCCATCTCTATCAAAATATCTACTAATCAGGACACTCTAAACCCCAACTTATCATTTAACACAATTCGCTACCTTTTCCCATTATAAAATACTCTCTAACCCTTTGTATATAGGATACGTGTTTCCCCGCCACCAAAAAACTCAATTCCCTTATTTGGCCCCTGGTCTTTACCTAAGGCGGCCCCTTCCCCACTAACATCTATTCCTATCCCGTCCCAACCCTTGTTGCGGACTCCCCAAATACACTACCCCCTAATACAAAATTGCCATCCCCAAAAATCTCAATCTCCTTACCTTACTACAAATACACAAAATAACCTCATTAATTATAAACATAAATATATCATTCAGAACTCTACCATTATTCTCCACAACTACCGTGTCAACATCAATACTTCACAAAACTCTGTTACATTACATTAACTCAAAAACAACATTACATCATATTCATCTCTTCTATTTCAACTTCAACTTTGATTTCAACTTGGACAGATCTACGTGTCCCACAACATATTTATCACCCATGAATTGTCTTTTATTAATTTGCATAAATTATTGTTATTCTATTTCTCATATTCTTTTTATCTTTACTTCAAAATATCTGTAGTACATTAAACATTAATTACTTGTAACATTTACAAACCAGTATACCAGTGACGTTATTGCTGATCAGCTGATCCTCCTAACACAATGAAAATACATCTTAAAATTGAACAAATTACATGGAATATACATATTTATTTTTATTTATTCTCCTTTCTCACCTCATTGTTTCCAATTTCTCTGTTTCTGGTTATTTATGTTAGCCTGCCAGACGATTTACTTATTGGCTTAGGAAAAAACATACACACATCATGAAATTAACTATTTTTACAATACCTATACCTAACATACAACAAGTAAACACTACATTTAAAAACGCATAATGAACACCTTATTTTTTAAATATCTAAGTAACTAGTTACCTGAACAGAGCACAAGCAGTTTGATTTGATCAAAATTTGAAAAAAAAACTTTTATGTCATAAAATTTTAAATTCGTGACTCCTTTGCGTCACCTCCCAGCCACACACTCTATTTCCAATTATGGAGGACTGTCTCGCCCTTTCGCTTCCACAGAGACTGTATATTTTGGAGCAGGTTTTTTACCTCTCCGTGTCTCTGCTTCCACTGTTAAGTTTTAAAGTTAGTGAACATCAACATGTTCTTGTTATATACTCATACACCCTTAAAACGGATCTGCCACCGGTCTTGCTGTTCCTCCTCGAACAGAGTGGCAGCCGCTGTTCCCTAGTTCCGGAGATTTCCTCTAATTGTCCCCCCATTAAATTTCAAATCTGTACCAATTTCAAGTCAGCTATGGTCAAGGGACTTGATATGACCATAGCTGGTCGCTAGCCAAAACCACGGTTAGTGCTGGTAAGACAGTAACCGCCCGAAAAGTCGAGGAAATCTGAACTTTTATTTCACTGCCTGTTTCACATCAATATTTTTATGAGCGACACATTATTTAGTATTGTGTGTAAAATTTTTACTTTACACGGATAAGGTGTGCCGCACATGTATCGCCAGTTTGGCCTCCGATGGAGGTAACACTCACTGTTACCCCCAACCCCTTTCGCTACTTGTGAGAGCACAGGCCACTCCCACAATAGCCACATAATAACTAATTACAATTGACAACTAATTAAAATTTTTATCTACATTATCATATAATATCTGCATCAACACTCATTTAACCCATTCATAACCTTTTACCGTTTAACTTTCTTGAAATTTTCAAAAATTTATTATTAATAATCATTATATCATTTTTTAGTTATTATTAAAATTCTTAATTATCTTTTTTATTCAACACAATGATTGCATTAAAATTTCACTATTGCATTAACACCTCAATCACACCTGTAAACATTTTTATTACACATGATTATAAAATTTTTCTACTTACATTCCATTTAACATGATATGCCCACAAAACATAATCACCACCATCTCTGAAACATTTCACAAAATTTATTAATTTAAATTAAATAATTTATCATTCATTACCAAATTTCCATCTCGTAAAACAAACTGAATTTACAAAAAAATTAATTATTCAACATTTACATAATCAATTAAAATATTTAAAATATATCAAATTGTTTCAATTAAATTAATTATTAACAATATAGAATTCATTACCATCCAAACAATTATAATTCTCTGATTACTTGTTTTCAAAATTAATTTGGTTTATTTATTTAAATTGCAAGTATTTCAATATTATTATCACAACAATCATCTTACATACACACATATAAATATTTATACATATTTTGTTTTATAAATTATAAATACACACATATTTTATTTACAACTCTTGTTAATTATTATTCCATTTTTTCCACACTTCTGTCCAAATCTGCCATGTCAAACAACCATAAAACATAATGTTTAATTGTCTTTTATTGTTTTACAGTCTACCCTCCATCGTCAAAGATTAATCTTGGTTTTGTATGACACTGTTCAATTATATTGACATACATATTGTTGTCTTGTGTGTCATAACCAAATAATTTCAATTTATCCGTTATACCATTATACATCATGTCAACATCAGTTAGGATTGTCCCGTCTATATCAGTGTTATTTCTTAACGTCAGGTAAATCGTTTTCTCATTTTTGTATTCCTCAACTACTACGTCAGGTAAATCATTATAGTCAGGTAAGATATTATCAAAATTATTCTCTGTCTCTCTTTCTAGTAGTTTTTTCAATTCATCATATTTTCTTTCTAACTTATATAGTTCTATTTCACTCTCAATACATAACTCTCTTTCTTCATAGCACCACATCACACTCTCACAATTATTACGGACAGAGGGTACACCATTATACCACATTACTTCATTTAACAATAAGGGTCTCTTGCCCTGAAAAAACAACATTAAATCATCATCATCATTATAAACAATAAGGGGAAAATTTGCCCTCTGTCCCCATTCAATTACTACATTATCCTTCCACTCTCTCTCTACTTCATAAACACTCATTAACATTTCATTATCGCATTCTAAAACTTCATCAGTACTATTTGTTATTATATTTTCATCATTTGCTTCTACATTATTCTTCACCCCCACTATACTCTCATTATTTATTTTTACTGTCTCAGTTTCTGATATCAATTTCTCAAACACATTATTATTCTCAATATTACATTCATTATTTTCAACATTGTTACTATTTGTTAACTCTTTGTCTGGTATTACATTCATCACATGTACTCCCATTCGCTCTACACTTTGTTCTAATTTATTTAGATTGGTCATTATTGTCTCATGGGTATTTTCTAGACATTTACTCGTTTCTTGTATTTCATGTTTCAACTCATTAATATCCCTACTTTGTCTATCAAATTTGTCATTCAATTCTCTAAAATTGCTGTCTTGTTTTTCTACACTATTGTACATCATATCATACAATCTTGCTAACATAGTATCATTATCAGATTTCTTATTTTGATTTCCTAAAATAGGGGTTGAATGAATCTCAACTGTCTGTATTATTTTTGACTCCTCAAGACTACTGTCAGTTGTTTGAATTCCGGAGTCTATCTGACTCTCGGTCTGACTGTCAGATAAGCTGACTTCATTGTTATCTGCCATTCTTACTTTTTTATAATACTTGTGCGTATATATACTATAATCAATATGTAATCTACTATACAGCCAATTTTGTGCGAATGACGCACTTTTTATTTTATTCCGCTAACCTAACAACACACGTTTGCATCTTTGTAGATGTTAAATTTAATTAATTTATTAAATTCGTCCCTGTTCAGGCGCCAATGTTATATTCAAATACATTTTAAATATATAAAATACAAAAATACAAGAATACAGTTTCCACCTACCTGCAAGGTTTCTTATATTCGGGTCCAGAATTCGATCACATGTACGTCAGATGCAAACCTGTGTTAGAGGTTATCGAAATAACTAACTCGACACATTTTGAAGAGAATCGATTTTAATTTTGCTCAAACCATCAAAATAAAACAAAAACTTTAATCATAAAATAAAAACAAATGAAGATTTTATCCTGCTTTTTGCATCTTATTTACTTATTAATATGGCTTACCTTAGGTATCATTTTTGTTTTTACATCACACGAAATACAATTTTCAACACTGACACAAACAGAAACCAGCACAATTATAAAGCACACACACAAAAGATAGCCCAGCTTTGCCATTCACACATATATACTGAATTTACAAACCCTTTAACGTTTCATATTATTACAAAGCTTTGGTAATAAAATTGATTGATTAGAATACAGTTACTTGTTTCCATAGCGTCGCTGACAACCACGTGGCGCGTCCCCGTAATATTCCCGCACTCGGTCACAAACGTTTGTTAGTTCACTGCTTTTACATTTTGCCGCCACTCCACGTATCCCCTTCTTAGCTACTGGTTTACTTAGAGATGCAAAACTATTACTTTCAAATAAACTTTACAAGATTTTTGGGGCCCACGAGTCTTGGCGCGCGTCTGGCCGACGCCGCGGCTATAAGTCGACTGTCCCGTCACGGTGAACGTAACAGGTACCTGTACCTGTTCCTGGAGGGTAGCTGGTTCTCTACTGCCATGATGTTTTCGTCGCTCCGGCCTCATTTGTTGGGAAGTAACCACTTTATATATGGATTAAAGCTGATATATGTGTATGTCCAGAGGCCGATATTGGACTTGGTTCCGCTGATGTCGCCAACCGTAGGCGGAGTTTAATGCGACTTCCGGGAGGTCTTAGAGAAGACGATGAATATTTTTTATGCTCTGGCCATCTTGAGTTTTTTGTTAGAGCGTCCTTTGAGCGCGTGCGGGTGTAGTTGCGCTTGAGCGTTGACACACATGTACAAAGTTCTTAGAATTTTTAAGGTGGTAAATTCCTTTGCCGCGTTACACCACTGAAATTGCGCAGCGCCTTGTTTCCAACTGTTTCTCAACTCTGGTCTATTATACGGACAAATACGTTGCACAATAATCCATTTATTTTGCAATATTTTCCAAACCCGCCCGAAAATGAACTGAATAAAATTATATAATTGCCCCAAACGATTAAAATAAAAACACCCAAAATTGACCCGCTACACTATGTATAATTTATAATGAAAGAAATAGTGAGAAAGTGAGAAGGCGAGAAAGAGAAATATTTATAGGGATTACCCACTAAGAAACACTTAATGTAAACAGATAAAAAGTGCAATAGTGAATGTGTAAATACCCCAAAATAGTGAGTGTATCAGTGATAAACACCAATTAATTAAAGGTGAAAGTGATAAGTGAAAAAAGATGTTGTAAATGATACAAAGGTAGCAATAGATAAGAAAACACTTAGTAAATAATTGATGAACCAATAAATGATTTAAGAGTGAGCTTATAAAAATTATATAGTTAAGGATAGTTAGAAATAGTATTTAAAGTAGAGATAAGTAAACGATATGATGTTATTCAGGGGAGAAAGCCCATGTAAAAACAGTCTGTGTTAACATGGAAGGGAGAAAGGAATTAGTAATGAATTAAGAAATTAAGTATATAATTAATAAACACCCTATGTTGTAAGGGAAAATAGATTAAACAAGTTTGAAGGAAGTGATGATATTTCTCACTCAAGATAATAGCAAAAGAATTAAATGTATGTTAAACCAACAGTAACTAATAACTTATAAAGAATTGTTCGTTTTAATGTTACGAATAGGATATGGCTGAAATAAGCTTACAGTCCATAGGCCTAATTGTTATGTTTTAAGTATTAAGATATAGAAAATAATCTTGACATGTAATCAGAACACAAACAAAGTCCAGACACAACAACCACTAAACAAATCAATTATAACAACAGGACAAAACGCTTTGTAATAAATGGAAAAATAATTAGAATATAATAAGTAAAAATAATCAATGGCTACTTAGACCTAAGAAATGCATAACGGCCAAAACCAATAGTAACAAATTGTATAAAATCCATAAGGAAATTTACAAATCTAAGGCAAGTAACTAGCCAATAATTATGTATGAATCATTTTAAAAGAAAAATGTTACAATAAGAGTTTAAATTAAAAGAATTATGCAATTATCAAATGTCAACATAATTAGACAACAGTTAATATATAATAAAACATGACCTTATGAGGTATTGTTTTAATCTTTGAAAGGAAATAAATACAATAGTGATAATATTTATTACCCAGAAGGGAAGACAGAAGAATAAAATCAATCAGAAAATATATAATAAATTTGAATAAAAATTTCAAATATAATAACAATGCTTTTAATCTCGGCCTTAACCAATCAAAGGGTTTCAGTTACCATAGAAACGGGCCCGTTGGTTACTAATTTTCCGTTAAATTTCCTTACTTGAAAAATGACGCTTGAGTAGGAGGGACGCAAGATTTTAGATGACCGAAATTTTATTTTAAAAAGTTTAAAAAGCAGCCAAAAGTCAATAACATGAACCAGTGACCAGGAGATGAAGAAGTTCAACGATTAACTGATGTCCAGGATCCAAATAAACAAAATTAAATAGCAGAAATTCCCAAGATAATTTAGAAGAAGACGCCAGCAGCCTAAGTCACTCCAAAACTGATGAAATTTCCATTACCCCAAAACAACGACCTATCAACACCTTCTGAACTGATAAGTATCATTTAAATACAATAATCCCAGGAATAAAAGCACTTTATATATTTCTCAAATCACTAAAAAACTCTCACTATAAATAATTTTCTTTCAAGGATTGAATAATATCAACTTACGTAAAAAGATTGTTAACTATAAAATAACCTCGCATTAATTTGCAAACTTTGTAACAACTATTACTACACTGCCGAACAATTTGTAAACACACTTTATACCATTCAAGTATGGATAAGGTAGGTAGTGTACTTTTTTAATGTAATCATATTTTATGTTTTCTTTATAATCCAAAGAACTCTAAATTTTGAACGAGCCAACATATAGTGTACAAACAGAGGCAATGTCGGCATCAGTCAGTATAGCTCGTTTCAAAATCAATTTCGTCAACCTAGAGATTTATGTTTCATGTTTTAAGCCGGAGAAATTTTATTGAAAACTAACTTATAATATTTTTGTCACATTGATTAATAACCAAACCATAATTAAAAGTACAGTACAGAGTATTACCATTGTTTTATTTCATAGGAAGTTGTATAATATATGTGTGTGTTAGCATTTTCACTGAGCAGACAACTAGCGCTCTTGCCATATGGGCAATACAGTAAGCTGTACAGAGGCGGGAATCATTCGAACGCTCCAGCTGTTAACGCTGATAACACCAATCTAACTTGTTAATTCACAGATTTAATTGTTTTCATTAAACAATTTGGCGCCACCCAGGATTCACGACCCCTATGAAATTACAGGTAAGGTTGTACTGATACAAGTGACAACACTACAGACTTCGTTAGCATCTACCATTAAAGTAACGACAGGTGTCAGACGAACACACCACCTTAACACTTTATACACATAAAAAACAGGTGTACACATTTTACAGATACGCACCAGCCCTCTTTTTATATCGTTACAATATTTAAAATCATTTTCAAAATGAAATATTTCCATACAATCTACATCTTTCTACTTATTGCTTCAGCCTTAACCACAGTACTGTGGTCACTAACATATACCACCTCATGTTATCGCAATCGATTTTCACTGATGATGGAAGTCGATGGCACTGCCGAAATGTCAGGTTTTGCAGACAACATTGAACGATGGCCAAACAGCCTGGGAAGGAGTTTTAACAACAAACTACTTCTTTGTTGCCGATAACGTAGTACACTTATACAAAATTATCCCCTCCCCCTACAACTATAATTTTCATTTATAGAAAATTATCCCCGCCCCGTTCAACTATCATCTTCATTTATAGATATTTCATCTACGTTTCTACAGTGGATTATTATGATCTTCTTATCAGGATATTTTATTTATCAAAATTAAATACTTTACTCTTGTTAAAATATAAAATGTTGCAGGTAAACTACCCCTTTCCCCGTAACAGATTTTCACCGAAATCAATAGGTCTTGAGTCCTCTACAACTCAGGCACATATGTAAAAAAATTTTGAATCTGTTTGAATTTATGGCAGTTATCATTCGTCATGAAAAAATTACTTTTGTTAAAACAAAATGTTGCAGGTAAACTACCCCTTTCCCTTAACCGATCTTCACCAAAATCAACAGGCCTTGAGTCCTATACAATTCTGAAACATATGCAAAAAATATTTGATTCTGTTTGAATGTGCGGCAGCTATCGTTCGTCATAGAAAATATTGGTATGGAGAACCATACATGACTTCCATGTTCTAAGATTTATAATTAAAATCATTTACGAAATGAAATGTTTCCATAGAAACTGCATCTTTCCACTTATTGCTTCAGCCTTAACCACAGTCCTGTGGTCACTAATGTATACCACCACACGTTATCGCACTTGATTTTCACTGATGATGGCAGTCGACGGCACTGCCGAAAAGTCTGGTTTTGCAGAAAACATTGGACTACGGCCAAACAGCCCGGGAAGGAATTTTAACAACAAACTACTACTTTGTTGCCGATAACGTAGTACACATAAAAATTATTGCCTCCCCCTTCAACTATAATTTTCATTTATAGAAAATTGCCCCCACCCCATTCAACTAGCCTCTTCATTTATAGATATTTCATCTACGTGTCTAGAGTGGATTATTAAGATCTTCTTATCAGGATACTTTATTTATCAAAATTAAGTACTTTACTCTCGCTACAACAAAAACTTTTTCAGGTAAACTGCCCTTTCCCCATAACCGATCTTCATCGAAATCAATAGGCCTTGAGTCTTCTACAACTCAGGCACATATGTAAAAAATTATTTGATTCTGTTTGAATTTACGGCAGTTATCGTTCGTCATGAAAAAATTACCCTTGATTTAAAAACAACGTTGCAGGTAAACTATCCCTTTCCCTTAACCGATCTTCACCAAAAAACAACAGGTCTTGAGTTCTCTACAATATAGGGATGCATGCAAAAACTTATTTGATTATGTTTGGATTTACGGCAGTTATCGTTCGGCATAGGAAAAATTAACCTTGTTATCACATAAAACGTTGCAGGTAAACTACCCCTTCCTCTTAACTGATCTTCACAAAAATCAACAGGTCTTGAGTACTCTACAATTCAGGGAAGCATACAAAACTTTATTTGATTCTGTTTGAATGTGCGGCAGTTATCGTTCGTCATAGAAACAATTACTCTTGTTAAAACATTAAAGGTGGCTGGTAAACTACCCCTTTCCCTTAACTGATCTTCACCAAAATCAGTAGACCTTGAGTACGAAAAACGATAGGAAAGTATACAAAAAATTATTTGATTCTCATTTAATTTACGGCAGTTATCATTCGTCATAGAAAAAATTACCCATGTTAAAACATAAAACGTTGCAGGTAAACTACCCTTTCCCTAAACCGATCTTCACCAAAAACAATAGGTCTTGAGAACTCTACAATTCAGGGCAGTGTGCAAAACATTATTTGATTCTGTTTGAATTTGCGGCTGTTATTGTTTGCCATAGAAAATACTCTTGTTAAAACAAAAAACGTTGCAGGTAAACTACCCTATTCCCTTAACCGATCTTCACCAAAAACAATAGGTCATGAGAACTCTACAATTTAGGGCTGTATGCAAAACATTATTTGATTCTGTTTGAATTTGCGGCTGTTACCATTTGCCATAGAAAAAAATTACCCTCGATTTAAAAAAAAACGTTGCCGGTAAACTACCCCTTTACCTTAATCGATCTTCACCAAAAACAATAGGTCTTGATTATTCTACAAATCAGGGCTGTATGCAAAAAATTATTTGATTCTGTTTGAATTTGCGGCTGTTATCGTTTGCCATAGGAAAAAATCTACAGATAGACACACAGACACTTTTCAAAAAATGACTTTTTTCATGTTTTGAGGGTAGTACAATCAGAATCTGCAATAATCTCGAACACAATTTTCTTGCCATCACCATACTTCCATTTCCTTATGGAACATGGAAGTAAAATATCGGTATGAAGAACCCATACATGACTTCCATGTTCTAAGATTTATATTTAAAATCATATTCGAAATGAAATATTTCCATAGAAACTACTTCTTTCTACTTATTGCTTCAGCCTTAACCACAGTACTGTGGTCACTAACGTATAAACACCTCACATTTTCGCACTCGATTTTCACTGATGATGGCAGTCGATGGCACTGCCGAAACGTTTGGTTTTGTAGAAAACATTGGACTACGGCTAAACAGCCCGGGAAGGAATAAAAAAAAAATCGACTTCTTTGTTGCCGATAACGTAGTACATATATAAAAAATTCTGCCCTTACCCCTTCAACTATAATTTTCATTAACAGAAAATTACCCCCACCCTGTTCACCTAACCTCTTTGTTTATAGATATTTCATCTACTTTTCTACAGTGGATTATTATGAGTTTCTTATCAGGATATTTTATTTATCAAAATTAAGTACTTTACTCCTGTTAAAACATAAAACGTTGCAGATAAACTACCCCTTTATCTTAACCGATCTTCACCAAAATCAATAGGCCTTCAGTTCTCTTCAATTCAGGGATGCATGTAAAAATAATATTTTATTCTGTTTGAATGTGCGGCAGTTACCGTTCATCATAGAAAAAATTACTCTTGTTAAAACATAAAAACTTGCTGGTAAACTACCCCTTTCCCTTCACTGATCTTCAACAAAATCAACAGACCTTGAGTGCTCTGCAATTCAAAAAGGTACGGTATGCAAAAAAGTAGTTGATTCTTTTTCAATTTACGGCAGTTATCGTTCGTCATAAGAAACATTACCCTTGTTAAAACATAAAATGTTGCTGGTAAACTACCCCTTTCCCTTCACCAATATCAACAGGTCTTGAGAACTCTACAATTCAGGGCTGTATGCAAAACATTATTTGATTCTGTTTGAATTTGCGGCTGTTATCGTTTTCCATAGAAAAAAAAATTACACTTGATAAAAAAAAACGTTGCAGGTAAACTACCCCTTTCCCTTAACAGATCTTCACCAAAAACAACAGGTCTTGAGTACTCTTCAATTCAGGGCTGTATGCAAACAATATTTGATTCTGTTTCAATTTGCGGCTCTTATCGTTTGCCATAGAAAATACCCTTGTTAAAACATAAAACGTTGCCGGTAAACTACCCCTTTCCCTTAACCGATCTTAATCGAAAACAATAGGTTTTGAGAACTATAATTCAGAGCTGTATGCAAAACATTATTTGATTCTGTTTGAATTTGCGGTTGTTATCGTTTACCATAGAAAAACGTTGCTGGTAAACTACCCCTTTCCTTTAACCGATCTTCACCAAAAACAATAGGTCTTGAGTACTCTACTATTCAGGGCTGTATGCAAAAAAATATTTGATTATGTTTTAATTTCGGCTGTTATCGTTTGCCATAGAAAAAAATCTACAGACAGACAGACACACAGATAGACATACAGACACATAGACAGACAGACACACGGACACTTTTCGAAAAATGACTTTTTTTCATGTTTTGAGGGTAGTACAATCAGAATCTGCAATAATCTCGAACACGATTTTTTTTGCCATCACCATATTTCCATTTCCTTATGGAACATGGAAGTAAAATTACCCTTGTTAAAACATAAAATGTTGCAGGTAAACTACCCCTTTCTCTTAACCGATCTTCACCAAAATCAATAGACCTTGAGTCCTCTACAATTCAGGGATGCATGCAAAAAAATATTTGATTCTGTTTGAATGTGCGACAGTAATCGTTCGTCATATAAACAATTTTGTTTAATTCTCGGTTGTGGTATTGTTTACTTTTCTGATCCCAGTGATTGTCTTTCCTCGACGAGAGTGATAAGATTTTCACAATTCATTTCAAGAAGACACTTCTGGCGAGGGCAAATTTTGTACGAAATCTGATGAAAAACAAACTATTTTGGTCGCATACGACTAGTCGTACGAATTCGTGAGTATTCGTACGAATAGATCGGAAGCAAACTAGTTGCGTCTATGAAGAACAATGGTTTTGTTCACTTCTGATGAATTCGCACGAACTCTCACGATTTCGTACGAATTCTGATGCAATGTAACCGTAGCCTTAGGCGGCGGTTACATTGCATCAGAATTCGTACGAAAATATGGTCGTGCGAATTCATGAGAACTCGCGAGTAACGGTTCGTACGAATAGCGTGGAAACACTTTCTTTCCGAAATCGTACGAGTGTTGAGTGGAATCGAATTAAAGATGGATCCAGTTGAACTTGATTTCTTTTTGGACTCTCCTGCCACAACGTTTCTTGTACTTGAAAAGATGTGAGTTGGTTCAACAATATTTTGAATCGAGAAGTGAGAATGGGGAAAGCACACAGACGTATTCTACGCTCTGAAGATTTGTGGTCGTGGCTCCGACACAGCCCCCGCCGATTTTTTTTAAAAGGGTCCAAGTCTTCAAATTTCAAAAATTTTTGTTAACAAGCATGTTAATTAAAAAACTATAAACTCTTGTGTAGTGTAATGCAAAAGAGGTAAACCAAAAAATAAATATATTTCAGTTCAAAATTTTCTTTATATTCAAGAAATAGAAAATTTTTTTAATTTCCCCAAAGTTTGCTTTTGTGAACATCCACATAAGTATAAGTAGTATGGACTATCCATACCCAAAAAATAGAAGGTAAAACACAAAAAAGTGAGGGGAAAAATTTTGATAAATCGTAAAAATCATGGGGCATCAAATAAAGAGAATTTTAACCAATATCTGAAAAAAGTGTTAAATTAATGAAATTTCAAAATTTTATTGCACCAGAACCCAAAAGATATCAAAATTTTGAAAAATTGTTAAAATCCATTCAGGTATTACACTACAGCTAATTTTAACCCAAATCTGAATGTAGTGTTTACTGATTTTTTTTTGTTTAGAGGCACAATGGACCAAAAATGAAAGCAAAATTGTAAGAGTATTGTGTTGGTCTATGTGAGGCATCAAGTTATAGTTTTATTCAAATGCAAACTTGGTGTCTTTAACAATTTGACAAAATAAATATCTCTCAACCAGTGGTGGCATCAGAATGCAAACAGGGGGAGGGGGGAGAAACCAGACTGATATCTGGGTGGGCCACATTATAAGAATTTTTTCATAGATACAAATTCATAAATAGAATTAAAAAATACACCACATGTTTCTGCAACAAGAATAGGTAGCGTTGATTTTCTTATTATTATGGCTGACAATAATATTGTCAACTAGATGAGTCACATTAACCTGTTCCAGTTGCCTTTCAACTGCTAATATTTCAAGACGGGTTGTTGAGCTGTTTATCATACATTGTATTCCTTAATTTGGCTTCGATTGTTTAAAGACCAAATATAACCTGTCATAAAATTCAATTGATACAGGAATATTATTACTTGTGCCAACTTTTACATTTTGCTTAATGCTAATTTGTATGTTTCTGGTAGGTAAATATGAGCGCTAAAAACCAGTACCTGTGCATGTAATAAGAAGAGGACATGTTACCCCTGTGAATCAGATTCTTTAATATTTTAATTTCCACATCCGAAGAATCTGTATCACACACATATACAAATGAATTTGGCATCTGCTTCGGTAGGCTGCACACATACAAACAAGTTTTAATGATTCATGTAGAAAACGTATTCTATTAAAAATGTTCAAATCGTCATTGAAACATCTCTGAGTTTCAATTAAACTTAAAATTTTGGAATACGGTAAACATTAGGCCTGAAGGGTGTACAGGTTACTAATTGAGGTTACTGACCTAATATGTAACTTATAACAGGCAATATGTCGTTTTCCTTGTGTAGAACAGTCAGGGGGATGTCGGCACTTACTGTTTTTGCAAATTCCATACTAAGATTTCAAACAGTTTTGAAATACATGTCTTCTTTAACCATCTGTCCAAAGTTCTCCAAAACAATCTTAGCTAAATTCATAACATGGATTATATTGCACACGAAGATAATCAGGTGACGACTTACACATTCCTGAAGTATTGTGAAAATGAACACAAATTAACAAGAAAGAAACTTTAATTCCTCAAGAAGTTCTGTAGCTTCTGCAGCTTTCAAACTTGAACTAAAAAGTTCCTTAATGCCATTAATTTGGTTTGTCATTTTAATACCGAAACTCACATAACAAACAGTATAAAGTTAGTAAAGTACAGCAGACTTGCATTAATTATTGCCAGTGATTCTTATCTTCTTGGAGTGACAGGTTTTTCAGGAAGACAATGAAAAATACTGGTACATTTGTAAGTTTTTAAAAGATTTATATGTTGCTTTTATTTCACATTGATTGAAAATACATTCTGTTTTGTATTAGTATCTAAATTCTCTAGCATTAGCCCAAGTTCATTCTAGAAAAGTAACCAACTTTATACAGAGGGAATGTGAATTCTTCAATCCACAAATAAAACCATTATCTTAAAATACATCTTAATTATTACTACCTCTCTACATATATAATATATAATAGATGTGTGTGTTTTACTAGAAGGCCTAGAAAACATTAGAGTATGTTTATGGAGCTAGGGCTATTGAAAACTAATGACAGTCCAGAAAATTCCTATTTGCATGGTGCACAAACATTTAGTAAGCTTACAAAAATAGCCCTCATATATTTTCAAAATTTATATTGTTTTTTGTACATAGTGGTGTTTTGCAAACTAGTTCTTTTATAGAAAACAAATTTTGTTCTGAATTAACAACTAGCTACATTGAATTTATTCCTTTGTGTTTTGTAGGTACAGTAGAGTCTCTATTATCTGATTTAATATGGACGAACGTTACCTTGGATAATTGAAATTTAGGATAACACGGAAAATTAAAATATTTTAAAAATTAGTTTATTACGTTTATTGTTCAATGAAATTCTATACATTTGAAATTTTTACAACTTAAAATAAAATGCAGTACAACAAAAAGGGTACTAAGAAAAAGAATTCAATTATGTATACTATATATGAATTAAGTATCAAATTGATTTTTTAGTTATCTGTTTAAAAAACAGTCTTTTCTAAAAAAAAGTTGAGATAGCTGTCTGCTTCTGCGTAGTATTTACTCTTTTACACGCTGTGATCTAGCTCTACCTTTTTAATAAGATTACATCGGGTAATTGAACTTCGGGTTGAGCTACATATTGAAACACCAGTTGTAAGGCAGCAAACCCATCTGGATAGGAAATGCGAGGAGTTGAACATTCTTCGTCAGACGAATCTTCTGTTTTGGCATCCGAATTTTTCTCACGAATTGCACTAACAATTTCTTCGTCTCTAAATTTGTTTCTTCCCAGTTTATTAACCCATTCTTCAGTACTGTGTAACGGTACAGGTAATACCGTCCAGGGATATTTTGTGAATGTGGGTAATTTTATTTGTAAATGTTATTGGGGAAAACAGCATACAAATTATTAGCGTCAATGTCGGCGATCTAACGGCAGGGAGACAGGTATTTTTAGCGAAACAAACTCTGAACTTTGCATTTTGAAGTCACGCTACACGACGTCATAAGCCGAGCCCAACGTACGTCACGTAGGAATGCGGGAGTGTCCGCTAACCTGACGGATCGACGCCAGCAGTCTGTCTGCATTTCAGTCGCCAACCAACATCTAGTGACGACGGACATAATTTCGGGTGGGCAGCCCGAGTGTTAAAATTAAGGGCATCCACTGGTTAGAAACCAGTTGAAATTACACTCTTGTGCTGATCGATCACAAAAAAGTTCCGCGGATAAATTATGGGCGCGCCCAAATACATAAAATATAAAAGAAAACAGTTTTTATCAATATAAAATGAAGTAACAATTGCGGGCCACATAGTGAAGAAATAAAAACTGTGAAAGAAAGTGAAATGTGAGGAGTGATCGCAAGTGTGGGACAATGTGGAACCATCTGGACAATTCAGCTAAGTAAGTACTTTTGATTGGTTTCTATATTTTGTTTCATCAATGTATAATTATAAGTCTTGGGGGAGTTTCATGTAGTAATGACGTAATAAAAAATAAAAGAGGATATCATGTGTAAACAAATAATCAATTTATTTACTTCAAAATAACCCAGATCTGCTTCCAAATACATGTTCACGAACCTTGGCCTAACCTAGGTAAGTAAAATATACAGTTGGTATCAATGAAAGATGGCGTCTGAAAGTAGATGCATGCACTGCTGATTTTTATAAACAAGTAAAATAAAAAGTAAAAAAATAACGTTACAACTGCTTAATGTAGTCGAATCCAATATAAACACAGTTCGACGTTGAAATTTCTGTACAATTCGTAGTATCTGGCACACAATGCATTCTCGTATGTTCACTCAAAGAACAAAAAAAGTACTTTCAAAGTACTATAAAGTACTAGGAAAGTACATACTTATAAAGTGTTAGGAATTATGTGTATTAACAAAAATGAAATAAAGAAAAAAGTACGTTGATAATCAGGAACTTGAAAAATCGGGACTCTACTGACCTCATTTTTGTAAGTTACCTTTTTCCAAACATATCAGTGGGTAATTCTGAATAATTAGCCGACTGATCTAATTTTTCACATTCTTGTACATATTTTTCATAAACGAATATTTTTTAATGAATAAAAAATTTGCATACCCACAGTAAAACCTTTCTTGGATTTTGTTTCCTGAAAAATAAAATAAATCGTGCCACTGAATAATACATAGTTAGTTTGTTTGTTTGCACTATTGTGTTATTAATATAAAGTATTAATGTGAAAATCTAAATGTGAAAAATATGAAAACACATGTTTGTGCTACTTGGTTGTTTCTTAAACGCTCTCGTTTCTTACGCTATCCCATCCACAATACACGCTTTTTGTCCAGTGGAATCTTCATAAAATATCTCGTTTATATCCCATAGAAGACTCTCTGTAAATTATTTTTTCGATTAATTTTCACTAATGTTTTAAGAAATACGATTGTTATGGCAATGTACTGGGCTCGCTTGAATTGTCCTCAATGCTACCTCAGGAGCATTGAATTTTTAATTTATGCCAGAGGAATCATATATTTTGTAAAGCGAAAACTTATACCTATGACAATGTTTGCAAACATACTGACAGTACAGAAAAACTATTTTCGATCGGGATGGAAAAATCGGCAACATGGTAGGTCTACTAATTGACTAGGGATAAGTATTCGAGCATTTATGTTGCAAACGAATTTGTTTAGCAAGAAGTAAGAAAATACGGAAAAATAAAATAAATTGTGCCACTGAAGAATACACAGTTTGTTCGTTTGCATTATTGTGTTATTAATATAAAGTATTAAAGTATATAAATTTAATCTAAATGTGAAAAATATGAAAACACATGTTTGCGCTACTTGGTCGTTTCCCATCAAATACGTGGTTGCCATGTGATCCTGTGAAGAGCGTTTTAACGGGGTGTCATTGAATGTGCACACTATTTTGCATAACTATATAACCACAGTAACTGTATTGGTTTTGTTTTTCTGCGTTTTGTTTAGCAGTCGTAGCGAAAAAATTACTGGGTAATGTTAATGAACGTCAAATTTTATTTTGGTTTATTTCTTCTACTTTTAAACTTGTAAGGCAATTTTTGCTGAAATGTGTTAAGCCTTATGTACTGCTTTATGTAGAAATCCAACGCCATCCCCAACAACCTGCCACGACACTCCAGTGCCACCTGCACCACATCGGGCTTGCCGACTCCCCCCTGTGCTCCGAGGATGAGGGCACGGCCGACCTGGACGACAACTTGCAAGGACGGGCCAGGCTCTACTGGTCAGCAAGGCGTCTAATGGCTGAGCAGCCATGGACGGGCGTTGGATGAAGAAGCTTTATGTAGAAATGCAATTTTTCGCAAAATAGACCTGCTGGTATGCAACCAAGCGGTTATTCCACGAATTTCGTGACTGCCAGGCCGACTATTTCCCGCCTCAGTATTTGAATTAACTTTAACATTTTCATGTATGGTAATTTAAACTGAATGTTTAGATTTACCACGCCGTATACAAACTGGACGTTACACAGATACACATTACCACTGATTCTATTCAAAAGATACTGAAAGACTACTTCTTTTAGACTTACAAAGTGCAATCCTTCTATTAAGGTACTACAACTAATTATAAGTGTAATATTACTGACTCAGAACACTATGTTTTTTATCGGTAAAAATGTAAAATTTTTACCTTATAGCCTGAACCAGTTTTTGCTTATTACAAGCTCCATCAGAGGCTGCCACTAGGAGCGCTGTCCATCTTGTTCTTTGTGACGGCACTGTCGTTTGAAAGAGCGATGTTGAGTGTGTGTGGTGTGATATGTTCAAATAGTACGTGTGATTTGAATTGTGTCTGTTCGTTCAGGATGTCGTTTCTGTGTTTGTATATTTCTAGTTGTTCAAGAGTGTCTAGTTTTTGGCCTTTTGTGTGTATGTGTAGAATATCTATGTTGCTGTTTATGTTTGTGTATGTGTGGTTTGCAAAGGTGGATTCGGTGGTGGAGTGTAGTGCCTTTGTGTGTTCAATGTATCACTGTTTGAAGCAACGTCCTGTCTGGCCTATGTAGAATTTTTTACAGTCTGAGCAGTTTAGTTTGTAAACATCAGGTAAATCAAATTTGTTTTGTTCTTTGTGTGTGTTCTGTTTTGTTTGTAGTTTTGTATGCGATTCTGTATCCTGTTTTTTTAAATTTGTGGGCTATTTTTTCAGTGTGGTTATTGATGTATGTTAGTGTTATGAAGTTGTTTTCTGTCTTTATTGTTGTTTGTTTTGTTTTTTGTGCAGGAGTTTATTGATTATTGTTCTGTTGTATCCGTTGGTTTCTGCTGGACATTTTATCATGTTTAGTTCATCTTTGTTGTCTTTTTCATCTAGTGGGATGTTGTTTAGTCTGTGTATCATGGTTCTGAAGGCAGTTAGTTTGTGTTGTACTGGGTGATTGGAGGAGTTGTGTCAGTTTTAGTGGGTTTTCTGTATATACTGAATTTGTGTCTGTGTTCAAATTTTGTGATGGTGAGGTTTAGGAAGTTTGTTGTTTTGTTTGTACTGTAAGTTGTGTTTTAGGCCTTATAAAGCACTAACAAAACTCATAGTTGATACTGAAACAAATATACAAAATATAGCACCTGAACATCAAGACACATTACGACATAAAGTAAACAAAATAATAGGAGCACATAAGGCATCAAACAAGAACCGCACCTCAGAAATACACACAGCCATCAAACAGAGAGAAAAGGCACACAAACACATCACATTTGTAAAAGCAAAGGCAACAACGACTGTAATCATTTCCACTGATGACCTACACAATAAAGTATAAAACTTCATGAAACAGAACAACATTACAGAACTGAAACATGATCCCACTGACAGATATCAAAACACAGTAAAACAGCTAATCAACAAAGCCAAACATATAACGACAAATAAACAAAAGCCATACCTGAAGCAAATCCGACCATCAGCCCCTACTCTCCAAGCAGTTCCCAAAATCCACAAAGAAGAAATCCTGATCCGCCCCATTATCAACTACCGGAATGCCCCTGCATACAAACTTACAAAATCATCAGACAGCACACACAACTAGACAACAACATTGCAGTAAAAAAACAACACAGACCTTGTAACAAAAATAAAAGACATACACATCACCTACAATGCCACACTAGCCTCTTTCGACATTAAAAACCTATATACAGACATCCCTAAACATGCCTGCAAGTAATACCATCCAAGATAATTTCTAACCATTCAGGATATTTTTTTTGCCATAGTGTACACTGTGATTAAAATTAGCAGGTTTATAAAATATGTCCACTCTCAATTTGTAGTTTCATCTTGTTTATCATATATACTTCCACTTGTGATAACCATGCTTTCAGTACACAGAAGACTGCTCAAATAGTTACCTCATACCAAACAGTGCATGACCAGTAATAATGCAAACCACATCTCATAGTGCCTGTTTAGAATTAGCATGAACACTAGTCTTGAGGACTTAAAATTCAACTAGTTTCATAGTTCAATCAACTTCTAGAACATAGAAGGCTTAGGCTATGGCCTGAGTGGAGCAGAGCGTGAAGTGTTGTACGTTGTGGAGTGTCTAGCGGACATAACAAACCTGTTTTAAAATATTGGTGCGTCGTAGTGACAAGAATTTTAAGTGGAGTGGGCAGCAGCTGTGCATGCGTCAGGTTGAGCAGGAGCACGTTGGTTAAACTAGTTTGAGTTTGCAGAGTTGAGAGAAGCGGTCTGTGCAATGTCATTTAAAGAAATAATTTCTCCAGTGCAATCGAAAACTGAAATATAGTTATCTAGCCATCTGTTTTATAAAAATGGGATAGTGGTAATAAGAATCTGGAATGAATTATCATGTCCAAAATGTAACCAAATGTTGAGACAGGCATTCTTATGTATTCATGAAAGTTATCTGACTGTAAATTTTCGTACAATGTAGTGAACTCTCCATATTTCTTCCTTTGTTTCACTGTAGCACTTGGACCTTTTTTATATTAAACAAGTCGTTTTTAAGGAATGAGCTTTCCTCTAAAAACATGTCGAATAATATTGTCTCAGTCGAGTCCATTTTCCAATCAAAACACAAACATCTGTACAAAAAATTCTTATACATTCACTGCATATGGTTCTCCACCACTGCACGCTGCAAGCCCACTGATTGGACGCTAGCTTGGCTGCTCGTACCATACTTCACGCCCCGCTCTACTCAGGCCGTAGCCTTAACTGAATTAAGTTATTCAGTTAAATCAAATTTAAAACAATCTGAAAAACAAATTATAAAATTTAAATTAAACAAACAATACAATGGATGCTCCTTGAAGTATAACATAGTGTAAATGACAGGCCAGAAAAAACTAAAACATGGGCAATAGGCTGTTGGGGCATCATTAGAATTGGTATGTAACAAAAGAATCATGGACCTAATAGAGTGTACAAAATCACACATGATACAGAAATGTTCTGTATCTGATGTGTTACAATAATATTCAAAGAGAGAGAGAGATATGTCTATTGTGCTGAAGTGACACAACCAGAAACAAAGAAACCAGGATGGCACAATGTAGCAGCACCTCATAAAATGATAGGAGAATGAAACTTGCAACACAGTCAATAATGGAGGGACAGGCAGTAACTGGAGGCTTGATACCTTAATAGGCACTAGAGAATTCTCAGCAACTCATTTATTGGCAGACAAAAAATACTACCTAAATTCCACAGTTTAACATTGTAACGTAACAAAATAATGGTTACATAGAAATGATATAATACATCTAATAAAAGTGTACCACGAACATATTTCATCAAACATGAGAAGAAAGAACAGAAGTATAAAAGCCAAATGTGTATCTATATATGAATAATGTTAAAGCAAGCCAACAAAGAAGAAAGAAGAACCATAGTGAATGTATCATCAAGAAGAAAGGAGGAAAAGAGAAGATAAAGGATCAATATAATACGTTAGCAATATAGGCCCAATAGATCATAATAGTGAGGGTGTATAAATACACAAATTAATTTATTTTATTGATTGTTAATAATTATAGTTCATAGCTCGTACTTACCAATATTTTGATATTCCTCGGGTCCCAGAGTTCTTTCATAAGCGAGGTCAGAAACAGTGTGAGGTTACGAAATAATTATTCTAACAACATATGTAGTGAAAAATGAAAGAAATTTTTGTTTTATTAGCTTAAAATTGCGATTACTGCCAATTACACCACATATCTACATGCGCCTCTCCATGTGGCGTAGTTGTGCAATCAAACAAGACATTTTCCATTTAAAGTTTTATCAACATGTTACTACCAAAATAAACAAATTAATTATTTCTTTCTATATTTTCCAAGGGTACAAAATATTTACTGGTTGATTATTAAGACATAATATTAAAGTATACATACCAATTAACATGAAACATCTTATATCTATGTAGGCCGCCCAGCTTGCTCTCTCTCTCTCTCTCTCACACTAATTTAAAACCCTCCCCTGATTTATTAATTCACAAAAACCCTTAAACGTGTTATGAAATACCCCCGGCTGGCAACGTGGTTTTCGCTCGCACTAATGACTTCTCATTTTTTTACTGATTCGTGTGCCCGAAAATAAATGTGGATGTTCTTCACTGCATGATACTCGCCACTGTCACATTATTTTAACTGGTAATTCACTTTTTACTGGTAAATTACAAAATTTTGAAAAGAGCCCACTTGGGGCTTGTACCTGCGCAGGCACTGTCTGTATCGGACTGCCAAGAGCGGCTTTGCATTCGCTGCCAACTCGATTGCGTCTTTTTAGGTGGAAAACAAAGCCTTGCAATTCGTCGCCACAACTGTGTCCCATTTAACCCATGCAGTTGATTGTGTGTTGGTCACGGAAGATATTTGTTCAGCACTGGCTGACGTCACAAAAGGGTTGGACTTAGGACTTACATCCGTCAACTTGGTCAAGGAAGCGAACAGCGATTCTTCTCTTAGCCATTTTTTGTTTCACAGTTCAGCGTCGGTCCGCGCACCTGCTCGTGTGATGCATAGGGGCGCAACTGCCACACTCTCGCAAAGTTCTAGGAAATGACGCTTAGTACATTCCTTCATACAGATTGCACAATAGTTAAGGCGTATTGTTCCTTTGTTAGAACACTGTTTCAATTCAACACGTGGCCTGATCCCAGATGGAAATTAAATTTATAAATATTTTTACCAAACCCCAAAGATTTAATAAAATAAAATATCCCTCAAAATCGTCACGTTACAAGGGGATATACCAAATATTATCATCATAGTGAATACATATATTAAATGTTATCATAGTAGTGAGAGGATAAACTTATTTATCATAATAGTGAGACATATATAAAATAATGATCATCATAGTAAGTGGACATGTTAAAAATTATAACTATATTGAGTGAACATGATGAATAGACAAATAAATGTGAATTGTGACAAACAATGACGGATATAATGTAAATAATTGTGTTATCAATATGACATGAGTTATCATAAACAGTGAGGAACCAAAAAATGCATTATAAGTGATAAGAAATTAAAATGAAGAATAAGCAACTGAATAACCAGAAGAGGAAGTATGAAGGAGAAGAAGAAGAAGAAGAGGAAGAAATGTACCATGAAAAATGAAGAATATATATAACTAGAACAAGACACCGGCATTCCCAAAGTATGGAAGGCACCACGACCAGAAAAGTGACAAAATAAGAATAATGACTAACAGATTAATAGTAATAAAACTATCCATCAAGGAAGGACATAATAAACCCAATATTATAAAAAATAAAGTGTTGAAAACTTAGTAAGTAATCACAGACAATAATAGTGAATACCTTATATGAGTGCAACGATAAATAATATAATGACCCTATCCCAAATAAGCACCACAAACAATATGAGTGAAATGTTTATAACAAGGGAAGTGAAAAAGTGTTAACAAATGAAATGAATGATTATTAAGTGAAATACACAAACATTCAGTGTACGAATTGTAATCCAAGATTGTAACACAGACATACTTAGTAAGACCACCAATGTAATGGAACTGAAAAGAGAAATAATTGCTCAAAAAGACCAATGAAACAACCTACAAAATCCTTGATATGAAATGTGCCTGAATGTCAGAGTAACACAGAACAAAATGTAAATAATATCATAACTAATGTGTAGTAAACAAGACAATTTGTTGTAAAGAAACAAACCAATGTATACAAGCCAAGATGCAAACCCACCAAAATGTGTAACATAAATAAGTAAAAAATCAAGTATTGTTGTATAAACATATAGTATAAAATGTGTACAAAGTGTGTAAAACATTGTAATAAACAATAGTAATAACATGTCATAATGACATTACAATATTTAAGCAGAATGTTGAACAAAATAAGAAGCATATTGTTGTCAAATCAGTAACACATAACCTCATTTGAGCAGGACCTACAACATAAAATCACGCACAATAATTAGATAAAGTGATTACAAGTAATTGTTTAAAACAGAAACCAAATAAGAACAAATGTATAAGACAATGAATACCTTACAAGCTGAGGGACATAACTATATAAGTCAAATTATTGATACTAACAATAGACAAATCAGACAAAATCCCAAGTGACTACAGAGTTACGAAAAAAACACTAACAAAACTTGTAAATAGAAAGTAAAGAAGTTTACCAGTAGTGAAAGGGATATTCAATTCAACTATGAGTATACCTAACAATCATTATATAAGTAAAATAATAACAATAAAATAATAAACTAATTAACTAGACCAATAGGACTAGGTGTAAATAACCATTCTACTGCAATTTAAAGAAAGTTCAACTAACAAAAAGTTAGTAAGTACATTGAACAGACAGTGTACAATGTCTGTGTACACTTTAATGAATAATAATACATGTAATATATGCTAACAATAACTAAATAAGAGTGACAAACTAACGAAATTATAGCATGGTGCATTTAAACAATGCTGTATGTTTAAATAAGACACCATTTGCTGGAGTAAAGTATCAGCAAAGGTATAAAAGGATGTTAAGTAACATTTAAATACCAAAAGTGTATAATAGAATAAGACATAATGGTAATATACGCAAATACAAATGCTAGGACATATATGGCTTGCACGCCATGAACGCACTTTGCTCAAACCATATATTAATATTTTGTATTAAATAATGGGAGACATGAACTCTAAACATTTAATTATAAGTATTAGATTAATATAACACCAAAATATAGTGGTAAAGACTTATTTTTGATTAAGAACCACTATATGTGTATTGGGTAAAGTGAATTAAATTGTTAATGGATGGATTTATAACTTGTTTGGACTTAAAAGAAAGACCCAAGTATCCGCAAAACAATGCGACTATTTATTTGTTGATCAGACAAATAATAAGAAAATTATATGATATAAGATTTTCTATCATTTCCTAAAAGGAATGAACGCGTCACAGACGAGCCTCCAACCCAAAGACAGACGCTAAAAATTAAAATTTTTAATGTCACCAAGGCGTTTGGGGTAGAGAGTACAGACTTCTCAACCAATGAGAGGACCTGATTTTAGTAGACGCGAGAAGAAACTTCGACGAGAAGGATTAATTGTTTTTGAGACATCACAGCGAGCGGAGCACGCAGCAGTCATCAAGAGAAATTTCGAATTTGTGCGCGTTACCTAGTAAACAATTGGAAACTAACCTCAACTGAGGAACTATCCCTGTACGTGTGACAGTGCAACGAGTGATAGTGTGAATTATTTAACATTGCCAGTGTATAATAAGGGCAATGAAAAGTGATAATAACAGGGAGTACTATCTATTAACGATATTTAAAAATAAAATGAAATATAATTATCGCCAGTCGGTGAATATTATATCGAACTACGTTAGTCAAGCATGCACTGTACATGACTAACCTAGTGAATGATTGTACATTGACAGGCACAATGAGTAAAGTTCTCGATTAATTAATTATGTTGTTTAATTAAAATATTTTAATATTCTTTCAAGAAAAATAATAATTGGAGTCAAAATAATATTAAATACTTTAAGCAATACGCATAAATATAGACGCTTACTTGACTACCATTACAGTTTGAATCAAGTTAATTATAATATAACCTACGAGAACTATCACCGCCTTTAATTAACAATCTTATTATGCCAAATATGTTTGAATGTAGTATTAAGATTTAAATAATATGAAATCACTTATTTTAATAACTTACTCTGAACTATAGGTAGAGTTAACCTATAAACAACAAAGATTTCCATGTCAACAGAGAGTCATATCGTAAATTAATAATTAAATATCACTATAATATTGACGACTCGGAACACAAAGTTTTTTATAAGTAAAAACGTAAAGTTTTACCTTACAGCCTAAACCGGCTTTCACCTATAGAAGGCTTCATCAGAGGCTGTCAGTAGCGCTATGTGGCGCTACTGACAGCCTCTGATGAAGCCTTCTATAGGTGAAAGCCGGTTTAGGCTGTAAGGTAAAACTTTACGTTTTTACTTATAAAAAACTTTGTGTTCCGAGTCGTCAATATTATAGTGATATTTAGTTAAGTAACGGACACGTCATGGACAACGAAATCCAAGAAATTAATAATTCTTTTTGAATAGACGCAGTAATAAGAATTTTTTCAATTTTATCAAATCCATTTCTTTGATAATGATTAAACCAGTAATATTATTTTAATGTGTAGCGTTTATGAACACGTGTTACACATGCTTGAATAAATAGCGACAGCACACCTGTTGTACAATAATACGATAATTTTAATATCGTATTTGAGGTTAACCATTTTGTATTTTTTGTCTTTTGATTATTCTATATAAATTAATATTATTCATAATAAACATCTTTGTATCTTGTATCATGACAATTCAAAGAACTCATGAAATTTGGTAATAATAATAACCAAAATTAACCTAACAAGATTTACAATAATATTGTATATTGTACCAGTGTTACCAGCCCTGAGCTGAAGGATTTTCAGAAGATAATTAACTTTTGTTGTTGTTTTAAAAATTTATTCATTGTTTTTAAAAGGAATTCATTTCAATTTATCTGATGTTAATAAAATCCTAGATATCTTACCTGTGAACCAAGCGTATTTATTTCTCTTAAAATAGGCACAAGTAAATTTCAATCAAGGAGCAATTGTTTCCCAAGGTGGCAGCAATATTATAGCGGCCAGTATTCAAATATTTAATTCAATATTAAATATACTTATCATTTTATTTATTGTCTACATGTCAATGTCAAAGTGAAATATTTTGTGTATTATGTTATGACTTTCTAGTGATATAGCGCCTATTGAGATGATTGAAGACGTTCACCAATGGTAAGTGGGGAGGTAAACACATTAAGAAACATCAAGAGAACAGTTTTTACAGTCCTTTCGTTAATTATATTACAACGTGACAATACCAACGGGGGACTTGAAGAGTATACCTCCAATTACAAACACTATTAAATCGAATACACATATTAAAAAACAACACCACTCAATTAATTACGTTACAACGTGGTGCCCAACGTGGGGCACGAATTAGGACGACAATATCCAACAAAATAAATAAATAATACATAATTATTAAACCTAATTCAACGGCAATTGCATTGCAAGAATACAGAGATGTATAGAAGATCGAAATCAAAGAGGCGAGCGGCGGAAGCCGAAAAAGAAACTAGAATGGAGGAGAAGGAAGCGACGTTGGCTGAAGACGTGGAAGAAATGTTAATTGCGATGGGAGACAGACAACCTGAACCGGCGGAGGAGGTCCACCAACCAGAAGGTCAACCAGAGGTAAACCAACCGGAAGTAAAACAACCTGAGAGACCCACACAAATGGGAGACATTAATATCATGGAAATGTTGATAAGTATGAGGGAAGAAAATAGAAAAAGCGTGTAATCACTGAAGGAAGACAGCCAAAAGAACATGGATTCTTTGAAAAAAGATTTAAATGATAAAATAGACGAGACTAATAAGAAGACGGAGGAATCAATAAACAAGAAAATAGAAGAAGGCCAGAAGGAGAGCCAGAAGAACCTGGAATCTTTGAAGAAAGATTTAAACGACAAAATAGACGAAACTAATAGAAAGATGGAAGACGGACAGAAGAAGACAGAAGAATTATTGGAGAAAAATATCGAGTTGATCAAGGAAAATTTATCCGAAGAATTGGGAATTAAGATCGGAGAAACCAATAAGAAGATAGACGAATTAAACGAACAAATCGATAAAAAGATTGAAGCAATACAGAGCGATAACAAGAAAATATGGCAACAAATCGCCGATGATAACTGCAGAACGGAAGAGATCGCAAGAACAACCATCGAAACGATAGATAAGAAAATAGAAGAAAACCAGGAAGCAACGGAGGAGAGGATGGAAGTGATAGCGACGGAAATCCGAGGAGAGATGTCTGACGTGCACCGAGAATGCGAACTCAACAAACAGGAGATTGTGCAGACCAAAACAGATATCCACAACCGTATTAATGTTATCGAAGAAACCCGGACGAAACAAATGGAAGTAGTGGAGTGTAGACAAGCAGACATGGTAATCGCACACACCACTCTAGGAGAAAAGTGTGAGGAAATAAAAACGACTGTGGATGCCGTGAAGAACCAAGTAAACAGCGACAGAGAACGGCTGACCGAACAACAACAACGGGAATTCGACAACCTCGGGATGAGATGAACCATCTGAGAACCTACCCAAGTATAATAACGGGATTACCACACCTGGATGGATGAGACAGCATCGATTTCAGGGCTTACAAAAAGAATCCTCTCGAGTTCCTGGAGAGAGTTGACGAAATATTAAACCGAAACAAAGAGAGTCGATGGACAATAATCAAAGGAATGCTCGATGAATATTTTAAAAATGTTTTTGACAATTGGTGGACGGTGACCAGGCATGAAGTGCACAGCTATGCAGCATTCAAGGTGGCGTTCAAGATGAAGTACTGGTCCGAATCTACTCAAAACATTATCAGAGACAATATAAGCAACGGCAAGTACGACCACAATACAGGACAATCCATGACAGCGTATTTTTTGGGAAAGATATGCCTGGCGAGAAACTTGGAGCCAGCAATACCGGAAGAGTGTCTGGTAACCAAACTGGCATACCATTTCAATGAAGGTGTGTCACAAGGGAGGTTGAATGGCCAAATAAAGACAGTACAAGGGATGTCCGCGCTCCTGGAAAACCACGAACAGGAGCGGTACTATCAAAGAAACCGTCAGAGGCCAGGACCACATTATGACCGAGTAATAATAATCCAAATACTAACTGTGATAGGCCCAACTACAGGGGAAACTTCAACAACCCGACTCGATTTAATAATGACCAAAATCCCAGGCCAAACAACAATGGAAACAATACCAACAACAACGGCCGTGAAAATCAAAATAATCCCAGGCCAAATAATTATCACGGAAATAATAATAATTATCGACTGAACAATAATTACTACCGGCCATATAATAATAATCATAATAATAGTGATTACAACCAATGGCGGTAATAATTATAGAAGAGTACATTACGATAATGCCAGTCGAGGCGGCAATAGTAGACCATACTATCAGGGTCGCCGGAGCTACCACAGCAATAACAGCCGAAGCAACAGCGATGGTGAGGAGCATGAATCAGGGTATAACACCAACCGAAGCCAGAGCAGTGAAGACAATCGGCGGGGACAAGGAAATGAAGAAGTATATCACAATGGAAATGGACCAGGACCCCAAGAACAGAATGCATCCAACGTCTCAGACAGGCACCCGGACAATGGTGACCTGCCTTTAAATGGACAATGGCAGTGAAAACCGGGACATCACCCTCACTGAACCGATCTATTGGGTCTAACGTAGTAAAAAACACAAAGGAATCAATTATCATCCTCCAGAACAATTACTTAAAAAACATTCGTAAGGATTTATTGGAAGAAAAGGACAACAACGTCGACGACGCAGTTAACAACGAAATCGCATATGTGACAGTTAACGTCAACGGGATCAAGGCGACGGCAATGATAGATACGGGAGCTAATGTATCATTGATAGACAGAGTCGAATTAAATCGGATACAAGCTGAAAACAAAACAACAATACCGACGTTGCCAATAAACAACATAATCTTAATTGGAGCAACGGGTCGACAAAACAAGACCATCCGGAACCAAGTCCAACTAGAGATATCCAGTAATGGTGAAACTATCCCCATGATCTTTCTAGTAGCGAGTGGGCTACCCTTTAATTTATTGATTGGCTGCGATATATTAAGAAGATATGCAGCCGTTATTGATATGAGCAGAGCCAAAGTATCTCTGAACTCAGGTAATATTAGATGGACGGCGGAATTAATTGAAAGCAGAAAGGCCCGTCCTGAACATATCATATATTACATCCGGGAAGGCCATAACCAGAGGGAACAAATACCGATCAATGAAGAGATTCGCCATACCAAAGGAGACACGTTATGGATAGAAAAGTTAAACGAAATTAAGAGGTTCCGAACAGCTAGAGTCGACAGAAATCTGATGGATGAGCAAATAGCGAAATTAATCAAAATCTACAATAAATACAGACATGTATTTTCAGACACACCAGGGAAGGTGAAGAATTTCCAATGTGAAATAAAATTCAAGGAACAAGCTGAATTTAAAAGGAAATCATACCCCATAGCTTTTTCGTTAAAGGAAGCAGTTTGTCTGGAAATACAACATTTAACAGAAGATGATATCATTGAATTAAGTAACTCCCCGTACACAAATCCAATTGTAGCAGTACCAAAGAAGAATGGCGCAGTAAGAATCTGCCTAGACGCCAGGGAAATACACAAGACAATAATAAATGACAGGACGTCGCCTGGAGAAATCGACGAAATACTTAAAAAGTTTCATGGTATAAGGTATATCAGTATATGGGACACCGTGTGTGGGTATTGGCAGGTGGAATTTACACCCCAATAGCAGAAAATATACGGCCTTTATATTTGAAGGGCGTAACTATCAGTTTAAAAGGTTACCCTTCGGCCTAGTAAATTCCGTAGCAGTCTTTGTAAAATGTATGGATGAGATTTTAGGACAAAATACACTTCAATTCACTACAGTGTATGTTGATGATTTGCTTATTACCTCCAACAATTGGGAGGAACACTGCAACAGGGTGGCACAAGTATTGAAAAAATTGGATGAAAACAACATCACACTCAAGTTAGAGAAATCCAAACTCATAGCCGACGAAGTACAATTTCTGGGTTTTAATTTATCTGAAACAGGCATAATGCCATCACAAGAAAAAATGGAAGCTATACAGCGCTTTCCTACACCCAAAAACAAGAAACAGTTGCAATCGTTTCTTGGCATTTGCAATTACTACAGAAAATTTCAGAATAATTATTCGGAATAGACATCTAAATTTGCCCAACAACTGTCGTCCAAAGATAAGTGGAGATGGGGACCCGAACAGGACACAACCTTTAAGATGATAAAAGAAAAGTTCCTAAGCACCGTAATGTTACACCACCCAAACTTTAATAAAGCTTTCTATATGAATTGTGACGCAAGTGGCGTAAGTCTGGGATCCATTTTATAATAAGAAGACGAGGAAGGCAACCACCAGGTAATCAGTTTCGCTAGAAGGACACTCAACAAGTGTGAACGCAATTACCACACCACGGAGAAGGAACTCCTCAGCATAGTGTTCGCGTGTGAAAAGTTCCGAACATACATTTTGGGATACCCACTGACAGTGCGTACAGACCACAAATCGATATCATTTTTAAAGAATTGCCGATTAAAACATGGAAGGCTGACGAGGTGGATGCTATCACTCCAAGAATACAACATACATTGGGAATACGTCCCTGGTAAGAGCAATGTTACTGCAGATGTGTTATCCAGAGTGAACATACAAGCCCAAACGTTCGAATGAGAGAAGGAGACCATCGCTAAAGTTTACCATATTTTGAAAAGCAAAACCGAATTGGCAAATATAATGACAAATATTCAAATCAACCAACAAAATGATCCCAAAATCAAGAGTATAATACAGAGACTAACAGAACAAGATAAAAGGGTTATTCCATATTATTGCATCCATAATAATTTACTGTTCACTAAAACAAAACAGTCAAATGATCAGTAGAAAATATTAATACCCAAAAATACTGAAAGAGAAATTGCAATAGACTACCATATAAGATATGGACATAAGGGGGCCATAAAAGTAGTTAAGGCGTTAGAAGAACACGTATACTTTAAGGATATGAATCGTAGAGTCAGAAAATACATACAACACTGCCATCTGTGTCAATTAGTGAAGTGTAATAATGAAAAGAAAGAAGGAGTTATGATACCAATTACATCTGCGGAGAAACTAGAAAAGGTGTTTGTAGATATTTGTGGATCATTTCCGCGCAGTGGCGGCAGACACCAGTACAAATACATAATAATAATTTTTGATCACTACACCAAATTTACCAAACTTTACGCCATAAATAGAGCAACTACAAACAAAATTTTGGAAATTATAACCCTAAAGTACATCCCAGAAATCGGAAAACCTCAGTCCATAATTACGGACCATGGAACGCAATTCAGAGGCCGAAAATGGAAGGATACATTAATGAACCATGGTGTAAAGACATACAAGACATCGGTATACCACCCTAACACCAATCCGGCTGAAAGAGTCCTAAGAGAGGTGGGAAGAATCTTGAGGACATACTGCTATACACAACAAAGGAGATGGGAGGAATATTTATCCCCAGCAGAAGATTTCATAAATTTAGCATGTCACCAATCGACTAATAAAACACCCTATACGGCTATGTTCAAAAAAAGACCACCCCGAGAAATAAAAGAAATGATTAATTTTCCACAAGGAAACGAATATAAATTTAATAAAGTAAAATTTTACAATAATGCAGTTGAGAGAGCTGAAAAACTCAGATTAAAATATAAAAAATCACAACCTAAAATAATCACATACGAAGTGGGAGATAAAATACTATTAAAAAACAGAGAACTCCCAAGCGCTATTGAAGGAATTGCCAAGAAATTGTTACTGCTTTACACAGGCCCATATACTGTAACCAAAAACAATATGAACAATATGTATGAAATACAGGATCCTGTAATGAAGAAAATCAAAGGTAATTATAATCAAACCTCAATAAAGAGGTATATTGAAGATTGAATAATGTAAAGAAATAGAATATTATAATGGAAAATATTTAATGATGATACTGCGGAAATGACAATTATAAATGTAAGAATGAATGTTGACAAGATATTAATATAATGATATAACAGTATAACCCAAAGAAATAACGTAAAATGTGAAGAAAACTGTAATTTACCACCTTACCCGTACTAATTAAGAAGAAGAAGATATACGAGGCCGACACCTACCACCTATGGCACATAAAAAATATAAAATTCCAAGAGCCAGTCAACTAGTAATCACCACCTTACCCGTACTACTAATATAAAGAAGAAGATATACGAGGCCGACACACTCCATCTATGGCACAAATATAAAATTTCCAACAGCCAGTCAACTGTAATTTACCACCTTACCCGTACTATTAATATAAGGAAGAAATTATACGAGAAAGACACACTCCAACTATGACACAAAAAATATAATAATTCCAAGAGCCAGTCAACTGTAAATTAACATCTTACCCGTACTACTATAAGAAGAAGTTATACGAGACGGACACCCAACACCAATGGCATATATAAAATAAAATATAAAATTCCAAGCGCCAGTCAACAATAATATAACATCTTACCCGTACTACTTAAGAAAGAACTATGCGAGATGATTTACAAAGAAATCAACATAAGAAGTTGGAAAACAGGAGCAAGTGAATATTATTAATATGAAACAGATATACGATACCCAAAACATGAGGCAAAACCAAAAGAGAGCCTATACTAAATGAAATGTAACACGAAGACATGGATAATGAAGATGAAGATTATAAAGTGACGTTAAATGTAATACCAAAAGAAAAGATTAATTGATGACGAAGAAAAATGAAAATAATGTACTAACGAAGGAAATCATGAGAAAATACCAGTGATGAAATGTAAACGAACTATCCCAGAAAATTATGAAGATTAAGTTAAGATGAATCAAGAAGAGAAGAATATAATAATGTATAGACCGCAGATGCGTGAAGTAATCCCAAGGATATTTATTAATAGTCGGAAAAATGACTACTTTATATTGTAAGATGAATTGACTGATGAATTATTCCAGCAATCATTTATATTATTGACAGAGATGATGTACCTCTGAATTTATTGATGTTAGTATGGCCAGCAGAGATGTATGCCACAGTGAGCCACTCTGAACTGCCCCAGCTAAAATATGTTAGGGAATTAGGGAATTAAATAAACAAGGGAAGACAATTACATGGAGAGAAATACAAATATGATTCATAAAGGAGAATGGAAGGATATAAGAACATAAGAGTCAACCTGGAAATATACAACAATTGATAAATTCTTCATGAAATGAGTATACGGATTCAGAATTAATCAATTCTTATAGGAAGGCATATTGTAACGGTACAGAATTGGTGCTACCCCAGTTCTAATTTTATTTTAGCAATCCAGTTTTAATCAGTATTTAATTCAGTAATTAATAAATTGTTAACTTTCACCTGTGAGGAGCCCCAGTACAACATACACTGTTAGTCTAAACAACAGTCCAGACGTATTGCGTAACCGCCCCAGTAAGCAGCAGTCCTTGAGTAAACAGTCTGCAGTTTGTCATCAGAGAGTGAACAGTAGTAAGCAGCATCAGACAGTAAAGTTTGTGATTTAAAAATTAAACGGTGGCTCGGGTGCAAGATAGGCCGTAATAAAGAGTCGGCCTATCTTTTAAAGTATAATAAGTATTAGAAAGTGTACAAACAATAACGCGCGGCCAACCTACAAGGTCATCACCTAAGTGCTCGAGCAAAATAAAGTCGGCTGACAAAATGTTACAAAAGTGTAATTTAAAAACCATGTTAAACTAAATAAGGCGGAGTATACCGTGACAGTGAATATATTCATAAATTGTGGAAATAACAGTTCGGAGTGACGAGTGATACCGTGAGTAACACGTGACGGTGGTGAAGCGGTCTGGAACGCCGTGGATTGGTTAAGTACCCTTCAGAAACAACTAAATCATTTTTATAACTATACAAAATACTTACAGGTACAGAGCTCTTAATAATTTCTAACAGGGGTTAGAAAATAAAAATGTAAAAAAGAATGAAAGAGTGAGTGCGACAAAGTAATGGGTCATTATTAAGTTTAAGAAAATTGTTATAGCCATTTAAGAATAATCATCATAAGAATTGTTTCATTACTGTTTGATACACCGGTACAGATAACTTTATATGTTGTTTACGCTCAACAAAACAAAAAACTTTTAATCAATGTAGTAATCAACCAACCTAGAATTTGATACGTTATTGCATAACTGTAAAACATTACTTTAAATAAAATCCAAATAAGTTGTTTTAGCCAGAATAAACTGTGTTATTATATTTCGTAATGCAAACCCAAGTAACCTGTCTGCAGCTGTTTTCGTCTGTACGACTCTGGACCCGAACGTAAAGGTAAAAAATTAATTATTGATGTTACAAATTGAGTAGTTACAATATGTAACGTAACAAAATAATGGTTACATAGAAATGATATAATACATCGAATAAAAGTGTACCACGAACATATTTCATCAAACATGAGAAGAAAGAACAGAAGTATAAAAGCCAAATGTGTATCTATATATGAATAATGTTAAAGCAAGCCAACAAAGAAGAAAGAAGAACCATGTGAATGTATCATCAAGAAGAAAGGAGGAAAAGAGAAGATAAAGGATCAATATAATACGTTAGCAATATAGGCCCAATAGATCATAATAGTGAGGGGATATACCAAATATTATCATCATAGTGAATACATATATTAAATGTTATCATAGTAGTGAGAGGACAAACTAATTTATCATAATAGTGAGACATATATAAAATAATGATCATCATAGTAAGTGGACATGTTAAAAATTATAACTATATTGAGTGAACATGATGAATAGACACATAAATGTGAATTGTGACAAACAATGACGGATATAATGTAAATAATTGTGTTATCAATATGACATGAGTTATCACAAACAGTGAGGAACCAAAAAATGCATTATAAGTGATAAGAAATTAAAATGAAGAATAAGCAACTGAATAACCAGAAGAGGAAGTATGAAGGAGAAGAAGAAGAAGAGGAAGAAATGTACCATGAAAAATGAAGAATATATATAACTAGAACAAGACACCAGCATTCCCAAAGTATGGAAGGCACCACGACCAGAAAAGTGACAAAATAAGAATAATGACTAACAGATTAATAGTAATACAACTATCCATCAAGGAAGGACATAATAAACCCAGTATTATAAAAAATCAAGTGTTGAAAACTTAGTAAGTAATCACAGACAATAATAGTGAATACCTTATATGAGTGCAACGATAAATAATATAATGACCCTATCCCAAATAAGCACCACAAACAATATGAGTGAAATGTTTATAACAAGGGAAGTGAAAAAGTGTTAACAAATGAAATCAATGATTATTAAGTGAAATACACAAACATTCAGCGTACGAATTGTAATCCAAGATTGTAACACAGACATACTTAGTAAGACCACCAATGTAATGGAACTGAAAAGAGAAATAATTGCTCAAAAAGACCAATGAAACAACCTACAAAATCCTTGATATGAAATGTGCCTGAATGTCATAGTAACACAGAACAAAATGTAAATAATATCATAACTAATGTGTAGTAAACAAGACAATTTGTTGTAAAGAAACAAACCAATGTATACACGCCAAGATGCAAACCCACCAAAATGTGTAACATAAATAAGTAAAAAATCAAGTATTGTTGTATAAACATATAGTATAAAATGTGTACAAAGTGTGTAAAACATTGTAATAAACAATAGTAATAACATGTCATAATGCCATTACAATATTTAAGCAGAATGTTGAACAAAATAAGAAGCATATTGTTGTCAAATCAGTAACACATAACCTCATTTGAGCAGGACCTACAACATAAAATCACACACAATAATTAGATAAAGTGATTACAAGTAATTGTTTAAAACAGAAACCAAATAAGAACAAATGTATAAGACAATGAATACCTTACAAGCTGAGGGACATAACTATATAAGTCAAATTATTGATACTAACAATAGACAAATCAGACAAAATCCCAAGTGACTACAGAGTTATGAAAAAAACACTAACAAAACTTGTAAATAGAAAGTAAAGAAGTTTACCAGTAGTGAAAGGGATATTCAATTCAACTATGAGTATACCTAACAATCATTATATAAGTAAAATAATAACAATAAAATAATAAACTAATTAACTAGACCAATAGGACTAGGTGTAAATAACCATTCTACTGCAATTTAAAGAAAGTTCAACTAACAAAAAGTTAGTAAGTACATTGAACAGACAGTGTACAATGTCTGTGTACACTTTAATGAATAATAATACATGTAATATATGCTAACAATAACTAAATAAGAGTGACAAACTAACGAAATTATAGCATGGTGCATTTAAACAATGCTGTATGTTTAAATAAGACACCATTTGCTGGAGTAAAGTATCAGCAAAGGTATAAAAGGATGTTAAGTAACATTTAAATACCAAAAGTGTATAATAGAATAAGACATAATGGTAATATACGCAAATACAAATGCTAGGACATATATGGCTTGAACGCCATGAACGCACTTTGCTCAAACCATAAATATATTAATATTTTGTATTAAATAATGGGAGACATGAACTCTAAACATTTAATTATAAGTATCAGATTAATATAACACCAAAATATAGTGGTAAAGACTTATTTTTGATTAAGAACCACTATATGTGTATTGTGTAAAGTGAATTAAATTGTTAATGGACGGATTTATAACTTGTTTGGACTTAAAAGAGAGACCCAAGTATCCGCAAAACAATGCGACTATTTATTTGTTGATCAGACAAATAATAAGAAAATTATATATGATATAAGATTTTCTATCATTTCCTAAAAGGAATGAACGCGTCACAGACGAGCCTCCAACCCAAAGACAGACGCTAAAAATTAAAATTTTTAATGTCACCAAGGCGTTTGGGGTAGAGAGTACAGACTTCTCAACCAATGAGAGGACCTGATTTTAGTAGACGCGAGAAGAAACTTCGACGAGAAGGATTAATTGTTTTCGAGACATCACGGCGAGCGGAGCACGCAGCAGTCATCAAGAGAAATTTCGAATTTGTGTGCGTTACCTAGTAAACAATTGGAAACTAACCTCAACTGAGGAACTATCCCTGTACGTGTGACAGTGCAACGAGTGAGAGTGTGAATTATTTAACATTGCCAGTGTATAATAAGGGCAATGAAAAGTGATAATAACAGGGAGTACTATCTATTAACGATATTTAAAAATAAAATGAAATATAATTATCGCCAGTCGGTGAATATTATATCGAACTACGTTAGTCAAGCACGCACCGTACATGGCTAACCTAGTGAATGATTGTACATTGACAGGCACAATGAGTAAAAGTTCTCGATTAATTAATTATGCTGTTTAAGTAAAATATTTTAATATTCTTTCAAGAAAAATAATAATTGGAGTCAAAATAATATTAAATACTGTAAGCAATACGCATAAATATAGACGCTTACTTGACTACCATTACAGTTTGAATCAAGTTAATTATAATATAACCTACGAGAACTATCACCGCCTTTAATTAACAATCTTATTATGCCAAATATGTTTGAATGTAGTATTAAGATTTAAATAATATGAAATCACTTATTTTAATAACTTACTCTGAACTATAGGTAGA
This sequence comes from Magicicada septendecula, assembly GCA_034769895.1. Taxonomy (NCBI): domain Eukaryota; kingdom Metazoa; phylum Arthropoda; class Insecta; order Hemiptera; family Cicadidae; genus Magicicada; species Magicicada septendecula. The sequence goes on along the minus strand of CM068368.1, from coordinate 746,527,150 downwards.
GTTAACCTATAAACAACAAAGATTTCCATGTCAACAGAGAGTCATATCGTAAATTAATAATTCTTTTTGAATAGACTCAGTAATAAGAATTTTTTCTATTTTATCAAATCCATTTCTTTGATAATGATTAAACCAGTAATATTATTTTAATGTGTAGCGTTTATGAACACGTGTTGCACATGCTTGAATAAATAGCGACAGCACACCTGTTGTACAATAATACGATAATTTTAATATCGTATTTGAGGTTAACCATTTTGTATTTTTTGTCTTTTGATTATTCTATATAAATTAATATTATTCATAATAAACATCTTTGTATCTTGTATCATGACAATTCAAAGAACTCATGAAATTTGGTAATAATAATAACCAAAATTAACCTAACAAGATTTACAATAATATTGTATATTGTACCAGTGTTACCACCCCTGAGCTGAAGGATTTTCAGAAGATAATTAACTTTTTTTGTTGTTTTAAAAATTTATTTATTGATTTTAAAAGGAATTCACAATTTAACTGATGTTAATAAAATCCTAGATATCTTACCTGTGAAACAAGCGTATTTATTTCTCTTAAAATAGGCACAAGTAAATTTCAATCAAGGAGCAATTGTTTCCCAAGGTGGCAGCAATATTATAGCGGCCAGTATTCAAATATTTAATTCAATATTAAATATACTTATCATTTTATTTACTGTCTACATGTCAATGTCAAAGTGAAATATTTTGTGTATTATGTTATGACTTTCTAGTGATATAGTGCCTATTGAGAAGATTGAAGACGTTCACCGATGGTAAGTGGGGAGGTAAACACATTAAGAAACATCAAGAGAACAGTTTTTACAGTCCTTTTAAACAAGCACATAAACATTATTTTAACTATAAATATTATTTAAACAACAACAACACCAATCATTGTTAATTATATTACAACGTGACAATACCAACGGGGGACTTGAAGAGTATACCTCCAATTACAAACACTATTAAATCGAATACACATATTAAAAAACAACACCACTCAATTAATTACGTTACAACATTAGAGTCAACAAGTTTTTGCACTAGTAACCTGTTAGGTGATTATGTTACACCACAAAGAAACATTAATTACTCAATACAATACAAAATAATTTTAATAGCAAGTTGTTTGGTTTCCTTGTTGTTTGTTTTTCTAGTTTTTTGGATCTGCAAAAACAAGAAGACTTTCAACAATTTTTATTTAGGGAATTGAACAGTACATAATAACTACTAGACAACACTTGCAGATTTAAAAATTAAATATTTATAAACTTAATCTCTAAAGAACTTCACATTAAATGTAGGTATAGTCTTTATTCATCATCATCAGAAATGTTCTTACATATTAACAAATGGATTACAAATACATAATATATATGCAAATACTAAAACAGTATACTTAAATAAAACAAATGGTTAGACTGAAAGACTACACAAACATCTACAACCTCACATACACAAACACACACACACTACTTTGAAAAAATCGGTTTAAAAAAATAGTTCTCATGATGGGACCTTAAAATTAAAAAAATCACTTCCTCTCACAATACATTTTTTATTGAAGTATTTCAGAAACAACAAATATTTAAACACATGTGCTTACAAATTTTCAGCCATTTGTTAAATCCGTAAAAAACGCACTGTTACATTCAAAAGTAATGTAAATAATTTAGTATACTTAAATTATCCTTTTTCTAAGTTAGCATTATTTCCTTACACTTACTGATAAAATTACTGCTATCACAACAGAGTGAAGTTCATGACAATAATATTAAAAAAAAGTACTTATTACTTACTCACAACAATCTTCATAGCGTTAATAAAAAAGTGTAAAGTCACAAATAAATCTTGAAAAAGTTTACATATTGGATTCTAAATAGTTGTAATATTAATATAAAATAAATCATATGTTTATTTAAGCTCTTTTGTTTAAAATATAATAAATAGAATCTGTTACGGGAATGTAACACTCATATGACTATAAACAGAATGTACTAATGTAATGCAGGAAAAATATATATAAATTAACCAGTGAAAACTGAGTATGCACTTTCTCTCCTCTCTCTCTCTCTCTCTCTCTCATTCAATGCCAATGGAAAGTGATATTAATATTAAACAACTCAGCATTGTGTCAGATGTAAACACATTTCAGGAACAATAATACTTTCATAATTTAACATGTCTTCATTACATAAAAACGTGTATTTAATTTCTTAGGAAATACATGTTTAATGAATTCTTCTCTAACCAATAACCTTTCTTTAACATTAAATTGGCCTTTTTTTTTGGAAAACGTTATTAGTACAAAAAAAAACTATACATGGTTTTTCTATCTCCTGAAATATAAAGTTTTTAATAAGAAAAATAGTAATACCAAACTGATTATACTGTAGTTAACAGTCTGTTCAATTTGTTTTGATAGCAGCACTTGATTCCATGGAATAAAATGACTATTCACTACAGACCTATCATTTTGCTGTTAACCAAGACTAACAATACAATGTACAACACTCTAACAGATAGATAGTATCACAAGTAAAGTCATGACAGTAATACATTAACTGTTAATTACTAGAATATTTAAATATAGAGATAACAAAAACTATGGCATCTGCAGTAACAGGCAAACACATTTACAATGTCCACTGTATCTGTGATTAGTCTGTCTGTAGGTAATGTACAAACAAACAAACCATTTTTGAAACTATACGTGATTAAAAATTCTATTACTTGCTTAATGAACAGGCTGATGGTTAACATGTAAACTACGAAATGTTAACAAGCTTTCCACAGGAATAGAAGAGACGATTTTCTGTGCTAAACATACTCAAGAGAGATAAATTTCACGTGTATGTGGACATGTGCACACACACGATTTTATTACTGCCCACTCACCTACTGAACATCAGTACATACTGAATTCATAATGCATCACAAAAATGCAGCAAAATTTGAAAGTTAAAAATAAAAATTACATTTCAACACCAGCTATTATATACAATTCACATTAATAAAATTCAATAATAGTATTTCAACTCTTAAGAAATCTCATATTGTTTTCAGAATACTCCCTAGGTACTTGAACCCCAAACGATGGCAGCACACCTGTCTACTTGTTCAGTGGTTGGAGTTTAGATGCCAATAGAAGGTTCCCCTAACATCATATTTGTGGATTTTAAGAGTGGCAACATCGACACCATAATTCTTTATTATTCACTATTATTAAAATAATTTGGTAGGAGATTATACAAAATGTGAAACTAAAGTTGAAAATTTTAAAGAATGAGATTTATCATATAAGAATATATCAATATTCAAGATATATCACAATTTATCAAGAATATAAGTTATGTTTAATAACTTAAAATAACATATACTATTTACAACTTATTATTAAATAATTATTTATATATTTGAAATTTTGGTACAGTTATTTCATATTACAAAAAATATTGCAGCTTCAAATTAGTATGTACTACTAATAGAATTTATCCAATAGTGTTAAAGAAAAGTAAAGTTAACCCCAATGGTCTTCAGTGCGCCCAAACTTGTAAACTAGTGAACCAGCGAAAATAAACAGGTTCTGCAGAAACAGCTCAAATCCAGCCCAGCGTGCAACTGTTTCTGAAATAATAAAAATATAGAATATATTACACCTGTTCATGATTCTAATCACATTAATTTGTTTCTCCTTTAAAAAATAAAAACATTCTGTGATTAAAGTGCTAGTCCTTATCAACAGACTGGAACTAACACGGCTGTGGCCAGTCGTTCAGAAATAAAAACTAATATTTCAAGTACCACTTTCCTAATAACATAACTAACACTTTGATATGGCAGCCTTGTCAGATACATAGTTCAAATTAAACATGTTACAACACAAATAAGCCACCCCAGTACCAGGGATAAAAAAGATAATTCTTAATGTAAAAATACTTCATATAAAATAAAATGTTTAAAAATGAATAAAATATAAATATTATGACACGACGAACAACGATATTACCCAACCCAAGTGTTGACCCAACAACAGAAACACAAAGAAGGGAACCACGAAACATACACAGAGACAAAAGGTGATTGACCAAACAATTAGGAACTAACAAAAGAAGATAAGAAACCAGAACTAAAGAAGAATCAAAGGAAGTGAACAAATTCCTACAACTATATAGAAATTAAACCAGATGAAGAAGAAGAAGAGGAAGAATGAAGAGGAGACAGGTTGAACCCAAGGAGAAACTAACACCACATATAAAGGGGAGAAATGGTAGACTCAAAGATAGAATACTGTAAATAAACCCCAAATAATTATCCACTAATGAAACAAATAGTATTGTTGTAATTGAAATAACTTATATACCTATTTTAAAACAAAAGACAATTATAAAGTAACGTAGTGTAGAAAAGTACACTAACACAATTATTAAGGTTAGATTTGATGAATGGTAAATAACCAAATGTCATTAATAATAAGAATTATGTTGTAAAGAAATAGTGAGAAATAATAGGAGAAATAAGTATAGGGATTACCCACTAAGTAACACTTAATACAAACAGTGAACCAAAATAAAGTGCAATAGTGAAAGTGTAAATACCCTAAAAATAGTGAGTGTGTATCAGTGATAAACCTCTGTTAATTAAAGGTGAAGGTGATACGTGGAAATAGATATTTTAAGTAATAAAGATATAATAATAAATAAGAAAACACTTTATAAAGCATTGATAAACAGTCAATGATTTGAGTGAGCTTGTGAACATTCATATAATTAAGAATAATTAAAAATGATATTTCAAATAAAGATAAGTAAAACATGTGATATTATTCAGGGAGAAAGCCCAGATAAAAACAGTTTGTATTAACATGGAATGGAGGAGATGGTAATATTGAAATAAAATTTTGTTTAACCGACCAAATGATAGTTACAGAGGAGCTGAACCGGAACAACGCACAAATGGTCACCCCAACGACCATAACTACTACGGCAACCGGTACAATCCTAGTTACCAGTACAACCGGGGACCCGGGGGTAATCAAAATAGAAGCGACGGCAGACGTCAGGTAAATTTCATCAATGGGAGAAGGCAGAGTAACCACAGAAGATATCACCCGAGCTGGCACCCAGACTCATGGTACCACGCGTCCAATCATAATAACAATCAACCATCAGTGAGTAGGAACAACGAACCACTTCGGGATGAAAACAACCAGCAACAAGGGCTGAACAATGAAAGAAGAACAATGAAGAAGAATAAATAATGAAATGAAATAAACATATTTCAAAATTCCAAAAGAGATTGTAAGATCAACTTACTACCCTATTTAGATGATATATGCAGAATAAAAAGAAGTAATATAAATGAATAATAATGTAAAAAACAAAGGAATCAGTTACACAAATTCCTTTCAATTTAAATCAACTCACAGTCTAATAAAAGATTGATATATGAAGTATGAAATAAAAAGTGAGATAATAAGGAATAAGTTACACACATTCTTATATAATATAAATGTAAGAATCACAAACTTACGATTATAATTAAACAAAAAATAACTAAAAAGGAATACGCTACAAACATTCCTTTAAAGTAAGAGAATTAACTTACAAAGAATTATCAAAAATGATATTTAATACAGAATAAAATAAACAAAAATAAAATCAAGCTCAAATTACTGAGATAAATACCTGAAATCATAATGAATCAAATGTATTCTAAGAAAAAAAAAAATCTGAACTGGTACAAGGAAAGAGAGAAGTTATATGTATAAAACAAACATACAAGCTATGGCTAAAGCAGAATCTTGCAAAATAACCAAGAAAAGAATAAAAATGTCTAAGATAATTAAAATGATCACAACGAGAATTGAAGACAAAATAATGAAAGGTTAGATGATGAAATTAACATATGAATAAATATAAAAACAATCAAGTGTATGAGTAGATGATAGTGTATAGCTAAGGTATAGCGGAAGGAAGAATGAGTAAAAGGCCAAAGTGATCTAAAAACAAACCACAAGGTGGACAATCCCACAGTATATTATTATTATTATTGATTTAAGTCACAAGTTGACAAAAAAGGTATTTAAGATTGACTGTTGAAAAGTCCAGCAATCCAAATGAACTGAGCAGAGATGATGTGCCTCTGGTCTCAGAAAAAATGAGTAGTAATGGAAGAAACCAGCTACTATAAAAGTTAGGGAAAAAATTGTGTATAAGGGAAAATGCACCAATGGAAATAAATAAAAACAGATCCAAATAAAATAGAATGAATTAAGTAAGAAGAAATATGAAGAATGGAGAAACAAACAAGAAAGAAAAGGAAAAAGATTATCTATAACTGATAATTTCATAAAAAACTATGCTAGTGTTTTATCAAAATGATCAATTTTAGAGGAGAGGCATTATGTTACAACACAAATAAGCCCCCCAGTACCAGGGATAAAAAAGATAATTCTTAATGTAAAAATACTTCATATAAAATAAAATGTTTAAAAATGAATAAAATATAAATATTATGACACGACGAACGACGATATTACCCAACCCAAGTGTTGACCCAACAACAGAAACACAAAGAAGGGAACACGAAACATACACAGAGACAAAAGGTGATTGACCAAACAATTAGGAACTAACAAAAGAAGATAAGAAACCAGAACTAAAGAAGAATCAAAGGAAGTGAACAAATTCCTACAACTATACAGAAATTAAACCAGATGAGAAGAGGAGAACCGAACCAAGATGAAGACAATTGAAGTTGAAGAAGATGAAGAAGAAGAATGAAGAGGAGACAGGTTGAACCCAAGGAGAAACTAACACCACATATAAAGGGGAGAAATGGTAGACTCAAAGATAGAATACTGTAAATAAACCCCAAATAATTATCCACTAATGAAACAAATAGTATTGTTGTAATTGAAATAACTTATATACCTATTTTAAAACAAAAGACAATTATAAAGTAACGTAGTGTAGAAAAGTACACTAACACAATTATTAAGGTTAGATTTGATGAATGGTAAATAACCAAATGTCATTAATAATAAGAATTATGTTGTAAAGAAATAGTGAGAAATAATAGGGATTACCCACTAAGTAACACTTAATACAAACAGTGAACCAAAATAAAGTGCAATAGTGAAAGTGTAAATACCCTAAAAATAGTGAGTGTGTATCAGTGATAAACCTCTGTTAATTAAAGGTGAAGGTGATACGTGGAAATAGATATTTTAAGTAATAAATATGTAATAATAAATAAGAAAACACTTTATAAAGCATTGATAAACAGTCAATGATTTGAGTGAGCTTGTGAACATTCATATAATTAAGAATAATTAAAAATGATATTTCAAATAAAGATAAGTAAAACATGTGATAGTATTCAGGGAGAAAGCCCAGATAAAAACAGTTTGTATTAACATGGAATGGAGGAGATAGTAATATTGAAATAAGGTTTTGTTTTAAAATTAAGTATACAATGAATAAAACACCCCATGTTAAAAGGGGAAATAACTTTAATAAGTTTACAAGAAGTGATGATGTTTATCACTCAAAGTAGTAGCAAAAGAATGAATGTTAAAACCAATAGTAACTAATAACTTATAAAGAATTGTTTGTTTCAATGTTATGAAGAGGATATGGCTGAAAGGAACTTGCAGTCCATAAGCCTAGTTGTTATATTTTAAAATATGTATAATGAAAACTGTATTGAATAGTAATTAAAACACAAACAGAATCAACACACAACACAAACAAATATGATAACAAAGTGAAGCCCATCAGGCTGAATTAAAATGTAATTTAAAGGAAATAAACAAAATACCATCATGGCTACTTTTGGCTATGAAAACGTCTAACTGTCAGACACACACAAATGTCAATTGTAACAAATTCACAAGGAAATTTATTAATCTAAGACCAGTAATTATATGTAAATCATTTTAAAAGAGAAATATTATTACAAAAGTTTAATTTAAGAAAGATATGTAATTTATCAAATGTCAAATATTTAGACTAAAGTTAATGTATAATAGAATATGACCTTATGAGGTATCATTTTAAACTTTGAAAGGAAGGAAATACAATAGTGATATTATTTATTACCCCAAAGGAACGATAAAGGAATAAAATCGTTAAGAAAATACATAATAAATTTGAATAAAAATTCAAATCTCTTAACAATGCTTTTGAAAGAGGTCTTAACCAATCAAAGGGTTACTGTTACCATAGTAAAGGGCTGTTGAATGCTAATTTTCCGTTAAATTTATTAGACTTGAAGAAATGACGCGTGGGTAAGCGGCACGCAAAATTGTGATGACTGAAATTTTCCATTAAATAGTTAAAAAGACGTTCGGAAGATGACAACCAAAACCAAAGACGAATAGATGCAGAACTACCAAGATTAAACGATGTCCTGGAACCAAATAACAATAAATTAATTAGCAGAAATCCCAAGACAAGATAGAAGAAGATGCCCGAAGCCTAAAACCAGCCCAAAATTGCAGAATTTCCACTACCCCAGATGACTACATATCAACACTGTCTGAACTGATAAGTATCCAATAAATTCCTTTCTCCCAGAAACCAAATTACTTTAAATATTTCTCAAATAATCAACATTTCTCACTATTAAACAAATTTTTTATTTTCTTTCAAAGGTTTAATGCATAATCAACTTACGTAAAAACATTTTGTTAATTAAAATATAACCTCGCATTAGTGTGCGAACTTTGTAACAAAAAATACGACACTACCGAACAATTTGTAAAAACACTTTATATTCTTTAAGTACGTATAAGGTATGGTAGTGTACTTTTTTAATGTAACCAACTTTTATGTCTTATTTTATAATCCAAAGGACCCCAGATTTTGAACAGATTAATATATTGTATGTAAACAGTAGCCATCACGGCATCGAAATAATTTGTTTTAAAACCGATTTCGCCAACCTTGAAATATTGGCGTCTCATGTTCTAAGCTGGAGCAATTGTTATTAAACCATTTATAATCCTTTTGTCATATTAATTAATGACTGAATTTGTATTAAAATTACAGTACAGAGTATTACCATCGTTTTATTTCATAGGACGTTGTAGAATATATGTGTGTTAGTAATTTTTATTCAGTAACCAACTAGCGCTCGTCACGAGTGGACAATACGGCAACCTGTACAGCGGCGGGAACCATTTGAACGCTCCAGCTGTCAGCGCTAATAACACTTATCAACTTGTAATTTAACAGTTTTAATTGTTTTAATATAAACAATTTGGCGCCACCCGGGATTCGCAACCCCTATGAATTAACAGGTAGGTTGTACTGGTAATTTGGACCACGCTACAGACTTCAGTAGTGACTACTATTATTGTAACGACCGGTGTGAGGCGAACACACCACATTAACACTTATACACATAATAAACAAGTGTAAACACATTTTAACAGGTACGCACCCATTTTTTCGTTACATATTGGCGACCAGCAACGTGAGGCGAGAAAGGATAACTAGCGGAGGTTATGAATAGTCACGGTATGGTTACGAGGCTCAAAGGTAAGGAAGCATTAAACCAAGAAGAAATGGAAGAAGTTGAGGAAATAGAAGTTGAGGAAACGATTGGAGAATTGTTGGAAGAACATCCACAGGAGGACCAACTGGAAAACCCAAATCCACCTCAACCAGAACAGGAAATGGAAGTAATGACAGGGGACCAACCTACTAAACCCACTCAGAAAGAAGACCTGAGCACGCAGGAGATGTTCAGGATAATGATGGAACAAAGAAGACAAGACAAGGAAGATTTGAATAAAAAATTGGAATCATTACAAATGGGAATAAATGAAGAATTGAATAAAAAATTAGAGTCAGACAAGGAAGAATTAACAAAAAATTAGAGTCAGACAAGGAAGAATTGAATAAGAAATTAGAATCATTACAAGAGGGAAGGAGAGAAGACAGGGAATTCTGGAATAAAAAACTGGAACAAAACAGTGAAGAATTGAAGAAGCAAATGAAGGTGATACATGGAAGTCAGGAGGCATTGGAAAAGAAGAGCGAAGAGCTGAAGAAACAGATCAAGAAGGATCTGGAAATAGTAAATAAAAAGATGGAAAATAATAATGATATTCTCCAACGGAAAATAGAGGAAGAAAGTGAGAAAACCAAGGAGGAATGGAAGCAACAACTGGTCGAATGTCGAGAGGAGATCAGGCAAACGGTAACGGAGACCAACGAAACAGTGATACAAATCCGGGAAGAATTGAACAATAAAATAAGCAATGTCGAGGAGGAAGGCAGATTGAGAGCGACCGAATTCTACCAAGTCGTTACCGAAGGATGCCAGAAGAACAAATAGGAGGTGGTCAAGGAACTGGAGGAGAGGCACCAAGAAATACAGATAGATGTAAACAATCGTGTGGAGAAGGTATACACCGTCATCGATAAACTAGACGGACTGGCCAGAGAAAACAGAGAGAAAATCCAGGGGATCAGTATACGGGAGAAACAAATGCAAGAAGAGCTGGATGCACTAAGAGAGAAACCTTATAATAACACACAAATCATAACCAGCGAAAATCGAGAGATAATTAATTTCCGCAGCTACCGGAGGAACCCGATAGAATTCCTGTAACGGGTAGAAGAGCTAATAGAAAAAAATAGAGAAACTAGGTGGTCCAGTGTGAGAAGTATGATAGATGAAATGTTCCGAGACACCCATGACAACTGGTGGACGGCCACTCGACCCGAGATCAATGACACACAGGAATTTAAGAGACAATTCCGGGAAAAATATTGGTCCGAGTCCACCCAGAATGTGGTCCGTAATGATATCAGCAATAGAAGATACGAGTCACAAGCAGGACACACTTTAACGTCCTACTTTTTGGGAAAAGTATGTTTAGCCCGAAATCTAGAACCCAAGATACCCGAGGAGTCTCTGGTAATACAGCTGGGTTATCATTATGAAGAAGCTATACAGAAGGCCAGGAGGCAAGGACAGATAAAAACAATTCAAGGAATGGCAAGTCTATTGGAGGACCTGGAGAATGATGGCCAATATCGAAAAAACCGGATCATGAACCAACGATACAACAAATGGAATGAGCATAATAATGCAACCAATTTCAATGTACCATACTATCATCCACAAAACAGCAACCAGAATAACTTGGGCTGAAACAATAATAATTATAATGAAGAACAGCCATTTAATAGAAATACCCAGAATCATTCTCCGAATAATCAGCCAAGTAACAGAGGTCAACAAAACCATCGTCAAGGGAACCAAGATAACAACAGAAACATCCCAAATAATAACCGACCAAATGATAGTTACAGAGGAGCTGAACCGGAACAACGCACAAATGGTCACCCCAACGACCATAACTACTACGGCAACCGGTACAATCCTAGTTACCAGTACAACCGGGGACCCGGGGGTAATCAAAATAGAAGCGACGGCAGACATCAGGTAAATTTCATCAATGGGAGAAGGCAGAGTAACCACAGAAGATATCACCCGAGCTGGCACCCAGACTCATGGTACCATGCGTCCAATCATAATAACAATCAACCATCAGTGAGTAGGAACAACGAACCACTTCGGGATGAAAACAACCAGCAACAAGGGCTGAACAATGAAACGAACGACCAGTCGAATAACCTGGCCGTCAGCCAACAACCACCTTTAAACTAAACAGGTCAGTGGAAAAATATAAACACCCTTCACATGACCAATCACTTGGGTTGATACGTCGAACAATGTCAAAAAATGAAACCAAAGTAATTACAATAATATACAACATTATTTAAAGAATATCCGAGAGGAACTTCTCGAAGAAGAGGCCAAACAATTACAACAAAATAATAGTGAAATTGTTCATATAAAGGCGACCATAAACGGCACAATAACCATAATCATGGTGGATACGGGGTCTAATATCTCTCTAATCAACCAGCCTGAATTAGAACGATTTCAAGCTCATTCTCGAACACCAATCCCTACACTGCCAATAAACAATATAATCATCATTGGCGCAACTGGTAACAAGAACAAAACGGTGAGAAAACAAGTATCATTAGTTAGATAATCAAGAATCAACCATCCCTATTATATTTCTTGTGGCAAGTGGGCTACCATTCAATATGCTTATAGGATGTGATGTATTAAGAAGGTATTCAGCAGTAATAAACCTGCAGAAGGGAGTCGTGTTGCTAACATCAGAACAGGGAACCTGGTCGGCAAACATTATAAATTGTATTCCAACTCCAATTGCTCTGAGTCAAGACCCAGGATTGAAGAGTTATTATTGTCAAGGGCGTGAACCGTCTATCACTATGGCCGAGGAAGAGGAAAGCAAAGCCTTGTGGAAACAGAAACTGGAAGAGATCAGAACCTTTCAAAGAGAACGGCCTCTACAGGAAATTAGTGAACAACAGTCTAAAAAACTAATTGCAATTTATAACAGTTATCAACATGTCTTTTCAAATACCCCAGGAAAAGTTAAAGGATACCAGTGTAAAATTAATTTCAGAGAACCTGTAGACTTGCACAGGAAATCATATCCCATAGTGCATTCCCTGAAAAATGAAGTCAGGATGGAGATAAATAGAATGATTGCTGAAGATATTATTGAGTATAGCCAATCTCAATATACCAGCCCAATAGTAGCCATACCCAAGAAAAATGGCAAAGTACGGATTTGCTTGGACGCCCGAGAAATAAATAAAATGATTATCAATGACCGAACCTCACCGGGAGAGATAGAGGAAATTCTAAAAAGATTTCATGGGATAAGATATATTAGTACCTCGGATACTGTATGTGGGTACTGGCAGGTGGAGCTGCACCCACACAGTAGGCAATACATGGCTTTCATATTTGATGGTAGAAATTACCAATTCAAAAGGTTACCATTTGGACTCATTAATTCTGTAGCAGTGTTCGTAAAGTGCATGGACCAAGTGTTGGGTCAAGAGGCACTGGAATTCACCACAGTGTACGTTGACGACCTGCTTATCACGTCATCAGACTGGGACGAACACTGCGAAAGAGTCGAACATGTATTGAAAAAATTATCCAACAACAATATTACCCTTAAATTGGATAAATCGAAATTTATTGCAAAAGAAGTGAAGTTCTTAGGATTCAACTTGACCGACAAGGGAATCTCTCCATCCCAAGAGAAGGTTGAAGCCATCCAAAAATTCCCATCACCGAAAAACAAAAAGCAATTGCAATCCTTCTTAGGAGTATGCAATTACTATAGGAAGTTTCAAACCAACTACTCCCACCTAACAGCAAAATTTTCCAAACAACTCTCTTCAAAAGAAAAATGGACTTGGGGAACTGAACAAGAGGAAGTGCTCACCTTAATTAAACAAAAATTTGTTGATACTGTCATATTACACCACCCCAATTTTGAAAAACCATTCTACCTAAACTGCGATGCTAGTGATGTAAGTCTAGGCGCAGAGCTGTACCAGGAAGACACAGATGGAAATCACCTAGTCATTAGCTTCGCCAGCCGAATACTAAATAGTTGCGAGCGTAACTACAATGATACAGAAAAAGAGTTGCTCAGCATAGTATTCGCGTGCGGCAAGTTTAGGACATACATACTAGGATATCCTATCACAGTCAGAAGCGATCATAAATCAATATCGTTTCTCAAACAGTGTAAATTGAGTCATGGCCGACTTACTCGATGGATACTTGCTCTGCAAGAATACCACATCACATGGGAATATATTCCAGGACGAAAAAACATAGTGGCTGACGTATTATCCAGAATAAATGTAGAAAATCAGACATTTGAAGGAGAAAAGGGGAAGATAGCGCAAAAGTTTATTATATATTGAAAGATAGGAAAGACCTGGAAAATATTGTAAACCAAATAGTGTTACGACAAGAGCAAGATACCAAAATATCAAACATCAAAAAAAGACTGATGGAATCCGAAGCAATTATTAACAAATTTTACTGTGTATACAAAGATATCTTATTCATAAAAACAAAAAAGAACCAAGACACATGGAAACTAGTAATTCCTCAATCATTAGAAAATCAAATCATCAAAGATTACCATGTGAGATACGGACACATGGGAACAATCAAGATGGTAAAAGCTTTAGAGGAAGATTTGTTCATAAAAAATATTACAAGAAAAGTGAATAAAAATATAAAAACCTGCACATTGTGTCAGATGGTCAAAACCAATAATGAAAGGAAGAATGGAACGATGATACCCATCACATCAAGTGCCAAACTAGAGAAGGTATTCCTCGACATATGTGGACCATTCCCACGTAGCGGAGGAAGACATGGATACAAGTTCATTGTGATTATACTTGACCATTACACCAAGTACACCAAATTATACGCTATAAACAGAGCCACAACAAATAAAATATTAGATATTATTAAAAATAAATACATGTCAGAGATTGGAAAACCGTACATGATAATAACCGATCATGGAACGCAGTTTAAGGGAAAAAGGTGGAGAGAAGAATTAATAAAACTAAACATTAAAACCTATAAAACTTCAGTATACCACCCTAGTAGTAATCCAGCAGAAAGGATGTTGAGAGAGGTGGGACGCATTTTGAGAACTTATTGTCATAATAACCAGAGAGAATGGTGCAAATATTTAACTTCAACCGAAGTGTTTTTAAATATCAGCTATCACCAATTTACTGAAAATAGACCATACTTAATGATGTTCGAGAGGAAGCCAAATAGAGAGATCCAAGAGATAACAGAATTCCCAAAAAACCCAGAAGACCCGTATGATAAAAACAAATGGTACAGCCTAATAATGGGAAAGATTGAGAAACAAAAGGCCAAATATGCAACAAACCAACCCAAAATAATCAAATATAAAGAGGGAGAAAAAATATTAATTAAAAATCGTGAACTGCCAAGTACAATGGAAGGTATAGCAAAGAAATTGTTACTGCTAAACACCGGACCATACGTTATCACAAAAGATAATGGTAATAATACTTACCAGATAAGCAATATAAATACAAGAAAAATAAAGGGAGTTTATAACCAAACTTCGATAAAAAAGTTTTACGAAGAAGAATAAATAATGAAATGAAATAAACATATTTCAAAATTCCAAAAGAGATTGTAAGATCAACTTACTACCCTATTTAGATGATATATGCAGAATAAAAAGAAGTAATATAAATGAATAATAATGTAAAAAACAAAGGAATCAGTTACACAAATTCCTTTCAATTTAAATCAACTCACAGTCTAATAAAAGATTGATATATGAAGTATGAAATAAAAAGTGAGATAATAAGGAATAAGTTACACACATTCCTATATAATATAAATGTAAGAATCACAAACTTACGATTATAATTAAACAAAAAATAACTAAAAAGGAATACGCTACAAACATTCCTTTAAAGTAAGAGAATTAACTTACAAAGAATTATACAAAATGATATTTAATACAGAATAAAATAAACAAAAATAAAATCAAGCTCAAATTACTGAGATAAATACCTGAAATTATAATGAATCAAATGTATTCTAAGAAAAAAAAAATCTGAACTGGTACAAGGAAAGAGAGAAGTTATATGTACAAAACAAACATACAAGCTATGGCTAAAGCAGAATCTTGCAATTAACCAAGAAAAGAATAAAAATGGCTAAGATAATTAAAATGATCACAACGAGAATTGAAGACAAAATAATGAAAGGTTAGATGATGAAATTAACATATGAATAAATATAAAAACAATCAAGTGTATGAGTAGATGATAGTGTATAGCTAAGGTATAGCGGAAGGAAGAATGAGTAAAAGGCCAAAGTGATCTAAAAACAAACCACAAGGTGGATAATCCCAAAGTATATTATTATTATTATTATTGATTTAAGTCACAAGTTGACAAAAAAGGTATTTAAGATTGACTGTTGAAAAGTCCAGCAATCCAAATGAACTGAGCAGAGATGATGTGCCTCTGGTCTCAGAAAAAATGAGTAGTAATGGGAGAAACCAGCTACTATAAAAGCTAGGGAAAAAATTGTGGATAAGGGAAAATGCACCAATGGAAATAAATAAAAACAGATCCAAATAAAATGGAATGAATTAAGTAAGAAGAGATATGAAGAATGGAGAAACAAACAAGAAAGAAAACGAAAAAGATTATCTATAACTGATAATTTCATAAAAAACTATGCTAGTGTTTTATCAAAATGATCAATTTTAGAGGAGAGGCATTACGTTACAACACAAATAAGCCACCCCAGTACCAGGGATAAAAAAGATAATTCTTAATGTAAAAATACTTCATATAAAATAAAATGTTTAAAAATGAATAAAATATAAATATTATGACACGACGAACGACGATATTACCCAACCCAAGTGTTGACCCAACAACAGAAACACAAAGAAGGGAACCACGAAACATACACAGAGACAAAAGGTGATTGACCAAACAATTAGGAACTAACAAAAGAAGATAAGAAACCAGAACTAAAGAAGAATCAAAGGAAGTGAACAAATTCCTACAACTATATAGAAATTAAACCAGATGAGAAGAGGAGAACCGAACCAAGATGAAGACAATTGAAGTTGAAGAAGATGAAGAAGAAGAATGAAGAGGAGACAGGTTGAACCCAAGGAGAAACTAACACCACATATAAAGGGGAGAAATGGTAGACTCAAAGATAGAATACTGTAAATAAACCCCAAATAATTATCCACTAATGAAACAAATAGTATTGTTGTAATTGAAATAACTTATATACCTATTTTAAAACAAAAGACAATTATAAAGTAACGTAGTGTAGAAAAGTACACTAACACAATTATTAAGGTTAGATTTGATGAATGGTAAATAACCAAATGTCATTAATAATAAGAATTATGTTGTAAAGAAATAGTGAGAAATAATAGGAGAAATAAGTATAGGGATTACCCACTAAGTAACACTTAATACAAACAGTGAACCAAAATAAAGTGCAATAGTGAAAGTATAAATACCCTAAAAATAGTGAGTGTGTATCAGTGATAAACCTCTGTTAATTAAAGGTGAAGGTGATACGTGGAAATAGATATTTTAAGTAATAAATATGTAATAATAAATAAGAAAACACTTTATAAAGCATTGATAAACAGTCAATGATTTGAGTGAGCTTGTGAACATTCATATAATTAAGAATAATTAAAAATGATATTTCAAATAAAGATAAGTAAAACATGTGATAGTATTCAGGGAGAAAGCCCAGATAAAAACAGTTTGTATTAACATGGAATGGAGGAGATAGTAATATTGAAATAAGGTTTTGTTTTAAAATTAAGTATACAATGAATAAAACACCCCATGTTAAAAGGGGAAATAACTTTAATAAGTTTACAAGAAGTGATGATGTTTATCACTCAAAGTAGTAGCAAAAGAATGAATGTTAAAACCAATAGTAACTAATAACTTATAAAGAATTGTTTGTTTCAATGTTATGAAGAGGATATGGCTGAAAGGAACTTGCAGTCCATAAGCCTAGTTGTTATATTTTAAAATATGTATAATGAAAACTGTATTGAATAGTAATTAAAACACAAACAGAATCAACACACAACACAAACAAATATGATAACAAAGTGAAGCCCATCAGGCTGAATTAAAATGTAATTTAAAGGAAATAAACAAAATACCATCATGGCTACTTTTGGCTATGAAAACGTCTAACTGTTAGACACACACAAATGTCAATTGTAACAAATTCACAAGGAAATTTATTAATCTAAGACCAGTAAATGGCCAGTAATTATATGTAAATCATTTTAAAAGAGAAATGTTATTACAAAAGTTTAATTTAAGAAAGATATGTAATTTATCAAATGTCAAATATTTAGACTAAAGTTAATGTATAATAGAATACGACCTTATGAGGTATCATTTTAAACTTTGAAAGGAAGGAAATACAATAGTGATATTATTTATTACCCCAAAGGAACGATAAAGGAATAAAATCGTTAAGAAAATACATAATAAATTTGAATAAAAATTCAAATCTCTTAACAATGCTTTTGAAAGAGGTCTTAACCAATCAAAGGGTTACTGTTACCATAGTAACGGGCTGTTGAATACTAATTTTCCGTTAAATTTATTAGACTTGAAGAAATGACGCGTGGGTAAGCGGCACGCAAAATTGTGATGACTGAAATTTTCCATTAAATAGTTAAAAAGACGTTCGGAAGATGACAACCAAAACCAAAGACGAATAGATGCAGAACTACCAAGATTAAACGATGTCCTGGAACCAAATAACAATAAATTAATTAGCAGAAATCCCAAGACAAGATAGAAGAAGATGCCCGAAGCCTAAAACCAGCCCAAAATTGCAGAATTTCCACTACCCCAGATGACTACATATCAACACTGTCTGAACTGATAAGTATCCAATAAATTCCTTTCTCCCAGAAACCAAATTAATTTAAATATTTCTCAAATAATTAAAATTTCTCACTATTAAACAAATTTAATTTTCTTTCAAAGGTTTAATGCATAATCAACTTACGTAAAAACATTTTGTTAATTAAAATATAACCTCGCATTAGTGTGCGAACTTTGTAACAAAAAATACGACACTACCGAACAATTTGTAAAAACACTTTATATTCTTTAAGTACGTATAAGGTATGGTAGTGTACTTTTTTAATGTAACCAACTTTTATGTCTTATTTTATAATACAAAGGACCCCAGATTTTGAACAGATTAATATATTGTATGTAAACAGTAGCCATCACGGCATCGAAATAATTTGTTTTAAAACCGATTTCGCCAACCTTGAAATATTGGCGTCTCATGTTCTAAGCCGAAGCAATTGTTATTAAACCATTTATAATCCTTTTGTCATATTAATTAATGACTGAATTTGTATTAAAATTACAGTACAGAGTATTACCATCGTTTTATTTCATAGGACGTTGTAGAATATATGTGTGTTAGTAATTTTTATTCAGTAACCAACTAGCGCTCGTCACGAGTGGACAATACGGCAACCTGTACAGCGGCGGGAACCATTTGAACGCTCCAGCTGTCAGCGCTAATAACACTTATCAACTTGTAATTTAACAGTTTTAATTGTTTTAATATAAACAATTTGGCGCCACCCGGGATTCGCAACCCCTATGAATTAACAGGTAGGTTGTACTGGTAATTTGGACCACGCTACAGACTTCAGTAGTGACTACTATTATTGTAACGACCGGTGTGAGGCGAACACACCACATTAACACTTATACATATAATAAACAAGTGTAAACACATTTTAACAGGTACGCACCCATTTTTTCGTTACAAACAAAATCAAAATATTCATAACAAAATCCAGTTAGTAAGAGACTTTGTGTTAACAAACCCACTGTAATCTCAAAACAATAAGAACAAAATTTGAAATTTTCCTTCTTCAACACAAAACTTGTTTTCTAATTTTTGTTTCAAAATTTGTTTACTTTTATTAGAATTGTTCACTGAATTAAAATCATAGTCCCTAAAATTACTTACAGTCATTAGACATGTAGAAACATAATAATGTATCTATCAGACAAATAACATTACAATTAAAAAAATCTGAATGTTAGTTCAACTTGCCCACAACTGCCTCCCAAAAAATGCACAAAAAACAACTTCTGTTATACAGTTTACACAAAAATTTTGAAAATATTGTTACAACATTATAGATCATTCTACATGTTTCTCGGCTATTCCAGTGGAAGCCGGAATATAATGTGTGTGTGAGTACATATTGCTTGTAATGGGGCGAAAAGGGAGATTTTATTTTTTTTAATAAATGTATTTAAATGTGTATGTGACCAACGCAGCAAGTCCCATGCATAAAATGGTTTTACTCAACAATGAACACAGTGACATACCTGTGTGAGCGAGGCGTGGTAATAGAACGCAATATCATTCCGAGAAATCAAGTGTTGTGTTACGAACTACTACGCGCAACATGAGTCCGCACGCACGAGCGCATCACCTGCGTCGCACAAGCAAAAAGGACGCCATAACAAAAAATGGCTAAGCCAAGGATTTCTTGCCACAAGTTTGGGAAGACGACGGAAATGGTGAACCACGGCCTGTTGTATTACCATATAACAGCGTCGACGATCGAAAAGAACCAATGAGCTGTCTGAACGTCATTGTATTTCCGCCAACATCACGTAAGCGGTGCAAACGGAAATGCTCGCCAGCCTGTAGGTAGTGTCACCCAGTCACCGACACAATATATGCCTGACCAGGTGCGTATTAAGACTCGCGAGTCGAAAACCTTTTCAAAATTTAAATAAAATGTGGGAAAAGTCCAGTTGAGAGTTTAATTTGAAGTGAGACAGTATGGAAGGGAACATACGACATCAAATTTAATAACTAAAAGTGCGGGGTGACTAAAAATGTGAACAGCGGAACTTTTCGGACATACACGCAGTACGACGCGGCGATGGTTAAGTAGCCACCAACAATTACACAATATCAGTAATTTTATTTCAAAGCGCTATAAATACATTTAAATGGGGATTTAAATATGAATGAATGTGTGTAGCAAACTGGGAGTCTCATTATTATTATGAGTATGATTAGAATCTAAGATTGTTAGCTATAAGTAATACAACAAGTTTTTTTATGTATAACAAACAAATGAAGAAAGAGAAATTAACAATGCATTAACGTAAAAGTAAATAGTTAAATGAATGTGAAACAAATAGTAATTTTTTGAAGACAATGAGTAATACATAAATTAAAGTTATCATCCAGCAGTTATTATCGATGTAACGTAAAAGAATTTGTTGATGTGGGAGTTTTAATATCATCTGACGATAAATAAGATAACAATAAAATGTGTTAATTATACATATAAATATTGTAAAATAAACAAGACTATCGTTGTTAAAAAAGTTATTATGTGTGTATTTTGATTTCAATTTAAAGTTAAGTTATAAATCGGTAGTAAGTTACAATTTAAAAATAATGAACTCTTTTCTAAAATAATTGCAGTAATAATTAATAAATACTGTTTGATTAGTAACGGTTGATCAATTTAGTGAATAAAGCGTTAATCGCTGGTTGACTGATGAAGGTAGCCGTAGCGTCGATCTGGCAGCGAAACTCCTCTTCTAGGTTAATTGTTGTCAAAGTACGTAATGTTAAGTCTCGTCTGGACAACAAAAATTTATAATAATATACTTTCACGTACCTGATTGTGATACTAGAAGTTCTGAAGTTCACTTATAATAATTAATAAGCTGCCAAAAAGGTATTTAATACCAGCTTGCTTTATTGACAAGGTTAGATCACTCCTTGGTTGATAAGGGCGCCACACGGGTTTATTTCGGGAAAATCCCATGAAAAACCAATTAATGAGATTTAATCTCTGACAAATTTCTTTAAAACTTGTGTTAATGCTTATTGCTCTTACGGCAATCCAAATCTAACAACATACAACCTCTATTCAGAGTTATTTTTGTATTCAAAATTAATTATTAGTTCACTCTTTGAAATAAATAGAGTCAAGGTTGATGCTGATAACAAACGGGTTTTATTCTTACCCTTGAGAATAAATTCAAACAATTACAAGTATAATAGATACATTAATATAAAATTGCAATTACTTCGTACCTTTACCCTACAAACTAGCTCAGATAGAACAAATCAATTCTTCTGGTTATTACCAGATTAACTTTTAATTAAATATTATTTTATATCTCAGGCGTAAGCTCTTTTAAATATAAGAAAGAACTACTTTATGCCTATACAGACGTTAATGACAATATTTACTAATTCGGCCTCTTTTTTAAAATTCGTACCTATTGCTAGGTTAGCGTTGATCACGCTGACTTAATTATTAACAAATATTTTTATCACTTAAGACTAATACAAATCTTACGTGGGATTAACAAATCCGCTAAATAAATTTGATCACAGTGTAAGAGATAGAAAGTTTTGATGTTTTTGCGTCAGTACAATGTTGTGTTGAAGAAATACAAGTGCACACAGATTAATAAAATGAATTGTCACAATGTTACCTTTTTTTATTTTAATCTTATAGATTAAAATTTATTTTAAACACTCCAGTGGTCGGATTATAGTGACCCTGGTTCATTACACTGCACACGAACTAAGAACGGAGAATAATAGTCCTCTTCTAACTAAATTCGGACTAAGTTAAATACTGGTTAATAATCTTTCTCTCGTTCTAAATATCACGCACAAAATAAAAATAATTACTTCACATCGATGCACTTCCTGTTAATAAATTGTTGTGTAGTTATCGGTCTTGAAGAAATGATTGAATGGATTCACTGTTTACATTATATGCTAAGTTATTAAAAATTTTGAGGTGACGAGCGACACCTTCTCGCTCGAGATGATTGTCAAAAGTGTAACGATTTCGCTTGCTTTTTGATTATATACCCCCTCGCTTCACGGGGCTTAGGTGATGAATTCGTTTAATAAGCTAATTTTTGATTGGCTCTGACAGCTGTTACAAAAATGACGCATTGTTTTCCAACCGTCGTTTGACAAACGTCTTTGACAACTTTCGTTGTTGTTAGTGCTAACTAACTAATTTCTCACTTTATAATTACAAATGATGCTAACTCATGCTACGCACTTATTACAGTTGCGATCGCGAGTTTATTACTATCAAATTAAAGAATAGTTCATGAGCTTTAATATGATGTGACTTAACACTGGTTTTAATCGCACTTTCTCTGACATTGCTAATAAATAATGTTCAGAAACATCATTTTTCACCGTCGTCTGCTAGCGAAGCCAAATACGATTATTACCTGTCTAGTTGTATTTAGTGTTTCACATCGCGTTTTCTTTTAAACGTCTTTGTCGGAACACTAACACATTCGTCGTTATACTTAATAGCTACTTATTGAATACAATTATTAAATCTTAGCTTAACTATGGTGATACATTATTATGAAGAATCCTTACTTTCTAATTACATTTTGTTTATCCTACTCAACTTAATGTTACTCATTAATAATTGAGTGGTGATATTCACTATTACATTTGGTTGTATAGATTGTTCAGTAGATTTTATGTACACTAGTAGTCCTTTCTACTTATTAATTCACTGACAAACGTTTGTTTAGGCGTAGCCTAGGCATACCTTTAGCATCGGTTTATGCCTCAATAATGGTCATTAGTTACATTTGGTATAATGAGGAAGTTACTTATTCATATAAGGTTTCCTCTTACAAGTATTCTTACTTCTTAATATTACATTTGGGGTTTGCAATGCTAGTTTTAACTTTACATTGTGGCCAAGCTAGTCTTAGTCATAGGCATTGTTATTTACTGGTCATGGTTCATTTATTTTCAGCCAAATACTGTTGCTGATATTATATTATTATTCTTGTCATTCTTTAATTAATTTTATAAACATGTGACTTTACATTTATGTCATTGACTGGCTTGTTTGACAGCTTATAGTGAACTTGGCTTGTCCATTAGTTAGAGTCAGTCATAGTATTTGTTGTAGTGTCATGCAGTGTATTCCTTACTGCTTCTTGTGGTCCTTCTTCTTCTTTCTTCTTCGTTGGTCCTTCTCTTCTTTGCTACTTTCATCATAAATTATTCACTTATATTATTTCCGTGCCCTTATTTATTCTTTTGGTACACGTCTAGGTTATGTAACATTTTGTTGTGTTACAATATGTGTTTGTCATTGCACCACCTGTTGTTTTTTTCTCTGCTAAAGTATACCAGACGAGACCTTGGTAAATTACGAAAGGTAGGTAACACTTCAAAGTTCAATATTTCAATAATTTAAGAATTAATTAGCGTATACTACTTCAAATAACGTCCACACAGGGACAATTTAAATATTTCAATCATTAATAAACTCATACAGCTTCAGTTGCCGCCCTTAACAGGGACAAAATTCAATATTTTAATAACTCAAAAACAAGTCATACTTCATGCTGCTACTTTGAGATGAAGGACAATTACATGACACTTGTCATGCGTCCGTAGCTGAGACTGATCCAGATTTCACCAGTCCGCACACACTGTTCAAGGCGGCAAGCAATTACTCTCTAGTGTTTTCTAGTAGTGTTCTTGATGCGTAGTCCCGTAGTATGGATTATTCTGGAAACTTGGCGGGGTATAAATACAAGCACTTAGCGATGCTTAGTTTCAGTTTTAGTGGAAATTTTTTCCAGTGCGGTTAGAAGTATTGTGGCGAAATGTTATGTGTTTTACAATTGTGCGAGACTCTATTAGTTGGTATTACTATTGCCAGTAACAATTTTTATTTGATTTGTTGTAGGAGACTATCTTGTTGATTACAAACTGTTTAATTGTGATAATTAAAACTGGTTATTAGTGATTTCATTGGTGTGTCTTGTATTTTGTTTTTCCACTGTACCATATGACGATCAGTAGACCATCGTAACAATATATAAATACCAAAACTGTAAATCTGCATACATATGTTCAGTGTTTCATATACCGTAAAACAAAATAACATTAAGTTTATCGAGAAAATAATTGCCACCTAAACAATCTGCCTGGTGATGCTAGGTTGTGTATAAGCAGCTACTTCTTTCTACTCAAGAATAAAGTAGCTCAGACATTTTGTTTCTTTTATTCATATTAAGGATTACTCCAATTGTATAGTATAACTGACAGTCAGGGAACAAATATACATTCTGAATATGAGGAATCTTTGAGCATGGAAAATTATCAGCAACTTTAAAGTTTATGTATAGAATGTGATGAGTGAAGGCATGCTGAATAAGTGGTTAGAATACTTGAGGAAAAACTGAAGAATGTTTATGATCAAGAGAATAATGGATACTTGTGCTTAGTCAATGAGGATTTTCTCCACAGTGCTGAAGAGATTTGTTCTGATGAACAATTCGTGTCTCACTTGCCTATTAAGTTTCCTAAAATTTCAAGATCTTTTTTGGATGAAATTGAGACTCATGTTTCAAAAATTATATTCAAGGTGGGTGTAAAAAATGCTAATAGACATTCAGAAACTGAAATGAATGAGAAGTAGGAGTGGAATTATTGCGCTTGTTTGATGGGCAAGAAATCCTGTTCTGAAAAGGATTGTAACTGGTGACTAACATGCGTTTGCCATGTCACGTCAGAAATCAAACAACAATGACTGCAGTGGTAATATACTGGTTCCCCACAGTCACAAAATTCAATACAACTCTTTTAGTAAAAGAAATAAGCACAATTTTCTAAAACTGTCAATGGAAATGCTCATGACTAGGGATTGTTTCTAAGACTGAGCATGCCACAATGCTCAACAATCAATGCAGAACTATTCTAACAGCTCTGAGAAAGCTGTGGCATGTGATATTGAATAAAAAGTGTGGACAATTGAATTCTGATGAGAAAAACGAGAAAGTCTGGAAATGCTTTACATCACAGGCAGCAGAAGTCTATGAACAAGGTACCCTCAAAGTAATGTCAAGATATGACACATGCTTCAATTTGGGTGAGACAATGTAGATTAAAGTATGAGAAATTTAACAGCACGTAATAACTGCTTTCCAACTGTCCTACTTTTTTAAATGTATTTTCTTGATTGGCCCTGTACAAAAAATCTCATTGTAACGTGTCAAAAATGGGGTATTTTATTTTATTTCAGTTTTCGGGGTTTCATAAAAAATATTGTGCAAGTTTTAATCCCATTGTGACAGAACACGTGGTGACTATAACAGTTTTAGAACAAAGGCAAGACGCAATATTACGTTGCGAAATCAGGCAAAGAATTTGTACCACCCTAGGTTTTCTCAGAACTGTGCGTGAATGTGACAGTGCGCACGCACGCGTCAAGTGAGTATACGCTCGGACTGACGCGGTCAGGAGACGCCAAGATGGTGAAAAAATATATTTTCTGTTTCATCTCTTTGACTGAGCTGAAGGAAACGTAGCTAAGTCCCCGCCCCTTTTGGTGACATCAAGCCAGCAGTGCCTAAATATCGTCGGCACACACTACCGAAACAACCACTATGTAGTATGCGCCTGGCCAATAAACTGCAACAAATCAACTATGAACGTCGACGAAATCCGTTGGCAGTGGACATGAACTTCCTCCCGCTCGAAAGAGACTCTAGCCCAGTCAGTAGCTGATCGTGTCGGCCGACACAGCGCCAAGTGGGCTCTATTAAAATTTTATCAGTTTTTTAATCTCAAAAGTGAAATAACAGAAAAAATCATGTGACCGCATAAGGGTACGCAAGTAGACACTAACACGTTTTATTTCGGACACACCAGTAAATACAAAAAAGTGAGAAACAAGCGCGAGTGATCACCACGTGCTACGGTCGAGGAGGATATTTTTTTTTTTAAATGTGTTAAGGGGTTTTTCTTTTAATAATGCAGGTATGAATGAGAGAATGAGCAAAGCTGGGCTCTGTCTGTTTATGTTTCATGTGTATGTGTCACTTAGAATAAGGTAAGCATTTTTATTGTATAAGTAGTAAGGCTAAGAACATGTCTCAAGAAAATTTTATTTAAAGATCAAGTTAAAAAGAAAAAATGAACAACAATTAATTCGATACAAAGTAATGACAAAAAAAAAATAAAGTAAAATAATTTCTCTTCCAAAAATGTATTGTGTAAATCATTCACACAACCTTAAAAATTACGCCTGTATCCTAACGTTCGTATGACGCAACCCTGAACTCGGGAATACCGATTGACGGTAAGTGGAAGTCTAATATGTATTTTATTATGTAATTAATTAATAACAGCTCATCATTTGATAAAATACCTGGTGGAATGAGATTCTGTTGTGTGATACAGTTTACTAGTTCAGTCATGTGATACAAATTAGTAATTATTTCAGTTGATTTACAATGTAAATAGTAAAAATACACTATCTCATACAAATGAAAGTTTATTTGAAGTAGATGCTGCAACTCACTGACCATCCTCAATACTGATCTGTTCTGAAAAATAATACCTTGGATTTTAAACAATTAATTTCAATGAATATAATTAATACGGTATGTCTTTCTTAAAAGTAATTATACAAGGTGTGTCTATTAAAGAATGGGACTGTGTTTCTACCTGTTAGAGAAAGCAGTGAGAACTGATTGTGAGCTCTTTGGCTAAGACATTGGACGTGTCTCAACCTACACAACAAGCATGAATACTCTAGGCTTTTCAGCTGATTGTGAGTCATCATTTAGTACAGTTGTTTTCCACTGTTTGCCACAATAATGATAAGTTTAAAAGTTTGAGCAACGTCAGTTTGAAATTTTTATTAACATTGAACAAAACACCAAAGAAATGTTTTCAAATTGTAACGGGACAAAACTGGTGTACCCGAATGTATGTAATAATTTTATAAAACCTATTGTTAGAGATGTGTTGGAAGTTATAAAAAAGCGTGTATGACGCATACAGTACAATCCAAGGCGACCAGACGATTACCATATAAGGTGAGGAATGTTGCTAATTACCATCACGTCACCTGTGAATCATACAAATGCCACGTGTTTGTAATGACACGAGTTTCCGGTGACAAACCACAAAAAAAAGTTTCCGGGCTCCAGGACAGGACGCAAGTAGTGAACCGCCTCAAACCAGTTTCCAAAGGCAAAAATACAACTGAAATCTGGCGTAGTGATGCTCAGATCGCCCCAGTATCCAGCCGGCTACAAAACGAGATACATGTCTTTTCCATTAGTGGCCTCGGGCGTTTTTGGGTAGGCTGAAACAGTTATAGTAGGCCTAACGAATGGTGTGTGTATAAAATGTAACAGCAGTGAAGTACTTTTCAAAATCATTAATTGACAACAGAGACAATTATATAGCAGTCTCCAGCTCACCATCAAACCATGCAGTCGTGTTATACAGTGCCCGCGGGCAAGTACGGGTAGGCCTACCGAATCTCTGTACAAAAGTGTGGAAAAGTTTAAAAAACGATAGTCAATTGTGAAAGTAAAGCATTCTAAAAACCATGGAAACATAAATAAATACGATTCGACGTTTTCGTGGGTTCTAAAGTGAGTGTCAGGTGGTTGTGCAACTCCTGGAGATGACTACAGAATGGATAAGTAACAAACTTAATTGGCCAAAATTCAATTTTAACTTTTAAAACTTAATGTCATTCAATATGTTTTAATGGTTACGCAAAATCCAATAAATTCACCATCAACAAAAATGATACCTCAATAAAACGGGGGTAAAGAGAAATACAGAGAGAAGGAGTAAGAGAGCATGTGAGAGATAAGGGGGGTAAGAGAAAGAGAAAGAGCAAAGTACTGGTTTGCATACTAAAACATTTTTCAGTTAAGTCTCACAATTTTTGTCTATTAAAGTTTGTTTTATTTATAATAATCAAAATACAAGGAAGTTAATATGTTGAATAAAAGCGAATATGATATTGCTATAACCATGTATTAGTATAATTATTACGCCTAAACCCATAACCTATATTCTATACCAAGAGCTCGCCTAAATGAACTTGGAAGAGTTTTTTAATTAAGGGATTTCAATTACCTAAATTATTTCTTTTGGGGAGAGTGTAATTGGTTTCTGCATTTGAACCACAAGATGCAGTGGCGGCCCTGACTTTATGGTGTTGGAAAGTTTTTAATAAGGTAAGTCGAAATAAGATCGCAGTGAACGAGGCAAGTATCTTGTCTGTAATTAATTGTAAAGTTACAATATTGGTTACTGAGGCTTACGGGGAAGACTGCATGTCTTGTGGAAATATGTTTAATGGTACAAAAGATTCAGTGAAAGACACCATACCATGAAAGACGATGAACACCTGGATGACATTCAATTCAAGACCTGAAGAAACTTAGAAAAAAATTTGCCAGATTGTTCAAGAAAACCACTGACTGAGTGTTTGAATGAGAGCTGAAGCCATGAACATTGGCAAAGCATTGCATCGAAAATTTTGCATTACGAGGATCTCAATATGAAATATTTTTACCCAGATAGTCCCTCAGGTTTTCACATCAAAGCAAAAAGAATATGGCAAGGAAATTTACGCTGATGTACTGCAGCAACTTGATGCTGATCCCCAACCTTTTGTCATGAAACCTAGATTTTACAATATGATCTGAGACAAAATGACAGTTAATGCACTGGGAAACACTGTTGTCACCAAGAATGAAAAAAGCTTGCCAAAGTAACCCCAAATACAAAGCCATGTTCATTTTGTCTAATGTCTAGGACAGTGTTCCGCAACCGGTGTGCCGCGGCACAATAGTGTGCCGTCACAAGATGAAAGGTGTGACGCGAACTTTTACCTATTATTGTAATAAATTAATTGTCGATTTTAAGTAAGAAGGTGCTTGTTTATTCTTTAATACATGCTGATAACTGTTATATTTTCATAGAAATTAAATGTAATTTATTTACTCAATATTGTTGTTATAGTTTGCTTATCTTAAGTTATTTGTATTCTCGCCTGAAATATTGGGCCGGTTTGATGGGTTACAGGCGGCAAGCTTTGTGTTCACCGCAAAGAAAGCCGCGTAAGACTTTTAGCAAGCCTTTTAGCGGCCCGCACCAATCATACAATAGAGTTTACGTTCAAAACTCTAAACGTTCTAAACTCTATTCAAGAGAGTTCTTTGTAACACCACATCTTTTGTGTACGGCTGGCTGTACGTGCTTTTAACTAAAATTGCGGGGATTAGCAAAAATTTCCCTCTCTTTTATTATTTTATTGCCATGTTTTGATATTTGTGCCTGTTAGTCGGCGCTTCTTAAACTTTATTGCTCTTTTCCTTCGCCGAAGGACCCACACATTGTCAGACAACAATTACAGTATTTGAGTTCAGTTCTATCACAGCTGTGCTCTGCAGTAGTGCGAATATTGTGATTGCTACACCAGTCTTACTATTTTCTATTACAGTGTTATTAAACTATTTTTTTTTCGATATGGATAAGTTCCTTGTACGGAGTGGTCCGTCCTCAAGTGCAAGTAGTGAAACCATCAAGCCCGAAAAAAAGAAACAGAAAGTAGTTCACCGGCAATATAGTGATAATTATTTATCTTACGGGTTTTTTTGGTGTGGTGACAAAACATGCCCAATCCCCGAGTGTGTTGTGTGTGGTGAAAAACTCAGTAATGCTGCTATGGTTCCCAGTAAATTGAAACATTTGTCAACAAAACATTCCTCTCTGTTAAGTAAAGATGTGAATTATTTTCGTCGGTTGTTGGAACAAAATAAAAAACAAGTGACGCTCACGACTACGTCGGTACGTGTTTCGCAAAAAGTACAGGAAGCTAGCTATAAGGTAGCCGAACTTATCGTAAAGGCCAAAAAACCACACACAATAGCAGGAACGTTGTTAATGCCCGCGTGCAAAGAAATGGTAAAAATAGTCCTGGGTTTAGAAGCTGGTACTGAAATTTCAAAAATTCCTCTCTCTGCTGACACAATCAGCCGCCGAGTTAGTGACATGTCCAGTGACATCGAAGACATTATGAAGGAGAAAATAAAGAGCAGTCGAAAGTTCTCACTTCAAATCGACGAGTCCACCGATATTGGCGGTCACGCACAACTTCTTTCCTACATAAGGTATGTTGATGGGGATGTAATTGCAACTAATTTCTTTTTTTGCAAAGAACTACCCGAGCGAGCAACCGGTGAAGAAATATTTCGTACGACTAATAAATATGTGGTCCGTAATGAATTAACATGGGAGGATTGCGTTAGTTTTTGTACAGACGGAGCCGCTTCTATGACAGGCCGAGTGAAAGGATTCGTGGGTAAAGTACGCGAAGTAAATTTTAACTTACGAACCGACAATTGTCTCATTCACCGCGAAGCCATTGTTGCTAAGTCTTTGCCATCTCCTCTGAAAATTGTGATGGACGAAGTAGTAAAAGTCGTGAACTTCATCAAATCGCGGCCCCTAAATATGCGGCTTTTTAACGTTTTGTGTCAAGAAATGGGATCAGAGCACACTACACTTCTGCTACATACAGAAGTACGATGGTTATCTCGAGGTAAAGTGTTAACGCGAATGTTTGAACTTAAAGAGGAGGTACTTGCATTTTTGACTATTG
This sequence comes from Magicicada septendecula, assembly GCA_034769895.1. Lineage (NCBI taxonomy): Eukaryota > Metazoa > Arthropoda > Insecta > Hemiptera > Cicadidae > Magicicada > Magicicada septendecula. The sequence continues at coordinate 746,496,085 of CM068368.1, read as the reverse complement.
AGGGGCATGAGTATGCGGATTTATTTGCAGATGATGAATGGGTATCTAAGTTGGCATATCTTTCTGATATTTTCGTACTCTTGAATGAACTAAACAGAAAAATGCAAGGTAGAAACGAAAATATTCTGATTAGTATGGATAAGATTCAAGGATTTATTAATAAGTTAAATGTGTCGATACAGACAATAGAAAATGGATCGTGTGAGATGTTCCCAACTGTATGGCCCCTTGCTGACGATAATAAGGTGTTGATGGACTTAATTAAAGAACATTTAGTACTCTAGCAGCAGAATTTCAAAAAATATTTTGGAGAGAGTGTTGAAGATTTTGACTGGGTTCGTGATCCGTTCATTATAGATTCGAAACATCTTCCGAATAATTTAGGCTTACAAGAGGAACTGGCAGATTTCAAAGCAGACAGAACATTGAAATTAAAATTTTTCGAAGTGCCTTTGGAAACATTTTGGTTGTCAATAAGCAGTGAATACCCAGCTATCTCCGAGATGGCAGTTAATGTGTTATTACCATTTTCAACTACATATTTGTGTGAACTGGGCTTCTCGACATTGACTGAAATTAAAACATCAAAGAGAGAGAGACTCAAATCCATCGATGAAGAAATGAGGCTTGCTTTGTCAATGATTCCGCCACGAATCAGCCGTCTGTGTGCAGCTAAGCAGGCTCAAGTATCACATTGAAGGTATGAGTAGAGTTATTTACTTTAAAATTCGTATTTTCTACAGTGAATTAAAGTTAATAAATTGTTAATAAATGCATGAGTCTATTCCTGTTTTATAATAATAATAATAACAAAAATAATGATGATGATAATAATAATAATAATAAAAATTGATTACATAACGACGTAATATTTCGTAATTATATTAAGATTCATATGATTTTAAGGGGACAGACATTTTGGTGTGCCGTGTTGAGTCTAGGCCCGTCTGGGGTGTGCCGTGAGTAAAAAAAGTTTGCGGAACACTGGTCTAGGATGTAATTTTGGAAGAATGGGTTCCAGAAGACACATCAACGAACCAGTGATATTAGAAGGACGTTTGACAAAGCTGAGAGAAAGAGTCAGAAAAAGTGACTAGAACTGTTGGAAAATGATTTCATTCTTCATCAGGACAATACACCTACTCCCATTGTGAAGCAGTTTCTGGCTGACAAATACATCACTACATTGGAACATCCTCCATGTTCACCAGATCTGGCACCATGTGACAGTTTTATTTTCCCTAAAGTAAAATCTGTACTTAAAGGAACATATTTTGGGTCACCCGATGCAGTGAAGTAGAAAAAAAATGGCAGATTTGTTAAAACAGCTGACAGAAAGTGATCTACTCTATGCCTCTGACCAGTGGACGACAAGACTATATTGGTGTATAAGTGTGAATGGGGACTATATTGAAGGCGAAAGTCTTTGTGTCTATTTAATAGACACACATTTTATGTTTGCAAATAATACTCAATTTAGTTTTTGGCTGTTTTTTTTAATGTTTAAAAAATGTTGCACCTTCAAGATTACTTAACTTATATTTTATGTTTTAACATGTAATTATTTGTAAATCTATTAATTTTTTTACATGACAAAAATTAGTATTCTATTCATTTTTATTATTGGTGTAGAAAATTGTTTCTAGTATTTTATGAAAACGGCTCTCTATTAAATATGATGTATATACCTACATCAGAATTGTTCAACCTGTAAGTCAAAGTAATATCTATTTGAAACATTTTTATTTCAATACTTATTAAGTATTTATATTTTATATTGGGTATGTACTATATTGTGTAACAAAAATATTTTGAATACATAAGAATATTATTTTTTGATACTTTTAAAGATGTTACTAATGTAATATCAAATTGGATTGGATCCAATAATAATGTCGTAGATCTTCAGGCAAGATACACATGATCACAAGCTTGAAAGGGCTGAGTGTTCCTCACATACTGTATATTTTGTCTGGTTACTGTTACACTGACATGAACAAACAATCAACAAGAATGAGTTGCTTATCATTATCACATTGTATGTAAACATGACCGAATTTAATGTCTGCACTCAAGGAAATAATTAAATTTAACAATTTTTAGCTTTTTAATATTTATTTTTGAATTAGATTTCACATTATGAGAATCAACCCAAACAGTAAATATTTTTAATTCACTGATACAGATCTATTCAGTGTGCTTAGTATAATATGCTTACACTATTTCTATTACTTAGCATACTGAAGTAGGAAGTAGTCATACTCATGAGACATATTCAAATTTAACTGCGAAATAGCAACCATATCTGAAAGAAAATAATTTGTGCGTAGAAGTTTTAATCTTATGATTTGTTTGTCAAAGTAATAATTAGCACACAAGAGCAGTGTTACATGATGATTGTGTACTTCTGTAATTATAATTAATGAAGGTCTAAAGAATTACTGAAATCCTATATTGGGAACAAAAGGCTGTTGTGACGGTGGGTGACAGTACAACATATTGTTACGACGGTCTACTTGATCGTCGTAGGTACAGTGGAAACAAAATAAGTACAAGACGCCAATTAAGTCACTAATCACCAGCTTTAATTTTTACAGTTAAACAGTCTCTACAACAAATCAAATAAAAATTGTTCACATGCAATAAAATGTCCACTAAAATTAAACACAATTGTATTACAATTACCATACGATTATAAAACACAACACTTAACTAATAACCACTTGAACGTGCACAGTAATTTCGCCCGAGAATAACTCTCGAACCGCGCTGTCAATATATCGCACTAATACTGACTTGAGTGTCCCTGAATAACTGCATTTATAGCCGCCGAAAATCTAGACGATTCCTAATTGTGTCTTAGCGTCCGTATGAACTACGTAATTAACAGCGGCCTTGACACAGTCCGCACGGCTGGCGGCATCGAGAAGACTCTCGCAAATGCGTCTACAAGCAAGTACGCCACACACAGTAGATCGAGATTCTTCTGGCACATTCGACAAACACACAGATTGTTCTGTGATGTCATAACAATATGTTGATGTGGAAATACATTGCAGAGTCAGACAAAGTTTGTGCTATCCCCTTTACCATACAACCTCTACTGAAATGGTATATTTAGTAAAGCACTAACAGATGTAGAATTAGGATTAAATGTTAAAGGAGAATCAATAAGTATCATAAGACATGCATATGACATCGTAATCTTTGCAGAATCCTTGTTTGACAGCTATTTCTAAGCAAACTCAATACAGTTGGTGACATCAGACAAGTCTTAGCATATACCGTACATTAACAAAACAAATTTACAAACAGAATTATCACTGTTGCACACCACTATAGAAAAATTATTCTGATTATTTCTATAGTGGTGTGCAACAGTGATAATTCTGTTTGTGATTATAACCACTAATACAACTTTCTTAATTAAAAAACAAATTTAATGATCTTCAATAGGACAAAGACTTGAACAGGTGCTTTGAAACAAACCAATCCAACAATTAAGCAAAACTGTATAACCTGGTTGCTGAATTACAAATAACATTGACTCTGTACAAATGCATCACTACACTGAACATCTACCATATCTTCCAGATCTGGCACCATATGACTATTATTTATTTCCCTAAAGTGAAGTCTGTGCTTAAAGGAACATGTTTTCAGTCAGAAAGTGATCTGCTCCATGCCTTTAACCAGTGAAAACAAGACTATATCAGTGTGAATGGAGATTTATACTGAAGGAGAAAGTCTTTCTTTAGCTGCACTTATATTTATATATTATTTTTAGCATAAATGTGTTTTAGTATAATAGGTTTTTCTTTTTTTTTTAATGTAGAAATACAAAAAAAATATCAGCTTGCTGTTCCCTGCTGACAATAGAAATAGCACTAATCTCTTTAAAGGAAATGAAGTCACTGCTCTGCAGTGATGGTCTATATTTAACATTTTCAATTCCACATTTTTTTCACATCGTTTCTGGTGAACCACCATTTTTCCAATAATTCAAAAAATTGTAACAAATTTATCTTTTAACAAAATAATACTTAATCAACTTTAAGCTCCTTCTATGCAGATTTTATATATATTCTTAATATTATGATCTACATAATTTTAACAAATTAACCTTTGCCTTTTCAGTGCCAGGTATTTTTCCAGTGCTGATTTTTGGCATTTTGTAAGCGTTTTTAAAAATTAATTGTCACAAGACAAATGGCATCAACCATGCATTGTCGTATTTGTAGCCCTGAAAAGGGCCATCAGGTGAGGAAGCTAGTTGCAGATGTGGCGAGTGTTCTGCTTGGGCCAAAGTGTGATGATCAGTAGCTGCCATCACTGTGGTTTGTCCACCACAGTCTCTTCACTTGGCAGCAAAATGCAAACCCCACTGCCGTTCCAATTGATAAGTTTCACTCCTCTCCTTTTCTGTTGCTTTCTTCTTGTTGTCTGATGGAATGAATTTCGCAGCTTTGTTGCGCGTCTTTTATACAAGCTGGTGGTTGCTGCGGGTGTATCAGAGGGCTGCTGACTTCTGATAGGCTTGGTGCGATCATGCCTGTTTCTGTTGGGCTGGCATGGGAAACAGACATCTCTGTTGCTGCGGTCACAACTACCCCGGGCCTTGAATGCCCTCCAGTCTACTGCTCTTCCCTGGTGGGTTTGATTGTTGCTGGTGCACTGTGTATGGACATTCGTCCTTGATCATGTAGAATTCCTTGCCAAGTGTCATGGTCACAATGAAGGACCTTCTAAGGCTGGCCCCCATCTGGGATACCTCTGTCCTTTGGCTGGATAGGCGTGATAATTCATATACACCAGCTGGCTTACCAGTAGCAAAGGGTCTTGTGTCCTCCGATTGCTGCTGCTGATTCCTATTCTGTAATTACTCCTGTTTCCGTCAGGCTAGCTCACAGAGCAGACATCTCTGTCACTGTGGTCACATCATAACTCTTTCAATTTTTTTACCAGTTTGCATTATTCTTTCTGCTAAACGTGTGTAACAAGTTATTCTACAAAAAGTAAAAAATCAAATTTAACTAGACATAATGAGCAATATAAAAAAATTAAAAGAAATTGTTCTTACCAAAAAAATATTTTGCCAGTTTTTTTTTTGTTTGGTAAAAATGAGGTGAAAAATATAGCCTATTTAGAACCACAAACAAGCCACCGTTTAAATAAGCGCACATTACTGTACACAAATACCAATTTTCAAGTGTTTCCATAAAAAAATGGTAGAAAATTTTCCAGCTTTCCAAATTACCATAATTCAGCCATTTTTTGCTCTGTATTTTGACTCGAGCTGATCCACAAAAAATACATATGGTTGGGATTTTGTGTAGCCCCATATTCAGTAAAACAGCCAGAACCCTTCAATTTCTAACAAAGTGGCTGTTTTCCATACTTTATTTCTACTATGCTTTTTTCGTCTGTGAATATTTTCTTTGAGAAACCTTTCAGCATAATTGTTTATACACTTCTTGACAAATATTTCTAGTAGGTGTTTGTAAAAAATAATCTAAAATATGACACAGGTTGTGAGTCATGGGAGGGACAATGTTTTATACCAGGCATGAAAAGAAAAATTATGGTTATGACCAGTATCCTGGTCTTCAGTGACATTTTGCCAGCGAGATTCTGATTCACTAAAGGATGATTCTATTTTCAGAGAACCTGCAGTCTGACTTGGACCCCCCCCCCCTAAGCCTACAAAGGAGCAGATTTGGATACTCTGTTTTATAGCTTTCATCATCGGCAGAAGATTATTCTAGCCTACCTGATTCAGATGGTACCCTAAGATCAATGTTTGGATCACTATCACATCAATTTCACTACTACTGCTTTCTGTATCAGACACATTACTAACAAATTTGTCACTTAAATATTTCCCTCCCACAAGTCTTTGAAAAAGAGATGGTCCATTTTTCACATTTAAAACACAATAAAATATAAAATATTCCACAACAAAACCAAAACTTGAACAAATAAACAAACATAGGTTAGAGAAGTAGTATGAACAGCTGTCACAGGCTAGACAAAGCCTACCAACTTGTTTTGCTATAAACAGCTATCAATGTATCATCACACAATGAAGATATATAAGATATTATAAGATGTTCAATGCAAAAATAACTCCCTGACACTCTCTGATAACAAAATGTATCTACATATTACACCTTTTAATAGAAATTTTCTAAACATTCAAAATTCATATGCTCGCACTTCTATGCAATACCTATGACATTCAATTTTTCAGAATCAGCATTTTAAGCAGATAGTGTCAACATTTGGGAAATTGGATGCTGGCACTGGGAGGGTTAAACATACCCTTTCATCAAGAACACAATTTTTTAATCTTCGTTATTTAAACGTTTGGCAATTACGTTTTCACTCTAATAGCACTATTGTGTTTATGAAACTGGTATTATTACAGCAGATTCTCGTTCCAACATAGGGAGACTGGCTGGATATCATTATCAGACCAATCAGTATTAATGCCACTATATTTCCTGCCGTCTGTAGCATTGGTTCTACTTGTGATTTATCTACACACATGAAAAACCAATACAACTCCTACAGGACAAAAGAATAAAAATGAAATATATATGACAATACATGTAATCCATTTATATATCAGACCCAAATACATTTCATACTCAAAATTTGTGAAATTATATTTCAGTTTCATCACTGGAAGATTCATCAGGTTTGTAGGTACATTCTTATCCCTATAATCAATTCTGGAATCCTATTGATAGGAATTTTCATCATGTATTGTTGTTCATCAAGTACAAAATAACATGTATTTGACATTATGTTTTACATTAGAATCACCATGTGCCTAGCACATGTAAGAAATGAACCCTGATTATTTCCACAAGCTATGTAACAAACGAATTCCCCTCATGCTGCATAATCTGATTGGAACACATACACAACTGCATTTAATCACAAGGAAACCAAATGCCCGTATAACACATGGGCATGATCCGCTGCAGCATTTAGCATTGCTCATATTATCTACGGGCATGGTATTGAAAGTGTTAAAACACATATGGTAGAGTGTTATGGATGATTTGCACTTCTGTATGAAGTTGAGTTTTGGACTCTGAAACAGGCCTCAGTTAAATGGCCGGGAGCTCTAGAAAAGTGGCTACACAGAAGAATCCTGAAAATCTCATGGGCTCAACATGTCACTAATGAACAGGTACTGAGAAGAGCAAACAGTGAAGTGGAATTAATGGTAACCATAAAACATAGGAAGATGCTTATTTGGGATATGTACTGCATGAAGATATATACAAGGTCTTACAAATTATTTTGAGGGGAAAGCTTTTTTAACAATGGAGTAGAGGGTGAAGATGATGTCTCAATAACATCAAAGAGTGGACTGGAGCAAGGAGTACTGAACTGCTCTATCGCCTAGTAAAAAACCATCAAGCTCTATAGCTGTAACGTTTGCCAATGACTGGGGGACCAGGCACTTTGAACAAGAATGTATTATTCAAGGAACATTACACCAGGATTCACATTTTCACTCACTATCCACAGGTTCAATTTTTTTGTCATTTTTGGGACATAATTTCAATAAACAATCAGTGTAAGCTTTTCCTCTGTTTACACTTAACTAAATAAAAAATTTGTAACATTGTAAAGTAACCGTTTTCTGTCTGCACAAAGTCTAACATATTTCCCGCCCCCATCTATCTTCTGCCCACGCATACATTTGTATTACCTTTGCCTGTGAGAAAACCAGCAAAAAGTATCCAACATGCTGCAATGACTGCTGCAAAACCAAGAACAAATCCCATGAAAAGCCAGGCCCTAGCTCCTCTTGGTCCCATACATCCACCAGCATACGAATCTCCTCGAACTTGTGCATTAGACACAGCATTTACCCTACAACAGGCAAAATTACACTATAATATACTTCACAGAAGTTAGTAGGTTTTTAAATATACAATTAACATAATGAATATACATCGCTGGCATAAATAATTATTTTATTTACTACAATATCTCTAAACTTATTCAAACAGCTCTCCACAACAAAAACTTAAAATATCGGTATGGAGAACCATACATGACTTCTATGTTCTAAGATTTATATTTAAAATCATTTTCGAAATGAAATATTTCCATAGAAACTACGTCTTTCTACTTATTGCTTCAGCATTAACCACAGTACTGTGGTCACTAACGTATACCACCTCACGTTTTCGCACTCGATTTTCACCGATGATGGCAGTCGATGGCACTGCCGAAAAGTCTGGTTTTGCAGAAAACACTGGACTACGGTCAAACATCCCGGGAAGCAATTTTAACAAAAAACTACTTCTTTGTTGCCGATAACGTAGTACACATATAAAAAATTCTCCCCTCCACCTTCAACTATAATTTTTAATAATAGAAAATTACCCCCACCCCGTTCACCTAACTTCTTCATTTATAGATATTTCATCTACGTTTCTACAGTGGATTACTATGAGCTTCTTATCAGGATACTTTATTTATAAAAATTAAGTACTTTACTCTTGTTAAATCATAAAATGTTTCAGGTAAACTACCCCTTTCTCTTAACCGATCTTCTCCAAAATCAACAGACCTTCCGTCCTCTACAATTCAGCGAAGCATGCAAAAAAATATTTGATTCTGTTTGAATGTGCGGCAGTTATCGTTCGTCATGGAAACATTTCTCTTGTTACAACATAAAATGTTGCAGGTAAACTACCCCTTTCCCTTAACCGATCTTCACCAAAATCAATAGACCTTGAGCTCTCTGCAACTCAGGGGGTGCAAAAAATTATTTGATTCTCATTGAATTTTCGGCAGTTATCGTTCGTCATAAAAAAATTACCCTTTTTAAAACATAAAACGTAGCTAATAAACTACCCCTTCCCTTAACCAATCTTCAACAAAATCAACAGACCTTGAGTTCTCTTTAGTTCAAAAAGGTATGCAAAAACCTAGTTGATTCTGTTTGAATTTACGGCAGTTATCGTTCATAATATAAAAAATTACCCTTGTTAAAACATAAAATGTTGCTGGTAAACTACCCCTTTCCCTTAACCGATCTTCACCAACACCAATACGTATTGAGAACTCTACAATACAGGGCTGTATGCAAAACATCATTTGATTCTGCTTGAATTTGCGGCTGTTATCGTTTACTATAGAAAAAAATTACCCTTGATAAAAAACCGTTGCAGGTAAACTACCCCTTTCCCTTAACCGATCTTCACCAAAAACGACAGGTCTTAGGTAGTCTACAATTCAGGCCTGTATGCAAACAATTATTTGATTCTGTTTGAATTTACGGCTGTTATCGTTTGCCATAGAAAACACCCTTGATAAAACATAAAACGTTGCTGGTAAACTACCCTATTCCATTAACCGATCTTCACCAAAAACAATAGGTCTTGAGAACTCTACAATTCAGGGCTGTATGCAAAACATTAGTTGATTCTCTTTGAATTTACGGCAGTTATCGTTCGTCATAGAAAAAATACCCTTGTTAAAACATAAAACGTTGCAGGTAAACTACCCCTTCCCCTTAACCGATCTTCAACAAAATCAACAGACCTTGAGTTCTGTATAATTCAAAAAGGTATGCAGAAGAGTAGTTGATTCTGTTTTAATGTACGGCAGTTATCGTTCGTCAAAAAAAAAATTACCCTTGATAAAACATAAAATGTTGCTGGTAAACAACCCTATTCCCTTAACCGATCTTCACCAAAACCAACAGGTCTTGAGAACTCTACATTTCAGGGCTGTATGCAAAATATTATATGATTCTGCTTGAATTTGCGGCTGTTATAGTTTGCCATATAAAATACCCTTGACAAAACAAAAAAGTGTCTGGTAAACTACCCCTTTCCCTTAACCGATCTTCACCAAAAACAATGTGTCTTTAGTACTCAACAAAACAGGGCTGTATGCAAAAAAGTATTTGATTCTGTTTGAATTTGCGGCTCTTATCGTTTGCCATAGAAAATACCCTTTTAAAACATAAAACGTTGCAGGTAAACTACCCCTTTCCCTTAACCGATCTTCACCAACACCAATAGGTACTGAGAACTCTACAATACAGGGCTGTATGCAAAACATCATTTGATTCTGTTTGAATTTGTGGCTGTTATCGTTTACCATAGAAAAAAATTACCCTTGATAAAAAACCGTTGCGGGTAAACTACCCCTTTCCCTTAACCGATCTTCACCAAAAACGATAGGTCTTGAGAACTCTACAATTCAGGGTTGTATGTAAAATATTATATGATTTTGTTTGAATTTGCGGCTGTTATCGTTTGTCATAGGAAATACCCTTGTTAAAACATAAAATGTTGCTGGTAAACTACCCCTTTCCCTTAACCGATCTTCACCAACACCAATACGTATTGAGAACTCTACAATTCAGGGCTGTATGCGAAACATTATTTGATTCTGTTTGAATTTGCGGCTGTTATCGTTTGCCAAACAAACAAAATTACCCTTGATAAAAAAAAACCGTTGCAGGTAAACTACCCCTTTCCCTTAACCGATCTTCACCAAAAACAATAGGTCGCGAGTACTCTACAAATCAGGGCTGTATGCAAAAAATTATTTGATTCTGTTTGAATTTGCGGCTGTTATCATTTGCCTTAGAAAAAAATCTACAGACACACACACACACACACACACACACACACACACACACACACACACACACACACACACACACACACACACACACACACACACACACACACACACACACACTTTTCGAAAAACGACTTTTTTTCATATTTTGAGTGTAGTACAATCAGAATCTGCAATAATCTCGAACACGATTTTTTTTGCCATCACCATACTTCCATTTCCTTAAGGAACATGGAAGTAAAATTTGTTGTTAGATGATTTCTTCACATATTAAATAATACGAGGCGTGTCCGGAAAGTAAAGATATAAAGGTCGTAATTGGTCTAAAAATATTTATTTACAAATCATTAACTGACAGTTACGTAAATACATATATCTTTATTTCCCTACATAATTACCGTCATTATCCAGGCACCTATTAAGTCTGGGAACCAGCTTTTGTATCCCCGTGTCATAGAAGTCTGCCGCCAACCATTTGAACTACGTCATGACCTCTTCTTTTACCTCGTCATCGTTATCGAACTTTTTTCCGGCCAGATATTGTTTCAGGTGAAGGAACAAGTGAAAATCACTGGGCGCGAGGTCCGGGCTATGCGGCGGGTGATCCAAAACATCGCATTTCCAACTGCCGAGCAGCGCAGAGGTCACGCGTGCAGTTGGAAATGCGATGTTTTGGATCACCCGCCACATAGGCCGGACCTCGCGCCCAGTGATTTTCACTTGTTCCTTCACCTGAAACAATATCTGGCCGGAAAAAAGTTCGATAACGATGACGAGGCAAAAGAAGAGGTCATGACGTAGTTCAAATGGTTGGCGGCAGACTTCTATGACACGGGGATACAAAAGCTGGTTCCCAGACTTAATAGGTGCTTGGATAATGACGGTAATTATGTAGGGAAATAAAGATGTATGTATTTACGTAACTGTCAGTTAATGATTTGTAAATAAATATTTTTAGACCAATTACGACCTTTGTATCTTTACTTTCCGGACACACCTCGTACATTTAACCTCTCCTGAGCTACTGAGGCCCCAACAGATCCGTTACGTGGATTGTTTAATCTCTAGAGTAATTTAACAGCATATGAAAAAAAATTATAAAATCATTTATTTCTTTTCACTAACAAACTCTTTTTACTCTTTCACTGCACAAAAATTCAGGTTAAAACATTCTATTTTCTATCAACCTTTGCTAATATTTTAATACTACATACTGCATTCAAAAAGTTCCGGGACTAACGCTATTAAGGACACAACTTTTCAGATAAATGAAATTTTATTATTTATTATTCAACATACATCCCTTCCCTCTCTATACAGATTTTAGATCGCTCATACAATCGTTGAAAGGCATGCGCATAGTTCTCCTTTGAAATCGTGTTTAAAACAGCTGTCACATTCTTCTGAATTGTCTCTACATTATCAAAACGCTGCCCCTTCAATGCCACCTTCAGCTTAGGGAACAGAAAGAAGTCACCCGGAGCCAAATCTGGTGAGTAGGGTGGATGGTTAATCACTGTGACTGATTTTCCAGCGAGATATTGTGAGACAATCAATGATGAGTGGACTGGAGGATTGTCATGCAGAAGAAACCACTCCCCTGATCGGCACATTTCTGGCCTAACCCTGCGAATTCTTTTCAAAAGGCGATCAAGTACCTCTTTGTAAAATGGTCCAGTTACAGTCTGGCCGGGTGGCAAGAATTCTTTGTGGATCAGTCCCCTTGAATCCAAAAATGTGATCAACATTGTTTTCACTTTTGATTTTGTGGCCCTCATTTTCATGGGTCTGCCATCTCCTGGCTCGCGCCATTCAGCTGTTTGACGTTTGGTAGATGGGTCATACTGGAAACACCACGATTCGTCGCCTGTGACAATGTTCTGTAAGAAATTCGGGTTGTCATCGGCCCATTCAATGAGACTTCGCGACGCTTCCACACGTTATTCTTTTTGCTCTGCTGTTAACGAGTGTGGAACGAACCTGGGACACAGTTTCCGTTTGCCGAGTACGTCATGCACGATAGTGTAAATACTACCCACACTGACGCCGATCTCTTCTGATAAAATCTGGACGCTCAGCCGACGGTTGACGGACAGTGCAGCACAGACACGCTTGACATTCTCGTCAGTCACGCTTGTGGAGGGGCGCCCATCTCTTGGATCATCTTCTAGAGACTCACGACCATTTTTAAAACGTGCATACCACTCGAACACTTTGCTACGACTTAAACAATCTTTTCCATATGCAAGTTGCATCATCGAAAACGTTTCTGTCGCACTTTTTCCACATTTAAAACAAAATTTAATTGCAGCGCTTTGCTCCATCTCGAAAATTATGACAACAAGGAAAAACCAGATAAACTTAACAGTGTCGCTGTTTACTATGGAATGAGTCCTCAACAATGCAATTGTCACAGGAAGTGGGTGAAGGTTGTCACATAGTGTTCCAGCTGTGACACAGAGATAGCTCCATCTGTATGTCTATAGCAGCATCAGTCCCGGGACTTTTTGAATGCACTGTGTATATTACTTCGTTATACCTACAGGAAAATTATGACTGGAAAAGTGTATGCCCATTTTCCTTAGTCACTACAAATTGTAAGATATTGTTACGAGAAGCGTACCGAACAATCCAGAACATTCTCCACTCCCCCATCCAGTGTGGCTTGTGTTGCGTCATTCACGTAGGTAGTTCTAGTGAGTTCCAGGAACACTTGAGATACGTATTAATCCGCTGGCGTGCAGTAATGAGGCAAAGCTGTACTGCATCTCTACGGGGCCTATATAAAGCCATAGCAGGCGGATTGTCAGTTCAGTAACGTGAGCGATTTTCGCTAGTGCTGTTTGAGTGTGTCGAAGTGAAGTAGTATTGTGTTAATAATTGTGTGACATTAATAGACACTGTGTAATATTAATAGACATTGTTATTGGGTGTGGAGAAATCTAATTGGAAATATTGTACAAGTTAATTACGAACTCTTTAACTGTGAAAATTAGAGCTGGTAATTAGTGACTTAATTGGTGTCCTGTATTTTGTTTTCCACTGTACCTACGACGATCAAGTAGACCGTCATAACAGTGGTGTCAGAACTGGGATAGAACAGTTAACAGTGGAAACAGAGGACACTTCGTAAAGACTGGTGTTAGTAGCAGTTGAAAAAAAAAGAATGGATACCAGTCAGATAATAGAATCGTTCAAAGCAATGCTACTGCAGATCGAGGAACGACGCCGCCATGAGGTAGAAGAGGCAGAAGAAAGACACCGACAAGAGGCGGTAGAAGTACAAAAACGACATGATGGGAAATGCAGACAGGAAAGAGAAGAGGCATATGAACGACAGAAAGCACTAATGGAAGAATGACTAAAAGAAGAATTTATTCGTCAATCAGACGAAGTTAAGGTGTTCATACAAGATGACATCACTGCAAAATTCGTCCTGTTACAAGGTGAGCTGAACAAACAAATTGACAGAATATCTGATGTTGAAAAATCTGTGTCAACCATGAAAACAAGTATGTAAAGTTTAGAAGATTCTATTAAAAAATCAATAAATCAAATTAAAAAGGAAGTTGAACGTAAAGATAAAGAAAGACCATTAATAAATGCTGATGAAGATTCAAAATATCAGAGAAATCAAACTGAAGTAGGGCCAGTGTACGCAAAGGCCCCGTTTGATGGAAGCACTCACTGGGCAACTTATGTTCACCAATTTGAAGCTGCCGCTAGCTTAAATAAATTGACAGAAGAGAAAGGTCTTTCACTAATTCTTGCTTTAAAAGGGCCTGCTGCAGAGATAATACAGAAAGTGCCATCTGACAGTCAGAACATCTATGCCAAATTAACAAAAGCTCTGGAATTACAGTACGGTGACCAGCATTTGTGCAAAGTATACCGTGTTCAACTTAATTCGAGGCGACAGCGTTCAGGGGAGAGCCTTCACGAATTTGAAGCAAATGTCGCCCGACTGACGAGATTGGCTTATCCCGAAAAATCGGATGACTTCCGAACATGGATTGCTCACATTGTGTTTATTGACGGTATCAGAGATAGTAAATTACAACAAGTGTTAAGAATGGTATGCCATCAGAATAGTTCAGATGCTCTAGTCATGCTCTTCGTTTTGAAGCTGCCAAGTCGGCGAACTGCATTAATCAAAGTATGCCATCAAGTTGTAGCCAAACGGATCCAATACCACAGTATCGTAATAGCAGCTGGCATAAAGAAACGATTCAAGAACAACAATTTAAGAAGTCAGAATGATTTTTTGAACCAAAGGATAAAGACCGAAGACTGAAGTGTTACAGCTGTGGGAAACGTGGTCATCTACAGGTAGACTGTTGGGAGAAGAAAATACAGAGAGAATGGAGTGATCGCACCAATTGGAGAAGTAAAGCCCCAGAACAGCACACAGTTTCCACGCTACATAAGACTAGTGGAAACCTGATTGTTACTGGATTTGCGGAAGGTAAACACACATCATTTACAGTTGACACGGGCGCTACAGTGTCTATTGTGCGCCCTGACTTAATCAGCAACCGACGGGCTCAAATTAGCTCTTGTACAATATAGACTGTGACTGGAAGCCCTGTCAAGGTGTTAGGAAAGATCGACGTATGTGTACGCCTGGGTCTTCTGGAGTTTAGTCACCAAATGCTTGTTGCAGACATTGTTGATGAAGTGATTCTTGGCACGGACATTAAGAATGCCTACGGATTCGTTGTGGACTTAAGAGAAAATGTCCTGAAGGTTCGCCAAGAGAAGATAAAGTGTTGCATGGCAAAAATGTCAGGGTCTACCAACCATTCAATCAAGCAAGTGGCATTGGCCGAAGAAGAAGTGAACAGGTCTGGTCAAGAGGAACCTTTCCTGTTCCAGACGGAAATGGAAGAACTATCAGAGGAAGTACAAATAAGTGTCATGGTAAAAGAAGTGATTTAGAAGCCAACTATGGATGTCAAGGAAAACCCCTTGTTAGTTCCTGAGTTAATAGAAGCGCCCGGGGGAAAAGTTGATGAAGATAAAGTTACGCAAAAGGTTGTTGATGAGAACCAATCAGACTTGGATCAGCCAGTGGTGTTTAGGTCATCAATATATGATGCAACGGGAGTGATTCCAGCAAAACTAGCGGTTGAGCGGAAGACTCGTATTCCTGGGAACTTGATGTTCAGATCACACGAGACCGAATTCGAAGGACGGGAGAATTATCTTTCACAAGGAATGTCCACCTAGATCACCTGGCCAAGTATTACTTCAGAGACGGTTTGCCAGTTCGGGACGAACAGGCTTAAGGAGGGGGCAGTGTTACGACAAGCGTACCGAACAATCCAGAACATTCTCCACTCCCCCCTCCAGTGTGACTTGTGTTGTGTCATTCACATAGGTAGTTCTAGTGAGTTCCAGGAACACCTGAGATAAGTATTAATCCGGTGGCATGCAGTAAGGAGGCAAAGCTGTAATGCACCTCTACGGGGCCTATATAAAGCCATAGCAGGCGGATTGTCAGTTCAGTAACATGAGCGATATTCGCTAGTGCGCACTGAGTGTGTCGAAGTGAAGTAGTATTGTGTTAATAATTGTGTGACATTAATAGAAATTGTGTAATATTAATAGACATTGTTAATGTGTGTGGAGAAATCTAATTGGAAATATTGTATGAGTTAATTACAACTGTTTAACTGTGAAAATTAAAGCTGGTAATTAGTGACTTAATTGGTGTCCTGTATTTTGTTTTCCACTGTACCTACGACGATCAAGTAGACCGTCATAACAATATTATATATCATTCTGTTAAATTGTAAAGCCTGTTAAATTCTGCTTTACGATTAACTACTGTTAAATTTCAAAGTTTCCTGCAGTGACATCACAACTATTACAAATACACACAATCAAATTCAACAGTTGATATCAAAATACAAATCTATTATTTTTTGTTATATTCAGTCTTAGACAATACAGACATTGTCTGTGAAAGATGCATGCCCAAAATGAATACTTGGGCGTACAGACAAAATTAATTATTTATGCGATAATTAAATTACTCAGTAAAAAGCATAAACTTATTATAGATGGAAAACTTGAAGATAGACTTACATAAACAAAGACAATGTTCCGATTATACCACACACATGGTAAGCTCCGTATATTGATTCTGGGTGTGTTGCATTTGCATCTATTACAAACCACCATCCTGAAAAAAACTGAAAAAAAAAAATTGTTCTAGAATACACTGAATTTGTTATGCAGCTTTTGAATGCTGGGGTATGTGAAATATATAGTAAAAGTCCGACAATAGGTAGAAAGCACAGACTGACCTATAAAAACTTCAACAGAGCTACGCTTCATGTGGTTTCATGCCCTAAAAAGGTGATTTACAATTTATGGCCTGCAATCTTATCTTGGAATACAAATATAATGATTACTGTATTTACTTTAATAAATAAATTAACAGTAAAATATTATTTTAACTGACAATGGTCTTGCAGGAGAAACTTATGCAAATACGTTTCAATTATATGCTTCAGGATGATGTACACTTTCAGTATAGTAGTACATTCTGAAGCCAGTTGTTATGTATGGCCTGGAAAGTGGGCAATGTCTAGCAACCAAGAAAAAAATCGGTATGGAGAATCATACATGACTTCCATGTTCTAAGATTTATATTTAAAATCATTTATTTGAATTCGCTTAGATAATTATTTCTAAAAAAATATTCACCACCCTCAAACTATTTTCACTATTTATGGATATTTTTGTTATTATAGGGTGAATATAATTTTATTTTCAAGCCACTTTATAAAAATTAGGTACTTTATTCTTATAACAAAACTGAACTATGGAGATAATCAGTCACAAACGCTTAGGAATATTCGGATTTGGGTTTATTCCTTTTAATCTGATACCCAGTTCGATTTTCACTTTTTAACAAACAAAATTGTGATCTCTTTACTGATTCTTAGAGTCCAAATATTTTTAAATTTTAAAACTTACATTACATTCAGATTTTGGCCAAAATTGCTTTAACTTAATAATAATAATAATCACATAACTCTGACTCTGTGAATTTTTCCCTATTTTGCTTCCTAACATGAGAAATTTTAATCAAAAGTTAAGCGTGTGATTGGCTAACTACACTTTTTAGGTCACAATTTTTAAAAAGTGAGATTAAATCTCAGACATAATTTTTTGTTTCAATACATGTAAAAAAGTACAGTACATAAAAAAAATATATTGTTAGTGACATCTTCTTCGTTCGAATTTTATTAACAGTAAAACTTTTTAAGTTTTATGTACAGCAGAGTATCAGTTATCTGCCACAAAGCAGGATTAACATCACATGTCAGATATGCAAAAAACGGTGGATAATAAGCACAATTAAAAAAATACTTTTTTATTGTAAACTACATTTATTCATTTAGTTTATTAATTATTATTATTATATGTACAATATTTGTTAAACATACTATTATTAATATATTTATTTGTCTAATGAGGATTCTCATGTAACGTGGGCACACGTAAAATTATCTTGCTAAAAAAATAATATAAAAATAAGATATTTTCTTATTCATAATTTATGAATAATCTGTTAACTCATTATATTCCTGATGTTAATTACTGATGAAACCACACACACAAAATTTAGTTTCTAATTAAAAATTTATTTTTGGCTTGCAGCATAAAAAGGATATTTTTCTGAATGTTCATACAAAACAACTAATCAAAAATTGTTGACGCTCTTAAACATTTCAGAAATGTGTGCATAATGAAAACTGGTAAATAAAATAAAAAGGCAAGAAATTACTAGAATAAATGTACCACTACAGCTAAAAACATGGAGCTAACACACACGTTAATGACCAAATTAGTATACTGCATTTGAATTTCCAGTATTTTGAAGGAAATGCTACTGTTTATATTTGTGTGTGTGTGTGTGTGTGTGTGTGTGTGCACGTTTTCGATCAGTCATGTCCATTATGAGTTCTAAGCACAATAAATGCCTGTTCAAACTACCACCCAGCCAACATCATATCATTTGGAGAGAGAGCAGGTATATGTAATGAGACAGTGGAAATTGTGTTACTATGACTATCGTCTGATTTTTATTATTAAACAATTTCTCTTTGAGACGTAAATTGTTTCTATCCTTATTCACAAATTAGAATTATTGAGAATTATGAAATTTTCAACCATTTTAATTAAAATTGATTGCCATATGTTTTTTGTATCATTACATCATTAAAAACGTCTGATAAGTAAAATGCATATAAATGAACTTCTAGTGTCTCCTAATATCTGTAGTAGGAGACATTATGAAAATAACAATTTTCTCACAAATCAAAGTGCTTTATGATAGTAGACTACAGTAACAATTCCAACTTTGAAATTCCAATACAAGGACAGGTACAGACTTTTTGATTATTATGTATAAGAGGTCGCATCACCTTATTTGTTCAATATACACTCAGTGTTTTTTTTATTTTGTAATGTATATCCAGGTGATACACATATACATTATAACTTGATTGCCTAAATTATTTAATTACGTTGATTGAATACTATGGCTTCAACATTTGTTATATTTTAGGTGAGTGTGATGGGATTCACTTTTTCACTTTGAGATAACCAAACTGAAATGAAATTAGTCACCATCATAATTATTGATTAACCGATCTGTTATTTTAATTATACTTGAAATACTTGTAGTAGCCTACATATGTTTACTAAATGGTCTTTGAAGATGCCTGATTGCAGAAGGGCAAAACATTTGGGGTTTATAAAAATAAAACATCTGCAGTAACAAAGAGTTCTTAATAATGAATGCTTAGAATTATTCTGGAGCACAGATTCACAAATACTGAGAAATAGCATAACAGGAGATAGAAGTAAGATTTCAAAGATAATCACTGATCAAGTAAATTCTACAAAATCCTACTATTGTATGATTCTGAAAGCTGGATACCTAGGCATACTAGTTCCATTCTTAGTTCAATCCTGATGTAAACACACACCTGGCACATCTGAAACCCTGCTGGTCAGGGGTGTTGACACTGTTCATACAGTAATGTGTTACATGTATGTGAGAATGTTTGCATAGTCATGTGAGAGTTGTCTTACCACTTAATGTTACTGTGACAAGTGGTTTTTATTATGACATTTGATCACCTTTGTTTATGAATACATACAAGAACTTTTTGCTGCTGATTGAAAACATCGATTACAAGCATACGAGTGTAAAGTGTATGAGTGTCTCAGTGTGCTCAGTCCATAATTTTTTTTCTGGAATGAAGCTCCAACCATTAAAAAAAACTATTATTAGAAGTTAATAATGAACCCAAATTACCTCAAACAGGACGTACCAGCCTCCATGGATTTTTGAAATCTGTGGGCTTAGAATTTATAAAAAAAATTGTCTGTAATTTTAGACACAACATTTCAACTTGGCGAAGAAATTATTTGAAGTCAGTTGTGACGTTCAGGATAGAGTATTGCCACATTTTTACGTTGATGAGCTTTGGGTTCATGAAGGACACACAACTAGTAAAGTATGGAGTGACTCCACAATAAAAATTTACAGGCATTGCACAAATCCAATGCACAGAGAAGGGTACTGAAAATGCTTCAATAAATCTAAAAATACAGTATATATATTATAACATCGCCAAAATTCAGATCATATTTGATATCTATAAGTATGTAAGAGATACAAAAAAAATATATATATATATGTTGTAACATGACATAACGTAGTGAAAAATACATTGATAATTAATTATAAAACAAAGAAGCTGAAGACGAGAAGAAAGGTCAAGAACTTATAAACTCAGAGATTAATAACCAAATGACAAATGACTAATAAACTGACGATGACTTCACTCAATAGATTGGATAAACACAAGAAAGAACAATGGAACAAGGAAGAAGGAACCAAGAACCAAATGTAATCAAGAAATTGATAACGAACATTGTAATCCATAATAATGACCATAAAATGTACGTAAACAAATGCACTAATGTAGTTAGAACATAGATGAGATGTACCTAGGGTAATAATGACAAATAAGAAAGATAGTAATGTTATGTATATTTTATTAATGAAGAATGTACTTATAAATATAAGATAGGGAGTTAATAATAAACACACCCAAATGAATAGTGATAAATATAATCAAAACCAGTAAACCATACCCTGAGGCAAATAAAGGCCACAGTTAATAATCAAAAGTGATCATTAGTGAAGGGAAAATAAAATAAATACTTATAACCAGTAACCCCATGAAGATGTTAACATAAATAAACAACATAGTGAATAATATCAAGTGAGTGGAATAAAGAGTGTATTAATACAAAAGTGGTGACATGCAGTTATAGCATGTCACATATAAAAGTGACAGTTGTAACATGACCAAGTGTTACATAACCTAGACATATACCAATAGAATTAATAAATACACAAAAGTAATGTAAGTGAATAATATGATGATGAAAGTAGCGAAGAAGAGAAGGACCAACGAAGAAGAAAGTAGAAGAAGTACCACAAGAAGCAGTAAGCAATACACTGCTTGACACTACAACCAATACTATAACTGACACTAACTAATGGACAAGCCAAGTTCACTATAAGCTGTCAAGCGAGCCAGTGAATGACTTAAATGTAATTTCACATGATAATAAAAGTAATTAAAGAATGACCCAAAGAATAATACTATCAGCCGCAGTATTTGGGCTGAAAATAAATAAACAATGACCAGTAACTATCAATGCCTATAACTAAGACTAGCTATGGCCACAATATAAAATTGAAACTTGTATTACCATCCCAAATGTAATCATAAGAAGTAAGGATAATTGTAAGAGGGAACCTTATATGAATAAGTTACCTCATCAATGTACCAAATGTAACTAAAGACCATTATTAAGGCATAAAACCGATGTGAAAGGTATGCCTAGGCTACGCCTAAAACAAACGATTGTCAGTAATTAGATAAGTAGAAAGGACTACTAGTGTAAATAAAATACACTGAACGATCATTATACCAAGTGTAACAGTGACTATTATTAAGATATTATAAATGTAACAACTCCATTATTAATGGGTAGCATAGAGCGAAATAGTATAGACAAAATGTAATTAGGAAGTAAGGATAGTTCATAGCAATGTATTGCCCTAGTTAGTTAAGATTTAATAATTTTGTTCACCGAATAAGTATTAAGTATAAAGACGGATTTATTAGTGTTCCGACACAGACGTTTAAGTGAAAACGCGATGTGAAACACAAATAATTTATTGATAAGAAAGAATCGTGGCTGGCGTCACTAGCAGACGACAGCACGAAGCCATGCATCTGAACGTTGTTTATTTAGAAATGTCAGAGAAAGTGCGAATAAAACCAGTGTCAAACTATATCAAATTAAAGCGCAAAAAATATCCTTTAATTTGATAGCGATACAACCCCGATCGCAACTATAATAAGTACGTGACATGCATTAGCATCATTTGTAAATAGAAAGTAAGGAATTTGTTAGTCAATACTAACAACAACGTTAACTGTCAATCATCTTAGCCAAAAGACGGTTAATGACGGTTGGAAAACAATGCGTCATTTTCGTAACGTCTGGTTGAGCCAATCAAAAAATAGCTTACCAAATGAAACAATCGCCTAAGCCTCATCAAAACAGGGGGTATATAACCGGAATGCAAGTAATTCTGTTACACTTTATTGTCATTAGCGAGGGCGAAAGGTTGACGCTCGTCGCCTCAAAATACGTTATTAACTTATAGTATCATGTAATAGTGCATCCATTGAACCATTTCAGCAACACCAAGTAACTACAATACAGTCTACAATCAAACAATCAGTGTCAGTGGTACAATCAGTGCATCGATGTGAAGTATTTATTTTATTTAGTGCGGGATAAATCGAACAAGAGAAAATAATTAACCAGTATTTCAAATAGTCCAATTTAGTCAGAAGAGGACAATTATTCTCTGTTCAAAGTGCGTGTGCAGTGTAATAAACCAGGGTCACTATAATCCGACCGCTGGAGTGTTCAATTAAATTTTAATCTAAAAGATTAAAATAAAGAGGTAACATCGTGACAATTTATTCCATTGATCTGAGTGTACTGATATATTTTTTCAAAACCAAATTTGTACTGACGCATAACACCAAAACTCTTTATATGTTACACAGTGATTGAATTTATTTAGTGGATTTGTTAATCCTACCTAAGATTGATTTTAGTCTTAAGTAGTATATATAATATTTGTGAATAATTAAGCAAGCGTGACGAATGCCTAACCTATAAATAGGTTTGATTTTTTAAGTAAGCAACGAGGCCGTATTAGTAAATATTGTTTTATGAACTAATTAACTTCTGTATAGGCATGAACGTTCTTTCTTGTGTTTAAAAGAATTTACGCCCGAGATATATATAAAATTAATGTTTAAATTAAAGTTTATCTGGGAATAACCAGAAAAGTTGTTTATGCTTTGAGCTAGCTAGTAGGGTAAGTGAACGAAATAATTTCAATTGTATATCAATGTATTTTTCTTACTTATGTTTGTTTGAATTCATTATCAAGGGTACAAATAAAACCCAGTTATTAGCAGCATAACTTTGACTTAATTTATTTCAAAAAGCAAATAAATAATCAATTCAGAATAACTGAAGTAACTCTGATTAGAGATCATACATTATTAAATTTGAATTGCCATAAGGGCAATAAACATCAATATCAGTTTTTTAAAGAACATTAACAATTATTTGATTCTATTAATTGGTTTTACACGGGATTTTCCTAAAATAAACCTGTGTGGCGCCCGTTATTAAACAAGGAATAACCTAACCTTGTAAGTAAAGCAAGCTGGTTTTGAAAACCGTCTTGGCAGCTTATTAATTTATAAAAAGTGAACTTCCGAACTTCCAGAATCACGACCAGGTACGTGGAAGTGTATGTTTATTAATTTTATTGTCCAGACGTGACTTGACTGTATGTACTTAGACGAAGAAGAACCAGGAGGAGGAGTTTTGCTGCCAGAATCGACGCGACGGCTACCTTCATCAATCGACCAGCTAGTACGCTTTATTCATTAAATTAAGCAACATTATTATTTAAATAACTTTACTGCAATTATTTTTATTCTTATTTAAAGGAGTTCTTTTCAGATAACTATAATTTTTTGATTCATCATAACATTACTTTTTAACCTTTATTTATAAAACTTGTAACACACTTTTTAACTTCAAATACTACATTTTAAACATTATATAAACCTTTTAGTTGGGAGTAATCTAGTTTGGTTACAAATTGGCGCCCAACGTGGGGCTGACAAATATTAAACAAAAATATTTTTAAAATTCATAATAAGCCCGGCAAACACAAGAGAACAACCACGCCTTACATACACGGACAATAATATATACAAAGTCAACTAAAACAAAGATGTACCGGAGAAATAGAAGGAGAAGGGAGAGAGTAGACTGGGACCAAATATACAGAATATTAAAAATAGATGGCGAAGAGCTGAACCGAAAAATGGAAGAGGAAAAGAGATGGATGAAAGAGGAGTCAGACCAATTAAGACGTAAGATGGAAGAAGGCTTTGCAAGACTCCACGAATGGGAAACCCCACAACCAAGGAGGAACCAGAATACAAGATGGTATAATAACCAACCAACATGGCGAAACGAAGAGAATAGGGACTACCGTTACCAGAGATGGGAAGATGAGCGTAGAAGAAAAGAAGCATTCGAAGAGGAATTGAGATACAACAAAATAAGACGAAATGAAGAAAGGTTCTACAGCCAAGCAGCACAACGGGACGAAGAGGGAATGAGCTACCAGAACCAGAGACGAGAAGAGGAGCGGAAGCGAAGAGAAGACTTCGAAGAAGAATTGAAAAGAGCTAAGAAATTACTAAACAAGAAGAAATCGATGAATGAAGATTTAATGAAAAATAAAGAGAATACCGAGGAGAACGAGAATCACATTAACGAAGAATTTGAAAACAACCATAGACAGAAGGATTCCACGGAACCACTACCAGAAAATATAGATAAGGATACCCAAGACCAAGAGGGCAATAAGAAGAACCAGGAGGAGGAAATAAATAGATACCGACCCATTAATCGAAACAATAATGGAGGATGACAATAATGGAATACTTGAATCTCCAAATGAACCCAATGAAACCATAAGTAAAGACACGGAAACGCCTGAAGGAGAGGTTACCGCAGGTGACACCGTAGAAAACCTACTTAAGGAACCAGAACCAACAGAGTTGATAAGTTTCCAGGAGATGATGGTGGAATGTAGGAGGGAGCAGTTCCCCCAACCCGTAGAGAATAGCTTTGAGAAGGCAAGAGAGGAAATGATAAACGATATCAGATTATGGAGAGAAGAAATCATCCAACAATGGAGGGAAGAAATGAAAAATGATAATAAACCAGCAGAAAAACAACAAGACATAAATACCTTATCATTTGAAAATGAGCTTGACAGAAACGAGGAAGATATTCAATACAAGGAGATCGACGCCGAAGGTATAAAGGAGACTCAGGTAATTAAAGAAGCGGAAGAGTTATTAGCCGAAAAGGAAGATTTAGAACAAAATAACCTACCAATGTGTGATGATCAAGTGGAGACCAAAGAATTACCCAGAAATAAAACCACCGAACAAGTGAATTTGAAAATTAAAAATCATGAAGAAAGGGACAAAATTATTAAGAAAAAGGAAGAAAGAAGAATAATACGCCCAAAGAAGACAAGCATCACAGAAGAATTAATAGAAATGACTCGAAGTGATCTAATTAATATGAGTAACTTCCCAATGGACGACAGTAAAGAAGGAATCTACAGGAAGGAGTATCGAAGGAGCTTCATGAAGATGGACGAAGAGAAGAAATATGCTACAACAAAGAAGACGATAAACGATAAAGTACTTAAAGCAAATACTTCCAAAAGAAGAATAAGGCATTCCAAGAAGAAGGAAGGTTATCAAGAACGACTGGACCGGATCATTGAAGGGTACGCCCAAGAAATAAAAGAATTGCGGAAGAAGAGGGACCAATCAATAGAAAAATCCAACCAGAAAACAAATGACGATCCACCAGAATTAGAAGAGGTACTGGAAGTCAATAATAACAAAGACCAGGAGGACACTGGACACCAAAGATGATGAGAAGAAGAAGGCGAGAAAACGGGAAGCCGATGAAGATCTGATAGCCGCAAAATGGAAGAACCGCATGATAGGCAGGTATCTCCAAAACTACTAGTACTGTACATAGGCCCTTATACCATAACAAAGGACCATAAAAATAATACGCATGAACTTTCAAATACCGTAAATAAAAAGGTCAAAGGTACCTATAACCAGGCCTCGTTAAAGAAATACTATGCGTAAGGAAATTTGTTATGAGATGTTATTATAGGGTGCCAAATATCATAAACATGTCATACTAGAGACAGCTATAAAAAAGGGTACCTGTGAAACGTAATTGTCCCAACCAATGAACCCAATAGAATGGAGAAGCCCAATAGAACCCCAACATATAAACTATAAATGGAATTATTATTATAAGAGGACGAATTATATTATTATGCGACGATTACCACAAGAGTGTTTAGTGTATAAGAAATTTTAAAAGTGTCTACCGTAAAAAGATTAAACTAGTGATCAGGAGGATCATTTATTATACCCAATGTATTGAAAGTGTCTAATTGCCTATAGCCAGCCTGTTTACCATATTGTGTTATAAGAAAGAGTGTGTATTATAGGTATATGTACCAAAACTATATGTGATATATTGAATAAGAACCAGGTTTATCATATTAGATGATAGAAAAAATGTGTATTATAAACCAAATGATTTTATGATAAGAAAATATCTATTGTATGGTATAGTACAAAAGAGTATCGTATAACAAAATGTACATGAAATAGTGATATAATATTACCCTAATACTCCTATATTAAGTTCAACCAATGAAATTATATTAAAACCATCCAGAATAAATGATTTCAACAACTATCATTTGAAGGAGTAGAGAGGAAGAATACCAAAGAGAGTTAATTAGAAAGAAGGCTATTATTATTATGGAATGAAGGGAGAGAAAACTGTTATTTAATCGTTAAATAAATTTAATTGTCAATGAAGAGAGAGAAAATCAAATATTGTCTATTAATATGTTAGTATAATATTGATATATTGTATATTAATTATCAAGTATTGTCTGATCCAAGGAATATATTAAAATCGTCCAGAATAAGTGTTAAAGATTCCAACACTTGAAGGAGTAGAGAGGAAGAATATCAAAGAGCAGAATAATAAAGGAGAAGGCGTGAATAAGGAATGGAATAATTAAATAAAGTATAAATAAAGGTATTTATCATACTATAATAAGGAAAAAAGTGTATCATATCGAATGTACCAAGACTATGTAGCCTTTTAAGTAAACTATTAATGAGAATGATTATTATCTGATATAACAGAGAAAATGTCTATGTATAAATAACAAAAATAATTGTCAAAATACTACTGTTATCGAGGGATATAAAAAAAATATTAATTAAACGATGAAGAAAGTGTCTAATTGTATTTACCAACAAGATATGTCAGAGGATACCTAACAAAAAATATTTAGTATATGAATACTGTAAACCCTGATAATTCAGGATAATTGTAAACTATTGATAAGAGTAGAACTTATAAACTATGAATAAGAGTAAAGTATTGTAAACTAAATATTTAAGAAACAACTGCATAATTGTACGATGATCATTATAAGTGTGTAAATTTAAGAATATTCAGAGAAACCAAAACAAATTACCAACTAGTATAGAAAAGTAACAACAAGGCTAATAAAGAACATAGCCAATATGTCAAGTCTGAAAAGGAATAATTACCTGTGAAAAGAAGTATGTTAGCTAAAGTATAAAAGAATGAAATGTGATACAAATGAAACCTCTAATACCTTGAATGTTATATTGAATATGTTATATTATTGAAAAATGAATGATATGTTATATTTTATGTGTTGTGATAGTGCAACTGTTGCTACGTGCAATTTTTATTTTGTCCCAGACAGAGATGAGGATGCCTCTGATTCTGAGGACGTGTAGTTAAGGAACGGCGGAGAATGGATGCCAAATAGAGCCCCTCTGACTCCGAACCCACTACAAATGTTAGGGAATTATATGGTAATATATCAAGGATTATTAACAGAAAACTGTGAGGTAAAAAATGAAAGAACCATAGAGTTTATCACGAAAATAAAGATGTGTAATGAGAAAGACAAATGTATTATTGTAAGACAGAAAATTGTTAATTTAAGAAATGAAACCTATTGTAACTAAATGACTTAGAATATAAGAAACTTGAAAAATACTAGTAAGCTAAAAAATTATATCACTAGCCAAGAACTCAATCTAGTGCAACACACTAACAGAATGTTGAATTCAATGCAGAAAGAAAAAATCGGTATGGAGAACCATACATGACTTCCATGTTCTAAGATTTATATTTAAAATCATATTCGAAATGAAATATTTCCATAGAAACTACGTCTTTCTACTTATTGCTTCAGCATTAACCACAGTACTGTGGTCACTAACGTATACCACCTCACGTTTTCGCACTCGATTTTCACCGATGATGGCAGTCGATGGCACTAATGAAAAGTCTGGTTAGCAGAAAACATTGAACTACGGCTAAAGAGCCCAGGAAGCAATTTTAACAAAAAACTACTTCTTTGTTGCCGATAACGTAGTACACATGTAAAAAATTCTGCCCTCCACCTTCAACTATAATTTTTAATAATAGAAAATTACCCCCACCCCGTTCACATAACCTCTTCATTTATAGATATTTCATCTACGTTTCCTACAGTGGATTACTATGAGCTTCTTATCAGGATACTTTATTTATAAAAATTAAGTACTTTACTCTTGTTAAATCATAAAATGTTTCACGTAAACTACCCCTTTCTCTTAACCGATCTTCTCCAAAATCAACAGACCTTCCGTCCTCTACAATTCAGGGAAGCATGCAAAAAAATATTTGATTCTGTTTGAATGTGCGGCAGTTATCATTCGTCATGGAAACATTTCTCTTGTTACAACATAAAATGTTGCAGGTAAACTACCCCTTTCCCTTAACTGATCTTCACCAAAATCAATAGACCTTGAGCTCTCTGCAACTCAGGAAAGAGTGCAAAAAATTATTTGATTCTCATTGAATTTTCGGCAGTTATCGTTCGTCATAAAAAAATTACCCTTTTTAAAACATAAAACGTTGCTGATAAACTACCCCTTCCCTTAACCGATCTTCAACAAAATCAACAGACCTTGAGTTCTCTTTAGTTCAAAAAGGTATGCAAAAACCTAGTTGATTCTGTTTGAATTTATGGAAGTTATCGTTCGTCATATAAAAAATTACCCTTGTTAAAACATAAAATGTTGCTGGTAAACTACCCCTTTCCCTTAACCGATCTTCACCAACACCAAAAGGTATTGAGAACTCTACAATACAAAGCTGTATGCAAAACATCATTTGATTCTGTTAGAATTTGCGGCTGTTATCGTCTACTATGAAAAAAAATTACCCTTGAAAATATCGGTATGGAGAACCATACATGACTTCCATATTCTAAGACTTATAATCTGAAATATGCTTGCCTGCCAAGCACGATATATTTTCTAATATATACATAATTTACATTAAAATGAAAAAATTATAATTTTATTGCCTGGCAACAAAATTATTTTATTTTTAACAATTACCACTGTTTGAAAAAGTTTAAATGAATTTTCAAGTACTTTACTCTTGTTAAAACGTAAAAGGTTGCAGGTAAACTACCCCTTCCCCTTAACCGATCTTCACCAAAATCTAATGGCCTTGAGTCCTCTACAATTCACTTATGTATGCAAAAAATTATTTGATTCTGTTTGAATTTGCGGCAGTTATCGTTTGCCATAGAAAATACGCTTTATAACAAACGTTGCAGGTAAACTACCCCTTCCCCTCAACCGATCTTCACCAAAAACAAAAGGTCTTGAGTACTCTACAAAACCAGGGCTGTATGCAGAAAATTATTTGATTATGTTTGAATTTGCGGCTGCTATCGTTTGCCATAGAAAATAACCTTGTTAAAAAAACGTTGTAGGTAAACTACCCCTTTCCCTTAACCGATCTTCACCAAAAACAATAGGTCTTGAGAACTCTACAATTTAGGGCTGTATGCAAATAATCTTTTGATTCTGTTTGAATTTACGCCTGTTATCGTTTGCCATAGGAAATACCCTTGTTAAAACAGAAAACGTTACAGGTAAACTACCCCTTTCCCTTAACCGATCTTCACCAAAATCAACAGATCTTGAGAACTCTACAATTCAGGGCTGTATGCGAAACATTATTTGATTCTGTTTGAATTTGCGGCTGTTATCGATTTGGCAAAAAAAAAAAATTTCCCTTGATAAAAAAAAACCGTTGCAGGTAAACTACCCCTTTCCCTCAACCGATCTTCACCAAAAACAATAGGTCGTGAGTACTCTACAAATCAGGGCTGTATGCAAAAAGTTATTTGATTCTGTTTGAATTTGCGGCAGTTATCGTTTGCCATAGAAAAAAATACCCTTGTTAAAAAAACGTTGCAGGTAAACTACCCCTTTCCCTCAACCGATTTTCACCAAAAACAATAGGTCTTGAGAACTCTACAATTTAGGGCTGTATGCAAATAATCTTTTGATTCTGTTTGAATTTGCGGCTGTTATCGTTTGCCATAGGAAATACCCTTGTTAAAACATAAAACGTTACAGGTAAACTACCCCTTTCCCTTAACCGATCTTCACCAAAATCAACAGATCTTGAGAACTCTACAATTCAGGGCTGTATGCGAAACATTATTTGATTCTGTTTGAATTTGCGGCTGTTATCGTTTGCCAAACAAACAAATTACCCTTGCTAAAAAAAAACCGTTGCAGGTACACTACCCCTTTCCCTCAACCGATCTTCACCAAAAACAATAGGTCGCGAGTACACTGCAAATCAGGGCTGTATGCAAAAAATTATTTGATTCTGTTTGAATTTGCGGCAGTTATCGTTTGCCATAGAAAAAAAATCTACAGACACACAGACAGACAGACAGACAGACAGACACACAGACACTTTTCGGAAAACGACTTTTTTTCATGTTTTGAGTGTAGTAGAATCAGAATCTGCAATAATCTCGAACACGATTTTTTTTGCCATCACCATACTTCCATTCCTTAAGGAATATGGAAGTAAAAAAACCGTTGCTAGTAAACTACCCCTTTCCCTTAACCGATCTTCACCAAAAACGACAGGTCTTGGGTACTCTACAATTTAGGCTTGTATTAAAACAATTATTTGATTCTGTTTGAATTTGCGGCTGTTATCGTTTGCCATAGAAAACACCCTTGATAAAACATAAAACGTTCCTGGTAAACTACCCTATTCCATTAACCGATCTTCACCAATAACAATAGGTCTTGAGAACTCTACAATTCAGGGCTGTATGCAAAACATTAGTTGATTCTCTTTGAATTTACGGCAGTTATCGTTCGTCACAGAAAAAATACCCTTGTTAAAACATAAAACGTTGCAGGTAAGCTACCCCTTTCCGTTAACCGATCTTCACCAAAAACAATAGGTCTTGAGAACGCTACAATTTAGGGCTGTATGCAAATAATCATTTGATTCTGTTAGAATTTGCGGCTGTTATCGTTTGCCATAGAAAATACCCTTGTTAAAACATAAAACGTTGCAGGTAAACTATCCCTTTCCCTTAACCGATCTTCACTAAAAACAATAGGTCTTGAGTACTCTACAAATCAGTGCTGTATGCAAAAACTTATTTGATTCTGTTTGAATTTGCGGCTGTTATCGTTTACTATAGAAAAAGTAAATATCGGTATGGAGAACCATACATGACTTCCATGTTCTATGATTTATATTTAAAATCATATTCGAAATGAAATATTTCCATAGAAACTACGCCTTTCTACTTATTGCTTCAGCATTAACCACAGTACTGTGGTCACTAACGTATACCACCTCACGTTTTCGCACTCGATTTTCACCGATGATGGCAGTCGATGGCACTGCCGAAAAGTCTGGTTTTGCAGAAAACATTGGACTACGGCTAAAGAGCCCGGGAAGCAATTTTAACAAAAAACTACTTCTTTGTTGCCGATAACGTAGTACACATATAAAAAATTCTCCCCTCCACCTTCAACTATAATTTTTAATAATAGAAAATTACCCCCACCCCGTTCACCTAACCTCTTCATTTATAGATATTTCATCTACGTTTCTACAGTGGATTACTATGAGCTTCTTATCAGGATACTTTATTTATAAAAATTAAGTACTTTACTCTAGTTAAATCATAAAATGTTTCAGGTAAACTACCCCTTTCTCTTAACCGATCTTCTCCAAAATCAACAGACCTTCCGTCCTCTACAATTCAGGGAAGCATGAAAAAAAATATTTGATTCTGTTTGAATGCACGGCAGTTATCGTTCGTCATGGAAACATTTCTCTTGTTACAACATAAAATGTTGCAGGTAAACTACCCCTTTCCCTTAATTGATCTTCACGAAAATCAATAGACCTTGAGCTCTCTGCAACTCAGGGGGTGCAAAAAATTATTTGATTCTCATTGAATTTTCGGCAGTTATCGTTCGTCATAAAAAAATTACCCTTTTTAAAACATAAAACGTTGGTGATAAACTACCCCTTCCCTTAACCAATCTTCAACAAAATCAACAGACCTTGAGTTCTGTATAATTCAAAAAGGTATGCAGAAGAGTAGTTGATTCTGTTTTAATGTAAGGCAGTTATCGTTCGTCATAAAAAAAATTACCCTTGATAAAACATAAAATGTTGCTGGTAAACAACCCTATTCCCTTAACCGATCTTCACCAAAACCAACAGGTCTTGGCAACTCTACATTTCAGGGCTGTATGCAAAATATTATATGATTCTGTTTGAATTTGCGGCTGTTATCGTTTACTATAGAAAAAAATTACCCTTGATAAAAAACCGTTGCAGGTAAACTACCCCTTTCCCTTAACCGATCTTCACCAAAAATGACAGGTCTTAGGTACTCTACAATTCAGGCCTGTATGCAAACAATTATTTGATTCTGTTTGAATTTGCGGCTGTTATCGTTTGCCATAGAAAACACCCTTGATAAAACATAAAACGTTGCTGGTAAACTACCCTATTCCATTAACCGATCTTCACCAAAAACAATAGGTCTTGAGAACTCTACAATTCAGGGCTGTATGCAAAACATTAGTTGATTCTCTTTGAATTTACGGCAGTTATCGTTCGTCATAGAAAAAATACCCTTGTTAAAAAAACGTTGTAGGTAAACTACCCCTTTCCCTTAACCGATCTTCACCAAAAACAATAGGTCTTGAGAACAATACAATTTAGGGCTGTATGCAAATAATCTTTTGATTCTGTTTGAATTTGCGGCTGTTATCGTTTGCCAAACAAACAAAATTACCTTTGATAAAAAAATACCGTAGCTAGTAAACTACCCCTTTCCCTTAACCGATCTTCACCAAATCCAACAGGTCTTGGGAACTCTACATTTCAGGGCTGTATGCAAAATATTATATGATTCTGTTTGAATTTGCGGCTGTTATCGTTTGCCATATAAAATACCCTTGATAAAACAAAAAACGTGTCTGGTAAACTACCCCTTTCCCTTAACCGATCTTCACCAAAAACAATAGATCTTTAGTACTCAACAAAACAGGACTGTATGCAAAAACGTATTTGATTCTGTTTGAATTTGCGGCTCTTACCGTTTGCCATAGAAAATACCCTTTTAAAACATAAAACGTTGCCGGTAAGCTACCCCTTTCCCTTAACCGATCTTCACCAACGCCAACAGGTATTGAGAACTCTACAATACAGGGCTGTATGCAAAACATCGTTTGATTCTGTTTGAATTTGCGGCTGTTATCGTTTACCATAGAAAAATATCGGTATGGAGAACCATACATGACTTCCATGTTCTAAGATTTACATTTAAAAACATATTTGAAATGAAATATTTCCATAGAAACTACGTCTTTCTACTTATTTCTTCAGCATTAACCACAGTACTGTGCTCACTAACGTATACCACCACCACCTCACGTTTTCGCACTCGATTTTCACCGATGATGGCAGTCGATGGCACTGCCGAAAAGTCTGGTTTTGCAGAAAACATAGGACTACGGCTAAAGAGCCCGGGAAGCAATTTTAACAACAAACTACTTCTTTGTTGCCGATAACGTAGTACACATATAAAAAATTCTCCCCTACACCTTCAACTATAATTTTTAATAATAGAAAATTACCCCCACCCCGTTCTCCTAACTTCTTCATTTATAGATATTTCATCTACGTTTCTACAGTGGATTACTATGAGCTTCTTATCAGGATACGTTATTTATAAAAATAAAGTACTTTACTCTTGTTAAAACATAAAATGTTTCCGGTAAACTACCCCTTTCTCTTAACCGATCTTCTCCAAAATCAACAGACCTTCCGTCCTCTACTATTCAGGGAAGCATGCAAAAAAATATTTGATTCTGTTTGAATGTGCGGCAGTTATCGTTCGTCATGGAAACATTTCTCTTGTTCACCAAAATCAATAGACCTTGAGCTCTCTGCAACTCAGGGGGTGCAAAAAATTATTTGATTCTCATTGAATTTTCGGCAGTTATCGTTCGTCATAAAAGAATTACCGTTTTTAAAACATAAAACGTTGCTGATAAACTACCCCTTCCCTTAACCGATCTTCAACAAAATCAACAGACCTTGAGTTCTCTTTAGTTCAAAAAGGTATGCAAAAACCTAGTTGATTCTGCTTGAATTTACGGTAGTTATCGTTCGTCATATAAAAAATTACCCTTGTTAAAACATAAAATGTTGCCGGTAAACTACCCCTTTCCCTCAACTGATCTTCACCAACACCAATACGTATTGAGAACTCTACAATACTGGGCTGTATGCAAAACATCATTTGATTCTGTTTGAATTTGCGGTTGTTATCGTTTACTATAGAAAAAAATTACCCTTGATAAAAAACCGTTGCAGGTAAACTACCCCTTTCCCTTAACCGATCTTCACCAAAAACGACAGGTCTTAGGTACTCTACAATTCAGGCCTGTATGCAAACAATTATTTGATTCTGTTTGAATTTGCGGCTGTTATCGTTTGCCATAGAAAACACCCTTGATAAAACATAAAACGTTGCTGGTAAACTACCCTATTCCATTAACCGATCTTCACCAAAAACAATAAGTCTTGAGAACTCTACAATTCAGGGCTGTATGCTAAACATTAGTTGATTCTCTTTGAATTTACGGCAGTTATCGTTCGTCATAGAAAAAATACCCTTGTTAAAACATAAAACGTTGCTGGTAAACTACCCCTTTCCCTTAACCCATCTTCAACAAAACCAACAGGTCTTGAGAACTGTACATTTCACGGCTGTATGCAAAATATTATATGATTCTGTTTGAATTTGCGGCTGTTATCATTTGCCATATAAAATACCCTTGATAAAACAAAAAACGTGTCAGGTAAACTACCCGTTTCCCTTAACCGATCTTCACCAAAAACAATAGGTCTTTAGTACTCAACAAAACAGGGCTGTATGCAAAAACGTATTTGATTCTGTTTGAATTTGCGGCTGTTATCATTTGCCATATAAAATACCCTTGATAAAACAAAAAACGTGTCCGGTAAACTACCCGTTTCCCTTAACCGATCTTCACCAAAAACAATAGGTCTTTAGTACTCAACAAAACAGGGCTGTATGCAAAAACGTATTTGATTCTGTTTGAATTTGCGGCTCTTATCGTTTGCCATAGAAAATACCCTTATAAAACATAAAACGTTGCAGGTAAACTACCCCATTCCCTTCACCGATCTTCACCAACAACAACAGGTAGTGAGAACTCTACAATACAGGGCTGTATGCAAAACATCATTTGATTCTGTTTGAATTTGTGGCTGTTATCGTTTACCATAGAAAAATATCGGTATGGAGAACCATACATGACTTCCATATTCTAAGATTTATATTTAAAATCATTTTCAGCCAAACAGCCAGGGAAGGAATTTTAACAAAAAAATACTTCTTTGTTGCCAATAACGTAGTACACATATAAAAAAAAATTATCCCCTCCCCCTTCAACTATAATTTTGATTTATAGAAAATTACCCCCAGCCCATTCAACTAGCCTCTTCATTTATAGATATTTCATCTACGTTTCTACAGTGGATTATTAAGATCTTATCAGGATACTTTATCAAAAATAAGATCTTTACTCATGTTACAACAAAAAATGTTCCAGGTAAACTGCCCTTTCCCCGTAACCGATTATCACCAAAATCAACAGACATTGAGTTCTCTATAGCTCAGGCACATATGTAAAAAGTTATTTGATTCTGTTTGAATTTACGGCAGTTATGGTTCGTCATATAAAAAATTACCCATGTTAAAACATAAAACATGAGATTTATAAAACATATCTAAGATTTATATTTAAAATCATTTTTGAAATAAAATATTTTCATAGAACCTACTAACGCTGGGGAAATCTGAGGAGCCAATCAGAGTTGGGCCTACCTGTCACTCTGCTGAATTTGGTGGAAAGCCCTGTCACTGTCGTCAAGTCCCCACCTCAATGAAGAACCCATTGTTTTATAAAAATATATTTAAATTTTGAAAACTGAAAATTCTTTTCTTGTAAATATTTATATTTTATAATCAAAATGACTTTATTTTTGTTACCTGGCAACAAAATTATTTTATTTTCAACAATTACCATTGTTTCAAAAAGTTTAAATAAATTTTCAAGTACTTTACTCTTGTTAAAACGTAAAAGGTTGCAGGTAAACTACCCCTTCCCCTTAACCGATCTTCACCAAAATCGAAAGTCCTTGAGACCTCTACAATTCAGGGATGTATGCAGAAAATTATTTGATTCTGTTTGAACTTGCGGCTGTTATCGTTTGCCATAGAAAATACCCTTGTTAAAAAAACGTTGTAGGTAAACTACCCCTTTCCCTTAACCGATCTTCACCAAAAACAATAGGTCTTGAGAACTCCACAATTTAGGGCTGTATGCAAATAATCTTTTGATTCTGTTTGAATTTGCGGCTGTTATCGTTTGCCATAGGAAACACCCTTGTTAAAACATAAAACGTTACAGGTAAACTACCCCTTTCCCTTAACCGATCTTCACCAAAAACAATAGGTCTTGAGAACTCTACAATTCAGGGCTGTATGCGAAAAATTATTTGATTCTGTTTGAATTTGCGGCTGTTATCGTTTGCCATAGAAAACACCCTTGATAAAACATAAAACGTTGCTGGTAAACTACCCTATTCCATTAACAGATCTTCACCAATAACAATAGGTCTTGAGAACTCTACAATTCAGGGCTGTATGCAAAACATTAGTTGATTCTCTTTGAATTTACGGCAGTTATCGTTCGTCACAGAAAAAATACCCTTGTTAAAACATAAAACGTTGCAGGTAAACTACCCCTTTCCGTTAACCGATCTTCACCAAAAACAATAGGTCTTGAGAACGCTACAATTTAGGGCTGTATGCAAATAATCATTTGATTCTGTTAGAATTTGCGGCTGTTATCGTTTGCCATAGAAAATACCCTTGTTAAAACATAAAACGTTGCAGGTAAACTATCCCTTTCCCTTAACCGATCTTCACTAAAAACAATAGGTCTTGAGTACTCTACAAATCAGTGCTGTATGCAAAAACTTATTTGATTCTGTTTGAATTTGCGGCTGTTATCGTTTACTATAGAAAAAGTAAATATCGGTATGGAGAACCATACATGACTTCCATGTTCTATGATTTATATTTAAAATCATATTCGAAATGAAATATTTCCATAGAAACTACGCCTTTCTACTTATTGCTTCAGCATTAACCACAGTACTGTGGTCACTAACGTATACCACCTCACGTTTTCGCACTCGATTTTCACCGATGATGGCAGTCGATGGCACTGCCGAAAAGTCTGGTTTTGCAGAAAACATTGGACTACGGCTAAAGAGCCCGGGAAGCAATTTTAACAAAAAACTACTTCTTTGTTGCCGATAACGTAGTACACATATAAAAAATTCTCCCCTCCACCTTCAACTATAATTTTTAATAATAGAAAATTACCCCCACCCCGTTCACCTAACCTCTTCATTTATAGATATTTCATCTACGTTTCTACAGTGGATTACTATGAGCTTCTTATCAGGATACTTTATTTATAAAAATTAAGTACTTTACTCTAGTTAAATCATAAAATGTTTCAGGTAAACTACCCCTTTCTCTTAACCGATCTTCTCCAAAATCAACAGACCTTCCGTCCTCTACAATTCAGGGAAGCATGAAAAAAAATATTTGATTCTGTTTGAATGCACGGCAGTTATCGTTCGTCATGGAAACATTTCTCTTGTTACAACATAAAATGTTGCAGGTAAACTACCCCTTTCCCTTAATTGATCTTCAGGAAAATCAATAGACCTTGAGCTCTCTGCAACTCAGGGGGTGCAAAAAATTATTTGATTCTCATTGAATTTTCGGCAGTTATCGTTCGTCATAAAAAAATTACACTTTTTAAAACATAAAACGTTGGTGATAAACTACCCCTTCCCTTAACCAATCTTCAACAAAATCAACAGACCTTGAGTTCTGTATAATTCAAAAAGGTATGCAGAAGAGTAGTTGATTCTGTTTTAATGTAAGGCAGTTATCGTTCGTCATAAAAAAAATTACCCTTGATAAAACATAAAATGTTGCTGGTAAACAACCCTATTCCCTTAACCGATCTTCACCAAAACCAACAGGTCTTGGCAACTCTACATTTCAGGGCTGTATGCAAAATATTATATGATTCTGTTTGAATTTGCGGCTGTTATCGTTTACTATAGAAAAAAATTACCCTTGATAAAAAACCGTTGCAGGTAAACTACCCCTTTCCCTTAACCGATCTTCACCAAAAATGACAGGTCTTAGGTACTCTA
Organism: Magicicada septendecula; assembly: GCA_034769895.1. Taxonomy (NCBI): domain Eukaryota; kingdom Metazoa; phylum Arthropoda; class Insecta; order Hemiptera; family Cicadidae; genus Magicicada; species Magicicada septendecula. Next base: position 746,457,373 of record CM068368.1, on the reverse strand, counting down.
CAATTCAGGCCTGTATGCAAACAATTATTTGATTCTGTTTGAATTTGCGGCTGTTATCGTTTGCCATAGAAAACACCCTTGATAAAACATAAAACGTTGCTGGTAAACTACCCTATTCCATTAACCGATCTTCACCAAAAACAATAGGTCTTGAGAACTCTACAATTCAGGGCTGTATGCAAAACATTAGTTGATTCTCTTTGAATTTACGGCAGTTATCGTTCGTCATAGAAAAAATACCCTTGTTAAAAAAAAACGTTGTAGGTAAACTACCCCTTTCCCTTAACCGATCTTCACCAAAAACAATAGGTCTTGAGAACAATACAATTTAGGGCTGTATGCAAATAATCTTTTGATTCTGTTTGAATTTGCGGCTGTTATCGTTTGCCAAACAAACAAAATTACCTTTGATAAAAAAATACCGTAGCTAGTAAACTACCCCTTTCCCTTAACCGATCTTCACCAAATCCAACAGGTCTTGGGAACTCTACATTTCAGGGCTGTATGCAAAATATTATATGATTCTGTTTGAATTTGCGGCTGTTATCGTTTGCCATATAAAATACCCTTGATAAAACAAAAAACGTGTCTGGTAAACTACCCCTTTCCCTTAACCGATCTTCACCAAAAACAATAGATCTTTAGTACTCAACAAAACAGGACTGTATGCAAAAACGTATTTGATTCTGTTTGAATTTGCGGCTCTTACCGTTTGCCATAGAAAATACCCTTTTAAAACATAAAACGTTGCCGGTAAGCTACCCCTTTCCCTTAACCGATCTTCACCAACGCCAACAGGTATTGAGAACTCTACAATACAGGGCTGTATGCAAAACATCATTTGATTCTGTTTGAATTTGCGGCTGTTATCGTTTACCATAGAAAAATATCGGTATGGAGAACCATACATGACTTCCATGTTCTAAGATTTACATTTAAAAACATATTTGAAATGAAATATTTCCATAGAAACTACGTCTTTCTACTTATTTCTTCAGCATTAACCACAGTACTGTGCTCACTAACGTATACCACCACCACCTCACGTTTTCGCACTCGATTTTCACCGATGATGGGAGTCGATGGCACTGCCGAAAAGTCTGGTTTTGCAGAAAACATAGGACTACGGCTAAAGAGCCCGGGAAGCAATTTTAACAACAAACTACTTCTTTGTTGCCGATAACGTAGTACACATATAAAAAATTCTCCCCTACACCTTCAACTATAATTTTTAATAATAGAAAATTACCCCCACCCCGTTCTCCTAACTTCTTCATTTATAGATATTTCATCTACGTTTCTACAGTGGATTACTATGAGCTTCTTATCAGGATACGTTATTTATAAAAATAAAGTACTTTACTCTTGTTAAAACATAAAATGTTTCCGGTAAACTACCCCTTTCTCTTAACCGATCTTCTCCAAAATCAACAGACCTTCCGTCCTCTACTATTCAGGGAAGCATGCAAAAAAATATTTGATTCTGTTTGAATGTGCGGCAGTTATCGTTCGTCATGGAAACATTTCTCTTGTTCACCAAAATCAATAGACCTTGAGCTCTCTGCAACTCAGGGGGTGCAAAAAATTATTTGATTCTCATTGAATTTTCGGCAGTTATCGTTCGTCATAAAAAAATTACCGTTTTTAAAACATAAAACGTTGCTGATAAACTACCCCTTCCCTTAACCGATCTTCAACAAAATCAACAGACCTTGAGTTCTCTTTAGTTCAAAAAGGTATGCAAAAACCTAGTTGATTCTGCTTGAATTTACGGTAGTTATCGTTCGTCATATAAAAAATTACCCTTGTTAAAACATAAAATGTTGCCGGTAAACTACCCCTTTCCCTCAACTGATCTTCACCAACACCAATACGTATTGAGAACTCTACAATACTGGGCTGTATGCAAAACATCATTTGATTCTGTTTGAATTTGCGGTTGTTATCGTTTACTATAGAAAAAAATTACCCTTGATAAAAAACCGTTGCAGGTAAACTACCCCTTTCCCTTAACCGATCTTCACCAAAAACGACAGGTCTTAGGTACTCTACAATTCAGGCCTGTATGCAAACAATTATTTGATTCTGTTTGAATTTGCGGCTGTTATCGTTTGCCATAGAAAACACCCTTGATAAAACATAAAACGTTGCTGGTAAACTACCCTATTCCATTAACCGATCTTCACCAAAAACAATAGGTATTGAGAACTCTACAATTCAGGGCTGTATGCTAAACATTAGTTGATTCTCTTTGAATTTACGGCAGTTATCGTTCGTCATAGAAAAAATACCCTTGTTAAAACATAAAACGTTGCTGGTAAACTACCCCTTTCCCTTAACCCATCTTCAACAAAACCAACAGGTCTTGAGAACTGTACATTTCACGGCTGTATGCAAAATATTATATGATTCTGTTTGAATTTGCGGCTGTTATCATTTGCCATATAAAATACCCTTGATAAAACAAAAAACGTGTCAGGTAAACTACCCGTTTCCCTTAACCGATCTTCACCAAAAACAATAGGTCTTTAGTACTCAACAAAACAGGGCTGTATGCAAAAACGTATTTGATTCTGTTTGAATTTGCGGCTGTTATCATTTGCCATATAAAATACCCTTGATAAAACAAAAAACGTGTCCGGTAAACTACCCGTTTCCCTTAACCGATCTTCACCAAAAACAATAGGTCTTTAGTACTCAACAAAACAGGGCTGTATGCAAAAACGTATTTGATTCTGTTTGAATTTGCGGCTCTTATCGTTTGCCATAGAAAATACCCTTATAAAACATAAAACGTTGCAGGTAAACTACCCCATTCCCTTAACCGATCTTCACCAACAACAATAGGTAGTGAGAACTCTACAATACAGGGCTGTATGCAAAACATCATTTGATTCTGTTTGAATTTGTGGCTGTTATCGTTTACCATAGAAAAATATCGGTATGGAGAACCATACATGACTTCCATATTCTAAGATTTATATTTAAAATCATTTTCAGCCAAACAGCCAGGGAAGGAATTTTAACAAAAAAATACTTCTTTGTTGCCAATAACGTAGTACACATATAAAAAAAAATTATCCCCTCCCCCTTCAACTATAATTTTGATTTATAGAAAATTACCCCCAGCCCATTCAACTAGCCTCTTCATTTATAGATATTTCATCTACGTTTCTACAGTGGATTATTAAGATCTTATCAGGATACTTTATCAAAAATAAGATCTTTACTCATGTTACAACAAAAAATGTTCCAGGTAAACTGCCCTTTCCCCGTAACCGATTATCACCAAAATCAACAGACATTGAGTTCTCTATAGCTCAGGCACATATGTAAAAAGTTATTTGATTCTGTTTGAATTTACGGCAGTTATGGTTCGTCATATAAAATATCGGTATGGAGAACCATACATGACTTCCATATTCTAAGATTTATATTTAAAATCATTTTCACCCAAACAGCCAGGCTGTGTCTTACCTGCCTTTTTATTGCTGTATTAAATGAAAAATATTATATTACATTAAAATTAAAAAATTATAATTTTATTGCCTGGCAACAAAATTATTTTATTTTTAACAATTACCATTGTTTCAAAAAGTTTAAATAAATTTTCAAGTACTTTGCTCTTGTTAAAACGTAAAAGGTTGCAGGTAAACTACCCCTTCCCCTTAACCGATCTTCACCAAAATCGAAAGTCATTGAGACCTCTACAATTCAGGGACGTATGCTAAAAATTATTTGATTCTGTTTGAATTTGCGGCTGCTATCGTTTGCCAAAGAAAATACGCTTGATAAAAAAACGTTGCAGGTAAACTACCCCTTCCCCTTAACCGATCTTCACCAAAAACAATAGGTCTTGAGTACTCTACAAATCAGGGCTGTATGCAAAACATTATTTGATTCTGTTTGAATTTGTGGCTGTTATCGTTTGCCATAGAAAATACCCTTGTTAAAAAAACGTTGCAGGTAAACTACCCCTTTCCCTCAACCGATCTTCACCAAAAACAATAGGTCTTGAGAACTCTACAATTTAGGGCTGTATGCAAATAATCTTTTGATTCTGTTTGAATTTGCGGCTGTTATCATTTGCCATAGGAAATACCCTTGTTAAAACATAAAACGTTACAGGTAAACTACCCCTTTCCCTTAACCGATCTTCACCAAAAACAATAGGTCTTGAGTACTCTACAAATCAGGGCTGTACGCAAAACATTATTTGATTCTGTTTGAATTTGCGGCTGTTATCTTTTGCCATAGAAAATACCCTTGTTAAAAAAACGTTGCAGGTAAACTACCCCTTTCCCTCAACCGATCTTCACCAAAAACAATAGGTCTTGAGAACTCTACAATTTAGGGCTGTATGCAAATAATCTTTTGATTCTGTTTGAATTTGCGGCTGTTATCGTTTGCCATAGGAAATACCCTTGTTAAAACATAAAACGTTACAGGTAAACTACCCCTTTCCCTTAACCGATCTTCACCAAAATCAAAAGACCTTGAGAACTCTACAATTCAGGGCTGTATGCGAAACATTATTTCATTCTGTATGAATTTGCGGCTGTTATCGTTTGCCAAACAAACAAAATTACCCTTGCTAAAAAAAAACCGTTGCAGGTAAACTACCCCTTTCCCTCAACCGATCTTCACCAAAAACAATAGGTCGCGAGTACTCTGCAAATCAGGGCTGCATGCAAAAAATTATTTGATTCTGTTTGAATTTGCGGCAGTTATCGTTTGCCATAGAAAAAAAATCTACAGACAGACAGACACACAGACAGACAGACAGACAGACACTTTTCGGAAAACGACTTTTTTTCATGTTTTGAGTGTAGTACAATCAGAATCTGCAATAATCTCGAACACGATTTTTTTTGCCATCACCATACTTCCATTCCTTAAGGAATATGGAAGTAAATATCGGTATGGAGAACCATACATGACTTCCATATTCTAAGATTAATATTTAAATCTTAATATCGCCTGCCAAACGCGATATATTTTCTCTTATACATTATGTACATTAAAATGAAAAAATTTTAATTTTATTGCTTGGCAACAAAATTATTTTATTTTTAACAATTACCATTGTTTGAAAAAGTTTAAATAAATTTTCAAGTACTTTACTCTTGTTAAAACGTAAAAGGTTGCAGGTAAACTACCCCTTCCCCTTAACCGATATTCACCAAAATCGAAAATCCTTGAGACCTCTACAATTCAGGGACGTATGCAAAAAATTATTTGATTCTGTTTGAATTTGCGGCAGTTATCGTTTGCCATAGAAAATACCCTTGTTAAAAAAACGTTGTAGGTAAACTACCCCTTTCCCTTAACCGATCTTCACCAAAAACAACAGGTCTTGAGAACTCTACAATTTAGGGCTGTATGCAAAGAATCTTTTGATTCTGTTTGAATTTGCGGCTGTTATCGTTTGCCATAGGAAATACCCTTGTTAAAACATAAAACGTTACAGGTAAACTACCCCTTTCCCTTAACCGATCTTCACCAAAAACAATAGGTCTTGAGAACTATACAATTCAGGGCTGTATGCGAAACATTATTTGATTCTGTTTGAATTTGCGGCTGTTATCGTTTGCCAAAAAAAAAAAATTTCCCTTGATAAAAAAAAACCGTTGCAGGTAAACTACCCCTTTACCTCAACCGATCTTCACCAAAAACAATAGGTCGCGAGTCCTCTACAAAAAAGGGCTGTATGCAAAAAATTATTTGATTCTGTTTGAATTTGCGGCAGTTATCGTTTGCCATTAAAAAAAATCTACAGACAGACAGACACACACACAGACACTTTTCGGAAAACGACTTTTTTTCATGTTTTGAGTGTAGTAGAATCAGAATCTGCAATAATCTCGAACACGATTTTTTTTGCCATCACCATACTTCCATTCCTTAAGGAATATGGAAGTAAAATTACCCTTGATAAAAAACCGTTGCAGGTAAACTACCCCTTTCTCTTAACCGATCTTCACCAAAAACGATAGGTCTTGAGACCTCTACAATTCAGGGACGTATGCAAAAAATTATTTGATTCTGTTTGAATTTGCGGCTGTTATCGTTTGCCATAGAAAATACGCTTGATAAAAAAACGTTGCAGGGAAACTACCCCTTCCCCTTAACCGATCTTCACAAAAAACAATAGGTCTCGAGTACTCTACAAATCAGGGCTGTATGCAAAACATTATTTGATTCTGTTTGAATTTGCGGCTGTTATCGTTTGCCATAGAAAATACCCTTGTTAAAAAAACGTTGCAGGTAAACTACCCCTTTCCCTCAACCGATCTTCACCAAAAACAATAGGTCTTGAGAACTCTACAATTTAGGGCTGTATGCAAATAATCTTTTGATTCTGTTTGAAGTTGCGGCTGTTATCGTTTGCCATAGGAAATACCTTTGTTAAAACATAAAACGTTACAGGTAAACTACCCCTTTCCCTTAACCGATCTTCACCAAAATCAACAGATCTTGAGAACTCTACAATTCAGGGCTGTATGCGAAACATTATTTGATTCTGTTTGAATTTGCGGCTGTTATCGTTTGCCAAACAAACAAAATTAACCTTGCTAAAAAAAAACCGTTGCAGGTAAACTACCCCTTTCCCTCAACCGATCTTCACCAAAAACAATAGGTCGCGAGTACTCTGCAAATCAGTGCTGCATGCAAAAAATTATTTGATTCTGTTTGAATTTGCGGCAGTTATCGTTTGCCATAGAGAAAAAATCTACAGACAGACACACAGACAGACAGACAGACAGACAGACAGACACACAGACACTTTACGGAAAACGACTTTTTTTCATGTTTTGAGTGTAGTAGAATCAGAATCTGCAATAATCTCGAACACGATTTTTTTTGCCATCACCATACTTCCATTGCTTAAGGAATATGGAAGTAAAATACCCTTGATAAAAAAACGTTGCTGGTAAACTACCCCTTTCCCTTAACCGATCTTCACCAAAAACAACAGCTCTTGAGTACTCTACAAATCAGGGCTGTATGCAAAACATTATTTGATTCTGTTTGAATTTGCGGCTATTATCGTTTGCCATAGAAAATACCCTTGTTAAAAAAACGTTGAAGGTAAACTACCCCTTTCCCTCAACCGATCTTCACCAAAAACAATAGGTCTTGAGAACTCTACAATTTAGGGCTGTATGCAAATAATCTTTTGATTCTGTTTGAATTTGCGGCTGTTATCATTTGCCATAGGAAATACCCTTGTTAAAACATAAAACGTTACAGGTAAACTACCCCTTTCCCTTAACCGATCTTCACCAAAAACAATAGGTCTTGAGTACTCTACAAATCAGGGCTGTACGCAAAACATTGTTTGATTCTGTTTGAATTTGCGGCTGTTATCGTTTGCCATAGAAAATACCCTTGTTAAAAAAACGTTGCAGGTAAACTACCCCTTTCCCTCAACCGATCTTCACCAAAAACAATAGGTCTTGAGAACTCTACAATTTAGGGCTGTATGCAAATAATCTTTTGATTCTGTTTGAATTTGCGGCTGTTATCGTTTGCCATAGGAAATACCCTTGTTAAAACATAAAACGTTACAGGTAAACTACCCCTTTCCCTTAACCGATCTTCACCAAAATCAAAAGACCTTGAGAACTCTACAATTCAGGGCTGTATGCGAAACATTATTTCATTCTGTATGAATTTGCGGCTGTTATCGTTTGCCAAACAAACAAAATTACCCTTGCTAAAAAAAAACCGTTGCAGGTAAACTACCCCTTTCCCTCAACCGATCTTCACCAAAAACAATAGGTTGCGAGTACTCTGCAAATCAGGGCTGCATGCAAAAAATTATTTGATTCTGTTTGAATTTGCGGCAGTTATCGTTTGCCATAGAAAAAAAATCTACAGACAGACAGACACACAGACAGACAGACAGACAGACACTTTTCGGAAAACGACTTTTTTTCATGTTTTGAGTGTAGTACAATCAGAATCTGCAATAATCTCGAACACGATTTTTTTTGCCATCACCATACTTCCATTCCTTAAGGAATATGGAAGTAAATATCGGTATGGAGAACCATACATGACTTCCATATTCTAAGATTAATATTTAAATCTTAATATCGCCTGCCAAACGCGATATATTTTCTCTTATACATTATGTACATTAAAATGAAAAAATTTTAATTTTATTGCTTGGCAACAAAATTATTTTATTTTTAACAATTACCATTGTTTGAAAAAGTTTAAATAAATTTTCAAGTACTTTACTCTTGTTAAAACGTAAAAGGTTGCAGGTAAACTACCCCTTCCCCTTAACCGATATTCACCAAAATCGAAAATCCTTGAGACCTCTACAATTCAGGGACGTATGCAAAAAATTATTTGATTCTGTTTGAATTTGCGGCAGTTATCGTTTGCCATAGAAAATACCCTTGTTAAAAAAACGTTGTAGGTAAACTACCCCTTTCCCTTAACCGATCTTCACCAAAAACAACAGGTCTTGAGAACTCTACAATTTAGGGCTGTATGCAAAGAATCTTTTGATTCTGTTTGAATTTGCGGCTGTTATCGTTTGCCATAGGAAATACCCTTGTTAAAACATAAAACGTTACAGGTAAACTACCCCTTTCCCTTAACCGATCTTCACCAAAAACAATAGGTCTTGAGAACTATACAATTCAGGGCTGTATGCGAAACATTATTTGATTCTGTTTGAATTTGCGGCTGTTATCGTTTGCCAAAAAAAAAAATTTCCCTTGATAAAAAAAAACCGTTGCAGGTAAACTACCCCTTTACCTCAACCGATCTTCACCAAAAACAATAGGTCGCGAGTCCTCTACAAAAAAGGGCTGTATGCAAAAAATTATTTGATTCTGTTTGAATTTGCGGCAGTTATCGTTTGCCATAGAAAAAAAATCTACAGACAGACAGACACACACACAGACACTTTTCGGAAAACGACTTTTTTTCATGTTTTGAGTGTAGTAGAATCAGAATCTGCAATAATCTCTAACACGATTTTTTTTGCCATCACCATACTTCCATTCCTTAAGCAATATGGAAGTAAAATTACCCTTGATAAAAAACCGTTGCAGGTAAACTACCCCTTTCTCTTAACCGATCTTCACCAAAAACGATAGGTCTTGAGACCTCTACAATTCAGGGACGTATGCAAAAAATTATTTGATTCTGTTTGAATTTGCGGCTGTTATCGTTTGCCATAGAAAATACGCTTGATAAAAAAACGTTGCAGGTAAACTACCCCTTCCCCTTAACCGATCTTCACCAAAAACAATAGGTCTTGAGTACTCTACAAATCAGGGCTGTATGCAAAACATTATTTGATTCTGTTTGAATTTGCGGCTGTTATCGTTTGCCATAGAAAATACCCTTGTTAAAAAAACGTTGCAGGTAAACTACCCCTTTCCCTCAACCGATCTTCACCAAAAACAATAGGTCTTGAGAACTCTACAATTTAGGGCTGTATGCAAATAATCTTTTGATTCTGTTTGAAGTTGCGGCTGTTATCGTTTGCCATAGGAAATACCTTTGTTAAAACATAAAACGTTACAGGTAAACTACCCCTTTCCCTTAACCGATCTTCACCAAAATCAACAGATCTTGAGAACTCTACAATTCAGGGCTGTATGCGAAACATTATTTGATTCTGTTTGAATTTGCGGCTGTTATCGTTTGCCAAACAAACAAAATTAACCTTGCTAAAAAAAAACCGTTGCAGGTAAACTACCCCTTTCCCTCAACCGATCTTCACCAAAAACAATAGGTCGCGAGTACTCTGCAAATCAGTGCTGCATGCAAAAAATTATTTGATTCTGTTTGAATTTGCGGCAGTTATCGTTTGCCATAGAGAAAAAATCTACAGACAGACACACAGACAGACAGACAGACAGACAGACAGACACACAGACACTTTACGGAAAACGACTTTTTTTCATGTTTTGAGTGTAGTAGAATCAGAATCTGCAATAATCTCGAACACGATTTTTTTTGCCATCACCATACTTCCATTCCTTAAGGAATATGGAAGTAAAATACCCTTGATAAAAAAACGTTGCTGGTAAACTACCCCTTTACCTTAACCGATCTTCACCAAAAACAACAGCTCTTGAGTACTCTACAAATCAGGGCTGTATGCAAAACATTATTTGATTCTGTTTGAATTTGCGGCTATTATCGTTTGCCATAGAAAATACCCTTGTTAAAAAAACGTTGAAGGTAAACTACCCCTTTCCCTCAACCGATCTTCACCAAAAACAATAGGTCTTGAGAACTCTACAACTCAGAGCTGTATGCGAAACATTATTTGATTCTGTTTGAATTTGCGGCTGCTATCGTTTGCCAAAAAAAAAATTTCCCTTGATAAAAAAACCGTTGCAGGTAAACTACCCCTTCCCCTCAACCGATCTTCACCAAAAACAATAGGTCGCGAGTACTCTACAAATCAGGGCTGTATGCAAAAAATTATTTGATTCTGTTTGAATTTGCGGCAGTTATCGTTTGCCATAGAAAATACGCTTGATAAAAAACGTTGCCGGTAAACTACCCCTTCCCCTCAACCGATCTTCACCAAAAACAATAGGTCTTGAGTACTCTACAAATCAGGGCTGTATGCAGAAAATTATTTGATTCTGTTTGAATTTGCGGCTATTATCGTTTGCCATAGAAAATACCCTTGTTAAAAAAACGTTGTAGGTAAACTACCCCTTTCCCTCAACCGAACTTCACCAAAAACAATAGGTCTTGAGAACTCTACAATTTAGGGCTGTATGCAAATAATCTTTTGATTCTGTTTGAATTTGCGGCTGTTATCGTTTGCCAAACAAACAAAATTACCCTTGATAAAAAAAAACCATTGCAGGTAAACTACCCCTTTCCCTCAATCGATCTTCACCAAAAACAATAGGTCGCGAGTACTCTACAAATCAGGGCTGTATGCAAAAAATTATTTGATTCTGTTTGCATTTGCGGCTGTTATCGTTTGCCATAGAAAAAAAATCTATAGACAGACAGACAGACAGACACACACACACACACACACAGACACACACACAGACACTTTTCGGAAAACGACTTTTTTTCATGTTTTGAGTGTAGTAGAATCAGAATCTGCAATAATCTCGAACACGATTTTTTTACTTCCATATTCCTTAAGGAATGGAAGTATGGTGATGGCAAAAAAAATCGTGTTCGAGATTATTGCAGATTCTGATTCTACTACACTCAAAACATGAAAAAAAGTCGTTTTCCGAAAAGTGTCTGTGTGTCTGTCTGTCTGTCTGTAGATTTTTTTTCTATGGCAAACGATAACTGCCGCAAATTCAAACAGAATCAAATAATTTTTTGCATACAGCCCGGTTTTGCAGAGTTCTCGCGACCTATTGTTTTTGGTGAAGATCGGTTGAGGGAAAGGGGTAGTTTACCTGCAACGGTTTTTTTTTTAGCAAGGGAAATTTTGTTTGTTTGGCAAACGATAACAGCCGCAAATTCAAACAGAATCAAATAATGTTTCGCATACAGCCCTGAATTGTAGAGTTCTCAAGACCTATTGTTTTTGGTGAAGATCGGTTAAGGGAAAGGGGTAGTTTACCTGTAACGTTTTATGTTTTAACAAGGGTATTTCCTATGGCAAACGATAACAGCCGCAAATTCAAACAGAATGAAAAGATTATTTGCATACAGCCCTAAATCGTAGAGTTCTCAATACCTTTTGTTTTTGGTGAAGATCGGTTAAGGGAAAGGGGTAGTTTACCTACAACGTTTTTTTAACAAGGGTATTTTCTATGGCAAACGATAACAGCCGCAAATTCAAACAGAATCAAATAATTTTCTGCATACAGCCCTGATTTGTAGAGTACTCAAGACCTATTGTTTTTGGTGAAGATCGGTTGAGGGGAAGGGGTAGTTTACCAGCAACGTTTTTTATCATGCGTATTTTCTATGGCAAACGACAACTGCCGCAAATTCAAACAGAATCAAATAATTTTTTGCATACAGCCCTGATTTGTAGAGTACTCGCGACCTATTGTTTTTGGTGAAGATCGGTTGAGGGGAAGGGGTAGTTTACCTGCAACGGTTTTTTTTATCAAGGGAAATTTTTTTTTTTTTTGGCAAACGATAACAGCCGCAAATTCAAACAGAATCAAATAATGTTTCGCATACAGCCCTGAATTGTAGATTTCTCAAGACCTATTGTTTTTGGTGAAGATCGGTTGTGGGAAAGGGGTAGTTTACCTGCAACGTTTTTTTAACAAGGGTATTTTATATGGCAAACGATAACAGCCGCAAATTCAAACAGAATCAAATAATGTTTTGCATACAGCCCTGATTTGTAGAGTACTCAAGACCTATTGTTTTTGGTGAAGATCGGTTAAGGGGAAGGGGTAGTTTACCTGCAACCTTTTACGTTTTATTTTCTATGGCAAATGATAACAGCCGCAAATTCAAACAGAATCAAATAATGTTTTGCATACAGCCCTGATTTGTAGAGTACTCAAGACCTATTGTTTTTGGTGAAGATCGGTTAAGGGGAAGGGGTAGTTTACCTGCAACGTTTTTTTATCAAGCGTATTTTCTATGGCAAACGATAACAGCCGCAAATTCAAACAGAATCAAATAATTTTTTGCATACGTCCCTGAATTGTAGAGGTCTCAATGACTTTCGATTTTGGTGAAGATCGGTTAAGGGGAAGGGGTAGTTTACCTGCAACCTTTTACGTTTTAACAAGAGTAAAGTACTTGAAAATTTATTTAAACTTTTTCAAACAATGGTAATTGTTAAAAATAAAATAATTTTGTTGCCAGGCAATAAAATTATAATTTTTTCATTTTAATGTAATATAATATTTTTCATTTAATACAGCAATAAAAAGGCAGGTAAGACACAGCCTGGCTGTTTGGCTGAAAATGATTTTAAATATAAATCTTAGAATATGGAAGTCATGTATGGTTCTCCATACCGATATTTTGCCATCACCATACTTCCATTCCTTAAGGAATATGGAAGTAAAATTACCCTTGATAAAAAACCGTTGCAGGTAAACTACCCCTTTCCCTTAACCGATCTTTACCAAAATCAACAGATCTTGAGAACCCTACAATTCAGGGCTGTATGCGAAACATTATTTGATTCTGTTTGAATTTGCGGCTGTTATCGTTTGCCAAACAAACAAAATTACCCTTGATAAAAAAAAACCATTGCAGGTAAACTACCCCTTTCCCTCAATCGATCTTCACCAAAAACAATAGGTCGCGAGTACTCTACAAATCAGGGCTGTATGCAAAAAATTATTTGATTCTGTTTGAATTTGCGGCTGTTATCGTTTGCCATAGAAAAAAAATCTACAGACAGACAGACAGACAGACACACACACACACAGACAGACACACACACAGACACTTTTCGGAAAACGACTTTTACTTCCATATTCCTTAAGGAATGGAAGTATGGTGATGGCAAAAAAAATCGTGTTCGAGATTATTGCAGATTCTGATTCTACTACACTCAAAACATGAAAAAAAGTCGTTTTCCGAAAAGTGTCTGTGTGTCTGTCTGTAGATTTTTTTTCTATGGCAAACGATAACTGCCGCAAATTCAAACAGAATCAAATAATTTTTTGCATACAGCCCGGTTTTGCAGAGTTCTCGCGACCTATTGTTTTTGGTGAAGATCGGTTGAGGGAAAGGGGTAGTTTACCTGCAACGGTTTTTTTTTAGCAAGGGAAATTTTGTTTGTTTGGCAAACGATAACAGCCGCAAATTCAAACAGAATCAAATAATGTTTCGCATACAGCCCTGAATTGTAGAGTTCTCAAGACCTATTGTTTTTGGTGAAGATCGGTTAAGGGAAAGGGGTAGTTTACCTACAACGTTTTTTTAACAAGGGTATTTTCTATGGCAAACGATAACAGCCGCAAATTCAAACAGAATCAAATAATTTTCTGCATACAGCCCTGATTTGTAGAGTACTCAAGACCTATTGTTTTTGGTGAAGATCGGTTGAGGGGAAGGGGTAGTTTACCAGCAACGTTTTTTATCATGCGTATTTTCTATGGCAAACGACAACTGCCGCAAATTCAAACAGAATCAAATAATTTTTTGCATACAGCCCTGATTTGTAGAGTACTCGCGACCTATTGTTTTTGGTGAAGATCGGTTGAGGGGAAGGGGTAGTTTACCTGCAACGGTTTTTTTTATCAAGGGAAATTTTTTTTTTGGCAAACGATAACAGCCGCAAATTCAAACAGAATCAAATAATGTTTCGCATACAGCCCTGAATTGTAGATTTCTCAAGACCTATTGTTTTTGGTGAAGATCGGTTGAGGGAAAGGGGTAGTTTACCTGCAACGTTTTTTTAACAAGGGTATTTTATATGGCAAACGATAACAGCCGCAAATTCAAACAGAATCAAATAATGTTTTGCATACAGTCCTGATTTGTAGAGTAATCAAGACCTATTGTTTTTGGTGAAGATCGGTTAAGGGGAAGGGGTAGTTTACCTGCAACCTTTTACGTTTTATTTTCTATGGCAAACGATAACAGCCGCAAATTCAAACAGAATCAAATAATGTTTTGCATACAGCCCTGATTTGTAGAGTACTCAAGACCTATTGTTTTTGGTGAAGATCGGTTAAGGGGAAGGGGTAGTTTACCTGCAACGTTTTTTTATCAAGCGTATTTTCTATGGCAAACGATAACAGCCGCAAATTCAAACAGAATCAAATAATTTTTTGCATACGTCCCTGAATTGTAGAGGTCTCAATGACTTTCGATTTTGGTGAAGATCGGTTAAGGGGAAGGGGTAGTTTACCTGCAACCTTTTACGTTTTAACAAGAGTAAAGTACTTGAAAATTTATTTAAACTTTTTGAAACAATGGTAATTGTTAAAAATAAAATAATTTTGTTGCCAGGCAATAAAATTATAATTTTTTCATTTTAATGTAATATTACTTCCATGTTCCTCAAGGAAATGCAAGTATGGTGATGGCAAAAAAAATCGTGTTCGAGATTATTGCAGATTCTGATTGTACTACACTGAAAAGATGAAAAAAAGTCGTTTTTCGAAAAGTGTCTGTGTGTCTGTGTGTGTGTGGCTGTAGATTTTTTTTCTATGGCAAACGATAACAGCCGCAAATTCAAACAGAATCAAATAATTTTTTGCATGCAGCCCTGATTTGTAGAGTACTCGCGACCTATTGTTTTTGGTGAAGATCGGTTGAGGGAAAGGGGTAGTTTACCAGCAACGGTTTTTTTTTTATCAAGGGTAATTTTGTTTGTTTGGCAAACGATAACAGCCGCAAATTGAAACAGAATCAAATATGTTTCGCATACAGCCCTGAATAGTAGAGTTCTCAAGACCTTTTGTTTTTTGTGAAGATCGGTTAAGGGAAAGGGGTAGTTTACCTGCAACGGTTTTTTATCAAGGGTAATTTTTTACTTCCATATTCCTTAAGGAATGGAAGTACGGTGATGGCAAAAAAAATCGTGTTCGAGATTATTGCAGATTCTGATTCTACTACACTCAAAACATGAAAAAAAGTCGTTTTCCGAAAAGTGTCTGTGTGTCTGTCTGTGTGTCTGTCTGTCTGTAGATTTTTTTTCTATGGCAAACGATAACTGCCGCAAATTCAAACAGAATCAAATAATTTTTTGCATACAGCCCGGTTTTGCAGAGTTCTCGCGACCTATTGTTTTTGGTGAAGATCGGTTGAGGGAAAGGGGTAGTTTACCTGCAACGGTTTTTTTTTAGCAAGGGTAATTTTGTTTGTTTGGCAAACGATAACAGCCGCAAATTCAAACAGAATCAAATAATGTTTCGCATACAGCCCTGAATTGTAGAGTTCTCAAGACCTATTGTTTTTGGTGAAGATCGGTTAAGGGAAAGGGGTAGTTTACCTGTAACGTTTTATGTTTTAACAAGGGTATTTCCTATGGCAAACGATAACAGCCGCAAATTCAAACAGAATGAAAAGATTATTTGCATACAGCCCTAAATTTTAGAGTTCTCAAGACCTTTTGTTTTTGGTGAAGATCGGTTAAGGGAAAGGGGTAGTTTACCTACAACGTTTTTTTAACAAGGGTATTTTCTATGGCAAACGATAACAGCCGCAAATTCAAACAGAATCAAATAATTTTCTGCATACAGCCCTGATTTGTAGAGTACTCAAGACCTATTGTTTTTGGTGAAGATCGGTTGAGGGGAAGGGGTAGTTTACCAGCAACGTTTTTTATCATGCGTATTTTCTATGGCAAACGACAACTGCCGCAAATTCAAACAGAATCAAATAATTTTTTGCATACAGCCCTGATTTGTAGAGTACTCGCGACCTATTGTTTTTGGTGAAGATCGGTTGAGGGGAAGGGGTAGTTTACCTGCAACGGTTTTTTTTATCAAGGGAAATTTTTTTTTTTTGGCAAACGATAACAGCCGCAAATTCAAACAGAATCAAATAATGTTTCGCATACAGCCCTGAATTGTAGATTTCTCAAGACCTATTGTTTTTGGTGAAGATCGGTTGAGGGAAAGGGGTAGTTTACCTGCAACGTTTTTTTAACAAGGGTATTTTCTATGGCAAACGATAACAGCCGCAAATTCAAACAGAATCAAATAATGTTTCGCACACAGCCCTGAATTTCAGAGTTCTCAAGATCTGTTGATTTTGGTGAAGATCGGTTAAGGGAAAGGGGTAGTTTACCTGTAACGTTTTATGTTTTAACAAGGGTATTTCCTATGGCAAACGATAACAGCCGCAAATTTAAACAGAATCAAAAGATTATTTGCATACAGCCCTAAATTGTAGCGTTCTCAAGACCTATTGTTTTTGGTGAAGATCGGTTGAGGCAAAGGGGTAGTTTACCTGCAACGTTTTTTTAACAAGGGTATTGTCTATGGCAAACGATAACAGTCGCAAATTCAAACAGAATCAAATAATGTTTTGCATACAGCCCTGATTTGTAGAGTACTCAAGACCTATTGTTTTTGGTGAAGATCGGTTAAGGGGAAGGGGTAGTTTACCTGCAACGTTTTTTTATCAAGCGTATTTTCTATGGCAAACGATAACCGTCGCAAATTCAAACAGAATCAAATAATTTTTTGCATACGTCCCTGAATTGTAGAGGTCTCAACGACTTTCGATTTTGGTGAAGATCGGTTAAGGGGAAGGGGTAGTTTACCGGCAACCTTTTACGTTTTAACAAGAGTAAAGTACTTGAAAATTTATTTAAACTTTTTGAAACAATGGTAATTGTTAAAAATAAAATAATTTTGTTGCCAGGCAATAAAATTATAATTTTTTCATTTTAATGTAATATAATATTTTTCATTTAATACAGCAATAAAAAGGCAGGTAAGACACAGCCTGGCTGTTTGGCTGAAAATGATTTTAAATATAAATCTTAGAATATGGAAGTCATGTATGGTTCTCCATACCGATATTTTTTCATGTTTTGATTGTAGTAGAATCAGAATCTGCAATAATCTCGAACACGATTTTTTTTGCCATCACCATACTTCCATTCCTTAAGGAATATGGAAGTAAAATTACCCTTGATAAAAAACCGTTGCAGGTAAACTACCCCTTTCCCTTAACCGATCTTTACCAAAATCAACAGATCTTGAGAACCCTACAATTCAGGGCTGTATGCGAAACATTATTTGATTCTGTTTGAATTTGCGGCTGTTATCGTTTGCCAAACAAACAAAATTACCCTTGATAAAAAAAAACCATTGCAGGTAAACTACCCCTTTCCCTCAATCGATCTTCACCAAAAACAATAGGTCGCGAGTACTCTACAAATCAGGGCTGTATGCAAAAAATTATTTGATTCTGTTTGAATTTGCGGCTGTTATCGTTTGCCATAGAAAAAAAATCTACAGACAGACAGACACACACACAGACACTTTTCGGAAAACGACTTTTTTTCATGTTTTGAGTGTAGTAGAATCAGAATCTGCAATAATCTCGAACACTTTTTTTTTTGCCATCACCATACTTCCATTCCTTAAGGAATATGGAAGTAAAAATCGGTATGGAGAACCATACATGACTTCCATATTCTAAGATTTATATTTAAAATCATTTTCAGCCAAACAGCCAGGCTGTGTCTTACCTGCCTTTTTATTGCTGTATTAAATGAAAAATATTATATTACATTAAAATGAAAAAATTATAATTTTATTGCCTGGCAACAAAATTATTTTATTTTTAACAATTACCATTGTTTCAAAAAGTTTAAATAAATTTTCAAGTACTTTACTCTTGTTAAAACGTAAAAGGTTGCAGGTAAACTACCCCTTCCCCTTAACCGATCTTCACCAAAAACAATAGGTCTTGAGAACTCTACAAATCAGGGCTGTATGCAAAACATTATTTGATTCTGTTTGAATTTGCGGCTGTTATCGTTTGCCATAGAAAATACCCTTGTTAAAAAACCGTTGCAGGTAAACTACCCCTTTCCCTCAACCGATCTTCACCAAAAACAATAGGTCTTGAGTACTCTACAAATCAGGGCTGTATGCAAAACATTATTTGATTCTGTTTGAATTTGCGGCTGTTATCGTTTGCCATAGAAAATACCCTTGTTAAAAAAACGTTGCAGGTAAACTACCCCTTTCCCTCAACCGAACTTCACCAAAAACAATAGGTCTTGAGAACTCTACAATTTAGGGCTGTATGCAAATAATCTTTTGATTCTGTTTGAATTTGCGGCTGTTATCGTTTGCCATAGGAAATACCCTTGTTAAAACATAAAACGTTACAGGTAAACTACCCCTTTCCCTTAACCGATCTTCACCAAAATCAACAGATCTTGAGAACTCTACAATTCAGGGCTGTATGCGAAACATTATTTGATTCTGTTTGAATTTGCGGCTGTTATCGTTTGCCAAACAAACAAAATTACCCTTGCTAAAAAAAAACCGTCGCAGGTAAACTACCCCTTTCCCTCAACCGATCTTCACCAAAAACAATAGGTCGCGAGTACTCTGCAAGTCAGGGCTGCATGCAAAAAATTATTTGATTCTGTTTGAATTTGCGGCAGTTATCGTTTGCCATAGCAAAAAAATCTACAGACAGACAGACACACACACACACAGACACTTTTCGGAAAACGACTTTTTTTCATTTTTTGAGTGTAGTAGAATCAGAATCTGCAATAATCTCGAACACGATTTTTTTTGTCATCACCATAGTTCCATTCCTTAAGGAATATGGAAGTAAAATTACCCTTGATAAAAAACCGTTGCAGGTAAACTACCCCTTTCCCTTAACCGATCTTCTCCAAAAACGATAGGTCTTGAGAACTCTACAATTCAGGGCTGTATGCAAAATATTATATGATTTTGTTTGAATTTGCGGCTGTTATCGTTTGCCATACAAAATACTCTTGATAAAACAAAAAACGTGGCTGGTAAACTACCCCTTTCCCTTAAACGATCTCCACCAAAAACAATAGGTCTTTAGTACTCGAGAAATCAGGGCTGTATGCAAAAACGTATTTGATTATGTTTGAATTTGCGGCTGTTATCGTTTGCCATAGAAAATACCCTTGTTAAAACATAAAACGTTGCAGGTAAACTACCCCGTTCCCTTAACCGATCTTTACCAAAATCAACAGATCTTGAGAACCCTACAATTCAGGGCTGTATGCGAAACATTATTTGATTCTGTTTGAATTTGCGGCTGTTATCGTTTGCCAAACAAACAAAATTACCCTTGATAAAAAAAAACCATTGCAGGTAAACTACCCCTTTCCCTCAATCGATCTTCACCAAAAACAATAGGTCGCGAGTACTCTACAAATCAGGGCTGTATGCAAAAAATTATTTGATTCTGTTTGAATTTGCGGCTGTTATCGTTTGCCATAGAAAAAAATCTACAGACACACACACAGACACTTTTCGAAAAATGACTTTTTTTCATGTTTTGAGTGTAGTACAATCATATTCTGCAATAATCTCGAACACGATTTTTTTTTGCCATCACCATACTTCCATTTCCTTAAGGAACGTGGAAGTAAAAAGCAGTAATAGTATAATAAAACTAAACTGAAATGATAATTTTTTCAAATGTAAAATTTCTCTCAAATTATCAATTTTGAGAGGGGAGTATATGTAACATGACCAAGTGTTACATAACCTAGACATATACCAATAGAATTAATAAATACACAAAAGTAATGTAAGTGAATAATATGATGATGAAAGTAGCGAAGAAGAGAAGGACCAATGAAGAAGAAAGAAGAAGTACCACAAGAAGCAGTAAGCAATACACTGCTTGACACTACAACCAATACTATAACTGACACTAACTAATGGACAAGCCAAGTTCACTATAAGCTGTCAAGCGAGCCAGTGAATGACTTAAATGTAATTTCACATGATAATAAAAGTAATTAAAGAATGACCCAAAGAATAATACTATCAGCCGCAGTATTTGGGCTGAGAATAAATAAACAATGACCAGTAACTATCAATGCCTATAACTAAGACTAGCTATGGCCACAATATAAAATTGAAACTTGTATTACCATCCCAAATGTAATCATAAGAAGTAAGGATAATTGTAAGAGGGAACCTTATATGAATAAGTTACCTCATCAATGTACCAAATGTAACTAAAGACCATTATTAAGGCATAAACCTGATGTGAAAGGTATGCCTAGCCTACGCCTAAAACAAATGATTGTCAGTAATTAGATAAGTAGAAAGGACTACTAGTGTAAATAAAATACACTGAACGATCATTATACCAAGTGTAACAGTGACTATTATTAAGATATTATAAATGTAACAACTCCATTATTAATGGGTAGCATAGAGCGAAATAGTATAGACAAAATGTAATTAGGAAGTAAGGATAGTTCATAGCAATGTATTGCCCTAGTTAGTTAAGATTTAATAATTATGTTCACCGAATAAGTATTAAGTATAAAGACGGATGTATTAGTGTTCCGACACAGACGTTTAAGTGAAAACGCGATGTGAAACACAAATAATTTATTGATAAGAAAGAATCGTGGCTGGCGTCACTAGCAGACGACAGCGCGAAGCCATGCATCTGAACGTTGTTTATTTAGAAATGTCAGAGAAAGTGCGAATAAAACCAGTGTCAAACTATATCAAATTAAAGCGCAAAAAATATCCTTTAATTTGATAGCGATACAACCCCGATCGCAACTATAATAAGTGCGTGACATGCGTTAGCATCATTTGTAAATAGAAAGTAAGGAATTTGTTAGTCAATACTAACAACAACGTTAACTGTCAATCATCTTAGCCAAAAGACGGTTAATGACGGTTGGAAAACAATGCGTCATTTTCGTAATGTCTGGTTGAGCCAATCAAAAAATAGCTTACTAAATGAAACAATCGCCTAAGCCTCATCAAAACAGGGGGTATATAACCGGAATGCAAGTAATTCCGTTACACTTTATTGTCATTAGCGAGGGCGAAAGGTTGACGCTCGTCGCCTCAAAATACGTTATTAACTTATAGTATCATGTAATAGTGCATCCATTGAACCATTTCGGCAACACCAAGTAACTACAATACAGTCTACCTATAATCAGTGCATCGATGTGAAGTATTTATTTTATTTAGTGCGGGATAAATCGAACAAGAGAAAATAATTAACCAGTATTTTAAATAGTCCAATTTAGTCAGAAGAGGACAATTATTCTCTGTTCAAAGTGCGTGTGCAGTGTAATAAACCAGGGTCACTATAATCCGACCGCTGGAGTGTTCAATTAAATTTTAATCTAAAAGATTAAAATAAAGAGGTAACATCGTGACAATTTATTCCATTAATCTGAGTGTACTGATATATTTTTTCAAAACCAAATTTGTACTGACGCATAACACCAAAACTCTTTATATGTTACACAGTGATTGAATTTATTTAGTGGATTTGTTAATTCTACCTAAGATTGATTTTAGTCTTAAGTAGTATATATAATATTTGTGAATAATTAAGCAAGCGTGACGAACGCCTAACCTATAAATAGGTTTGATTTTTTAAGTAAGCAACGAGGCCGTATTAGTAAATATTGTTTTATGAACTAATTAACTTCTGTATAGGCATGAACGTTCTTTCTTGTGTTTAAAAGAATTTACGCCCGAGATATATATAAAATTAATGTTTAAATTAAAGTTTATCTGGGAATAACCAGAAAAGTTGTTTATGCTTTGAGCTAGCTAGTAGGGTAAGTGAACGAAATAATTTCAATTGTATATCAATGTATTTTTCTTACTTATGTTTGTTTGAATTCATTATCAAGGGTACAAATAAAACCCAGTTATTAGCAGCATAACTTTGACTTAATTTATTTCAAAAAGCAAATAAATAATCAATTCAGAATAACTGAAGTAACTCTGATTAGAGATCATACATTATTAAATTTGAATTGCCATAAGGGCAATAAACATCAATATCAGTTTTTTAAAGAACATTAACAATTATTTGATTCTATTAATTGGTTTTACACGGGATTTTCCTAAAATAAACCTGTGTGGCGCCCGTTATTAAACAAGGAATAACCTAACCTTGTAAGTAAAGCAAGCTGGTTTTGAAAACCGTCTTGGCAGCTTATTAATTTATAAAAAGTGAACTTCCGAACTTCCAGAATCACGACCAGGTACGTGGAAGTGTATGTTTATTAATTTTATTGTCCAGACGTGACTTGACTGTATGTACTTAGACGAAGAAGAACCAGGAGGAGGAGTTTCGCTGCCAGAATCGACGCGACGGCTACCTTCATCAATCGACCAGCTAGTACGCTTTATTCATTAAATTAAGCAACATTATTATTTAAATAACTTTACTGCAATTATTTTTATTCTTATTTAAAGGAGTTCTTTTCAGATAACTATAATTTTTTGATTCATCATAACATTACTTTTTAACCTTTATTTATAAAACTTGTAACACACTTTTTAACTTCAAATACTACATTTTAAACATTATATAAACCTTTTAGTTGGGAGTAATCTAGTTTGGTTAGAAAGTGAATAAATAAAAAACCTTCTATGAAGGAAAAAGTGTAGTGGGTGAACATAAAAAGGTATTTTAGTTAGTAGACTGTATTAGAATAACTGAAGGACCTGTGATAAACTGTATGCTAGCAAGTAAGATGAACTAATTATACTGTGTTTAATTTAAGCAATAGGTAGTAGAATTATGAAATAAGATAGAAATTAAGTCATTAGAATGAAAGGTAAACAAGAAAGATAGACACTGTTTTCTAGTGAAGGAATGAGGAAGCAGAGCATATTGTGTAAAGTACAGTTTAATAGTAGTATAATAAGAGTTTTGTTGTTGTTTAAAAAACCAATATAATGTAATAAATTATAAGTTAAAACAGATAGTAATAAGAAACAGAAAGATAGCTAGAAGTTTAATTTCAGGCTTGAACCTGGCAAGAAAATGTTTATTGTTATAATAAGAGGTGTAGTTAGAATCACCAATGTTTATTATTTGTTTCTAGAAAAAATTGTTTTAAGGTACCATATATAAAGGTAAGGAGTTACAAGAAATGTTGGATAGTAGTATAGGAAAATCTAGGCTCTAGGCCTAACAGTTAATGAAGAATTTTGTAAATTTGAGAACGAATAATAGTCCAGTATCAAATCAGAATATACCAAAGGTTTAAACAAGTTAAGTAGGTATACCTAATACCAAAATGTATAAATAACACCCAGTTTTAGATAAAATATATATGAAATATAAATAAGAAAAATAACAAAAATGTGATTAGCTACCCAAAAGTAACCATGAGGGGTATCAAAATGATCCTTATCAAAAATTATGAACAATGGTATTCATGTAATAAACATAGTTATTAATATAAGAAAGAAATCTTAATTTGAAGATATTTTATTGATTTAAACTAAAATAAAACGTTAGAATATAACAATGACATAAATTAACGACAAATGAAAATTAGCATAATTTAATAGGTAACCATAGCAACCGAAATGTATTGCCAAAAAACCGTTGGAAATTTTATTAATCCATTATTTACCGACGCGGAGGGCGGATGTATGCAGCTCTCAACCCAAATTTTACCATAAATATGTAAATTTTGACCGGAATCAGAAGGAAGAAAGATAGTAATAGCCACCTATGGAACACCTGATAAACTAATTATTATTATAATACTCACAAAATAAAATTATCAGTGGAAATTAAGAAGACTTCAAGAAACATAGCTGACGACTCATCCCGAAGGAAGAAAAGGAGCGATCTACTACAACTGAAGAAGACGAACGACTGTGGAATGAGAGGGAAGCCGAACTTTATGGAAAAACCATCTGAACGAGATTGATGAACATCCGAAGAGTAGAAGACGACCAGATCCATCCGGAAGAAGTAGAGGTACATCGAGGAAGCCCCAACGAGAACTGATGAGTATAAAACAATAATCTCACTAAAAACGAATTCCCATTTTTTATCCATAATAACAAATCACAATTTTCACTTCACTGATCACTATTTTGAACAAGAACTGAAGGTATTTATAATATCACTATTATTGAAACTTAATCAATTAATAACCATTTAAACTGATCTATAATAAATTATTAATAAACATAACTTGTTGTCAAAATCCTAACCGAAAACTATTCTAACTCTAATTGATGATTACTTACTTGAATGCATTAATGTATTAAATATTGTGTACCTAGTTTTAAGAATTATTATAAATTTGTGCATTTTAGCCGTTAATCCAAAACTTTTGTAGTCAAAAGGACTTTTAATATGCCCTGTGACAATCTTTATTGTAAACAAACATTATTCGCCAAGCAGCGTCCTATGATACAAACGACTGAGCCTGCCAACTGAGCAATTGTAAAAGCCGGTACCAATATAAAATAATGTACTATTAAATAACTGAAAATTATTAAAGGGTTTGATAAATCTGATTGTTCTGCAACGCTGTATGTTTGATTCGTACAAAATAAGATAATATATAGAGAATTATTAAAGTGAAAACAACAAAACAACACAGTTAGCGAAGTCGACACTGCAGGACGGCGTGCGCCAATCAGGTGGCGAGGCGGCAATATTCAAACCGAATGCCGAGAGATACGGTTTGCCCGTAAGTAGTAAGAAAAAGTACAACTCGACTCGCTACATACGAATAACATTCACAGAAGTAACTGAACTGATTAATACCCTCAATTACACACCTATACTATACCACGAACCCAAAGAGCGAATTAAAAAACGCTCGTCACTCACACATTCACGATACGAGTAATAGAACGGGGAAACAAAAATTATAAAATTCAAACACACTATGTTAATAAGTAACTAACCCTATATTACACAGGAAGGGTAGATTACAATGTTAATAAATAAATAATGAAGAGAATAAAAATAGTAAATGTAATTAAGAAAGGAGGAAGAATAGTAAACCAAAGGTGATTATTAAATAAAATTACAAACCAGACTGACAGACAAACGACTTTGACCCAACCCCAGAGATTGGCCAGATAATAACCAAGATAAAGTGAAACAAGATGGAAGTGAAGGAGAAGAAAAATGAAATTAAAAATGGAACAAACCAACTATAAAGAAAATAAAATGAACCAAGGTGATAAAACACAGACAAATAGTATAGAATAGGGAAGGGAGAGATGATACAAGCAAATATCATAAAGGAAACGAAACCAGTAAATAACCCATATACAAAATAAATATTAGTATTGACTAAGTGACAAATGTAATTCATAATTAATAAAACACCGATAAATAAAAATACACTAACCCAAGAATTAGTAGTATATGTAAGTAAGAAATCTAGAAAGACATGAACCTATTAGATATAAATAAAATTTGTAAAGATAGTGAGATAGTGAGAAATAAACTGAAAGTAAATAAGTGACAAAGAAAAATAATAATAGGGATTACCCACCAATAAACGCTTAAAATAAAAAGTTTAAAAAAGTGCTGATAGTGAAAGTGTAAATACCCCAAAATAATGAGTGAATCAGTGATAAACACCAATTAATTAAAAGTGAAAGTGATGGGTGAAAAAGGATATTGTAAATGATAGTATGATTAAAAAGATAGTAATAGATAAGAAAACACTTAATAAATCAATGATGAAACAATAAATGATTTAAGAGTGAGCTTATAAAAATTATATAGTTAAGGGTAATTAGAAATAGTATTTATGTTAGATATAAATAAAGGATACGATGTTATTCAGGGGAGAAAGCCCATGTAAGATAAACAGTTTGTGTTAACATGGAATGGCGAAAGGAATTAGTAAAGAAATAAGAAATTAAGAATGTAATTAATAAACACCCTATGTTATAAGGGAAAATAAATTAAGTAAGTTTGAAAGAAGTGATGATGTTTCTCACTCAAAATAATAGTAAAGGAATGAAATGTATGTTAAAACCAACAGTACCTAATAACTGGTAAAGAATTGTTCATTTTAATTTTATGGATAGAATATGGCTGAAGGAAGCTTACAGTCCATAGGCCTAGTTGTTATATTTTATGTATTAAGATATAGAAAATAATATCGACACATAATCAGAACACAAACAAATTCAAGACACAATAACCACTAAACGAATCAATTATAACAACAGAACAAAACACTTTGTAGTAAAATGAAATATAATTAGAATATAATAGGTAAGAATAATCAATGGCTACTTAGGCCTGGGAAATGTATAACTGTCAATAACAAATAACTGCAAATTGTGTAAAAACAACTAGGAAATTAATAAATTCAAGGCGAGTAAATAGCCAAGAATAATTTGTAAATCAGTTTAAAGGAAAAATATTAGAATAAGAACTTAAATTAAAGGAGAAATGTAAATACCAAATATTAACATAAATGTACAAACATTAATATTTTATAAAACCCTACCTTAAGGGATATCAAATTAATCTTTGAAAGGAAATAATAACAGTAGGGATAATATTTAATATGTAGGGAAGATGACAGAAGAATATAATCAATAAGAAGATATACAGCTATTTTGAATACAAATTCAAATTTGTTAACAATGGTCATACGTCAGAATTAACCAATCAGGATTGATTGGTTAATATGACGACAGACGTTTGGTTACTAATTTACCGTTAAATTTCTTTACTCGTAATGTGACGCTTTTATTGAATAGACACCAGATCTTGAACGATCAAAATTATTAATTAAAACATCAAAATAGTAAACGAATTTACCAGCAAATGAACAAGACGGAAGCAGACGATGGCTGAAACCATTTAACTGACGCCGCAGACGAATTAAAGAAAAAAAGAAACGAATAAATTGCCGATTAACTTGAAAAAGATGCCCGACGCCCCGAATCATTGAAAATTAAATATGATTGCAGCCTAATTCATTATTACCAAATCAACTGAGTTCATCCAGTCTACTGAAGTGTTAAGTATCAATTAAATTACCCAAATTTCCGAATAAACTCACGTTAATTATTTCTCACTGAAAGCTGAACTCTCACTAAACTGCTCATAATTACTTTCAAAGATTAAATTAAAAAACTAAGACACTGAAAATTTGTCAACTGGTAAAGTTAACCTGTTATTAGTTTACGATATTTTGAAACACTTTTACTACACTCCAAAAAACAAGTTATAACTACACAGTATATTATTTAAGTTTAACTGATGTAAGGGTGTGTATTTTTATTGTTGTAATTAATAATAATCCTTTTAACGTAATCAAAAGAATCCACGACTTTGAACGATAATAATTTGTGTACAATTCCAACAGACGCCATTACTGAATGTCTGTTGTTACGTTCAAAGATCGATTTGTTAAACCCAGAGAAGGTGTTTCATACTATTTACCGGTGCAAATGTATTCCAAAAGAAAACATAATTTGTATTAACTGAATAATTAATCGTCAACCAATAATAAACAAGTACTGAGTGTAACCAATGTGTTATAATTTCATTAGGAGGGTGTATAATAATTTGTGTACATTTTAGCAAACAGTTATTATTGACAAGCGCTCGCGCAGCCAACGCAACGAACTACTGGCCCGATCCAGACGGCCAAGGCGAGGCGGGAACAAATTGAATTATCCACACCGCCTGAGCTGTGCTTGTCATACAAACATAAAATTTTTTTAATTGTTTTAAGAAAACAATTTGGCGCCACCCGGGATTTTCACACCCCTAGTGAACAACAGGTAAGGACATCGATACCTGGTTATTCGTACGTTCGCAACGGACGAAACCTGCGTAAGTTACGTTCTAAAGTGACGACGGATAGAGAAGACACGTTACACCCATTATACTTATACACGTTTACGATTAGACGGACGTTCGTCGCATAACAAATTGACGCATCCAACGTGTGGCAAAATAACCCGGCAGCTACACAAAGCGTCTTGTAACAATATTTATGTTCATTCATCAACAATGAATTCATTCTTCATTTACCAATGTACAGATTATAAGTTAAATGTAGTCGCATTCATAAGCGAAGTTTTATATGTGTACTACGTTATTGACAACAAAGAAGTAGTTTCTATGGAAACTTACCGGTTCCCATTTTCGATTACGCACCAGTGGTCGTTTTCAAATGTGCGACACGTTCTTATAAACATTTTCAAATGTTAAAACAACACAAGCTTTTCTGTAGGAATAAAATCACCAAGTAACAAAGCCAAGCATCTGATATTACTTCATATCGGTAATGAATATGAGTTTTTAGATGGGGGCTTACTATGGTTTTTTTTCCTAGATGCCTAGTCTAAAAAAAGTGGGGCTTATCACACTGAAATGAATGGAGAAGTGTTCAAAAAAGGGTCTGGAAAGATTGTTGCACTATTACCAAACTACAGTGTAGTAATTGTGGATAATACCCCATATCATTCCATGATGACTGAACGTATTCCAAAAAACGTTTGTAGTAAATGATATTGCTGAAAAATTGGGGCACACCATTTTAAGACATCCTCATCACTGTGTTGTGAATCCCACTGAATAATATGGAGCCAGCTGATAGGATATGCTGACCATCTCAACATCAGTGGCGAAGCGTCAGGGAAGACAGTATCTCCACAAATAATTTATTCATAAAGTAATTAACTTTTATTTATAAATTAAGTTGCGTAAGATACTCAGAAAGGGTATAAAACTAATTTAAGAAGTTAAATATTATGTGACCGTGTGATCCATGGAATTTTTCTGTGTGATGGAACTGTACGCGGAGTATCAGGGTAGACGTTAATTGGAATGTCTTTTCAACAAGGCTGGAGGTGAGGAGGGCTTTGGTGGACGACAACAGGAAGGGACCTGCGCGCGCAGCATAATCATATGTCCTGTACATCACGTCAAAAGACACGTCTCCCCTGACTGAATAGTACAGAATTTTCGCCTGGCCGCCTGTGTTTGTTTCATTATGCGCGTGTAGTGAATATTGTTTTTGTTGAGTTTACAAATTATTTTTAATTTTGTATACAGTGTTATAGACTAAGAAGTGTGTGATCATTTACGTACTAATTATTTTATTAATAAACATTTTTAAGTGTCATCCTTTTTTAAGTGTTTTAAGCATACTGTTTAATTGATTTAATGCAGCAAAATGAATACAATTAGTACCAGTTCTGTTGCAGAAGTATTTGATATGAACTCTGACAACTTTGATTACCACTAGAATTTTTGTTAAAAATACAAAATCAGTATGTTACCTTTAGAACAAAAGGTATAGCTAAAGTCAAAAATATCTCAGCCGCTTGTAGATTTGTCGCAGAAGGATGGAAAAATTGTCAGAAAATTTCAGAAAGTTTGGTATAGTAAATACAGATGGCTCTCTGGTTGTAAGCGAAACAAAACTCTGCACTGCTATTATTGTTTGATGTTTAATGGAGAGGAACCATGGAGCAAAGTTGGAGTAGGCACTATAAAAAATTTTGAAGCTAAAGCCGCTAAACATGCTGGCAGCAAAACTCATAAAAAATTCTGAGATGTTTCACATGCTAGGGCGTAACAGAATAGAACATTGCTTACCCGAAAAAGCTAGAATTCAAGCAGTGCAGCACAATGAAAATGTGGCTCAAAATCGAAGGATAGTAGGCCGTTTGATAGATGTTGTTTGTTATTTAGGCAGGCAAGAGTTAGCTTTTAGGGGCCATAAGGAAAATGAGCAGTCTCTTAATAAGGGCAATTATTTAGAAACTTTAAATTTACTGGCAATGGAAGGGTCTTCATGAAGGAACATACAGAAACCAGCACTGTATTTAAAGGGACATCTGAAATTCAGAATGATTTAATCGAGTCTGTATCCATCGCTATTAATGAAACAATTCGTGATGAAATAAACAAGGCTGATTTTGTTTCCGTTCAAGCTGATGAAACAACCGATGTATCTGTTAAAGCACAACTGAGTATAATTGTGCGATATGTTCGTGGTTTGAAAACTGAGGAACGCTTTTTAGGCTTTTTTGATGTTTCTTCTACAAAAGCGCAGAAGGGTTGGCTAATAAAATAATTTCAGTTTTGAAAGAATATAACATTGAAAATAAATTAATAAGCCAAACATATGGTGGTGCTTCAATGATGGCTGGTCGTCATGGTGGAGTACAAATCCTTGTTTGTCAACAGTGTTCACAGGCAATATTTGTGCATTGCTATGCTCACCAACTTAATTTGGTCTTGTTACACAGTGCAATAAATATTAAAGAAGTTAAATTGTTTATTTGTAATTTAACTGCATTTCATAGTTTCTTCAGTAGATCTGCTGCTAGGTCTGATTTACTCCGAGAACAAGGGTTCAAACTTCCTCACCCAACATCAACCCATTGGAATTACCATTTGGGGGCAGTTTCAACAATCAAAGGACATTACAAAGAACTATATCGTGCGGTTTCTCACATTATCGAGTGTGATGACTGGGATTCTGAGTCTGTGAGTGCTGCAATTGGTCTCCTAAATATTTTAAAGTCGACATCTTTTATGTTTTACTTGTGCGTATATGATCGAATTTTTGTATTTACTCAACATCTGTTTACTGTGCTCCAAGCAAAATCTAGCAGTGATGTAAATCTCTGCATTAATGAAATTAGGACAATGAAATAAAATATCGCAGCACTGCGTTCAAATAAAGTGCTGCAAAACTGTATGGACGAATGTAGGTGCATGAATGTTGACCCTAATAATGTACTGCTGGAATCTGTAAGTGAAGTGCATAAACGCGCTGCTTATAAAATTCTTGATTCTGTAACAGTGCAACTAGACACTCGATTTGGCGAATTTGAAAATATATTTTTTCTAGAATTTCTAAATGAGAAAAAGTTTGTTGAATTTCGGAGGAATTTTCCTCAACTCCACAGTTTGACAAGATGAAATGTTTGTTCCCAAAATTCTTTGACTGGATAACACTGCACATTGAATTATTGAACATCTACAACAGAGATGATAAAATGCTTCCGTGTGTTAAACTGCTAGAATATATTGTGGAGAATCAACTCGATAGTGTGTATGAACAAACATTAAAGTTACTGAAATCAGTACTGAGTATTCCAGTTACATCGGCATCGACTGAGCGTTCAATGAGTGCACTGAAGAGGATCAAAACGTACCTTCATAATGCCATGAAAAATAAAAGATTATCACAATTGGCTACTTTGTCCATTGAAAAAGAATTGACATTTATGTGTGCAAAGGACACAACTTTCAAGGAAAGGGTAATAGATATTTTTGCAAACTTCAAGACGCAGCGTGTGGAACTCATTTACAAGAAAATATGAACGATTGTGTAATGCCTACAGTAATCCGGATTTGTCATCATTCCAAAAGTGTGAGCAAAATTTATTTTTTTTGAACAATATTTTCTAATTAAGATTCATAAATGACACTAATAACAATAATATAGTTTTTCTTTACATTTAGGCCTAATTATATGTATAATGAAATGCGACAGTCACTTAGCTATTATCTGATAGAGGTAGAGGTATCTCTATTTACCATAGTTTTACTGGTTCATTAAAAATGTCAACAATCTTAGAAGGAGGGTGATGTTGACTGGTATTTTTATGTCTACCAAAATTATTTTGTCACGCTTCGCCACTGCTCAACATAACACATAAGCTGTGTGATATCAGTCTAACAACTGATAGAGAAGGCAGTAAATAAAATAACAGTGGATAAGTGGTGTCATTGTGTCAAGCATATAATCAATAAAGAAGACACGCTATGGGAACTGAACCACATTTCCGACATCATGGACAGTCTTGTCTTTAATACCACTAACTCAATTGATGAGTCAAGTTCCGGCACAGATATGGAAGGGACTGAATTAATCTCTGATAGCAACTGATAATAGTCAGTATACTGGTAAGTAATTATCAGACTGTATTGTTATTTTAAATAAACTTTTACTTCTTTTGTTGTGATTTTTAAACAGTAAATAAAAAAAACCCATTACTAGTGTTACAATATACATCACTGTCACTGACACAATCACACAAATTCTACTTTGGTCAGGAATATAACAATTATCACAATTTACATCTTAGTGCGTAGGCTTTCATGGCCGGTGTCATTACGATTATTAACTAAAACTTCCGGGCTGAAAGGCCGTGGTCGATTGCTTAAGTTTCTGCTAAACGTTTCGGCCGCACCACCGGTGGCCATCTTCAGTAGCAAAAGAAAAATCTGAACGCTGTACACCCGCGCATACAGTTTACGACATCTGAACGCTGTACACCCGCGCATACAGTTTACGATGGAGCGCGAGAGTGGTGATCAATTGGCTTTTCTGGATGTGTTGGTCCTGAAAAGGACCGATGGCAGCTTGGGACATAAAGTTTATAGGAAGCCAACGCACACCGACAGATATCTGCACAAGACCTCCAATCATCATCCTAGGCAGAAGAGGGCGGTGCTGAAGACTCTGGTAGACCGGGCAAAAAGAATCTGTGAGCCCCAGTATCTCGAAGATGAGTTTCGGCATCTCGAGAAAGCACTGCAGTCCAACGGCTATTCTGCTGCGGAGGTTAGGAGAGCTGCCCGGCCGAGAAGATCTGGTAGGCCGGACCAGTCGGAGTTGCCTGAGGTTGTTGGCTCTGCTGTCTTGCCCTACATCCATGGCGTGACTGATCGCATCGGCAGGTTGCTGAGTAAGCGGGGCGTCAGGACGATCTTTAAGCCAACCAAAAAGATCCAACAGTTCCTGCGACCGGTGAAAGACGCCAGGGATCCACTCTCGTTGTGCGGGGTGTACAGTATTCCTTGTACGTGTGGCCAGGTCTACATAGGCACCACGAAGCGTAGTGTCCGGACGCGCCTCTCTGAACATCGGAGATACTGCCGCCTGGGCCAGCCGGAGAAGTCCGCAGTTGCTGAACACGCTCTGTCCCACGACGATCACCGGGTAATGTTTGATGAAGCCCGCGTGTTGTCTTCTGTCCGGGGTTACTTCACTCGCCTGCATCTGGAGTCCATCCATATTCATAAGAATGCGTCCGTCGCTATGAACTGCCGAGGAGAAAGCATCTCCTTAAATAGTGTCTGGCATGGTCTATTTTCCATGGCCAATCAGAATTGAGTATGACGAGCTGGCTTCTCATTGGTCCGTGCGATACACCTGAAGCGGACAAAATGTTATAAATAGAGGCATCGTAGCAGGTACTCACTGTTGCTTGTTCCCAGTCCATTGGGAGACGTGTTCGGCGTATCATCTATCGAACACTTTTCTTTTGCTACTGAAGATGGCCACCGGTGGTGCGGCCGAAACGTTTAGCAGAAACTTAAGCAATCGACCACGGCCTTTCAGCCCGGAAGTTTTAGTTAATAATCGTAACAATTTACATCTGTTTATACAGTATCACCATTATATGTTAGTCTGTCTGTACTGCTTCCGTCAGTGTGATGCGCCTCTAATTCAAGCATCAAATAGTGGTTTAGATATTGTAACATGACCAGGTGTTACATAACCTAGACATATGCCCACAGAATTAATAAATACATGAAGGGAATGTAAGTAGATAATACGATGATAAAAGTAGCAAAGAAGAAAAGAACCATTGAAGTAGAAAGAAGAAGAAGTGCCACAAGAAGCAGTAAACAAGACACTGCTTGACACTACAACCAATACTATAACTGACACAAACTAACGGACAAATTAAATTCACTTCAAGCTGCCAAGCGAGTCAGTGAATAACTTGAATGTAATTTGACATGTTAATAAAAATAATTAAATAACGACCCGGATAATATTATATCAGCAGCAGTATTTGGCTGAGAATAAATCAACTATGACTAGTAACTATTAATGCCTAGGACTAAGATTAGCTATGGCTACAATAAAATTGAAACTGTATTACAATCTCAAATGTAATCATAATGAGTAAAAATAATTGTAAGAGGGAACCTTATATAAGTAAGTTACCTCACCAAGGTACCAAATGTGACTAATAAACATTATTAAGGCATAAATCCGATGCAAACGGTATGCCTAGGCAACGCCTAAAACGAACAATTGTCAGTAAGGTGATAAGTAGAAAGTACTACGAGTAAATCACATACACTGAACAATCTTTATACCAAACGTAGCAATAAGCATTGTTAATATATTATACAAGTAATAACTCAATTATTAATTAATAGCATAGAGCAAAATAGTGTAAACCAAAATGTCATTAGGAAGTAAGGATAGTTCATAGCAATGTATTACATCAATAAGTTAAGATTTAATCATTATATTCGTTAAATAAGTATAAAGACGGATATGTTAGTGTTCCAACACAGACGTTTAAGTGAAAATGCGATGTGGAACACAAATAATGTATTGATAAGAGAGAATCATAGTCGGCTTCGTTAGCAGACGACAGCGCGAAGCCATATACCTGAACATTATTTATTTAAAAATGTCAGTGAAAGTGTAAATAAAGCAGTGTCAAACTATATCAAATGAAAGAGTAAAAAATATCCTTTAATTTGATAGCGATACAACCCCGATCGCAACTATAATAAGTGCGTGACATGCGTTAGCATCATTTGAAAATAGAAAGCAAAAAATCTGTTTATTAATAACAACAACAACGATAGCTGTCAATCATCTTAGCAAAAAAAACCGTTAGTGACAGTTGGAAAACAATGCGTCATTTTCGTAACGTCTGGTTAAGCCAATCAGAAAATAGTTTACTAAATGAAACAATCGCCTAAGCCTTATCAAAACAGAGGGTATATAAAGGAATGCAGATAATTACCGTTAGACACTTTTGACATTCATCACGAGCAAGAAGGTGCCGCTCGACAGATCAAAATTTTTATTAACTGATAACTTCATGTAATAGTGCGTCCATTGAATTATTTCGGCAACAAAAAGTAACTACTAGACAGTCTACATAGAATCAGTGCATCGATGTGAAGTATTTATTTTATTTAGTGCGGGATACATCGAACAGGAGAAAATAATTAAATAGTATTAAACAAGGTCCTTTTTAGTCAGAAGCGGACCAATATTCTCTGTTCAAGTGCGTATGTAGTGTAAAGCCAGGGTCATTATAATCCGATCCTTGGAGAGTGTAATTAAATTTTAATCGAAAAGATTAAAATACAGAGGTAACAGCGTGACAATTTATTCCATTACTCTGAGTGCACTAACCTATATATTTTGTAAACAAAATTTGTACTGACGCATAACACCAAAACATTTTCTGTGTTACACAATGTCTGAATTTATTTAGTGGATTTGTCAATCCTGTTTAAGAATGATGTTAGTCTTAAGTGGTCTCACTATATAACTTTTGTGAATAATTAAGCAAGCGTGACGAACGCCTAACCTAAATAGGTTTGATTTTTTTGTTAGTAAACAACACGGCATTACTAGTCAATATTGTATTATAAAATAATTAACTTTTGTGTAGGCATGAGCATTCTTTCTTGTGTTTCAAAGAATTTATGCCCGAGATATAAATAAAATTAATGTTTAAAGTAAAGTTTATCTGGACATAACCAGAACTGTTGTTTATGCTCTGAGCTAGTAGAATAGGGTAAGTGAACGAACTAATTTCAATTGTATATCAATGTATTTTCTTAATTATGTTTGTTTGAATTCATTATCAAGGGTACAAATAAAACCCAGTTATTAGCAGCATAACTTGACTTAATTTATTTCTAAAAATAAATAAAGAATTAATTCAAAATAATCAAAGTAATTTTTAGTAGAGATCATACGTTGTTGAATTTGAATTGCTATAAGGGCAATAAACACAATTTCAGTTTTTTAAAAATAATTATTGATTCTGTTAATGGGTTTTACACGGGATTTTCCCGAAATAAACCTGTGTGGCGCCCATTATTAAACAAGGTAACCTAACCTTGTAAATAAAGTAAGCTGGTTTTGTAAACCGTCTTGGCAGCTTATTAATTTATTAAAAAGGTGAACTTCGGAACTTCCAGAATCACGACCAGGTACGTGGAAGTGTATTTTATTAATTTTATTGTCCAGACGTAACTAGACTTTATGTACTTAGACGACTTTCAACCTGGAAGAGGAGTTTCGCTGCCAGAATCAACGCGACGGCTACCTTCAACAAGCAACCAGCTAGTATGCTTTATTTATTGAATTAAGCAACGTTATTCTTCAAACAACATTACTGCAATTATTTTATTTTTATCTAAAGGAGTTCTTTTAAGACAATTATAATTTTTTTTCTCGATTCATCATAACTTGTAACTTTAATTTTCAATTGTAAACACACTTTTAATTTTTAAAGTCTAATATTAAACAAATTATAACACGTTAGAAACACAACGGATCTAGTTGAGTTACAAATTGGCTAGCCCAACAGTGGGGCTTAAAGGAGAGTAATTTAGTTGGGTTACAAATTGGCGACCAGCAACGTGAGGCTGAAAAAATATTGAACGAAAATTTTTTTTTATATTTATAATCAGCCCGGCAGACACAAAAGAACAAACATGCCACACACACATCAATACGACACAAGATACAAGGACAGCCGAATAGAAGAAATACAGATAAATACAGAGACACCGGAGACACAACCAACACCCGAGATGGAAGTTATTACAATAAATAACATTGAAACTCGACCAGAAGAAACACCCCATGCAGAACCGGAAGTGGAAGTGAGAGTCGACGACCGACCCAGACGACCTGAAGGACTCCCACAACCAGGCGATATGACCTTTTTCGAGATGATGAGAACGATGATGGAAGACACCTTGAATAAAAAGACAGAATCATTGAATAAAAATATGGAATCAATCCACCAAAAAATGGATGACGGCCAGAAAAATATCGAATCATTAAGAGAAGATCTCCATAAAAAATTAGACGATACCAATAGATCCATGGACGCGTTGAACCGTAAAATAGACGATAGCAACAGAGCGTTAAAAGAAGAGTTGAATACCACATTAAATAATATTAGCAAGAAAATGGATGAAATGAATAAGAAATATACGGAAGAATTGGGTCAGACCATAAGAGGAGAATTACGAGACGACAAAACTCAGAAACTGAAGAAGTACTCAATGATGAAACCACAGAAGAATTGCAACCTGAAGATGAGGTCGAACAAACTGAGAATGAAGGGGACTCAAATACATTATTATCTGAAAATGAGTTTGACAGAAACCAGGAAGATATTCAATATAAGGAGATCGACGCCGAAGGTATAAAGAAGACTCAGGTAGTTAAAGAAGCGGAAGAGTTATTAACCGAGAAGGAAGATTTAGAACAAAATAATCTGCCAATGTGTGATGATCAAGTGGAGACCAAAGAATTACCCAGAAATAAAACCACCGAACAAGTGAATTCAAAAATTAAAAATCATGAAGAAAAGAACGAAATAATTAAGAAAACGGAAGAAAAGGAGGCGAAGATGAGAAGAATAATACGCCCAAAGAAGACTAGGGTAACACAGGAATTAACCGAAATGACTCGAAGTGGTCTAATTAAAATGATTTATTTCCCAGTCATCAACCGTAAAGAAGGAATCTATCAGAAGGAGTACCAAAGGAGCTTCATGAAGATAGACGAAGAGAAGAAATGTGCTACCACGAAGAAGACCATAACCAATAAAATACTTAAAACAGATATTTCCAAAGGGAGAATAAGGCATTCTAAGAAAAGGAAAGGGTATCAAGAACAACTGGACCGGATCATTGAAGGGTATGCCCAAGAAATAAAAGAATTGCGGAAGAAGAGGGACCAATCAACGAAAAAATCCAACCAGGAAACTAATGACGGTCAACCCGAATTAGAAGAGATACTGGGAGTCAATAATAACAAAGACCAGGAGTACACTGGACACATGGATACCAAAGATGATGAGAAAAGGAAGGCGAGAAAACGGGAAGCCGATGACTATCTGATAGCCACGAAATGGAAGAACCGCATGATAGGAAGGTATCTCCAAAGCTACTAGTACTGGACATAGGCCCTTATACCATAACAAAGGACCATAAAAATCATATGTAAGGAAGTTTGTTATGAGATGTTATTATAGGGTGCCAAATACCACAAACATGTACTAGAGACAGCTATAAAAAAGGGTACCTGTGAAACGTAACTGTCCCAACCAATGGACCCAATAGAATGGAAAAGCCCATAGAACCCCAAATATATAAATGATAAATGTAATTATTATTATAAAAGGACAAATTATATTATTGTACGACGATTACTACAAGAATGTTTATTGTATAAGAAATGTTAAAAGTATCTACTATAAAAGGATTAAATTAGTGATCAGGAGGGTCATTTATTATACCCAAGGTATTGAAAGTGGCTAATTGCCTATAGCAAGCCCATTTACCATATTGTACTATAAAAAGTGTGTAGTATAAGTGTGTATGCCAAAACTATTTGTTACATATTAAATAAGAACCAGATCTGTCATATTAAGTGATAGAAAAATGTGTATTATAAACTAAATAATCTAAGGATAAGGAAGATATCTATTATATTGTGTAGAACAAAAGAATATCACATAACAAAAAGGTACATAAAGTAGTGATATAAAATTACTCTAATACTCCTATGTTAAATCAAAACAAATAAATATATATTAAAAAACCCATCCAGAATAAGTGTAAGTTATCAGACACTTGAAGGAGTAGAGAGGCAGAATACCAAAGAGAGTTAATTAGAAAGATAGCTATTATTATTATGGAATGAAGAGAAAGAAAAATGTTATTTAATTACCAAATGTCGTATGTAACAAGAATTTAAATGTCAAATATTGTATACCTCTCACAAAACCAAAGAAATTATATAAAACCGTCCAGAATAAACAACTGACCTTTGAAAGGAGTAGAGAGGCAGAATACCGAAGACAGTTAATTATAAAGAAGAAGGCTATATTTATTATGGAATGAAGGGAGAGAAAGTCAACTATTGTCTAACAATATGTTAGAATAAAATAAATGACAAAGATAAGTGTCAAAATACTATTATTGTCAAGGAATATAAAAAAAAAATATTAATTAGATGATGAAAAAGTATCCAATTGTATTTACTAACAAAATATGTCAGAGAATATCTAACAAAATGTCTAGTATATGAATACTGTAAACCCTGATAATTCAGGATAATTGTAAACTATTGTAAGAGTGAAATATTGTAAACTCTATATTTAAGAAACAACTGCATGATGGTATGATGATCAATATAAGTGTGTAATTTTAAGAATACTCAGATGAACCAAAGCAAATTATCAACTAGTATAGTCAAGTAACCACAAGGCTAATAAAGAACATAGCCAATATATCAAGTCTGAAAGGGAATAATTAACTGTGAAAAGGAAGTATGTTAGAAAGTATAAAGGAATGAAATGTGATACAAATGAAACCTCTAATACCTTGAATGTTATATTGAATATGTTATATTACTGAAAAATGAATGATATGTTATATTTTATGTGTTGTGATAGTGCAACTGTTGCTACGTGCAATTTTTATTTTGTCTCAGACAGAGAGGAGGATGCCTCTGATTCTGAGGACGTGTAGCTGAGGAACGGCGGAGAATGGAAGCCAAATAGAGCCCCTCTGACTCCGAACCCACTACAAATGTTAGGGAATTATATAGTAATATATCAAGGACTAAAAAAAAAAAAACTGAGGTAAAAAATGAAAGAACCATTGAGCTTATCACGAAAATAAAGATATGTAATGAGAAAGAAAAATGTATTATTGTAAGACAGGAAATTGTCAATTTAAGAAGTGAAACCTATTGTAATTAAATAACTTAGAATATGAGAAACTTGAAGAAATACTAGTAAGCTAAGAATTATATCACTAGCTAAGAACTCAACCTAGTGCAACACACTAAGAGTATGTTAAAATTTAACGCAGAGAGTACAAGACAAAAGGCAGTAATAATGTACTAAACTTAAACTGAAATGATAATTTGATCAGAAATAAAATTTTCTCTCAAATTATCAATTTTGAGAGGGGAGTATATGTAACATGACCAAGTGTTACATAACCTAGACATATGCCCATAGAATTAATAAATACATGAAGGGAATGTAAGTAGATAATACGATGATAAAAGTAGCAACGAAGAAAAGAACCATTGAAGAAGAAAGAAGAAGAAGTGCCACAAGAAGCAGTAAACAAGACACTGCTTGACACTACAACCAATACTATAACTGACACAAACTAATGGACAAATTAAATTCACTTTAAGCTGCCAAGCGAGTCAGTGAATAACTTGAATGTAATTTGACATGTTAATAAAAATAATTAAATAACGACCCGGATAATATTACATCAGCAGCAGTATTTGGCTGAGAATAAATCAACTATGACTAGTAACTATTAATGCCTAGGACTAAGACTAGCTATGGCTACAATAAAATTGAAACTGTATTACAATCTCAAATGTAATCATAATGAGTAAAAATAATTGTAAGAGGGAACCTTATATAAGTAAGTTACCTCACCAAGCTACCTAATGTGACTAATAAACATTATTAAGGCATAAATCCGATGCAAACGGTATGCCTAGGCAATGCCTAAAACGAACAATTGTCAGTAAGGTGATAAGTAGAAAGTACTACGAGTAAATCACATACACTGAACAATCTTTATACCAAACGTAGCAATAAGCATTGTTAATATATTGTACAAGTAATAACTCAATTATTAATGAATAGCATAGAGCAAAATAGTGTAAACCAAAATGTCATTAGGAAGTAAGGATAGTTCATAGCAATGTATTACATCAATAAGTTAAGATTTAATCATTATATTCGTTAAATAAGTATAAAGACGGATATGTTAGTGTTCCAACACAGACGTTTAAGTGAAAATACGATGTGGAACACAAATAATGTATTGATAAGAGAGAATCATAGTCGGCTTCGTTAGCAGACGACAGCGCGAAGCCATATACCTGAACATTATTTATTTAAAAATGTCAGTGAAAGTGTAAATAAACCAGTGTCAAACTATATCAAATGAAAGAGTAAAAAATATCCTTTAATTTGATAGCGATACAACCCCGATCGCAACTATAATAAGTGCGTGACATGCGTTAGCATCATTTGAAAATAGAAAGCAAAAAATCTGTTTATTAATAACAACAACAACGATAGCTGTCAATCATCTTAGCAAAAAAAACCGTTAGTGACAGTTGGAAAACAATGCGTCATTTTCGTAACGTCTGGTTAAGCCAATCAGAAAATAGTTTACTAAATGAAACAATCGCCTAAGCCTTATCAAAACAGAGGGTATATAAAGGAATGCAGATAATTACCGTTAGACACTTTTGACATTCATCACGAGCAAGAAGGTGCCGCTCGACAGATCAAAATTTTTATTAACTGATAACTTCATGTAATAGTGCGTCCATTGAATTATTTCGGCAACAAAAAGTAACTACTAGACAGTCTACATAGAATCAGTGCATCGATGTGAAGTATTTATTTTATTTAGTGCGGGATACATCGAACAGGAGAAAATAATTAAATAGTATTAAACAAGGTCCTTTTTAGTCAGAAGCGGACCAATATTCTCTGTTCAAGTGCGTATGTAGTGTAAAGCCAGGGTCATTATAATCCGATCCTTGGAGAGTGTAATTAAATTTTAATCGAAAAGATTAAAATACAGAGGTAACAGCGTGACAATTTATTCCATTACTCTGAGTGCACTAACCTATATATTTTGTAAACAAAATTTGTACTGACGCATAACACCAAAACATTTTCTGTGTTACACAATGTCTGAATTTATTTAGTGGATTTGTCAATCCTGTTTAAGAATGATGTTAGTCTTAAGTGGTCTCACTATATAACTTTTGTGAATAATTAAGCAAGCGTGACGAACGCCTAACCTAAATAGGTTTGATTTTTTTGTTAGTAAACAACACGGCATTACTAGTCAATATTGTATTATAAAATAATTAACTTTTGTGTAGGCATGAGCATTCTTTCTTGTGTTTCAAAGAATTTATGCCCGAGATATAAATAAAATTAATGTTTAAAGTAAAGTTTATCTGGACATAACCAGAACTGTTGTTTATGCTCTGAGCTAGTAGAATAGGGTAAGTGAACGAACTAATTTCAATTGTATATCAATGTATTTTCTTAATTATGTTTGTTTGAATTCATTATCAAGGGTACAAATAAAACCCAGTTATTAGCAGCATAACTTGACTTAATTTATTTCTAAAAATAAATAAAGAATTAATTCAAAATAATCAAAGTAATTTTTAGTAGAGATCATACGTTGTTGAATTTGAATTGCTATAAGGGCAATAAACACAATTTCAGTTTTTTAAAAATAATTATTGATTCTGTTAATGGGTTTTACACGGGATTTTCCCGAAATAAACCTGTGTGGCGCCCATTATTAAACAAGGTAACCTAACCTTGTAAATAAAGTAAGCTGGTTTTGTAAACCGTCTTGGCAGCTTATTAATTTATTAAAAAGGTGAACTTCGGAACTTCCAGAATCACGACCAGGTACGTGGAAGTGTATTTTATTAATTTTATTGTCCAGACGTAACTAGACTTTACGTACTTAGACGACTTTCAACCTGGAAGAGGAGTTTCGCTGCCAGAATCAACGCGACGGCTACCTTCAACAAGCAACCAGCTAGTATGCTTTATTTATTGAATTAAGCAACGTTATTCTTCAAACAACATTACTGCAATTATTTTATTTTTATCTAAAGGAGTTCTTTTAAGACAATTATAATTTTTTTTCTCGATTCATCATAACTTGTAACTTTAATTTTCAATTGTAAACACACTTTTAATTTTTAAAGTCTAATATTAAACAAATTATAACACGTTAGAAACACAACGGATCTAGTTGAGTTACAAATTGACTAGCCCAACAGTGGGGCTTAAAGGAGAGTAATTTAGTTGGGTTACAAATTGGCGACCAGCAACGTGAGGCTGAAAAAATATTGAACGAAAATTTTTTTTTATATTTATAAT
Organism: Magicicada septendecula; assembly: GCA_034769895.1. NCBI lineage: Eukaryota > Metazoa > Arthropoda > Insecta > Hemiptera > Cicadidae > Magicicada > Magicicada septendecula. The sequence continues at coordinate 746,413,961 of CM068368.1, read as the reverse complement.
CAGCCCGGCAGACACAAAAGAACAAACATGCCACACACACATCAATACGACACAAGATACAAGGACAGCCGAATAGAAGAAATACAGATAAATACAGAGACACCGGAGACACAACCAACACCCGAGATGGAAGTTATTACAATAAATAACATTGAAACTCGACCAGAAGAAACACCCCATGCAGAACCGGAAGTGGAAGTGAGAGTCGACGACCGACCCAGACGACCTGAAGGACTCCCACAACCAGGCGATATGACCTTTTTCGAGATGATGAGAACGATGATGGAAGACACCTTGAATAAAAAGACAGAATCATTGAATAAAAATATGGAATCAATCCACCAAAAAATGGATGACGGCCAGAAAAATATCGAATCATTAAGAGAAGATCTCCATAAAAAATTAGACGATACCAATAGATCCATGGACGCGTTGAACCGTAAAATAGACGATAGCAACAGAGCGTTAAAAGAAGAGTTGAATACCACATTAAATAATATTAGCAAGAAAATGGATGAAATGAATAAGAAATATACGGAAGAATTGGGTCAGACCATAAGAGGAGAATTACGAGACGACAAAACTCAGAAACTGAAGAAGTACTCAATGATGAAACCACAGAAGAATTGCAACCTGAAGATGAGGTCGAACAAACTGAGAATGAAGGGGACTCAAATACATTATTATCTGAAAATGAGTTTGACAGAAACCAGGAAGATATTCAATATAAGGAGATCGACGCCGAAGGTATAAAGAAGACTCAGGTAGTTAAAGAAGCGGAAGAGTTATTAACCGAGAAGGAAGATTTAGAACAAAATAATCTGCCAATGTGTGATGATCAAGTGGAGACCAAAGAATTACCCAGAAATAAAACCACCGAACAAGTGAATTCGAAAATTAAAAATCATGAAGAAAAGAACGAAATAATTAAGAAAACGGAAGAAAAGGAGGCGAAGATGAGAAGAATAATACGCCCAAAGAAGACTAGGGTAACACAGGAATTAACCGAAATGACTCGAAGTGGTCTAATTAAAATGATTTATTTCCCAGTCATCAACCGTAAAGAAGGAATCTATCAGAAGGAGTACCAAAGGAGCTTCATGAAGATAGACGAAGAGAAGAAATGTGCTACCACGAAGAAGACCATAACCAATAAAATACTTAAAACAGATATTTCCAAAGGGAGAATAAGGCATTCTAAGAAAAGGAAAGGGTATCAAGAACAACTGGACCGGATCATTGAAGGGTATGCCCAAGAAATAAAAGAATTGCGGAAGAAGAGGGACCAATCAACGAAAAAATCCAACCAGGAAACTAATGACGGTCAACCCGAATTAGAAGAGATACTGGGAGTCAATAATAACAAAGACCAGGAGTACACTGGACACATGGATACCAAAGATGATGAGAAAAGGAAGGCGAGAAAACGGGAAGCCGATGACTATCTGATAGCCGCGAAATGGAAGAACCGCATGATAGGAAGGTATCTCCAAAGCTACTAGTACTGGACATAGGCCCTTATACCATAACAAAGGACCATAAAAATCATATGTAAGGAAGTTTGTTATGAGATGTTATTATAGGGTGCCAAATACCACAAACATGTACTAGAGACAGCTATAAAAAAGGGTACCTGTGAAACGTAACTGTCCCAACCAATGGACCCAATAGAATGGAAAAGCCCATAGAACCCCAAATATATAAATGATAAATGTAATTATTATTATAAAAGGACAAATTATATTATTGTACGACGATTACTACAAGAATGTTTATTGTATAAGAAATGTTAAAAGTATCTACTATAAAAGGATTAAATTAGTGATCAGGAGGGTCATTTATTATACCCAAGGTATTGAAAGTGGCTAATTGCCTATAGCAAGCCCATTTACCATATTGTACTATAAAAAGTGTGTAGTATAAGTGTGTATGCCAAAACTATTTGTTACATATTAAATAAGAACCAGATCTGTCATATTAAGTGATAGAAAAATGTGTATTATAAACTAAATAATCTAAGGATAAGGAAGATATCTATTATATTGTGTAGAACAAAAGAATATCACATAACAAAAAGGTACATAAAGTAGTGATATAAAATTACTCTAATACTCCTATGTTAAATCAAAACAAATAAATATATATTAAAAAACCCATCCAGAATAAGTGTAAGTTATCAGACACTTGAAGGAGTAGAGAGGCAGAATACCAAAGAGAGTTAATTAGAAAGATAGCTATTATTATTATGGAATGAAGAGAAAGAAAAATGTTATTTAATTACCAAATGTCGTATGTAACAAGAATTTAAATGTCAAATATTGTATACCTCTCACAAAACCAAAGAAATTATATAAAACCGTCCAGAATAAACAACTGACCTTTGAAAGGAGTAGAGAGGCAGAATACCGAAGAGAGTTAATTATAAAGAAGAAGGCTATATTTATTATGGAATGAAGGGAGAGAAAGTCAACTATTGTCTAACAATATGTTAGAATAAAATAAATGACAAAGATAAGTGTCAAAATACTATTATTGTCAAGGAATATAAAAAAAAAATATTAATTAGATGATGAAAAAGTATCCAATTGTATTTACTAACAAAATATGTCAGAGAATATCTAACAAAATGTCTAGTATATGAATACTGTAAACCCTGATAATTCAGGATAATTGTAAACTATTGTAAGAGTGAAATATTGTAAACTCTATATTTAAGAAACAACTGCATGATGGTATGATGATCAATATAAGTGTGTAATTTTAAGAATACTCAGATGAACCAAAGCAAATTATCAACTAGTATAGTCAAGTAACCACAAGGCTAATAAAGAACATAGCCAATATATCAAGTCTGAAAGGGAATAATTAACTGTGAAAAGGAAGTATGTTAGAAAGTATAAAGGAATGAAATGTGATACAAATGAAACCTCTAATACCTTGAATGTTATATTGAATATGTTATATTATTGAAAAATGAATGATATGTTATATTTTATGTGTTGTGATAGTGCAACTGTTGCTACGTGCAATTTTTATTTTGTCTCAGACAGAGAGGAGGATGCCTCTGATTCTGAGGACGTGTAGCTGAGGAACGGCGGAGAATGGAAGCCAAATAGAGCCCCTCTGACTCCGAACCCACTACAAATGTTAGGGAATTATATAGTAATATATCAAGGACTAAAAAAAAAAAAACTGAGGTAAAAAATGAAAGAACCATTGAGCTTATCACGAAAATAAAGATATGTAATGAGAAAGAAAAATGTATTATTGTAAGACAGGAAATTGTCAATTTAAGAAGTGAAACCTATTGTAATTAAATAACTTAGAATATGAGAAACTTGAAGAAATACTAGTAAGCTAAGAATTATATCACTAGCTAAGAACTCAACCTAGTGCAACACACTAAGAGTATGTTAAAATTTAACGCAGAGAGTACAAGACAAAAGGCAGTAATAATGTACTAAACTTAAACTGAAATGATAATTTGATCAGAAATAAAATTTTCTCTCAAATTATCAATTTTGAGAGGGGAGTATATGTAACATGACCAAGTGTTACATAACCTAGACATATGCCCATAGAATTAATAAATACATGAAGGGAATGTAAGTAGATAATACGATGATAAAAGTAGCAACGAAGAAAAGAACCATTGAAGAAGAAAGAAGAAGAAGTGCCACAAGAAGCAGTAAACAAGACACTGCTTGACACTACAACCAATACTATAACTGACACAAACTAATGGACAAATTAAATTCACTTTAAGCTGCCAAGCGAGTCAGTGAATAACTTGAATGTAATTTGACATGTTAATAAAAATAATTAAATAACGACCCGGATAATATTATATCAGCAGCAGTATTTGGCTGAGAATAAATCAACTATGACTAGTAACTATTAATGCCTAGGGCTAAGACTAGCTATGGCTACAATAAAATTGAAACTGTATTACAATCTCAAATGTAATCATAATGAGTAAAAATAATTGTAAGAGGGAACCTTATATAAGTAAGTTACCTCACCAAGCTACCAAATGTGACTAATAAACATTATTAAGGCATAAATCCGATGCAAACGGTATGCCTAGGCAATGCCTAAAACGAACAATTGTCAGTAAGGTGATAAGTAGAAAGTACTACGAGTAAATCACATACACTGAACAATCTTTATACCAAACGTAGCAATAAGCATTGTTAATATATTGTACAAGTAATAACTCAATTATTAATGAATAGCATAGAGCAAAATAGTGTAAACCAAAATGTCATTAGGAAGTAAGGATAGTTCATAGCAATGTATTACATCAATAAGTTAAGATTTAATCATTATATTCGTTAAATAAGTATAAAGACGGATATGTTAGTGTTCCAACACAGACGTTTAAGTGAAAATACGATGTGGAACACAAATAATGTATTGATAAGAGAGAATCATAGTCGGCTTCGTTAGCAGACGACAGCGCGAAGCCATATACCTGAACATTATTTATTAAAAAATGTCAGTGAAAGTGTAAATAAAGCAGTGTCAAACTATATCAAATGAAAGAGTAAAAAATATCCTTTAATTTGATAGCGATACAACCCCGATCGCAACTATAATAAGTGCGTGACATGCGTTAGCATCATTTGAAAATAGAAAGCAAAAAATCTGTTTATTAATAACAACAACAACGATAGCTGTCAATCATCTTAGCAAAAAAAACCGTTAGTGACAGTTGGAAAACAATGCGTCATTTTCGTAACGTCTGGTTAAGCCAATCAGAAAATAGTTTACTAAATGAAACAGTCGCCTAAGCCTTATCAAAACAGAGGGTATATAAAGGAATGCAGATAATTACCGTTAGACACTTTTGACATTCATCACGAGCAAGAAGGTGCCGCTCGACAGATCAAAATTTTTATTAACTGATAACTTCATGTAATAGTGCGTCCATTGAATTATTTCGGCAACAAAAAGTAACTACTAGACAGTCTACATAGAATCAGTGCATCGATGTGAAGTATTTATTTTATTTAGTGCGGGATACATCGAACAGGAGAAAATAATTAAATAGTATTAAACAAGGTCCTTTTTAGTCAGAAGCGGACCAATATTCTCTGTTCAAGTGCGTGTGTAGTGTAAAGCCAGGGTCATTATAATCCGATCCTTGGAGAGTGTAATTAAATTTTAATCGAAAAGATTAAAATACAGAGGTAACAGCGTGACAATTTATTCCATTACTCTGAGTGCACTAACCTATATATTTTGTAAACAAAATTTGTACTGACGCATAACACCAAAACATTTTCTGTGTTACACAATGTCTGAATTTATTTAGTGGATTTGTCAATCCTGTTTAAGAATGATGTTAGTCTTAAGTGGTCTCACTATATAACTTTTGTGAATAATTAAGCAAGCGTGACGAACGCCTAACCTAAATAGGTTTGATTTTTTTGTTAGTAAACAACACGGCATTACTAGTCAATATTGCATTATAAAATAATTAACTTTTGTGTAGGCATGAGCATTCTTTCTTGTGTTTCAATGAATTTACGCCCGAGATATAAATAAAATTAATGTTTAAAGTAAAGTTTATCTGGACATAACCAGAACTGTTGTTTATGCTCTGAGCTAGTAGAATAGGGTAAGTGAACGAACTAATTTCAATTGTATATCAATGTATTTTCTTAATTATGTTTGTTTGAATTCATTATCAAGGGTACAAATAAAACCCAGTTATTAGCAGCATAACTTGACTTAATTTATTTCTAAAAATAAATAAAGAATTAATTCAAAATAATCAAAGTAATTTTTAGTAGAGATCATACGTTGTTGAATTTGAATTGCTATAAGGGCAATAAACACAATTTCAGTTTTTTAAAAATAATTATTGATTCTGTTAATGGGTTTTACACGGGATTTTCCCGAAATAAACCTGTGTGGCGCCCATTATTAAACAAGGTAACCTAACCTTGTAAATAAAGTAAGCTGGTTTTGTAAACCGTCTTGGCAGCTTATTAATTTATTAAAAAGGTGAACTTCGGAACTTCCAGAATCACGACCAGGTACGTGGAAGTGTATTTTATTAATTTTATTGTCCAGACGTGACTAGACTTTACGTACTTAGACGACTTTCAACCTGGAAGAGGAGTTTCGCTGCCAGAATCAACGCGACGGCTACCTTCAACAAGCAACCAGCTAGTATGCTTTATTTATTGAATTAAGCAACGTTATTCTTCAAACAACATTACTGCAATTATTTTATTTTTATCTAAAGGAGTTCTTTTAAGACAATTATAATTTTTTTTCTCGATTCATCATAACTTGTAACTTTAATTTTCAATTGTAAACACACTTTTAATTTTTAAAGTCTAATATTAAACAAATTATAACATGTTAGAAACACAACGGATCTAGTTGAGTTACAAATTGGCTAGCCCAACAGTGGGGCTTAAAGGAGAGTAATTTAGTTGAGTTACAATATGTGCCATGCCTGTTTGTTTATATCAGGATTGAACTAAGAATGGAAATAATATAGAAGAATGTAAGAGCTATAGAGGCAAAAGAATTATAGATTTATGATGGAACAAGAGAACTAAATCCAGAACATACAATTTGCAACAATGCAGTATAAACTATATTGGAAGTTTGTAACCACAGGTGGATATTGTTACGATACCAAAAGCAGCCCAATACAAGGGAAGATATACCATAGAATATAAAGTAAAAAGCATGCGGCTAAAGGTAGATAAAAGAAGAATTAACAATTTTAAATAAATAGCACTAGAATGACTGTAACGTATACGAGACAAATGACCCAACCCAAGTGATTGGCCAAATGACAAATTATATGAAATAAACCCAAGAAATAAAAACTAAGAAAAGTAAATATAATTAAATGTGCCATTTAATATATAAAGTACAAACCAAAAGAAAATGTTGTAATATTATCTAAGTAAGTATAGAATAATTATGAAATAAACAAATAATAAAATACACAAACAATGATACAGAAAAGTATAATAACAAAAATGAAATATAATAAAGATAGACTAATACTCAAAATAGTCATAGACCAAAGTGAACCAAGAGTGCATGATATGAATAGGGAGTGAATTACAAATAAACACTAAGTAATAAACACTCTGTGATAATGGTGATAACACCAATGTGATTAATAATAACCAGTACAGTGTATAAAGAAACAAAATAAAGTGTATAACGCTATTGACACTAAGTACAGTGAAGCAGTACAAGTACAGGTGTGACACAAAATATAAATAAAAAACATCAAATATAAGCAAGAACTCATATAAAAGTGAGAGTGCGGAAGGAAAGTGATTAACTAAAAATAAAACACAAACACAATCTGTATAAAGACACCAAAATAAGTGAACAATACTAGAGTTTAGTTTTGGAAAAGGACCAAAAACAGTAGTAGATAAGATAGCATTAGGCCTATATTATATTATTATTCAGGATAAGAATCCATTAATATTATTCAAGGTATTATTGTTAACAGTTAGAAATGAATGTTACAATACTAAAATTATATAATAAATGTTTGAAAGTATTGTTATTATGTCATAAAGAAAAGCAGAGAAGATAATAGTAATATTATATAAATGTGCAAATGTTATAATTGTTGAAATAGTCTTAAGAGTAAGTATATTATGTTGAGTGGTGATGAAAGCCTAAGAAACAGTTCATGTTAAAGTTATAAATTTAGATATAAAAGGCATTAATATGTCGGAGAAGATGTAATATTCATATACTAAGGGATGTAAATCCATAATCATTGTAAACTAGCTAAAACAAAGCAATAAGAAACTAGTAATAAGAGCAAAATTAAAGTTTAAACAATGTCAAAAAAGGATAGGCAAAGGTAGGCCTAAAGCAATGTGAAAAAAAATTGTAAAATATAAACAGGTACACAGTGAGGGAAAAAGACAAGTGAACATAAAATACCAAACCAAGGAACATTACAAATCCAAAATAATTGCAAAAAACAACATAATAAACAAAATAAGTACAAAGAACAAAAATAGCCAAATGTTAAAACAGCCCAGAGATAATAGAACCTAGTCATGTTTGATGTCAAATTAATCTACTTCAGAAAAGCTATTCAATGATAATAATAAAAACCATATTAATAATAATACAAGGAAATTATCCTAATTACAAAATATTTATTCATTTTGGGCAAAAACCCAAGCCATATCTAACAATGAGTACTACAAAATTCTTTCAACCAATGAGAAGGTAGGTTTTGGCAGTTAGAACTAAAAAACCGTTACAAACTCATTAACAGTCCATCTTTAGCATCAGAAGAGAGCAGATGACAAAATAGTCGCTCCATAAAAATTAGAAAATAAATCAACCAGATGAATTAAAACAAATAATACTAAATGGAGATGAAAAACCACATTAACAGAACCTATTAGCAAGATCCATCCAATTTAATAGAGAATTACAGAAAATAAAACCAATATAAACTAATGAAATAAGAGAAGGAATACCTGAACACCAGAATTTATGAAAATAATCTATCAAACATCGATGAAGTTGTAATGTATAATATTTAATTAATTTACTACACCCACGAGACTGATCACTACACTTCAAAATTAATGCACAATATCCAAAACTTGGTTCAAACACTAAAAACACTGAATGACTATTAAAACATGCAATAATCATTATTAAAAGATTACTCAAATTAATTATTAACACTTTGGGAAATAAGAAAATATTTGTACACAATATCTAACTTAACCTATATTTGTAAATTGAAGTCACCATTGTTTTAAATACTAAGAAAACTGTTGTAAAGAAGGATCATAATATTTAATTAACTTGATGTGAAGGATTGTACAGTAGACTCTTGGCTATCCGACTCCCGACTATTCGACCTCCGGCCTTCCGACCCGCCCTAAAAAAAAAGTATTTTGAGTACGGTACGTATGCAGTATTTCCGATCCGATTACTAGTGCCTTCAAACGTCATGTGAGCAATCCCGCCACACGGGTGAAGGCGCTTACGCGTGAATCACCAGTTACCAATACAGTACGCCAATTGATTCATGTTGTGACAGGAAAGTTTCGTGTTCCTACTTGAGTGTGTAACAGGTGCATCAGTCAGTCTGTATCCAGAAGTCAGTCCGTGCGGTTCAGTCGTTCGTGGATTGTTAATTTGTTATAAAGTGTGTATACAGTATTCTTGGTGGCTTTTATTTTTAAGTGAAATATGGGTGACAAACGAAAGAAAGTGGTAGTAACTTTGGAAGAAAAACTGCAAGCAATAAAAAGAATGGATTCTGGTGAGTCGGTAAACAAAATTGCACTGGAGTTAGGAGTTGGAAATACTACTGTGGGTGATTGGCGAAGAAATCGTGCAGAGATTGAAAAATGGTGTTCTAAGCAAGCAAGTGGCAGTGGCGTGAAAGTTAGAAAAACTATGCAAAAAGGAAAACATGTGGAAGTTGAAGAGGCTTTATATCTGTGGTATGAAAATGTGAGGGGGAAAGGATTAACAGTTTCAGGCCCCTTGCTCCAAGAAAAAGCGATTCAGTTTAAAAAACAGATCGAAGGAGATGATGGTGAGTTTACTGCCAGTGACGGGTGGCTTGATCGGTGGAAGAAACGTTTTGGTGTTCGTCAGATGACGATTAGTGGTGACGCATTGTCTGCTAATAAGGACGCTGTCCCTGACTTTAAAAAACACTTTTTTGACCTGCTTGATAAGGAAGGTATTTCCGGAGAACAAGTGTACAACTGTGATGAGACGGGTTTGAATTACCGTATGTTGCCGTCTAAAACACTAGCATCTAAACAGGAAAAGGCCACACCAGGGTTCAAGAAGAGCAAGGACCGCATTACAGTTTTAGCTTGTAGTAACGCAACCGGAAACCACAAGTTGAGACTGTCCTTGATTGGAAAATCTCGCAAGCCTAGGGCTTTTAAAAATCTTAAAGATTTAAGTTCTTTGCCCCTGCATTATACCCATCAAAAAAAGCCATGGATGAATGGAGAAATTTTCAAAAATTGGTTTGAACAGGAATTTGTGCCACAAGTTGAAAAACATTTAGCTGAAAACAATTTAACAAGGAAAGCAATCCTAGTTTTGGATAACGCTCCTTCACATCCAGCAAATGACCAATTAAAAGATGGAGACATAAAAGCTTTGTTCTTGCCTGCAAATGTTACATCTATATGTCAGCCAATGGATCAGGGAGTGCTCCAAGTTTTGAAAAAGAAATATCGACGTAGGCTACTAAGCTATATCATCACGACAATTGATAATACAGAAGTTGCGATGGCACTACAGTCAGTAGACATGCTTGATGTCATCAGATGGGTGTCCGAGGCATGGGATGAAATTCCATCTTTAACACTTCTGCGATCGTGGAAAATTTTGCTGGATCACAGAGCCAATGATAAGTGGGAAGAGGTAGAACATCAATGTGATGTGGAAAATGCAACTGATAACGCTGCGCTTGTATCGCTGTTAGAAATAGTTCCCGGATGTGAGGAAGCTTCATTGGAAGACATCACAGAATGGTTGGCAAAGGACGAAATCGAAGAAATTGGAGACGAAGATATTGTAGCGATGGTATTAAATGAACAGCCGATTGAAGAGGAACAAGGTGATGAACCCTCCGATCGTATAACCCACTCCGAAGGCCTGAAGGCGATCGAGACGGCAGTGGAATACATTGGCCAGCAAGAAGAAGCAACACCAGCAGACATCATATGTTTACGTAAGTGGAAGGATATAGCGGCGAGGAAATTAATGCGAGGAAAGAAGCAGGTCTCAATTACAGACTTTTTCAAACCTTAGACAATGTAAGTTTCACTTGTTCTTTCATTATACAGTACGTAGTTTTAGGTTATTATAATTTGATTTATATTAACAACTAATTTGGTTGAAAGCTTTCGTATAAATTAAAACTCATTCAACTTATTGTTAAGTACTACACATTTTGTTTCGTCCTTCAAATAAAGGTTTTGTGAAAGATACTGTAGTTGCGAATTCTTATTTAACTTCTTTCTAATTCATTTATTACTGTACGTCATTTATAAGGACAAACTGATGTGACGTACGCATCCAAATAGCAACAAGTACATTCAACGCAATAGGGTGGCGGTCATTGACCTTACAGAGGCTGGTATGCCTACGGCTCCGGTGTATCCGACTTTTTTGCTATCCGACCCGGCCGACCGCCACATTAGGTCGGATAGTTGAGAGTCTACTGTACTTTCGAAAATCATTTTGTTATCTTTTTGCCGTAATCAAAAGAACTCTTTGACTGATTACACGTTTGTATAATATAAACTCGACATTAGAGCGTGGTCAGTCAATGACCCAATGATCAATTGCCAACCAAAAAAGTTTAGCCGGAGCAAAAAAGTTATATATTTTTATAATCTCATGTCTTAGTAACTATCAAAAGCAGAACCGATAATTAATAAACCAATACTCAAAAGTAATACCTGTTCATTATTTCAATTAATAATATTTATGTGTTTATTTCATTAATATATAGCACCGTGAAAATTTTCTACCAGAATTACAGGTTGGTATGACTGTCGCGAGAGAGCGGATTTTGAATTTAGCAGACACCAAGCGACGAGAGATACGGTTGCATCAAGAGAAAGAAGTAAAATTTTTTAATTGTTTTGAATCAAACAATTTGGCGCCTATAATCGGGAAAATAACAACTACGTGGAATCAGGTAAACAGGTATTGGCGAGGTCAAAAGAACGACGAGTATCGGGAAAGCTACGAGATTTCAGACATCGTAAAAAATAACACGATCGGAGTCAAATAAAATAGAGTACGACTCAAGCAGCTTGTTACAAATTGACGCAACCAACGTGTGACTAGATTAAAACACCCACACGAAGGAAACTTGTTGTTATAAATTGACGCCAACAACTTGGGGCTTTATTGGATGACAACAGAGAAAACGGGGGGCTATAATAATATTAAAAAAAGCATGTCACACTGTTTATCATGACATACTGTTATGATAAAATGGATGATTATGGGATACAAGTAATGGCCATAAAAATGGTTTAAAAGTTACCTTGAGAAAACAAACTAAAGTATGTGAAAATAAACTGTGTGTATAATAATATATGACTAATCAAGCATGGGATGCCATAAGGGTCTTTTAAGGCCTATATTATTTTTAAATTACATAAATAATTTACTTAATGAAGCTTAACAGTTATAAGCAGAAATGTAATGGTGTGCAATCCATGAAACCCATACAAATCATGGAATAGAATTAGGCCTATTAAATTTCTATACTAGTATTTGTATACTAGAGGATGATATACAAAAGACACCAAATAGTAGTATACAAATTAAAGAAGCATTTCAGCCAGAAGAGAGGGAGAGAGTACATCTGAATTTGATTGCAAATGACTATGGATTGAACATTACAATGGACAGTGGTATGATCCTACTGTTATACAGGAAGCTGCACAAGACATGTGAGAGGACACCGCTATAGAAACAAAAACATCTGAGGAACTGCATAGGACACTTTCATCCGTGAAGAACTGGAAGGCAGCTAGTTTGGATGGGATACATTTAGAATTGCTAAAATACTCTAGTACACTATTTAGGCAAAGTTTAGGCTGCTAGATTTCTGGATGAGGTGCTTGATTCTGGATGATGAATGGAAAGTAGGAAAGGTTATTTATGTTTTTAAGAAAGGTGACAGAACTATTATTATTGAATTATACAAGTTAGTATAAGCTTACTAAATATAACTTACAGTATATGAGAAAATTATTAGTGAAAGACTTTGTCCTATCACAGATACACCTATTTTACTTCTTGGTGACCAGGCAGTATATTCAAAGGGCTGTTCATGCATTGAAGAAACAACATTCCCCCTGAAAATAATGACTGAGAAAAGAAGAGAATTTAGTTTAAGAGACACATCTTGTCTTCACTATGAGAAAGCATTTGATAGAGTTAACAGATCGATTCTATAAGTCATTATGCATATAAGGAGTTATCACAAACACCCTATAAATATTATAAACAGAAGAGATTTCATTAATTAAGAGTGCACCAAGGCTGTGTAACGGTACAGAATTGTGAGCCACCCCAGTTTAATTTTATATTAATTCAAATCATCAATTCAAATTTCACCTTAAAATAAATTCAGATTTTATTTAATATAAAGTATGTGTTAGAGTAAGTTATTACGCCATAACCATTTCCTATTCTGTGCTGAAAACCTCGTCTAACGATCTTTGGGATTTTCTGAGTTTTATTACAGTCAGATAGCGGGATTTTTATAAGGGCAAGAGTGTTCAAAGTTTACATGTAAAACTAAAAAACATGTTGGCGACCTGGGTATTTTAATAAGGTAAGTTTTACGGGGACCATGACGGTAAGTAAAATTCTGGCAGCAGTGAGTATTTTATGATGAGTGTATTATACGTAATTATAAAAGGTAGAAAGTGAGGACCTTCACAGCTGTAGATTTTTTCTGACACTGTTCAATATCTATGTTGTTTTAATAGTTAGACAGTGGAAATTAAGAGTGAACCCAGACATAAAAATAAATAACAGAACATATTTGAATACAATGCTGTGTGCAGACGATCAGATAATCATCTAAAATAATGAATGTGAGCTCCAGAGATCAATGTTCAGTTACAACAAGTCTGTTCAAATTATAACATGAAAATGTCTGTACAGAAACTATGGCTTCTGTGGGGAAAAACCCCTGTGAAAACAAATTATAATAGATCATAAGAGTACAGAGCAGGTGTCATGTTTCCACTACATTGGTTGTGACATCACATATGGTGTAGATTGTGACATTGATTTGTAACACTTTGCTGTTATGTACTTATATTGTTCTTTAACCCTTCTGTATTTATAATTGTATTCCATTCAAATTTTGAATTTATGTTAATTTCTAATTTTGTGAATGAAATTTTACATGAAACTATGACTAATACCATTTAAAAATAGTAACCACCAGCACACAAAAAATAAGACCTGTTCATTAAATTTTGAATATACTTGGAACTAATGTAATGTAACTAATGTTAATAACTTTTGTTGGTGGACTGTAGATTCAAAAATAGTGAATACCACTTGTTGCACTCACTACTTCTGTGACTTCTAGTAAACGTTTCCTAGCATTCTGGGTCACCTTCAGATCAGAACAAAAATCATACTCGCCTTATAACAAGACACTGAAAACAGCACAGTGAAACATATTGTATTCTATATTTTGCAAAACTAATATAGAGCTCTCCTGACCTTTGTCATCATGACACACAACTCACTGTATAAGAACCAAATTTCTATAAAACATATTCAACAATTACATTCTGTTATTAATTGTGTTCATTCTGAAGAGAATTATATTTGAATTATACCATACTCAAGTATGGATTTTCAGTGGCGTATCTAGAATTTGCCTTGGGGTGGGGGTGGGGGTCCAGGGTCGGACCGGCTTCATACAAAGGAAAAAACAAATTAAGACAAATCAACATTATTATCTTTAAAGTGGCTGAAAAATGCGTGATAGCATCCTGAAATCAGTCCCATTATATAAACAGTAAAAACAATTAAAATAAGCGTTATTGAAACATTGTTTAAAGATACTTATTGACTGAACTGATTATCTTATACTTCATAGTTAAATCATAAATCCTAATGGTGTGTAATGGCCTGTTTGTATGTTTAAGAAAGAGCTACTGCTATATTAGCGTACACAGCTGAAAAAAAATTAAAAATTAAGAGATTAACGAACTTCAACTTTTTCGACCGGAGGGGGGGGTCTGATCACGTTCGTCCCACCTGTGGACTTTTGTGTTAGTATTTTATACTGCATGCAACAACCATTACATTGCTACTGCATCGTTGTACTTTTACTTCACATACATCTTTCCGGTCACTAAACAAGCCATTCAATAGTATGCATGCATAATCTAGACATAATATATTTGTACAGTTCAGTGTACATAGTAGCCACTGCAATTTATTGTTCAACAATTGTACAACTGTGTGGCTAATTAATGTATTAATACCATAACAATAACACGATAAGCACATATGCATTTATGGGATAGTTTTAATGTCGTCATCAAGAAGATATCCTGTGTCATAAACACAACACTATTGGTTTCAACTTAGTCTGACTCTGTGAATTCATATAAAAATATACGTTTATGACATAACTTCTTAGTGTTGTTGGACAGAAACATCTATACTTACTTCTATCCCAAACTACACAAAAATATGTCCGCAATTTATAAAATTAGAAATCCAAGAAATTAGTAGTCTTATACACGAGCAAACCTAGGTTCATACCAATATATGTAAATAAATAAACAATATAACCGACCCTTTATAATCCATAAATGTCAATTTCGTGGCTCAATACTACATTCAGTTCTTCCTTGTTATTAAAGAAATAAAAACTAGATTTACACGATAACATACCAAAAAACCGGCCAAAAGCGAAGCGAAAGCATTTCTTTTATCCCCTCCTTCAAACCATACGCATGCTGGTAAATTTTCGAAACAACTCGCCATTTCTTAAAAATTTTGCTTCACCAAGTGTTATAGGTTATATTAGACGATTAATCGCAACTAGCCAGTAGTCATCCGTGCAGAAGTAAGTTGTGTAAGGACTTAGTGTTACCAACTTCATATTCATATTGAATAACAGTATAACGAGCAGGTTATTTCTATATTTCTAAATGTAGACATTATTAAAAGATGTTATTATACAGTTCCACTTAAAGAATAAACAAATATTTTGGTATACCAATATTTTAAATGACCTGAGACCTATCCAAGTGATTTTCAAATGTTATAACGTAGAACCAACCGTTTGAAATAAGAAAGAAAACAAATAATTCATTTCCACACGTTGAAAATATGGTAACACTTTTAAATAAAACCAAATACATATTTATTTATAAACTACAGAGAGGCGGTTGGTAAAATGCTTGGAATTTCAAAGTAAAAAAAAAAATTATAGATTGGTAATTGTATATTCCTTTCGCCGCCTTTCGGGTCTTGGGTTGTGTGCCTCCACATGTTAATGATTCGATTTCGGTAATTTGTTTTTGTACCGTGTACAGTGTACACTCACCCCAATTAATTACGAACGAGTAAGTAAACTTTGAAACAAATGGAAAGTAACGTCGAATTGGGATTCATTGAAAAAACGCCGGGTTGGAAATTGCAAAGCAGATTTTTCCCAAGTAAGGTCGGTGGTAAACCAGCATGGTTAGATTTACAACATATTCCGGATAAAACAGTGTTAACATGCAGTAAATGTACACAGCCTTGTATTTTCTTGTGTCAGATTTATGCACCAATTAATAATGTTGAAGCATGTTTTCATAGAACTATTTATGTGTAAAACTGAAACATGTTTTGCTCCTAATTCATCATCCAATTTTAAGGTGCTAAGAAATCAGATTTCACGAGAAAATGCTTTTTATCCTTTGGATCCACCAGAGGAACATGAATCATGGAGAACAGACATACGAGCTGAGAAATATATTAATCTGTGTGAAGTGTGTGGTATAAAAAGTACAAGCCATTGTGCCAAATGTAAAAATGTGTACTACTGCAGCAAAGAACATCAGAAAGTTGACTGGAAGCATCATAAAGTAGTCTGTTGTCAGGGTGAATGTTTAAGCGAGGTTATGTTTGCTAACAAAAATAGTGTACTTTTGCCTGAATATGAAATTATTATTGATACAGAACATTGCGACTCATGTTCAGAGGATGAAGAGAAAGAACAGTTGGAACAAATGGAACAGTATAAAAAACTTGTCGTTGAAGGAAAAGCAGGAACTTTACATGGTAGGTATGATATTCCATAAACTTATGGTTTAGAATGTCAAGAGTAATAATTGTGTCAGAATGTTGTGGTGGCACTGTTGAGAGTGTTACAGTATGCTGGTTGAAAATTTAAATGTAGCCTACTTAACCTATCAGATGTAGTTATTGTATATCGGTACTTAAAACAACAAATCTGAACAGATTTATGTTTCAGTGAGTGACAACGAGAGTTGTTACGCATTTTGCAGCAGCAACTGTGCATGCAGATTAACACAGTACCATAACTTTCTGGTAGATATCTAAAAAAATATTTTCATCTAAAGTTGTGTTCTGAGTACTTAACATACTGTAGGTATAAAATAGTCAGGTATGGTATACCAGGAACAACAGTAATGTATTGAATAATAGTCAGTTGTAACAATAATTGTATTCAAAGTAATAATTTGTTAACAAGTTTGATTTGGTCTTTTAACAGTGGCATGTTTTGATATTTAAAAAATACTGTATAATCTCTGCATGAGAATCATAACACTGGAGTGCACAAGTAGCAGTTTCAAAACTATTACTTTTCATATTTTTTCTAGAGTATGATATGAGACAATTTTTGGTCAATTTGTTACACTATATGCTATCAATCAATATATGCTAGTATGACTGGGTATGGTAGCCATTAGTACAATAGCTTGAAATAGTTGCAGATGAATAACATAAGAGGTTTGAGAAAGAATGATTAGATTCAGAATATAGGGAGTGTTGGCAGAAATAACCTAAATATGACAGTTTGAGAGCATTTTTTAGGTCAGTACAATGATACAGTCTGCATTTTACACAAAATTTCATGTAGTAAAAATGAATATATTAATGTACACTGTTCAAACATAAGTCTTTGTGAATTACAGTAAAAGCCTATATGAGACTCCAGTAAAATGTTTGTGTAAACAATGACGATTTCTGACCCGGGCAAGTATCAACTCTAAGCACAGTGTAAGCACATAAAATTCCAATGCTAGAAAATCATTTTTAAATATTCAAGTATGCGCTTGTTTTTGTCACTGTAAGAAAAATATCCATTAAATGTAATTAGTATGAAGATTAAAAAAGTGGTGTTTAGCAAGCTGCGATTCTACTTTCTAGTTAAAAAAAATTACAATTTCAACAGCCAGTACCCAGGACATACTGCAGGGAGGTACATCACGTGTGTCCTTCCCGGTCAACTCCAAACAATTCCCAACCATGTGGACTAAGAGAGAAAATAGGAAAAAATATTCTAAGACATTTTTGGTTGGTGGAACAATTTTTTCAATGTCACTAGATCACTTTAAAATATATTACATGGTGTTTTTCTTTCTTGATGAACTCTTTAACGACTTTGTCATAAAAATCAAACCCTTCTTGACATATTCACACAGCCTCCAATAACTCTTTTCTGCACGACAAGAAACTTAAGGAATTCAAACGGTTCTGAAAATCTAGAATAAATACAGTAGAAGCCCGATATAGCGCGGTCCGATATACCGCGGATTCGGATATAACGCGGTGAAGAGTATGTCGCCCGTTATTAGCGAAAATTCTTACTTGTAGAGAGTGAGTAAATTATGAATTGTTTATCGTGACTTCCGTAGCCACAACATTGGATGCGTTGCGTTTATTGTAAACAAAGGCATGTTGTTGGAAACGGTGTTGTAAACAACAGCCAGAATTGCCAGTTCAAGTGTACCTGTAGACATAAACAATTGCCCGAGCTATTTACAGTCTCTACGTTTCTAAGAATTCATGCCAAGGCAAGCAGCCAACTAAATCCCTTCTCTCCCTCATATTACAGTACAGTATAAGATCATACTCTGATATTATTTTATCAAAGTGTCTTTGTCAGTATCTTATCTTATCTTATGCTTTGTCAGTATCTGATAGTATCTTATGCGGTCTTTGTCATAAATTCGCATAGTGTAGAGTTTTGTGATGTCGCAGAAAAGAAAATCATATTCTGTGAGTGATAAACTCAAAATAATTGATCGTGTGAAGAACGGAGAGTCAAAGGCAAGTTTATCACGTGAGTGTGGCATCCCAGAAGGAACAATTAGAGGGTGGATGAAGGAAGAAGATAAACTTAAAAGTTTTGTGAACACAGTTGAAAGTGAAGTGGGGTTGCAAAGAAAAAAGACTAAAGTAGGTAAGGATAGTGAACTAGATGAGTGTCTGTACAGGTGGTTTTTAATAAAACGAAGTGAAGGTGTGCCACTGTCAGGACCAGTTATTAGAGCTCAAGCTGTGAAATTCCATAGTGATTTACATGGCAACAGTGACTTTAATGCATCTGATGGGTGGTTTTCGCGATGGAAATCTCGTCATGGTATAAGCCAGATAAGCATTGAAGGGGAAGCACGATCATGTGACAGTGAAGCTGCAGCACTTTTTCCTCAGGCATTAAACAAAGTAATGATCGATAACGATTTAAGTGACCATCAAGTGTATAACTGTGATGAAACTGCTCTGTATTTTCGAATGCTTCCTACCAGAACTCTGGATGTGAATAATTCAATAAATAAATCTGGATTAAAAATAAATAAGGATAGAGTTACCCTCCTGTTTGCCACAAATAAATCAGGCAGCCACAAAGTTAAACCTCTCTGTATAGGGAAAAGCCGAAATCCTAGATGCTTTCAACATGTTAACATGACGTCATTACCCATCACATATCGTAATACAAAAAATGCTTGGATGACAAGTGATATTTTTGGTAAATGGTTCCATGAAGAATTTGTTCCATCTGTGAGAAGCCACCTGCGGTCACTCAACCTCGAAGAAAAAGCTGTACTGACCCTTGACCACTGTCCACCATATCCACCTGCTGATATGCTACAGTCAAGAGATGGGAAGATCGGAGTCATGTTCTTGCCGAAAAACACTACAGCACTGATCCAGCCATTAGATCAAGGCATCATAAAAGCATTTAAAGCGCATTACCGCCGTGAACTTCTGAGTGCTATAGTGAATTCTGATGAGGAAATGGAAATTTACCTTAAGTCAATAAACCTGAAAACAGTTGCGTATTCAATAGGTCTTGCATGGGAAAGTATTAGTACAGCTATGATTCAGAATTGCTGGAAGAAATGTTCCTTTGAACAAAACATCGCCGATGGAAATTGCTCTGTTGCCGGATTCACTAATAGTGATGTACAGTCTGCGAGTAGTGCTCTGCATTGCAACTTCACTCTAGATGACTTGAATGACTGGGCAGAAGTTGACAACGGTGAGCCTGTTACAGAATGTATAGGAGATAAAGATATCATCGATGCAGTCCGAAATGCAAATTGCGAAGAAAAAGAAGACGATGACGATGATGGAAATGAAAATGGGGTGGAAGTGAAAGAAGTTATTCCAAATGTTAGTGAAGTTTGTTATTCCAAGTGTTTGTTTGTATACACATAAACAAAGTAATTTCGTGGATGGAGAGGCAAAGTGAATCTAATAATGTTCATCTGCTGCACCTCGCGTTTATAAAACAATACGCGGAAAAGAAACGCTGTGCATTATCCCGTCAAACAACAATTACGGACTTTTTTAAGACCAACAATTAGGCCTACAGTAGGTCGAGTGAGCAATGTATAAATAGTATATTTTATATTCCATTGGATTAAAATAGATTAAAATACGTATTGGATTAAAATACAGTTTTCTTATTTTTTATTTCTACATTTGGTGACGTAATTTACGTACAGTATATAGTAGTGCATTTTGCTGTAGCCTTTTTCCCGGTCCTCCCTCCCCATCATTTGTCACTGTACAGGTCACCTTCCGATATAACGCGGGGGAAAGTATGTCACCCGACAACCGCGCTATATCGGGTTTCTACTGTATTGACAATCAGAACATCCAAGATTTCATTAAACTATCTCTTGAACCCCAAAACTGGATCTACATCTGCTCGTCTCCTAGTGGTGGTGCGCTGCCCAACAAGAGCAATAGTTTCTTGTAAGAGGTTGTTGAAAAAATAAGACCTCAAGTTATTTAAGTAGGCTGTTGAGTACTTCGGCTTGCTGAGCGTAAGGCCGTGGTCCATGGTTGTTTTGTGCAAACGTTTCGGCCGTGCCTTCGATGGCGATCTCCAGGGCAGAAGTCTGCAAAACACTGACAAAGGTTTCGTAGTCAGTGACCACTGAATTGTGGTTAGGGCTAGTGGCCATGAGTAGGACACCAAAAGTTTATAAATATGAGTTTATTACAAAACCTTTGTCAGCGTTTTGGAGCCTTCTGCACTGAAGATGCCAAAGGTTTTGTAGTCGGTGACCATTGAACTGTGGTTAAGGCTAGTGGCGGTGAGTAGGACACTCATATTTATAAACTTTTGGTGTCCTACTCATGGCCACTAGCCCTAACCACAATTCAGTGGTCACTGACTACGAAACCTTTGTCAGTGTTTTGCAGACTTCTGCCCTGGAGATCGCCGTCAAAGGCACGACCGAAACGTTTGGACAAAACAACCATGGACCACGGACTTACAGTCCGGCAAGCTGAAGTACTCATATCATTGAAGCCTGCTATGAAAGCCTCGGACAGAATTTATTTAAGTGTTGTTTGATGAAATTTACTTCTGAGAAATATCAAGAATAATCAAGTGAGAAATAAGAAATATCTGTGAGAGATATTATTTAATATTGGAATTATATTGCCAAATACAGTTAGACAACACGTTGATTAGAAAAGACTTTATTCATCGAACTGACCTTGCTAGAATACATACATCCGTTATAACAATAATAATACGCGCATGCGTATTGTACATACATTGTTTAACCATATTTAAATTGTACATATGATATATTTGACATTCCCCCTCAATTGAAATACCCATATAATTTAAATACCCTTAATTTACATTTGGAACAGTTTTGGTATGAGTACAGTTGATAAATATACTTAAATAAAAAAAATAAATGCAAAATTGAAAATTTTTGGTATCTGAAAACTATTTTATGTTGAGTTTTCCGAAAAACTTTGCAAACTTTATATTATTTAAGGATTTTGTGAAAATATCAGCTAAATTATCTTGGGTTTTTATGTACTCTAATTCAATAAGTTTTTTGTGTATAAGATCCTTAATATAGTGATATTTAATGTCTATATGTCTAGTACGTCTGCTATTCTCATAGCTTTCACACATGTTAAGTGCACTTTGGTTGTCTACATAAATTAAAGGAATTAAGACATTGCACTTCAAGTTCACAAGTATGCGTCGAAAGTATACCAAATCCATTGCTGCCATTGCATATGCTATGTATTCCGCTTCAGCTGTTGACTGGGATACGCATGTTTGTTTCTTTGTAAACCAGGATGTAGGGTTGTTACAATGATATATTATACATCCACTTGTACTCTTTCTGCTGGTGATGTCTCCTGCCCAATCTGCATCTGAATATGTGATTAATCCAGTATCTTGATTTTTATGAAATGTGAGATTCAAATGCTTGGTACCGTTTAAGTACCTCAATACCCTCTTCGCAGCAATCCAGAGTTGTTTAGTGGGTTTATCAAGATATCTACTTAAGACAGATGTAGCGTAAGCGATGTCTGGTCTACTTACAATTGATATGTAGATAAGTGAACCAAGGACTTCTCTGTAAGGTAAGTTTTTGTCCACTGGTAGAGATAAGTCAACCTGGAAATTGTGTTCCATAGGTGTATCCATCGGTTTTCCATTTTCCAGACCAAATCTTGAGATTACTTTTTGTATGAATTCCTTTTGAGAAATGGTGATCTGCTCTTTATTTACATTGATTTCTGTGCCCAGAAAGTTGTTGATGATTCCTAATTCTTTTGCGTTGAACTCCTTTTTAAGGAACTCGATGATTTTTAGACATTCGCTCTTGTCACCTGTGATGATTATATCATCAACCCATATAATAAGGTAAGCATTTTTACCCAAGTACAAACAAAAGTCATTCTGAGATCTGATTAGACCATGATGTTGCACAGCCTCGTTAAACCTTTCATTCCATTTTCTGGGTGAAGAGCGAAGACTGTATAAGCTTTTCATGAGTTTTAGAGCATTCATTGGACATTTTACTCCTTTGGGTGGTTTTATATAAACTTCAGTGTCTAGCTTGCCATTTAGGAATGCTGTAGGGATATCAAGTTGTTTAATTTCCCATCCATTTTGCAGTGCTACAGACAGTAAGATTCTGATGGTGGAAAGTTGAGCGACTGGTGCATAAATGTTGGAGGACACTTCTTCTTGAAATCCTTTTGCTACTAGACGAGCTTTCTTAGTGCCATCAGGCTTGATTTTGAAAAGCCACATTGTGTCAATAGCTTTGATGCCTTTGGGTAGATTTGTTGCCTTCCAAGTTTGATGTTTTTCGAGGGCACTTATTTCCTTTTGTATCGCTTCTTCCCAACCATCTCTAGTACATATGGCATCTTCATAAGAGATTGGTACTCCTGCACAAAGACAGTACACTAAGTGCATCTCATCTTCATTTTGACTAAAACTTTCATTATAATCCTTGTACAGTATATAATCTTTAAATTTCTCTGGAACAGTTTTAATTCTTTCACTTCTACGCAGTGATGTTTGATCACCCTGTTGGACAGTATCGCTTAGACTGCTGTCTCTATGTGCAGGTGAGGTGCCAGTGACATTTTGAACCTGGATGTCTCCTTCGCTCATACTTTGATGCTCTTTATCACCCTGACTGTCACCTCCAATTACCATTTGTGGGATATCTTCTAAGGCTTTCTGACTAGTATAGTTGATGTTAATTTCATCAAAGGTAACATCCCTTGAGATTATAATTTCACTTGTTTTGGGTACCCATAGTCTATACGCATTTTTAGCATAGCCTACCATAATGCATTCAACTGATCTTGTTTCTAGCTTGTCTGCTGGAACAGGCAGTTTATATGCCCAAGCCTTTGAACCAAAAACCCTCAACTTGTCATAATTGACTTTACCTAGGTAGACTTCAGTGGGTACCTTATTTTCCTTCAGGGCAACTGTTGGAGAGCAGTTCAGTTGGTATGCAGCACAACATATTGCTTCACCCCACAAGAACTTAGGCAAATTTGTTTCAGCGAATAGTGTTCGTACTCTACTCATTAGAGTGAAATTGATTCTTTCGCTAACTCCATTCTGCTGCTGTGTATGTGGTAAAGTGTATTCGTTGACTATTCCTTTTTGTATACACAAATTTTTAAACACGTGATGAGTACTCTCCACCACAGTCTGACCTGATTCTTGAAGAGTAATATCCTCTGGCCTTTAACTCTTGGACATAATTCATAATATTTCTTTCTGCTTCATTTTTGTGTTTTAAAAGGAACACCTGGGTAAAATGTGAATAGTCATCGATAATTGTTTGATAATATTTTTCACCTTTCATGGTGTGTATTTTAAAAGGACCAGCCAAGTCACTGTGAATGAGTTCTCCAATTCTGTGTGACCTTGGTAGGGGTACATCCTTAAAAGGCTTTCGTTTTGCTTTACCTTGGTTGCAGGGACTGCATACTCCAAAATTGTGTGGAAAATTTAGTGATCCAAGACCTTGAGCATTGAGATGTCCAAGTCTTCAGTGCCATAGTAGATCCTTACTTAATGAAATGCAACAAGTTTCACTCATCGAAGGGTGTGCTATTGAAAATTGAGCCACATACAAATTTCCTTCGGATTCACATTTCATTTGCAATTTGTTATTTGAGATAGTAACTGATTTTCCACCACTATTGAATTGAACATCAAATCCCTTTGAACTCATTCTTTTCACTGATAAGAGATTGTAGGGAAACTCAGGTACAATAATAGCAGGTATCTTTATGAAAACATAACTGTTATTTTTATTGTTCAACACTTTCAAGCGAATTATACCTCTTTTTGTACCTTTTATAGTGCTACCATTTGCTATTTTTATTTCCATTTTATTCTCCATTTCTTCAACATTTTCCATGAGATTTTCCAAATTTTCTGATACCCAATGATTTGTGGCACCACTATCTAAAATGAATTTAACGGATCGAGTATTTCCTAGTAATTCTGAGGATAAAGCGCCATTTTTCTCAATATTTTCAGCGGAAAGGAAATAAAATTCTTCTTCTTTATCATCTTCGCTCTGTGCAACATTTGACGTATGTCTTGTCATCTTGCCTCTTCCATGTCCTCGAGAGTTTCCTCTCCCTCTCTTACCACGATATCCATGGCCGCGATATGACATCTGAGGCGTCTGTTGAGTTTGCACATCCTTGTTTGATGGACACTCATTTTTGAAATGTCCTTTGCCTCTACATGTGTGACATATTACATTTTCGTACCTCATCTGTGAGCTATTCTTATATTCACCTGGAGAGTAGAAAGATCAGTTACCGTCGTTATCAACCTTATCACCTGCATTGGAGTTCTCTTTGTTTTTGAGTTCAGTATCCAATAACCTTGTTTTTACATCAGAATACGAATATACTGTCGCGTCTTTATTCATTATCGTTTCTATCGATGTAATGACGCTCTCAAAGCTTTCCGGCATTGTCAGAAGAAGGTAACACGTTTTGTCGGTATCATCGGTTGCAACTTTGCTTATGCCATCGAGTTCTTTTATGAGTTTTTCGAATTTAGTGAAATGATCTTGTAATTCGCCATTGACGAATTTCATTTTCAATAGCTTTCGCATTATAAACATCTTAGATAATGCGCTTTTTCTCTGGAAGACATTTTCCAGATTTGCAATCATTTCTTTGGCGCTTTGTGCACTCTCTGTGTATTTAATATACTTTTCTGATATTGACTGTGCGATGATGCATTGAGCTTTTACGTCTTTAGCTTGGAAACTGGTCAAATCTGCACCTGTGAGTGCTGCGATTCTGTGCCTGTTTTATCTAATGCTACGAGTGCACCCTCTTTATTCAGAACAAGACGTATTCTATATTTCCAAGTGGAAAAATTATCTGCCTTTAGCAGGGGAAAGGGAACCGTAGACGTAGCCATTTTAGGTTAAGCATGTGAACTCTTTCACTTTGAGCCTGTATATATTGTATTGAGACTAGTACGAGCGTCTCGTTATTTTCACACAATGTAAGCCTATTCGTTGCTATGAACGGGTATGTTCCCCTGTCTTTACTCTCTTAGGTCATTTTAATTTATTTAATTATTTAAATATCTGAGATATTTGGAGTTGTGGGATATATTGATTTAATTAACTAATATTAACTTATCTCTCTAAAAAATATCAGTGTTAGTGTACTTGAAACTTAAATAATTAATGTGTTATTCTGTAATTTCGTTCAACCCTATTATACCTTGAAGAGAATTATGTATAATTTTGTATTCTTACGCTCTCTCTTTGGTGTCGGAGAATTCCGCTATAAGCGCTGTAGTACCGGAGCAACGAAACTTAGAGGTTATTTCACTGTTTATGTTAACCAATTATTCTATACTTAGTCAGTTACTTTTTATTCCCAACTCATTAAATCATACTCCAAATGACAAGATTTTGCAACTATACAAAGGTTCTTTATTTGTTTACTTCTTTAACATTGAATAAGATATGTTCTAACTGACATACACATGGGCTATAGATTGCGTGAATCGATTATTAATCAGTCCGATACTTTATTTAGATTCGGTTATATAATGTGTTTTAATTTGTAATTAACTTAATTCAGGGTGTGAAGGTTCTTGTAACTGTGGGGAAGATTAAAAATACATAGATAAGAATGCAAGATTTACAGATTTGAAGTGTTGTGTAGTTAATATGATTTATACAATAATAATTTACCAGACTATAACGAAGTGAATCTGGTAGGCGGTTGTTTGATAATTTTACTGTCCTGAATGATTATGTCGTACGATATTCTTTCTTTGGTTTACTAAAATGTAATTCTTGTCCTGTCCACCTCGGAAATACAGCTCTTTGGATTGATTTACAGCCCGATTGATGTTCCTTCTGCAATTCCTGGATCCAAATACGTTCTTCTCTCGGTTGAAGCAATTATTGATGTTCCGTGTATTTGAAAGGTTATAAGTTCTCGTGTAGTGTATATTATTAGTTGTGATACAGTTAACTCTTTCTATTTGGTTTAATATATCATCAATTCCTTTCGGATATGGGACAATTCAAGTCCTTCTTTGTAGAACCCAGTTATTTATTTTCTATTGTGATTTCATACTATAGTTTTGTTTGGTTAAACTGTACTGGCAAGATTCAAGAATATTATCTTTAGTATTTTGTTTATTATAAGTGTGTCAAATATTTTAGAATATTCCGATTATATGAGATATTTACTAGATTTTTAATCTCATCACATTCAGATCATAAAAAGCAATAATTGAAAATCAACAACTTCTTCATTTCCTGTAGTCCATAGCAACCCAGAATTTTTCTTCCTTCTACATGTTTTGTATATAGTGTTTATTTCATATATTTTTTGTCTATTCCTTATTAATTTGCTATCATATCGGAATATAACTTTACCGATAGTTGGTTTATTATTTTCTACACATATTCTGCTGGTTTTTTGATATGAGCCTGTTTCTTTTATATTTACTACCTTTTCGATATTAAATGTTATCAATCGATATCATGGCATTGTGGCATTATCATAATTTGTATAAATTGATATGGTTTATTATATATCATTACTAATTTAATGTTTTTTCCTAGCTCTTCAAACCGAATTCATTAATTATTATTAATTTATGTACCTAACCTTTATGTTATGAGTGGTTATATAGTGTTTTTGGCTGTTAGGCCTTTTATTGTAAACGGACCTACCTGTGTTTATAACTGGTAAACATCTATAGCCCTTTTACATAAATTCATACATATAATCAAATCTTAACTATTAACATTTACATAAACAATTATTTTTTCCATATCTAATGACAATTTTATCTTGACCTATGGATCACATATAAGAAAATTCAAATCTATTAACGCTAACTAGCTGCTTCACACATCATTATACAACAGTAATTGAATAATACATCTTGTTTCATTACCTTTCATTAACTCAACAAGTAATTGGTATAACATAACATAAACTTTATCATAACATTCGTTGTCACAAAATAATATCATTTAACTCAAAATCCTTACTTGCTATTGCTATTGTTTCATTTTTGTTTACTTTCATGGTCATTTACTTTGACAATTTCTGTACTATTCTACTTCTTACACTTCTCATTAGTATCACATTGATTTACTTTTCACTGAACATAAATCATTAACTATTATCTAACTTACAGGTTTGTTTATTCTCGTTATTTCTACCTTGCATCCTTATTTATCTTTATCTATAATTATAAATGTAATTATTAGACTTTTGTTTTATCATGAGGTTAGATATTGACTTGTTTATTATTTTGTTAACATAATTTTTATGTAACATGGATGCCAGCATTTCTGTTGTGTTACAATATAAACAAACTTTTCTCTGTAAATAATTCCGACGTAATTACAACTAACACGTCTATATATCTCCAAATTACTAGTGTCGGCCCATAACCTGTGAGAGATATTATTTAATATTGGAATTATATTGCCAAATACAGTTAGACAACACGTTGATTAGAAAAGACTTTATTCATCGAACTGACCTTGCTAGAATACATACATCCGTTATAACAATAATAATACGCGCATGCGTATTGTACATACATTGTTTAACCATATTTAAATTGTACATATGATATATTTGACAATATCAAGTGATTTTGTCTGCAGAATATTAAACAGATGACCAGTTTTTGAATAACTGTGAAGAAATGCAGTTTCAAAAGACTGAAGAAAACTAATGAAACCCCTAACTTTAAGAATTGTATCATTTTCCCATTCGCTTTCATTGTCCACTATTGCCTAAAAACAATTTATGATGTCAAGCCTTTAATGACGCACAGTTTCAACCAGTCTATCATTGAAAATCTGTCAAGTGGGTGGCATGGATGTTAGCCTTTTATGGACAATTGCATGAGTTCTGGAAGAAGACGGAGAAAAAAATAAAACAAGACCGCCCTAAGTGTAGATAAAAATCTGACATTCCAAGATAAAACTTACAGAATGTGTTAAGATGAGATGTAATGCGTGGGCAAAACAATGCACAAAAATTGGAGACAGAAAATGAGCTCTAACTCGTTGTTGAGTACCACACAACGCTCCAGACATAACTGAAGCCCCACGGTGGACAAATAATTTTCAAACAACATACTAACCTTTCTATAACTTCAATGACATGCTCATAAAGTGCTCTAGTGGGATGGTTGGGACTGACATAAGAAAAATCTTTCCTGCACTGTACCACTCTCATCTACATGTACCTAAATATCGTGGTTAACTGAGACTTTTTTGAGGAGTCAGACATTTTATTTATCATTATCGCAATGAAATCAGTTGCATTTATTTAATTTTTTATTTGATTAAATACCACATCTTTCATGGCATTAAGTCATTTTGTATTGAACTAGAAAAACTAGTGAAAACGGTAGCATCATCTAAGTGTTGACCTTATAATGGGTTGTACGTAGAAAGCAAAGGTTCCCTATAGTTACCTCAATTGTTAGATGATTACGATTCATCATGATCTTTGTTGGGAAATATAATTGAAACATTTAAGGATGAGTTAGTTCTTTGACACTCTTTCATTATGCCTAGTAATTTCTGTTTATCATTGTGTATCAAGCTGGGTGTCTATTTGAGATTTACCGAATTATTTAAACATCAGAAAAATTCTGACATGACCTGATTTTTTATGACTGTTGCTAGCATTAATCATATTGTTGTGGTCTGTGTAACCTTTATTGAACCAAACATTGTAATGTCATTCAGATTGGCGAAAGAAATACAAGGCCAGCAAAATAAAGAGGAACTAGATGCACATCCACATAGCCAAGAATATTCTTATAATAAAAGGTATTAAAATATCTTGTTACCTGGGTTTTGTTCAACTTTTTGATTAGGGTACTTAACTCAGGCTGTGGTTGTAGACACGTTGCGATTTCTTTTTTCTCTTCACACGAACGCATTCCAAACGGTTTTTGTAGAAGGGAATGAATAGCACAGTCTACTGTGATGTAGAAGCTGCTGAAACACTCATAATCGATGGACTGAGACTTCACAGATATAAACAGACACGCACCGGCACTTGCCTTGGCTTGACACAACCCAAAAGCTAACCTCATATAGCGACAACCAAAACAATAAACAAAGGGAAAAATGGCTGCATTTTCAACGAGCCGGGACACTGCTAGCATACCTACCAGTTTAAAGCACTACTAAATAGTTTTGTGTCTCTGAGAGCCAGGTTCAGAGCGGCTTAGCATTCTACATAGGTATCAGTAAACCATAGATTAGGTTAGATTGTTATAAGTTTGAATATTTTTAATTGAAGCCTAATGTAAAAAAGGCTAAATAATGAAAGCATAGTTATGAAATCGTAAATAAATGCTAAGATTTTCGAAATTATCGCCAACTCATAGGTAGTCCACCCAAGTACTTCTTGAAGTGACTGCCTTTGGGACGGAGTGGTCAGTCAGCTGTTAAAACAGCAGACAGAACTATAAGAGAAGTGATATTAATGACTTTGATGAAATCATGTCATCGATACCATTTTGACTGAAAGGTTGGTGACAAATGCCCCACCGATTTTCAAAAGAGGAGAGATAAGAAGATGTGTGAAACAGTTTTTGGTGACAACAATAATGTTGGTTATGTAATCATTTATTTACTTTTGCCTGATTTTCTTTGGACAAACACTTCTTGCATTGCTCATTCTGATGATTGAAAACTACTGTGTGTAATTGAAAACTACTTTTTCAGAGGTCTTATTTTTTATTGACTTTGGAAGTCACTTTGGGGGTTGTTTGTAACATCTCTCTCAGTGCTTGGCAGTCCTCTTTTTTCTCTTCTGTGTCTCTGGTTTACTGTTTTTACTGTGAGTGAGTGTGTGTGTGTGTGTGTGTATATCTTGCTCCCAATCGAGCACAGTATACATTGGACAGGTACTGATCACTCTTCTGTAATTCCAGAGTGTAGATGTTCTCAGTGGCAGCTCCAGCATTTTGAAGTTGGAAGTTGGAGCGGGGTTGGCAGAGGGTGAGCCAGAATATGTGGGTGGGCCACAGCATAAGAATTTTGTGAATGGATATTGTTACAACACAAATAAGCCACCCCAATACCAGGGATAAAAAGATGAATCGGAATATAAAAAAGTAATTCGTATAAAATAAAATGTTTAATATAAAGAAAATAAAATGACGATGACACGACGAATGATGACATGACCTAACCCAAGTGATTGACCAAAATAAGAAGAAGCAAAAGAAGAAGGGAACAACAAAAACAAACAAGAATAAAACCAAATAAGAAAGTGATTGACCAAAATAAGAAGAACCAAAAGAAGAAGGGAACAACAGAAACAAACAAGAATAAAACCAAATAAGAAAGTGATTGACGAAAATAAGAAGAACCAAAAGAAGAAGGGAACAACAAAACTAAACAAGAATAAAACCAAATAAGAAAGTAGATAACTCCATACAACCAAATGAAATAGAACCAAATGAAGAAGGGAAAAAACCGAAACCAAACAAAAATGAAACAAATTGAAGGAATTGAATGACTCAATGCAACATAATAAAATAAACCCAAAGGAGAAGGTGGAAAACCAAGCTATAAATGAAATACACTGAAAGTGAAGAAGGAGAAAAAAGGAAAAAGAAACAAACCAACGATAAAGGGAAATAAAATGAAATCAAGTGATAAGGCACAAACAAGTAATATAGAATACAAGCAGGAGAAATGGTACACTCAAATGTAATATTGGAAACGAAACCAATAACTAACCTAAGTAAATAATAAATATTATTATCAATTAATTGATAAAGGTAACTGATACGTGATGAAACCCAATTAAATACTATTAGAAATAAAAATACACTAACCCACAAATTAGAGTTAGATGTAATGATGAAATCGATAGAGACATAAACTTGTTAATATTATTAATGATATTTGTAATGAAAGAGATAGTAAGGTAGTGAGAAAATAAACTTTAGTAAATAAGAAAGAGAAAGTAATTACAGGGATTACCCATTTAGAAACACTTAAAATAAAAACATTTAAGGAGTGCAAAAGTGGAAGTGTAAAAACCCCAAAGTAAAGTGATAAAAAAAAAACACTAAATAAATTATAATAAACAATAGATAATTTAAAAGTAAAGGTAATGAATAAATAAGAATAGTGTATGAAAAATAGTGAAGGATAGAAAAAACACTTAGTAAATCAATAAGAAACACTAAATGATTAATGGTGAACTATATTAGTAATTAACTATTTAGAATTAATATTAGGCAATTACCTGTATTAACTTCCGTCTTGTGACTTATTTGGTTTTTCCTTAAAACGACACGTTTCGAGGATAAATCCTCATCATCAGCTTTCAATACTATAAAAACATCAAATTCACCCAAAAGGGGTCGTCAACTAGTTAAAACACACAAAAAACACAAAAACACCACACATAATTTAACATCAACACAGTCTCGGCACAGTCCGATGCACATCGTCTCGTTGCCAATGACCAATTGTTGCACTTTGTCTTATATGACCGTTATCATTGCCCGCTGACCCATCGATATCGATGGCCGTGTTGTACAGCAGATTCGATCGAAATGAAACTTCGTCATTAAGTAGCTGGTCCGTTTGTAACTTAGAAGCCTTGTATATCTCATATTCCTCCACAGTGTTCATGTATGCACCTTTTTTACAATTATGAAGCAGTTTAAAGTTTGTGTGGAAGTCTGAGTACTTATGATTATACAGCATTAAATGCTGAGCGTAACTGGATCTTGTTTTCGAGATATCAGTATTGGGCAGGCGTTCTTTAAAACGTTCGGCTGACGGCCTGCCCGTTTGTCCTATATAAAATTTGTCACAGTCATTGCATTCAAGCTTGTACACTCCAGTTTTCTCTTCAGCCGGGATATGAGTTCTTTGTCCCAAACGTTTTTTGATGTTATTTGTGGTTTTGAAGGCCACTGTTATTTTACGTTTTTTTAGCTCATCCTTTACAATGACTGGTAGTACATTTGTGTACTCAGTTACTATAAACTTAGTATCTTCTTTAGATGGGCCGGTTAATCTGCTTTTACTATTGATTTTTACCGAGTGTTTTCTTATAAGCTTGTCTACGATTCCACTGTTATACCCATTAGCGATAGCTATACTTTTTATTATATTAGTCTCTTCCACTCTGTCTTTTTGCTCAAGGGGAATAGCAAGCATTCTATGAATGAACGCGTTGAAGGCTGCCATTTTACCCTAGAAATGGAGAATAATAACTGCTTGAACTTTCTTGATCTCACTATCAGCAAATATAATGACCGTTTTAGATTCAAAATTTATAGAAAGCCCACCACCACAAATATTACTATTCATGCTGATTCGTACCATCCATATTCCCAAAAAATGGCAGCCTTCTACGCGTTCGTTCATAGAATGCTTGCTATTCCCCTTGAGCAAAAAGACAGAGTGGAAGAGACTAATATAATAAAAAGTATAGCTATCGCTAATGGGTATAACAGTGGAATCCTAGACAAGCTTATAAGAAAACACTCGGTAAAAATCAATAGTAAAAGCAGATTAACCGGCCCATCTAAAGAAGATACTAAGTTTATAGTAACTGAGTACACAAATGTACTACCAGTCATTGTAAAGGATGAGCTAAAAAAACGTAAAATAACAGTGGCCTTCAAAACCACAAATAACATCAAAAAACGTTTGGGACAAAGAACTCATATCCCGGCTGAAGAGAAAACTGGAGTGTACAAGCTTGAATGTGATGACTGTGACAAATTTTATATAAGACAAACGGGCAGGCCGTCAGCCGAACGTTTTAAAGAACACCTGCCCAATACTGATATCTCGAAAACAAGATCCAGTTACGCTCAGCATTTAATGCTGTATAATCATAAGTACTCAGACTTCCACACAAACTTTAAACTGCTTCATAATTGTAAAAAAGGTGCATACATGAACGCTGTGGAGGAATATGAGATATACAAGGCTTCTAAGTTACAAACGGACCAGCTACTTAATGACAAAGTTTCGTTCCGATCGAATCTGCTGTACAACACGGCCATCGATATCGATGGGTCAGCGGGCAATGATAACGGTCGTATAAGACAAAGTGCAACAGTTGGTCATTGGCAACGAGACGATGCGCATCGGACTGTGCCGAGACTGTGTCGATGTTAAGTTATGTGTGGTGTTTTTGTGTTTTTTGTGTGTTATAACTAGTTGACGACCCCTTTTGGGTGAATTTGATGTTTTTATAGTATTGAAAGCTGATGATGAGGATTTATCCTCGAAACGCGTCGTTTTAAGGAAAAACCAAATAAGTCACAAGACGGAAGTTAATACAGGTAATTGCCTAATATTAATTCTAAATAGTTAGTAACGTGACTTGGAGACAATTAAAACAAAATGAATTAGTAATTAAGAATGTTGTTAAGAATAGTATTAGATGTAAACAATTAATTAAGAAGTAATGAACACTGAAGAGTGATGATAACAGTATTAATTAAAAAAAGAATCTTATTGTTAAGTTTAATTGAATACAATTGTAGTTAAAAGGGAGAATCCCATGAAAGAGGAAACAGATAGTGTTACCATGGAGTGAAGGTAAAGATTATGTAAAAAAATAAGAAGTTAAAAACAAAATCAATAAACACCCCATGTTATAAGGGATAATTATTTAAGTCAGTTCAAAAGGTGTGATGTTGTTTAACACCCAAAAAATAGTATAAAAGGAAATGAATTGTAAACTAACACTACATAATAATTGTTAAATAATTGTTTAATCAAATTTATGAATAGGATATGGCTGGAGGAATTGTACAGACCATAGGCCTAGATGTTATATTTTATGTGATAAAAAATAATAAGTAATAGCCATATTGTTAGCAATGGTAAGTTAAATAAACATGCAGAACTTAGAAAACGAGAAAATCAGTTGGTAAATAATTAGCAATCCATGATGTGTAAATTAATAGTAACATACAAATAACACAAAAACAGATCCAAAACACATCAACAAATAACACAACAATTATAATAACAAAACAAAACTCATTAGGTTAAAATGAAATGTAATTTGTAGGAAATAAGTAAATATAAGCAAAGGCTACTTAGGCCTAGGAAATGCCCAACTGTCAAAAACAAAACTACAATTGTAACAAGTTAACAAAGAAATTAACAAATCCAAGGCGAATAGCCAACCAAGGATAATTAGTAAATCTTATTAAAAGCAAAATGTTAGAATAAGGACTTAAATTAAAAAAGGAATGTAATTAACAAATGTTAACATAATTGTACAAAAGTTAATATCTTGTAGAATCCAACCTTATGTGGTATCAAAACAATCTTTGAAAGGAAATAATAACAGTAGTGATAATATTTAATATGTAGGGAGGAAGACCGAAGAATATAAGCAATCAGAAGATATACAAAGATTTTGAAAAAGAATTCAAATTTGATAACAATGGTAATAAACCAAGATTAACCAATCAGAATTAGCATGTAACCATGACAACAGACGTTGGTTACGAATTTTTCCGTTAATTTATAGTACTCTCAAAGTGACGCTCGTCAAGATTAGACGCCAAATATTGAATGACCTAAATTTTCATTTTTAAAGGTATAAAAGTAATCTAAATTCAAAAATATGAACCAGCAAGAAGAAGACGAAAGACCATAACATTTAACAGATGCCAAGGACCATTTTACACGAGAATTAAATGAAAAAATCGTCTACATCTAACATGAAAAGGACGCAAGAAATACTTAAGCCCCAAGATTATTGAAAATTGATGACTAATGCAGCCCAAATACCTTTTTGACTGACGAATGTTAATACCAAGTTGTCTGATTTGATAAGTATAATTGAATTACCCAAATTCCAGGAATAAACTCACTTTAAATATTTCTCACAGTAAATTGAACTCTCACTATAAACCGTATATTCTCTTTCAAAGATTAATTAAGAAAAATTTAACACTGAAAATTTGTTAACTTAAGAATATAACCTATTGATCGAATACGAACTTTAGAAACACACTTAACTACACTACAGAACAAATTATAACCAAACACATTATTATTTAAGTACAAATAATGTAACGTAATGTACTTTTTATTGTAATCATGATTAATATTTGTCTTGTAATCAGAAGAACTCCAGATTTTGAACGAGTACAATTGTAAACTAACAAAACAGTAGCTTCTTGGATTTTGTTGTCCATGACGTGTCCGTTACTTAACTAAATAAGTGATATTTAGTAAAACAGTAGCCATACTGGACTGAATATCTCGTTACAAAATCGATTTTGTCAACCTGAGAGAAATTGTTTCATAATTAATGTCGGTGCAAATTTATTAATAAACTAGTATAATTTTCTTGTCAGACTGAACATTACAAATCAATAATTAAAGTAACTAGTACAGAGTGTAATCATCGTTTTTATTTTATAGGGAGTGTATTGTATAATTTGTGCTTGTTAACGAACAACTAGATTTGACGGCCAGCGCTCACGCTGCAATTCAACAAACTACCTGCTCGATTCAAGAGGTTGAACAGGCGGGAATAAATTTGAATGCCCCGGCCGTCATCGCTGAGAAAACCTTTTTAACACATCATTTAATAAGTTTAATTGTTTTCAATAAACAATTTGGCGCCACCCGGGATTCACAAAACCCTATTTAATAACAGGTAAGGTTACTACTGCGTTGTACTGGTAATTAAAACATCGCTACAGACTTCGTTAACGCAAGGATTGAAGTAACGACACCAGTGTGAGGCGAACACACTAAATACACGTCGTTTTACAGAGACAACTACAGCTATATCGTTAGTTTGGCGACCAACTGGTGAGGCTAGAACAGAAGACTAGCGGCGATTATGAAACATTCCATGGTTACAAGATATCAAGCAAAGAAAGGAACTGAAGGTACCGACCAAGAAGAAATGGAAGAGAGTGAAGAAATGTTCGGGGAGGATACCCAAGAGGACCAACCAGAAAATCCAACCCAACCAGAACCGGAAGTAGAGGTAACAGTCGGGGACCAACCATGCAAACCCACTCAGAAAGAGGACCTGAGCATGGAGGAGATGTTGAGGATTCTTATGGAAAGAAATAACAAAATCCAGGAAGAGAATAAAAAATTCGATGATAAAATAGACAAAATGGAGAAAAAACAACGAAAACTCAAGGAGACAGAATGAGATATTAAGGGAAGATATTGAGACACTGAATAATAAAATTGAAAGAAATAATGAAACATTGAAGCAGCAAATAAATGAGAAAATGGAGGAACACAGTAATACCTTGCGAAAAAAACCAAGAAGCTCTACAACAGCAATTGATGGATGACATCCAAAGAAATCATGAAGAACTGAAGGGAGAATTAAGATACATACTAATAGGACATCATGAAGAAGTCAAGCAGACCAAAATGGGGATGAATAAGAAATGGGAAGAAACAATTTATCCAGCGGATCAACTCAATGAAACAATAGATAGTGGTTTCTCACAATTAAATGAAACACCAGACACCACTTCTGAAGGTAGTAAGGAGATAGAAACTAAAGGAGAATCAAATGTATTGTTTTCTGGGAATAAAAATAACCAAAACAATGAGAAAATTAAGCACATAAAAACCAATCGTAGAAGAGTAAAGAAAAATCGAAAAATTACGAAGATTAAGAAAACAAAGGAAATAGGAAAAATATATAAAAAGAAACTACTAAAAACAAGAGAAGAAGTGGAGATGATGAAACATGGACTAATTGATGTGTTTAATTTACCCCTTACCGACCAAAGCAAATTAATGAAATATAAGGATTGTAGGAGGACCTTAAAAGCAATTATAGAGGGAATTCACAACAAACCAGCGGAGGAAAATTTCAGCAAATCGATAAGAAAATGGAAATTACCCAAATTTGAAAGGACTCGCAACAAAACAGGGTGTCACAAATTAAGGAGGTCTCTAAAACACCGGAGCACACCAGAATTGGAAATGCAAAATAAAAAATCAATAATGACATTAATGAGGGAAGTACAATTAACTTCGTTGATTAATCAACAATGTAATATAGCGGATGACGTAGGCATGGAGACAAATGAACACATGATATTAGAAGAATTATGGTACGAGATAGAATACCTATGTCACATGGACAGTAATAGTTCTACACACCAAGGTTATCCGAACCACAAGTGCAGAGGAAATGATGGACCATGGGTAAACAAAGTGAAGATGAACACAGAGAAAAGGGGCTAATCTTCGAATTACCGACTAAGCCAACCAATGGAAAAGGAAGAAAAGAAAGAGAAATACCAAAATTCAAAAAATTTATGTAAGAACAACTTACATAAAAATTTCGATGACTTATGAGGCCTAAAATAAAATAAGAAAAGAAGGAATAAGTTACAAAAATTCCTACAAAGTAAGATCACCTTACAATAAAGTATAAAATGACATATTGTAACGTCACAAAACGTTCCATAAAGAAAATTAATTGAAAAGTAATTTATTATAAGAAGAAGGTGAAACGAACAGTATCGAACCCAAGTAATCCAAAAAATGTAATATTGTCCAATAGTTATTATCATTAACATGTAAAAACGACAAAGACTTTGACCAAGACCCAAACCCCATATATTGTTTAAGTGAAGAACAGAATAAAACTGATATTGTTTAATAAGAGAAACAAATAATCTCAGAAATTACCAAAATGAGGTCATGAAATGTTAGAAATGTAACTCTGAATAGAGCATAAAAACCAATTTGTTGTGCAATAATAGACAAGATCTATTACAATACTTTATAATCTATATAAAATAGATGTATTAAATGATTTAAACACATCATTAAATAGGATGTGAATTAAAATAAAAAATATGTAAAGTTATAACAGAAAATCAAAGTTTTAGAGTTGAGACCAATCACTCAGATTTTATGTGAAAATTAATTATTATAAAATTAAGAAAAAACTAGATGTAAATGTCAATTA
Source organism: Magicicada septendecula (assembly GCA_034769895.1). Taxonomy (NCBI): domain Eukaryota; kingdom Metazoa; phylum Arthropoda; class Insecta; order Hemiptera; family Cicadidae; genus Magicicada; species Magicicada septendecula. The sequence goes on along the minus strand of CM068368.1, from coordinate 746,375,093 downwards.
GACAAAGACAAACAAATTACTTCAAATAGAGAAAGCTGTAAATTGATAGAAGTCAATGAAAATAATCAAAACCGGTGTTAAACTGAAAACATGTGGTGAACATGTAAAATTGTAAAATTTATGACTTTAATGTTATCAAAATGCAACAAACTTGTATTTTAAAGTTGAAACACAATATAAATTAACTATACCTATAAATATGACCACCTAAAATACTTCAACAGCCAAGTTATATAAATAGTTACATAGACCATGTTAGGCTGAGATCAAAAAACAGCCACAAAAATAGTCATATTTGACAAATTAATTGTTTAATATTAGAAAGAATATAGAAAAAGATACAATTCTATAATGTACAATGGAAAAACACTTGCTCAATTGAAGACAAGCTTAATTCATAGAGAATTTTTAAATATAAAAGTGAAAATGTCACACCCATGGAATAGCTCATCTGTACAAAGACAGTGAGATGCTAAGTGAAATTACAATAAAATTAAAATGTATTAGGAGAAACCAGGTATTCCCAAAGATAAACAATATAACAAACTCTAAGTGAATACCCAAAAAATCCCATAAATAATACCAAAAAAGACAAATTACTATTAAAAACAGTGACAAAAAACTAGGCCATATGTCATGCCTACAGAAAAATGAAATTATTTATATGTTATGTGCTTTAATATTTGTTTGTTTTATTATATAAAGCTAATTATGTTATGTATTAATGTTATAGCAAGAGCCAAGGATCTTAATAACTTGTTATTAATAAGAAACTTAGAATTTTGTGTAAACACTATAAGGTAAGAAATGTATTTTATGTTAATTTATTAGATTTAATTTATTTAAAACCAATCATGAATGGTATCATTTTATTCAGTTGAAAGCAGAGAATCTAAAAATAATAGTGACATGCAGATTGTAGGTAGTTCTGTAAAATTGTTTAACAAATACCAGAATAATTTCAGTAATATCCTTTAGTAGGAAGAACAAGAAGTTTTTGTTCTAAAGCGTCAAGAAAATGTTACTCAAAAATACCGGAAGTCATGAATAAAAATTAAAACAATGCACCTTACAAAGAGTATATAAGCGAGACTAAAATCGACACAAAAAACACTTTATGCTTGGAACCCACAAGAGACACTTCACATGCGAATCCGAACATCTAACCCAAGGCGAACTTGAAGAAGAGGAATCCGACTCGAAAACTCAAAAAGGCTTTTCCCATACTAGACGAAAGACATACTTAACCTATAAAAGGAGTATATCGCTAATCGCTAACGTGTTTGTTGAATAGAACAACAGCACGCCAAATCTAATAGAACGTACACAGCCAAATATCCAGCGGCCCTGAAAAGGACCGATTTTAATAGAGAAAAATCAAATTTGCTGGTGTTTGCGAAAATAGACAGACTTTGACAAAATTCCAAACATATTACTGACACGAGCCTACTACATTGAGTTGAAGCTAGCGCTGAGACGGCAGTATAGCGAGGTCACGGAACGCAGACAGCTGTTCGCCACCACCAAGAATTCAAACCATAGAAACAGTACGATTTTTATTTAAATTGTGCGGAGTTTTCAAACCGTAAATTGACTTTTAAATAGTTACCAGTGAGTGAGGAACGTAAATACGAAGAGGCGCAAGATTGGAATCGTCCCCAAGAACAGTGGACGAAACAGAGAAACCCGAATCAGAAAAAGCAACAGGGAGCGTCGACATGAACGCAATAATGATGATGTTCCAAAGAATGGAAGAAACGATAAACAAAAATACTAATAACAGTGATGAAAAAACGGAGAACAAATTTGAGACGTTGATAGAATCCCTGAAGGAGGATAATAATAAAAATAGACAGGAAGATAGGGAGGATAATAATAAAAACAGACGGGAAGATAAGGAGGAGTTAGATAAAAAGATAGAATCTTTAAGGGAATATATAACCGATAAAATCGATGATAATGGAAAAAAACTGGAGGTATTTCAGGAAGAAAATAAAAAAAGTATAGAGTCCCTGAAAAAGGAAATCAGTGCAAATTATGAGACGGTAAACCAAAAAATCGACGATAGTAAAGTCAACAGTGACAGGAGGGTCGAAACTATGGCCAAACAATTAGAAAGATTGCAGGAAGGAAATAATACCCGTTTCGAAACCATAGAGGAACGAACTGTAGAGACGAAACAAGATGTTTGAACTCTCGATAATAAAGTCAGGCAAAACCAGGACGAAATAATGCAGGAGGTAGGAGAAGTCCGGAAAGACGTTAGCGAGAGAATACAAAGAACGTATGACATAGGTAATAGGTTGGACGAACAAATAAGAACCAATAAAAGTAATATACAGGAAATAGATCAGAGGGAGAAAAAGCTGCAGGAGAGATTAGAAGCGCTAAGAGACACACCGATCTTAAGTACCCATACGTGTCATAGCGAAAATAGGGAGGTAATTAACTTCCAAAATTATCGCCGGAACCCTATGGAATTTTGAGAGAGGATGGAAGAGTTCATAGAAAGGAATAGGGAAACAAGATGGGATAGAATAAGGGAAATGTTAGACGAAACATTCCGAAATACAAGGGATAATTGGTGGATAGCAGTATGACCCGAAATAACAAACCTGAATGAATTCAAACGCCAATTCAAAGAAAAATATTGGTCAGAAACGGCGCAAAACAAGGTGAGAATGGATATATTGTACGGGAAATACGACGCATCCAAGGGACAATCCCCAACATCATATTTCCTGGGAAAAATATGTTTAGCGCGAAAATTAATACCGCCAATCCCAGAAGAGTGCTTGGTAAGACAATTGGCTGGACACTATAGCTATGGCATCAAAGACGCGCAATTATACCAGCAACTCAGCAAAATTACTGACTTAGCAAAGTTATTAGAGAACTGCGAGTCTACGGGAAAGTTTCAAGACTACCAACCCCCCAGTCGTAAGATAGACTGTTACAATAGTAACAACGGGCCAAATCGGAATGGAAGCGGAAATGGTAATAATTTCAATCCGAACAACCATAACAATAACACCCCAGTAAATAACCGCAATAATAATAATCAGAGTCCGAATAACCGTAACAATCTGGGACCAAATCGAAGTAATTACTCCGAAAATCTACCATAGAAATGGTTATCTAGGAAATAATTATCGGGGCAACAATTATAGAGGAAATAATTATAATTAAGGAAATAATTATCGGAACGGAGGTAATCAAGGGGGAGGTGATAGAAGGAATCAGGAGTACAGACCCCAGGTAAACTATGCGATGGCCAATAGTCAACGACCATACCAACATAATTTACCAACTTATATGTATTACCCACAGCAAACACAAGGTAATCAAAATAATACAACAAATAACAGACTTATTAGTGGTAACCCAAAGGTCAGACAGGAACCACAAACAAGTCAGCAACCCAATGTTCCGGGAGACCGGGCAAATGAGACAAACACTCATTTAAACTAGACGCGGCAGTGAAAAAGGAAGACAGCCCTTCACTGATCCAATATTATGGGGTAACTGGACGAAAAAATAGACATGACGAAGACAGGACAATGACGTTGAGAACAAATAATTATCTCAGAGATATTAGGGAGGAATTGTTAGAAGAGAGAGATAATATAATTGAAAATAATAATAATGGGAATAATGGGGTAGTACAGATTAAGGCAGATATAAACGGAATAGATGCAACATTACTAATTCAGGGTGTCCACATTCTGGAAAGTCAGGGAAAAAAAAGTTGGTCAAGGGAAGTCAGGGAAATAAACAAGAAATCTGGAAAGTCAGGGAAATCTTCCCCGATGACAGACTTGAGGGTAATTTTTTACTCTAGTCTGCCGCAACCCGTGAAAAATCTGAAAAGTCAGGAAAATCTTCCCCGATGATGGATTTGAGGGGAATTTTGAATGCTCTAGTCTGCCGTAACCCAGACTATTGTAGCATTTTTTCCAGGTATTTTTCACAAGAAATGCACAACAATTATATATTTTTTGTTGTGCCCTTGTGTCCTTTTTTCAACCAATTTAGCTAATTCTTTTTCTATTTTCAGTTTTTTTAGGCTGCTGACTTAAACTCATTACAATGGCTAACAAGAAATGTTTGTTTAATAAACTTTGGCTGGACAGTAAAGTGTTTCCGGAATTTAGTGGTTGGTTGGACTTGGTGGTTAGTGATGCAAATTCGGCTTATTGTCAAGTGTGTCTCAAATCTTTTAAACTAAGCAATATGGGGAAACAAGCAATTGTTTCTCATGCTAAGGGACCAACTCGTGTAAAAATCATGAGAGCAAAGGCTTCCCAGCCATCAATTTCTTTTTTTACTACTCCATCTCCATTAAAAGATGTGCAGCCAACACCTTCAACTTCAACTAAAAAAGAATTATTAGTAGTGCCAGGAACAAGTCAAACAAGTTTAAAGAGTTTCAGTGTGAATGAAGATGTTACGTCAGCCGAAGCAATATGGGCTCTCCACGTCATCACTGGGAAAATGTCTCTAAACTCTTGTGATGGAACCTCTGCAGCCTTCAAAAATATGTTTCCAGACAGTAAAATCGCTTGGAGCTTTTCTATGGGCAAGACTAAGGCTTCCTATGTAATAAATCATGGGTTAGCCCCATATTTTCAAGAAATGTTGCAAAATAACATGAAACAGTGCTCTGACTATGTTGTTTGTTTTGATGAATCTCTGAACAAATTTGTTCAAAGAGGACAAATGGACTTGTGTGTAAGGTTTTGGGAAGTAAACCTTCAGAAAGTTTCAACACGATATTGGAATAGTGTATTTTTAGGCAGGGCAACTGCAGATCACTTGTTAGATGGGTTTATTCAAGGGCTCTCCTTACCTTTAGGAAATATTTTGCAAATCTCAATGGACGGGCCGAATGTTAACCTCAGTTTTATGAAAAAACTCGAGAGCCATTTGCAAGTCTTAAATCCAGAGGGAAAGTCCCTTCTTGATATTGGCATATGCAGTTTGCATACAGTTAATGGAGCCCTGAAGACAGATCTCCAAAACTGGTTGGGAACTTTTTCACTTTTTTAGATCTCTCTACAGTCTTTTCAAAGATAGCCCAGCTTGGCGAGCAAAATACTCAGATATTACAACCAGCACCTCTTTCCCTTTTAAGTTCACAGCAGTAAGATGGCTGGAAAATGGTCGCTGTGTAGATCAAGCTCTCAAAATATTTGATCATGTCGATAAATTTGTAAAAGAATACAACGAAAAAGACAACAAAAACGTGCAATACCTTAGAGAAGCTATGAAAAATCCATTTTTTAAGGCAAAACTAAGTGCTTTCAGAAGCATATTGTCAGACGTTGAGCCGTTCCTGAGAAGGTTCCAAAGTCAGAAGCCTATGGTCCCTTATCTCTTTACTTCACTTGAACAACTTATGAAAAACCTAATGATGAGATTTGTAAAATATGAAAAAATAGCTGAAGCAAGTACTACTCAAAAATTAATGAACTTGGACTTGCAAGACAGTGCCAATCTGGTTTCAGTAGAAAAGGTGGACGTTGGTTATGCTGCAGAAAGCTTAATGAAACAAATTAAATGCTCAGAAAAAGAGAAACTTGTTTTTAAAAATGAGTTCAAAAATCTCCTTACCACCATGATAGAAAAACTCGGAGAGAAAAGTCCTTTGAAATCACATTTAGCACGAGGCCTCACTGCCTTAGACCCTAAAATGATAATGCTCAAACCCAGTTTGGCAATAAAAAGGATTGATGTTGTTCAAGAAAACCTGCACAGCCATAGAAGAATATGTGATAAAAGTGCTGAAAAGGCCAAGCGACAGTTTTCTTTGCTAACTGAAGAAGTTAATGATTTCATTTCCAAAACATCTGATGACATGGGATTGGACGAATTTTACTACGGCCTTTTAGGAGAAGATAAGAAATATGAAGATCTCTGGTCTATACTGAAGCTGTGTTTCATTTTATCCCATGGTAATGCATCAGTTGAATCTGGCTTTTCTGTCAATAAGCATTTACTAGTTGAAAATCTTCTAGAAGAATCCCTTGTGTCCCAAAGAGTTATTTGTGATAGCATAAAGCATCTAGGTGGTTTGAGGAATGTGACTATCAACAGAAGTATGCTTACCTCGGTCAGATCTTCAAGAAGAAGATATCAATCATATTTGGAAAAGAAAAAAAAATGCAGTCAGAAGAGGAAAAAAAGAAAATAGAGAAAAGGAAAATTGAATTACAGTTGAAAGAATTGGAAGAAAAAAGAAAAAAGTTGAAACTTGAAAGAGAATGGAGGATGTAGAAATTAGGGAAAAGAAAAAACTGCTGGAGAACATGAAGAGATCACACTAGTAAATTTTGAAGGAGTGCATATTTTTCTTTTTCATTCTCATCCTGTCGGACTGGTTCATTTTCAATTTTGAAAGCTATAGCTGGTTATTATAATTATTTGTTACCATGTAAGTTGTTCTATTAATTAGTCCATTTTATCTTGTTCATATATTATTTTATTAAGTTCTAGTGAAAATACTCTCATTCTTACGTTACCTAAGTGTTACCTTTAGGTAATAATGGAAATATTTATTTTTAAAATGCCATCGATGTATTTGTATTTTTCAATAAATAAATAATAAAAAATAAATAAAATAAAAGAGGAAAAAAAAAGAAAGTGGAGAGAGAATTAGGCCAGCTATGGGGAAGGTGGAGGCTGGGTTTTCTTTTTTCTTCCTTGTAAAATATAATGCTCAAAGAATTAACGTACTATGCATTTTAGTGAGTCAGGGAAATTTCTGTAAGTAGGTCAGGGAAAGTCAGGGAAAATTAAAACAGAATTTCTGTGGACACCCTGTAATTGATACAGGATCAAACGTATCATTAATAGACAGTGTGGAGTTAGAAAGAATTAAACAGAATAGTAATCTACCCATACCCACTCTGCCTATAAATAACATTATACTAGTCGGAGCGACGGGAAGGCAGAATAAATCTATAAAAAAAACAGGTGTCGTTAGAGATGACCAATAATGGTATAACGTTGCCAATAGGACTATTAGTAGCGAACAATTTACCCATGAATATTCTAATAGGATGCGATATGCGTAGGCCATATAAAGCGATAATAAATTTAGACAGTAAGGTAATAACACTAAAGACGAAAGAGGGAATTTGGACCAATAAGTTAATTGATACCCAAGAAAATAGTACAAGTAATACACATTATCAGGCCATTGTAAATCATTATTATTGTGCCGATCGACCACTAAATATGTCCTTATATCAGGAGGATAACCCAGAATTATGGCTAGAGAAATTGGAAGAAGTAAGGGAATTCCAAAGGACAAAAGCAAGGGGTCAGATTAGCGAAGTACAGGCCGAACGATTGATTACTGTGTATAATAATTACTGACATATCTTTTCAAATGCTCTGGGCAAGGTCAAAAATTATCAATGCACCATCAAATTTAAAACCCCTGTGGAGTTTAATAAAAAATCATATCCGATTGCTTACTCACTAAAAAATGAAGTTAGGGAGGAACTGAACAGGATGATAGAGGACGACATAATTGAATATAGTCATTCGCCCTATACTAGCCCAATCATAGCTGTGCCTAAAAAGAATGGACAGGTGCGTATATGCCTCGATGCTAGGGAGATTAACAAGATGATTGTTAACAACCGCACATCCCCTGGGGAGATAGAAGAAATACTAAAAAGGTTTCACGGGACAAAATATATAAGTCCATGGGATACAGTATGCGGCTACTGGCAGATAGAGCTCCACCCAGATAATAGGAAATATATGGCATTCATATTTGAAGGCAGAAACTATCAATTCAAACGATTACCCTTTGGTTTAATTAATTCAGTGGCGGTATTTGTAAAAATAATGGACAGGATATTGGGACAGGAAGTGCTGAAATTTACGACAGTATACATCGACGATTTACTGGTAACTTCAGCTAACTGGGATGACCATTGCAATAGGGTTGAACAGGTGTTAGAGAAGGTATCCGAGAATAATATTACCCTCAAATTAGATAAGTCCCAGTTTATTGCAAACGAGGTAAAATTTTTAGGTTTTAATTTAACCGAGCAAGGGATTACTCCATCCAAAGTGAAAGTAGAGGCAATACAGAAGTTCCCCACCCCAAAAAACAGGAAACAGCTTCAATCGTTTTTAGGAATCTGTAACTACTACAGGAAGTTTCGGTCCAATTATTCAGAACTAACTGCCAGGTTTCAAAAGCAGTTATCAGCAAAAGACAAATGGACTTGGGGACCAGAGCAAGATGGAGTGCTCAATGTGATAAAGGAGAAATTTTTAGAAGCAGTTATGTTACATCACCCCGACTTTATGAAGCCATTTTATCTAAATTGCGATGCCAGTAACGTAAGTTTAGGTGCAGCCTTATATCAGGAAGATCAGGATGGAAACCATTTAGTGATTAGCTTCGCCAGCCGCGTGCTGAACAGTTGCGAACGAAACTACAATACCACTGAAAAAGAGCTATTGAGTGTAGTTTTCGCATGCGGTAAATTTCGAACGTATATATTAGGATACCCCATCATGGTTAGGAGTGATCACAAATCAATCTCGTTTTTAAAACATTGTAAGTTAAATCATGGGAGGCTGACGAGATGGGTTTTGGCCCTACAGGAATATAATATCACGTGGGAATATATACCAGGCAAGCAAAACAGCAGCTGACGTCCTATCCCGCATCAGTTTACAAAACCAGACATTTGACGGCAAAAAAGAACAAATAGTGAAGGTATATCATATCATTAAAAGCAGGGAGGATTTGAAAAATATTTTAAAAGATGTGAAGGCACAACAAGAGGCCGACCCAAAATTAGGAAATATTAGGAAAAGGGTACTGGAAGGCGATGAAGTTGTAGATAAATATTACTGTATACACGACGATACTTTGTTTATAAGGAACACCCCACACCAAGAGAATTGGAAGTTAGTAATTCCACCAGGGATAGAAAGACCACTAATTATTGATTATCACGATAGATACGGACACATGGGTGCCCTCAAAGTAAGGAAAGCGTTGGAAGAACAGGTATACATCAAAGGGATTAATAAAAAGGTGCAACAGGCGATACAGTCATGTGATATTTGTCAGAAGGTAAAATGTAATAACGAGAGAAAGGAAGGGGTTATGATACCCATAACATCCACCGAGAAATTAGAAAAGGTATTTCTTGATATCTGTTGACCATTTCCACGCAGCGGTGGAAGGCACAGGTATAAATTCATCGTAATTATTTTTGACCATTTCAGCAAATATACTAAGCTTTATCCGATAACTAGGGCTACGACAAAGAAAATTATAGAAATTATAATAGAAAGGTATATAATGGAAGTAGGCAAACCATATTCTATAATTACAGACCACGGTACCCAGTTTAAAGGGAAGGTATGGAAGGAGAATCTTATAGAACACGGAATAAAGACATATAAGACATCCGTGTATCACCCAAATAGTAATCCAGCCGAGAGAGTGTTGAGGGAAGTAGGACGGTTGTTGAGAACCTACTGCCATGATGAACAGAAGAGATGGCATGAATACTTAGCGTCAACAGAGGACTTTCTCAATTTATCCTATCATAATACAATAGAGGAGTCACCGTACACAGTTATGTTCGAAAGACCCCCACCCCCGGGAAATAAAGGAGATTATTAGTTTTCTCAGCGAACCTGAATATCACTTTGAAGGAACCAGATTTTATAATAGAATATTAGAAAAAAACGGAACAACAACGAAAGAAATACGTTCAATCCCAACCAAAGGCTATTAAGTATAAGGTAGGAGAAAAGGTGTTGATCCGGAATAGAGAATTGCCCAGTACTGTACAAGGTATAACAAAAAAATTATTACTTTTATATACAGGACCTTTTATAATTACGAAAGATAAAGAGAACAATACATACGAGGTAACAGACACTGTCAGTAATAAAATAAAGGGTACATATAATCAGGCGTCGTTAAGAAGGTACCATGAATGAATAAAAACACAAGTCAACGTATATTTACCAACTTACCCGTACTTATAGAAGGAGAAAAAGGAATAGAATATTATTAAAAAATACAAATACGAGAAGGACACCTTCCACCAAAAGGCAAAAATATATATGTAAAATATAAATTTATTTCCAATAGCCAAGTCAACGTATATTTACCAACTTACCCGTACTTAGAGAAGGAAAGGAGGAAAAGACATACAGTAATTTACAATGTAAGTCAAATTAATTAAACAAATTATTGAACAATCATATAGCAATTGATATTACTAAGGAGGAGAAATACTGTCATATAATTAATACTAAAAGAAAATGATAATTGAAAAAAAAAAGGGAAACTGTGTTACATAAGGAGGTAATGACGAATTTATAAATATAGCTATTGTCATTGAATGATTTTAAAAGATAATTTTTACCTGCGGAGAACAGTATATTAATATAATTGAGAAATAACCAGAAGAGATTAAGAAAGAGAATTTATGTGTAGGAGCCTATGATCTTTGAATATGAATTTTTTTATTATTATTATTTGTTGCGAAGGTGCAATTATAAGTACATCTTATATATTTTCTGGACAGAGATGTGTTTCCTCTGATTTCAGTGGTTATAGTTAGGGAACGGCGGAGAATGGATTGCCAATGGGGCCCCTATGACTCCGAACCCGCTATAAAAGTTAGGGAATTGTTAGGGAGTTATAATGTATCAAAGATTAAATAATTAACAACAAGGTAAAGGAAAGGAACAGGAGATATGATAAAGATTGAGACATGGATAAAGAGATGGATTAATATATTAAAGGAGTAGTACAGGAATCTAATTATAATATATAAAAGGATGAAGTAATAATGAAGCTAATAAAAGGTTTATATAGAAATGATAACTTCATCAAAACTGAAGAAATGTTTTTCCCAAATTATCAATTTTAACGAGGAGGCATATGTAACATCACAAAACGTTCCATAAAGAAAATTAATTGAAAAGTAAATTATCATAAGAAGAAGGTGAAACGAACAGTATCGAATCCAAGTAATCCAAAAAATTTTGTAATATTGTCCAATAGTTATTATCATTAACATGTAAAAACGACAAAGACTTTGACCAAGACCCAAACCACATATATTGTTTAAGTGAAGAACAGAATAAAACTGATATTGTATAATAAGAGAAACAAATAATCTCAGAAATGACCAAAATGAGGTCATGAAATGTTAGAAATGTAACTCTGAATAGAGCATAAAAACCAATTTGTTGTGAAATAATAGACAAGATCTATTACAATACTTTATAATATATATAAAATAGATGTATTAAATGATTTAAACACATCATTAAATAGGATGTGAATTAAAATAAAAAATATGTAAAGTTATAACAGAAAAGTTTTAGAGTTGAGACCAATCACTCAGATGTTATGTGAAAATTAATTATTATAAAATTAAGAAAAAAACTAGATGTAAATGTCAATTAGACAAAGACAAACAAATTACTTCAAATAGAGAAAGCTGTAAATTGATAGAAGTCAATGAAAATAATCAAAACCGGTGTTAAACTGAAAACATGTGGTGAACATGTAAAATTGTAAAATTTATGACTTTAATGTTATCAAAATGCAACAAACTTGTATTTTAAAGTTGAAACACAATATAAATTAACTATACCTATAAATATGACCACCTAAAATACTTTAACAGCCAAGTTATATAAATAGTTACATAGACTATGTTAGGCTGAGATCAAAAAACAGCCACAAAAATAGTCATATTTGACAAATTAATTGTTTAATATTAGAAAGAATATAGAAAAGATACAATTCTATAATGTACAATGGAAAAACACTTGCTTGTTATTAATAAGAAACTTAGAATTTTGTGTAAACACTACAAGGTAAGAAATGTATTTTATGTTAATTTGTTAGATTTAATTTATTTAAAACCAATCGTGAATGGTATCATTTTATTCAGTTGAAAGCAGAGAATCTAAAAATAATAGTGACATGCAGATTGTAAGTAGTTCTTTAAAATTGTTTGACAAATACCAGAATAATTTCAGTAATATCCTTTAGTAGGAAGAACAAGAAGTTTTTGTTGTAAAGCTTCTACGGAAGTCGAATTTGTTCCATGATGTTCTATTTGCATATTCTCGAATGTTCCAGAAGAAAATGTTACTCAAAAATACCGGAAACAATGCACCTTACAAAGAGTATATAAGCGAGACCAAAATCGACACAAAAAACACTTTATGCTTTGAACCCACAAGAGACACTTCACATGTGAATCCGAACATCTAACCCAAGGCGAACTCGAAGAAGAGGAATCCGACTCGAAAACTCAAAAGGCTTTTCCCGTACTAGACGAAAAGACATACTTAACCTATAAAAGGAGTATATCGCTAATCGCTAACGTGTTTGTTGAATAGAGCAACAGCACGCCAAATCTAATAGAACGTACACAGCCAAATATCCAGCGGCCCTGAAAAGGACCGATTTTAATAGAGAAAAATCAAATTTGCTGGTATTTGCGAAAATAGACAGACTTTGACAAAATTCCAAACATATTACTGACACGAGCCTACTACATTGAGTCGAAGCTAGCGCTGAGACGGCAGTATAGCGAAGTCACAGAACGCAGACAGCTGTTCGCCGCCACCAAGAATTCAAAGCATAGAAACAGTACGATTTTTTATTTAAATTGTGCCGGAGTTTTCAAACCGTAAATTGACTTTTAAATAGTTACCAGTGAGTGAGGAACGTAAATACGAAGAGGCGCAAGATTGGAATCGTCCCCAAGAACAGTGTCCAGTGAAGGAAATACTTACCCACCAGAACGTGAGTTGACCAAAATTAAAATCCTTTTACCTGGTATCTTTGTCACACAATTGTACTACATATGTCAAACACCTTCAAATTACACGAATTTTGTAAAGCATCCCACTGATTTGTCTTGATAGTTCAAAGGAGTCACGTTCCTGAGTATAAAGTTTTTTTTCAAAGATTAAATTCATGCTATTCAACTGAGCAATAAAATATTTATTAGCCGATACTCAATAAAATCTTGTCAATAATTTTTTGTAACTCTGCAATTTTGCATAACTTTATTGTTAGTCCCTTCAGACGATTTTATGAAAGAAAAGTCATTAAAAATATGTTATTTGCAACTCAAATTGTCTTGTTCACATTTTTTCTTTTAATAATTCAAAAATCAATTGTTAATAATAATAATTTCTTGGACCAAATATTGTAACTAAGCGTTTGGTGCGTACCTGTTAAAATGTGTTTACACTTGTTTATTAGGTGTATTAGTGTTACTGTGGTGTGTTTGCCTCACACCTGTCGTTACATTAATCATAGTCACTACTGGAGTCTGTAGCGTTGTCAAAATTACCAGTACAACCTACCTGTTAATTCATAGGGGTTGCGAATCCCGGGTGGCGCCAAATTGTTTCTATCAAAACAATTAAAATAGTTAAATTACAAGTTGATAAGTGTTATTAGCGTTGACAGCTGGAGCGTTCAAATGGTTCCCGCCGCTGTACAGGTTGCCCATATTGTCCACTCGTGACGAGCGCTAGTTGGTTACTGAATAAAAATTGCTAACACACATATTCTACAACGTCCTATGAAATAAAACGATAGTAATACTCTGTACTGTAATTTTAATACAAATTCAGTCATTAATTAATATGACAAAAGGATTATAAATGGTTTGATAACAAATTGCTCCCGGCTATAGAACATGAGACGCCAATATTTCAAGGTTGGCAAATCGGTCTTAAACAAATTATTTATCTGTCGTGATGGCTACTGTTTACATACAAAATACTAATCTGTTCAAAATCTGGGGTCCTTTGGATTATAAAATAAGACATAAACGTTGGTTACATTAAAAAAGTACAACTACCATACCTTATACGTACTTAGATAGTATAATGTGTTTTTACAAATTGTTCGGTAGTGTCGTATTGTTTGTTACAAAGTTCGCTCTCTAATGCGAGGTTATATTTTGATTAACAAAATGTTTTTACGTAAGTTAATTATGCATTAAACCTTTGAAAGAAAATTATATTTGTTCAATAGTGAGAAATTTGATCATTTGAGAAATATTTAAAGTAATTTGGTTTCTGGGAGAAAGGAATTTTATTTGATACTTATCAGTTCAGACAGTGTTGATATGTTGTCATCTGGGGTAGTGGAAATTCTGCAAATTTGGACTGGTTTTAGGCTTCGGACATCTTTTTCTATCTTGTCTTGGGATTTCTGCTAATTAATTTATTGTCATTTGGTTCCAGGACATCGTTTAACCTTGGTAGGTCTGCATCTATTCGTCTTTGGTTTCTGTGGTTAACGTCCGAAACGTCTTTCAAAACTATTTAATTGAAAATTTCAGTCATCACAGTTTTGGCGTGCCGCTTACCCACGCGTCATTTCTTCAAGTCTAATAAATTTAACGGAAAATTCGTATTCAACGTTACTATAGTAACTATGTTAACTATAGTTACTAAGTAACTATGGTTAACCCCGTTACTATGGTAACAGCAATCCTTTGATTGGTTAAGGCCTCTTTCAAAAGCATTGTTAAGAGATTTGAATTTTTATTCAAATTTATTATGTATTTTCTTAATGGTTTTATTCCTTTATCGTTCCTTTGGGGTAATAAATAATATCGCTATTATATTTCTTTCCTTTCAAAGTTTAAAATGATATCTCATAAGGTCATATTCTATTATATACATTAACTTTAGTCTAAATATTTGACATTTGATAAATTACATATCTCTCTTAAATTAATTTTTTTTTATAATAACATTTCTCTTTTAAAACGATTTACATATAATTACTGGCCATTTACTGGTCTTAGATTAATAAATTTCCTTGTGAATTTGTTACAATTGACATTTGAGTGTGTCTGACAGTTAGATGTTTTCATAGCCAAGAGTAGCCATGATGGTTTTTGGTTTATTTCTTTTAAATTACATTTTTAATTCAGCCTGATGGGCGTCACTTTGTTATCATACTTGTTTGTGTTGTGTGTTGATTCTGTTTGTGTTTTACTTACTATTCAATATACATGTTCATTATACATATT
Organism: Magicicada septendecula; assembly: GCA_034769895.1. Taxonomy (NCBI): domain Eukaryota; kingdom Metazoa; phylum Arthropoda; class Insecta; order Hemiptera; family Cicadidae; genus Magicicada; species Magicicada septendecula. The sequence continues at coordinate 746,360,007 of CM068368.1, read as the reverse complement.
TTAAAATATAACAATTAGGCTTATGGACTGTAAGTTCCCTTCAGCCATATCCTCTTCATAACATTGAAACAAACTATTCTTTATAAGTTATTAGTTATTGTTAGTTTTTAACATTAATTTCATTCTTTTGTTACTACTTTGAGTGATAAACATCATCACTTCTTGCAAACTTATTAAAGTTATTTCCCCTTTTAACATGGGGGTGTTTTATTCCTTGTATTTTTAATTTTAAAACAAAACCTTATTTCTATACTACTATCTACTCCATTCCATGTTAATACAAACTGTTTCTATCTGGGCTTTCTCCCTGAATAATATCACACGTTTTACTTATCTTTATGAAATATTATTGTTAATTATTCTTAATTATATAAATGTTCACAAGATCACTCAAATCATTGACTGTTTATCAATGCTTTATAAAGTGTTTTCTTATTTATTATTACATCTTTATTGCTTAAAATATCTATTTCCCTGTATCACCTTCACCTTTAATTAATAGAGGTTTATCACTGATACACTTTCACTATTTTTAGGGTATTTACACTTTCACTATTTTTAGGGTATTTACACTTTCACTATTGCACTTTACTTTGGTTCACTGTTTGTATTAAGTGTTACTTAATGGGTAATCCCTATACTTTTCTCCTATTATTTCTCACTATTTCTTTATAACATAATTCTTATTATTAATAATATTGGGTTATTTATCTTTCATTAAATCTAACCTTCATAATTGTGTTAGTGTACTTTTCTACACTACGTTACTTTACAATTGTCTTTTGTCTTTAAAATAGGTATATAAGTTATTTCAATTACAACAATACTATTTGTTTCATGAGTGGATAATTATTTGGGGTTTATTTACAGTATTCTATCTTTGAGTCTACCATTTCTCCCCTTTATATGTGTGTTAATTTCTCCTTGGGTTTAACCTGTCTCCTCTTCATTCTTCCTCTTCTTCTTCGTCTTCATCTTCTTCAATTGTCTTCATCTTGGTTCGGTTCTCCTCTTCTCTTCTGGTTTAATTTCTATTTAGTTGTAGGAATTTGTTCCCTTCCTTTGATTCTTCTTTAGTTCTGGTTTCTTACCTTCTTTTGTTAGTTCCTATTTGTTTGGTCAATCACCTTTTTTTCCTTGTGTCATGTTTCGTGGTTCCCTTCTTTGTGTTTCTGTTGTTGGGTCAATCACTTGGGTTGGGTAATATCGTCGTTCGTCGTGTCATAATATTTATATTTTATTTATTTTTTAAACATTTTATTTTATATGAAGTATTTTTATATTAAGAAATTATCTTTTTTATCCCTGGTACGGGGTTTGGCTTATTTGTGTTGTAACAATATCCAAGTGGCGCCCACACACACATATTAGCATAAGTTGTGTTTGCAGGACTACATCTACGCAGAGAAACAGGCAGTTAGTAAGTTTAAGTGCGCGGAGTGTAACACCCGACATCACAACACGACAACACCTGATACATTCTAGTTGTTATAATATAAAGAAAAAAAAAATATGTATAAATATATAAGGAATAAGTTACAAAAAGTCCTATAAAGTAAGAACAACAAACTTATAAAAAATTATTCAGAATAATATTTAAACCAAAACAAAATAAACAAAAATAAAACCAAGCAAAAACTGCTGAGACAAATACCTAAAATTATGAAGAATATTGAGTATTCAAAAAAAATATATTTTGTATAAAGCAAAATATACAGGAAGAAAAGAAAAACGAACTAATGAAAAGTTAGAAATGATGAAATTAACAACTAAATAAATAAAAAACAATCAACTGTATGAGTAAATAACAGTATATAGCAAAGGTATAGCAGAAGGAAGAATGAGTAAAAGGCTAAAATGATCGAAAAAACCACTAAGTGGACAATCCCAAAAAAATATTGAATATTATTAATTGAAGTCAAAGATGACAAAAAAGGTATTTAAGATTGACTGAGAATGGGTCCAGCAATCAAATTAACTGAGCAGAGATGATGTTCCTCTGGTCTCAGAAAAATGAGTAGTATTGGAAGAAACCAGCTACGGTACTAAAAATTTAGGGAAAAAATTATATAAAAGGGAGAACACACTAATGGAAATAAATAAAAATAGATCTAAATAAAATGGAATGGATCAAGTAAGAAGAGAAAGAAGAATGAAGAAACAAACAAGAAAGAAAAGGAAAATAATATATATAAGGGAGGAAGACCGAAGAATATAAGCAATCAGAAGATGTACAAAGATTTTGAAAAAGAATTCAAATTTGATAACAATGGTAATAAACCAAGATTAACCAATCAGAATTAGCATGTAACCATGACAACAGACGTTGGTTACTAATTTTTCCGTTAATTTATAGTACTCTCAAAGTGACGCTCGTCAAGATTAGACGCCAAATATTGAATGACCTAAATTTTCATTTTTAAACGTATAAAAGTAATCTAAATTCAAAAATATGAACCAGCAAGAAGAAGACGAAGGACCATAACAGTTAACAGATGCCAAGGAACATTTTACACGAAAATTAAATGAAAAAATCGTCTACATCTAACATGAAAAGGACGCAAGACATACTTAAGCCCCAAGATTATTGAAAATTGATGACTAATGCAGCCCAAATACCTTTTTGACTGACGAATGTTAATACCAAGTCGTCTGATTTGATAAGTATAATTGAATTACCCAAATTCCAGGAATAAACTCACTTTAAATATTTCTCACAGTAAATTGAACTCTCACTATAAACCGTATATTCTCTTTCAAAGATTAATTAAGAAAAATTTAACACTAAAAATTTGTTAACTTAAGAATATAACCTATTGATCGAATACGAACTTTAGAAACACACTTAACTACACTACAGAACAAATTATAACCAAACACATTATTATTTAAGTACAAATAATGTAACGTAATGTACTTTTTATTGTAATCATGATTAATATTTGTCTTGTAATCAAAAGAACTCCAGATTTTGAACGAGTACAATTGTAAACTAACAAAACAGTAGCCATACTGGACTGAATATCTCGTTACAAAATTGATTTCGTCAACCTGAGAGAAATTGTTTTATAGTCAGACTGAACATTACAAATCAATAATTAAAGTAACTAGTACAGAGTGTAACCATCGTTTTTATTTCATAGTGAGTGTATTGTATAATTTGTGCTTGTTAACGAACAACTAGATTTGATGGCCAGCGCTCACGCTGCAATTCGACAAACTACCTGCTCGATTCAGGAGGTCGAACAGGCGGGAATAAATTTGAATGCCCCGGCCGTCATCGCTGAGAAAACCTTTTTAACACATCATTTAATAAGTTTAATTGTTTTCAATAAACAATTTGGCGCCACCCGGGATTCACAAAACCCTATTTAATAACAGGTAAGGTTACTACTGCGTTGTACTGGTAATTAAAACATCGCTACGGACTTCGTTAGCACAAGGATTGAAGTAACAACACCAGTGTGAGGCGAACACTAAATACACGTAGTTTTACAGAGACGACTACAGCTATAGCGTTACAGTTTGGCGACCAACTGGTGAGGCTAGAAAAGAAGACTAGCGGCGATAATGAAACATTCCATGGTTACAAGATATCAAGCAAAGAAAGGAACTGAAGGTACCGACCAAGAAGAAATGGAAGAGAGTGAAGAAATGATCGGGGAGGGTACCCAAGAGGACCAACCGGAAAATCCAACCCAACCAGAACCGGAAGTAGAGGTAACAGTTGGGGACCAACCATGCAAACCCACTCAGAAAGAGGACCTGAGCATGCAGGAGATGTTGAGGATTCTTATGGAAAGAAATAACAAAATCCAGATGATGAAACATGGACTAATTGATGTGTTTAATTTACCCCTTACCGACCAAAGCAAATTAATGAAATATAAGGATTGTAGGAGGACCTTAAAAGCAATTATAGAGGGAATTCACAACAAACCAGCGGAGGAAAACTTCAGCAAATCGATTAGAAAATGGAAATTACCCAAATTTGAAAGGACTCTCAACAAAACAGGGTGTCACAAATTAAGGAGGTCTCTAAAACACCGGAGCACACCAGAATTGGAAATGCAAAATAAAAAATCAATAATGACATTAATGAGGGAAGTACAGCTAACTTCGTTGATTAATCAACAATGTAATATAGCAAATGACGTAGGTATGGAGACAAATGAACACATGATATTAGAAGAATTATGGTACGAGATAGAAAATACCTGTCACATGGACAGTAATAGTTCTACACACCAAGGTTATCCGAACCACAAGTGCAGAGGAAATGATGGACCATGGGTAAACAAAGTGAAGATGAACACAGAGAAAAGGGACTGATCTTCGAATTACCGACCAAGCCAACCAATGGAAAAGGAAGAAAAGAGAAAAAGAAATACCAAAATTCAAAAAATTTATGTAAGAACAACTTACAACAAAATTTCGATGACTTATGAGGCCTAAAATAAAATAAGAAAAGAAGGAATAAGTTACAAAAATTCCTACAAAGTAAGATCACCTTACAATAAAGTATAAAAGGACATATAAAGAAAAAAAAAAAGTATAAATATATAAGGAATAAGTTACAAAAAGTCCTATAAAGTAAGAACAACAAACTTACAAAAAATTATTCAGAATAATATTTAAAACAAAACAAAATAAACAAAAATTAAATCAAGCAAATCTGCTGAGACAAATACCTAAAATTATGAAGAATAGAAAAAAAAACTGAACTGGTATAAGAAAAAAAATCTGTTTTGTATAAAGCAAATATACAGCAAATGGCTAAAGCAGAATATGGTAAACAACCAAGAAAAAGAAAAAAAAGATGTCTAAGATAACTAAAATGATCACAGGAAGAAAAGAAAAACGAACTAATGAAAAGTTAGAAATGATGAAATTAACAACTAAATAAATAAAAAACAATCAACTGTATGAGTAAATAACAGTATATAGCAAAGGTATAGCGGAAGGAAGAATGAGTAAAAGGCTAAAATGATCGAAAAAACCACTAAGTGGACAATCCCAAAAAATATTATTATTATTAATTGAAGTCACAAGATGACAAAAAAGGTATTTAAGATTGACTGAGAATGGGTCCAGCAATCAAATTAACTGAGCAGAGATGATGTTTCTCTGGTCTCAGAAAAATGAGTAGTAATGGAAGAAACCAGCTACGGTACTAAAATGTTAGGGAAAAAATTATATAAAAGGGAGAACACACTAATGGAAATAAATAAAAATAGATCTAAATAAAATGGAGTGGATCAAGTAAGAAGAGAAAGAAGAATGAAGAAACAAACAAGAAAGACAAGGAAAAATAATATATAACTGATAATTTCATAAAAAACTATGATAGTGTTTTACCAAAATGATCAATTTTGAAGGAGAGGCATTATGTTACAACACAAATAAGCCACCCCAATACCAGGGATAAAAAAGGATGAATCTGAATATAAAAAAGTAATTCGTATAAAATAAAATGTTTAATATAAAGAAAATAAAATGACGATGACACAACGAACGACGACATGACCTAACCCAAGTGATTGACCAAAATAAGAAGAACCAAAAGAAGAAGGGAACAACAAAAACAAACAAGAATAAAAGCAAATAAGAAAATGATTGACCAAATTAAGAAGAACCAAAAGAAGAAGGGAACAACAAAAACAAACAAGAATAATACCAAATAAGAAAGTAATTGACCAAAATAAGAAGAACCAAAAGAAGAAGGGAACAACAAAACCAAACAAGAATAAAACCAAATAAAAAAGTGGATAACTCCATACAACCAAATGAAGAAGGAAAAAACCGAAACCAAACAAAAATGAAACAAATTGAAGGAATTGAATGGCTCAATGCAACATAATAAAATAAACCCAAAGGAGAAGGTGGAAAACCAAGATATAAATGAAATACACTGAAAATGAAGAAGGAGAAAAAAGGAAAAAGAAACAAACCAACGATAAAGGGAAATAAAATGAAATCAAGTGATAAGGCACAAACAAGTAATATAGAATACAAGCAGGAGAAATGTAATATTGGAAACGAAACCAATAACTAACCTAAGTAAATAATAAATATTATTAGCAATTAATTGATAAAGGTAACTTGATAGGTGATGAAACCCAATTAAATACTATTAGAAATAAAAATACACTAACCCACAAATTAGAGTTAGATGTAATGATAAAATCGATAGAGACATAAACTTGTTAATATTATTAATGATATTTGTAATGAAAGAGATAGTAAGGTAGTGAGAAAATAAACTTTAGTAAATAAGAAAGAGAAAGTAATTACAGGGATTACCCATTTAGAAACACTTAAAATAAAAACATAAGGAGTGCAAAAGTGGAAGAGTAAAAACCCCAAAGTAAAGTGATAAAGGAAAAACACTAAATAAATTATAATAAACAATAGATAATTTAAAAGTGAAGGTAATGAATAAAGAAGAATAGTGTATGAAAAATAGTGAAGGATAGAAAAAACACTTAGTCAATCAATAAGAAACACTAAATGATTAATGGTGAACTATATTAGTAATTAAGAATGTTGTTAAGAATAGTATTAGATGTAAACAATTAATTAAGAAGTAATGAACACTGAAGAGTGGTGATAACAGTATTAATTAAAAAAGAATCTTATTGTTAAGTTTAATTGAATACAATTGTAGTTAAAAGGGAGAATCCCATGAAAGAGGAAACAGATAGTGTTACCATGGAGTGAAGGTAAAGATTATGTAAAAAAATAAGAAGTTAAAAACAAAATCAATAAACACCCCATGTTATAAGAGATAATTATTTAAGTCAGTTCAAAAGGTGTGATGTTGTTTAACACCCAAAAAATAGTATAAAAGGAAATGAATTGTAAACTAACACTACATAATAATTGTTAAATAATTATTTAATCAAATTTATGAATATGATATGGCTGGAGGAATTGTACAGACCATAGGCCTAGATGTTATATTTTATGTGATAAAAAATAATAAGTAATAGCCATATTGTTAGCAATGGTAAGTTAAATAAACATGCAGAACTTAGAAAACGAGAAAATCAGTTGGTAAATAATTAGCAATCCATGATGTGTAAATTAATAGTAACATACAAATAACACAAAAACAGATCCAAAACACATCAACAAATAACACAACCAATTATAATAACAAAACAAAACTCATTAGGTTAAAATGAAATGTAATTTGTAGGAAATAAGTAAATATAAGCAATGGCTACTTAGGCCTAGGAAATGCCGAACTGTCAAAAACAAACAACTACAAATTGTAACAAATTAACAAAGAAATTAACAAATCCAAGGCGAATAACCAACCAAGGATAATTAGTAATCTTATTAAAAGCAAAATGTTAGAATAAGGACTTAAATTAAAAAAGGAATGTAATTAACAAATGTTAACATAATTGTACAAAAGTTAATATCTTATAGAACCCAACCTTATGTGGTATCAAAACAATCTTTGTAAGGAAATAATAACAGTAGTGATAATATTTAATATGTAGGGAGGAAGACCGAAGAATATAGGCAATCAGAAGATATACAAAGATTTTGAAAAAGAATTCAAATTTGATAACAATGGTAATAAACCAAGATTAACCAATCAGAATTAGCATGTAACCATGACAACAGACGTTGGTTACGAATTTTTCCGTTAATTTATAGTACTCTCAAAGTGACGCTCGTCAAGATTAGACGCCAAATATTGAATGACCTAAATTTTCATTTTTAAACGTATAAAAGTAATCTAAATTCAAAAATATGAACCAGCAAGACTAAGACGAAGGACCATAACATTTAACAGATGCCAAGGACCATTTTACACGAGAATTAAATGAAAAAATCGTCTACATCTAACATGAAAAGGACGCAAGACATACTTAAGCCCCAAGATTATTGAAAATTGATGACTAATGCAGCCCAAATACCTTTTTGACTGACGAATGTTAATACCAAGTTGTCTGATTTGATAAGTATAATTGAATTACCCAAATTCCAGGAATAAACTCACTTTAAATATTTCTCACAGTAAATTGAACTCTCACTATAAACCGTATATTCTCTTTCAAAGATTAATTAAGAAAAATTTAACACTGAAAATTTGTTAACTTAAGAATATAACCTATTGATCGAATACGAACTTTAGAAACACAGTGTATTTCATTTATATCTTGGTTTTCCACCTTCTCCTTTGGGTTTATTTTATTATGTTGCATTGAGCCATTCAATTCCTTCAATTTGTTTCATTTTTGTTTGGTTTCGGTTTTTTCCTTCTTCATTTGGTTGTATGGAGTTATCCACTTTTTTATTTGGTTTTATTCTTGTTTGGTTTTGTTGTTCCCTTCTTCTTTTGGTTCTTCTTATTTTGGTCAATTACTTTCTTATTTGGTATTATTCTTGTTTGTTTTTGTTGTTCCCTTCTTCTTTTGGTTCTTCTTAATTTGGTCAATTATACACTACAGAACAAATTATAACCAAACACATTATTATTTAAGTACAAATAATGTAACGTAATGTACTTTTTATTGTAATCATGATTAATATTTGTCTTGTAATCAGAAGAACTCCAGATTTTGAACGAGTACAATTGTAAACTAACAAAACAGTAGCCATACTGGACTGAATATCTCGTTACAAAATCGATTTTGTCAACCTGAGAGAAATTGTTTCATAATTAATGTCGGTGCAAATTTATTAATAAACTAGTATAATTTTCTTGTCAGACTGAACATTACAAATCAATAATTAAAGTAACTAGTACAGAGTGTAATCATCGTTTTTATTTTATAGGGAGTGTATTGTATAATTTGTGCTTGTTAACGAACAACTAGATTTGATGGCCAGCACTCACTCTGCAATTCGACAAACTACCTGCTCGATTGAGGAGGTCGAACAGGCGGGAATAAATTTGAATGCCATCATCGCTGAGAACACTTTTTTAACACATCATTTAATAAGTTTAATTGTTTTCAATAAACAATTTGGCGCCACCCGGGATTCACAAAACCCTATTTAATAACAGGTAAGGTTACTACTGCGTTGTACTGGTAATTAAAACATCGCTACAGAATTCGTTAGCGCAAGGATTGAAGTAACGACACCAGTGTGAGGCGAACACACTAAATACACGTCGTTTTACAGAGATGACTACAGCTATATCGTTACAATATGCATTCATAAATCAGATTAAAACCACTTGTTTTTGTAACAAGATTATTAGTATTCACACTGTAACTAGTCACAACATATTGTTCATATTGTTGAACATTATATTTACTCCAGTATAATATTTCTACGCACTTATCTTTTTTGTCTTATCCTCTTGTACCTTGATGTATTTAAGGAAGTAGTCAATGCATAGTAGTAGTACAAATGCATAATATTGAAACACATTGAAACATGCCCTTTACTCTAATGTTCAAGAGAATCAGTTTTATTAAAATAATGTAATTCCTGTTCTACTGTGGCTGACAGGAGTATTAACTACTACTAGTCAAGTTTTTGGCCAGTTGCGTTTCAACAATTGTTGTCATTTGAAGATAAGCTGTTGAGTTGTTGTGCATCATATATTGTATTCCTTATATAAGTTTTTAATCTTTTAAAGCTTAATAATTATCTCTTATAGGTTGCAGTTAAAACAGGAATAATAATGACCACTTGTGCCTAGTTGTAACTTCACACAATGCTAATTTGAATGTTTCCAGTAGCTAAAGAAGAGCAGTTAAATTTTGAGTTGCTATACCATTTTCCTCCTCGTGCATGTAAGTCAGATTATTTAAGACTAGCTTCTTCCCGCGACTTCGTCCGCGTAGAATTTGTGCTTTTGACACAGAATTTAGAATTATTGCCTCAACTACTTTGAATCATATATAAGTAGAGCATGTAACAAACTTCTTTGTAAACAATGTTCTTTACCATTTTTGAGGGCGGTGCAAAAATAACCAGGCTTTGGGGTGAGCACGCCACGTAAAACTGCCCGTGGGAGAAACAGTCTTGCCTCAAATCAACTGTGAATTTAAGAGTTTGCCTTTGCGACTTAAGAGTAGCCATTATTAATGGTATATACGTAAAAATACGTGTTAGGAGGTGATATTTTTCCCCATAGGTACCTACAAACATTGAACCCAATTTCACCCCCTTAGGGGTTGGTTTTCAAAAACATAATATTGAAAACGTGTTATATTATACAACCCCCGTCGCAGCTTTGCCCGCGAAATTTTTAAGCTGTAAGCAGCATATTGATTAATTCAAACATTTTGATTAGAAGGTTTAATTTACTAATTACTAATTAATTTATTTTTATATAATCTACAAAATCTTGAGATACTGAATTTACTCTCATTCAAATTTTAGTAGCTTTACTCTTACGTTTAATATGAATGATAAGAGTAATGTCAGAAACAGAATAACATTTTTTTAAATCTGTTGTTTTCATCATTTATACTCATCATTATTAAAATAAGGTATATAAAAAATATTTATAAAACTATTTATAATTTTCCCCGAGCTTTAAAATTTTATTTTCGTAATGTTATTTCTAATGTTTAACTTCGTTCAAAATGTTTAACTTTGTTTTTATTTTCTTCTTATCACATTAATTATATATTGCACATTTCATAATACTTATTGCGGTTAACTTACATTAAAATTTGTATGCATTCATTTTATAAAATCCTTATGAAAAAAAATTGAATTATTTCACAATATATCTCACAAATACTACATACGTTTAAGTGGCTGAAAAGATAATTAATTTATACTAAGGACTTCTTTGTAAACTATATTTGTTGTTTTTCCTTCAGGTGCTGAAATTACTAAACTGCTAGAAGAACTTACCCTAGAAGCACCAACGTAAAGTTGACCATGAGAAAATCAGTCTTCTCGTAAATCAATTCCTGCAAATTTTAAAGTCTGTCCTTGCTACTTATTGATAGTCATAACAAAACATACCTTAAGAGGAAACTGTAGTCTTTTAAACTCGAATGGATACTCCGATGGAATTAGCGGTATTCTAGGTATGAAAACTGATTCGCCTCTACCACAACCAGTGAATATCGTAGCTTCTATAAAATTTTTTTTCAAAGCTGTTACCTGTAGCTGGTTCCATTGCATAGTTTTGGAGGATTGAGATTTCTTAATAACATCATAGGTGTTCCTACTTTAAGACGAAGTATATGTGCCGGAAATCCAGGAGGGTTAAGTGTATTGAGAAATTCTACAGGGTAATTTACTGATTCATCTGTTTGTATTACCTTATCAACTGATTTGTATTCTTATACATCTCCTTCAAATGAGCGAAGCAATTGATCATTAATCTCAGATGCTCTGTCATTTTTAGGAGTTAAAATGGCACGTTCACTGAACCATTCCATAGTTTTTTCTTTTATTCTAAAAAAAATATCAGAATAAACTGTACTTATAAGCTGATCTAAAGTATTAACTACCTTGCCCAAAGTTTCCGGTATTAAAACTTTTCCTGCTCGTTCTGGATATTCTCCATTCCCTATTTTAAGCAGAAGCTCAGAAAATAGTCCTGGTGAAGAATCATTTTTTAAATAAACTCCTATATTAGTTTTAAGAGATAATTTCTTTATTCGAGGCCATAAACGTGACGATTTGATGCATGCTTTTACCTCATCTGCCCGAGTGCCTCTTTGTATGACAGGTAATGTTTGCCTAAAATCTCCAGCAAGTAAAACGGTGACTCCACCCATTAAAGATTTGGTGTTTCTTAAATCTTGAAGTGTACGATCTAAAGCTTCAAAACCACCCTTATGCATCATAGTGCTTTCATCCCAAACAATAAGTTGACAATCTTTCAAAACTTTGGCTCTATTACTCTGCTTAGCAATTTCGCACTTAGGAGATTCAGTATAGTTCAAATTAAGAGGTAATTTAAAAGCACTGTGAGCAGTTTTTGCTCCTTCTAAAAGGGTAGCAGCAATCCCAGAAGACGCTGTAGCTAAAGCAATTTTTTTATTACTTCTCACTTTTGCTAATAGTAAATTAATTAAAAATGTCTTCCCAGTCCCACCCGGTGCATCTAGAAAATATGTCTGCCCTTCGGATGACTCTATGCTATTCATAATTTCAAGATAGATACTAAGCTGTTCTTGTGTTAATAATGCCTCATTATTTCTTACCACTTCCGAGTTGGTATTTCTTTTCCGAGTTGTAGTTCATTTCCCTTAAATAATCAATATTGTCAAAGAATTCTTCATTTCTTGTAGGCTGTGGTAAACTGTACTGTTTTAAACCGCTTGCTCCCAACGCCATCACAGCATCCTCGATCGATATCAAACATCTGTTATATATTTCGTTCGTAAATCCTTGAACCCCATCTTGAACTGCCCTTTCTACTTCATGCCTAAAATCTTCACTTAAACTATCTGTATGTTTTTCCCAAAGATTTAAAGGGTCGGAAACATGACAAAACACCAACATCACTACAAACACTTGCCGCATTTTATACGGTGATTCACACAAAGCAGCTTCTTGTAAAGTATCATCCCAGTGTCCATCGCTTTCTAACAAACCTAAAGCTTTGCAAGCTGATTGAAATGTTTGATGAACTACACCGTTAACTGTTTTAAGGTATTCAAAAGATGTTGGACCTCGAACTACGTGTAGTAGAGGTGGGCCGATATACCTGTAACAGGTATTTTGGAACGATATTTTTGTGGAACGGATGTAACAGTGACTGAAAAGTTGAAATACCTGTTATTGGCGGCGACGCTGTTCCGAGTCGAGACACGCCGCCCTCGCTGTTCCAAGTCGAGGCACGCCCCCTACACACACACACACACACACACACAAGTATCATGTAAACGAATACGCCAAGGCCACATACTAGGCGTACAAAAATACTACTTGTTCCTAAAATACTAGGTATTTCAAATACTAGTGGTATCACCGATACACAAAATACTAAGCGTATCAGAGGAACAGTAGTATTTTTGAACACCTAGTATTTTAGGAACAAGTAGTATTTTTATATCAAGCGTATTTCGAGTAGAAAGTAGTACGTAGCCACTTTTTCGTCCTGAATACTTCATTCGTCTGCGCAAAGAGACGAAGGTGTTTTTAATAAAGGAAATAATTCATCCTGCTGTTACATTTATTCTCGTGTGATATGGAGATATATAATACAGATTATATGCTAATAAACTATATATTATACTAGTCAACTTGTAACTAAAATCGGTTGGTAAAACTTTGTTTTTACTCAAAAAAACTTTGTTCCGAGTCGTTAGTGAAATAGTTGTATTTAATTATATTGAGTTATACCTATAGAGTGGCTGCTGTTGATAAGCTATATTATACTTTTTATTAATGTGATTTTAACTTCACTACACATCTCACGTAAATGATGAGATTGTTGTAATGGACATTTATGCACTTTATCTAGTCCTGTTCCTTAAATATCTGTAATGAATTTAATTTACTTTTGTGGTTGCTTATTATTTATAAGTTTTTATTTATGTATTTATATTTATTTTATTACAATTTGTTTTTTTATTTTTATTTGTAAAATTTTGTTTATTCTCATTCACTCTTGTGGCTTACTGTTATGTTTTTATTATACGTTTCTGATGTTTTTTCACATTATTTTTTGTGGTATTACGTGTAGGCCTACTCTAAATTATTTAATTGCCCCGAGTTTTGCAACTGATTTGTCTAACCAATGTTAGTTTGTTTACTACTTGTGAAAACTTAAATTGGTATTCCCAAAGGGAGATAGGCCTATAAATTCTCTTGTTTCTTATTTTCATTTAAACAGTAATAGTTTAATAAAGTCACAGTGTAAAGTAACACTGTTAATACTTTTAGTTTCAATTTATTTCTTATAACATTATATAGTATAGGTTATATAATATCTTCAAATAAATACACAGCAAGTAGGTTTATTAATATATTAATAGGTTTATCTAGGTGAAAATAAACCTACTTGCAGTGTATTTATTTGAAGATATTACATACGAGACCTGCAGGAAACTCAAAACGAGTTACTTACAAAGGATAATATAGGTTATGTATATATAGTATATAATAACAGGTATTTGTACCTGTTATTTTTTTGGAATGGTATTTTCATACCTAGTATTTAAAATAACAGTTTAGCCCACCTCTAACGTGTAGTAACAACCTTAGGTGATAGCATTCTAGTATACAAATGATGAACTTCTAGTACGACATCAAAGGTACGTGAAGGTTTGAATTATATAAATAACTTTGTCTAAACTATACACTAACTTACACAGACGACATAATTCAACGGGAGTGCGAACGAACTTCAAGAGGTCTACAAAACTGTTTACATTCAGAACATACGGGGATTACAACTAAATAATTACTCAAAAGGAATACACAACAATTATTTAAACAAGATAATTAATTTGAACCAATTATATAATTAATTATTAATTAAAAAATCATTTAACGAAGAGTAGTAGATTAAATTCAGTGATAAGTAAATTTAATAAAATTCAAAGATACGTACGAATTGAAAAGTATTAAAAGTCATACCCTTTGTAAAGCATAATAATTAATGTGAGACAGAAACATTCATGAATATGTTACTAATTTTCATATTGTTTTCTTTGCTATTCTTCCAAATTACATACTGAGACCAAATAAAAAAAATTCACTATGTAAATAAAACAGTTATGATAAGAAAGTTATTTGCCTTGTACAATGCAGTGATTTTCTTTCTAAAAATAGGTTACAAACATGAGTTTCTGTAAATCAGAAGTTAATATATAATCTGTTGGTACTGGTTTTAACACTTAACAAAGTGGCTTGCCTATAGTTCAGTAGGACTTTGCCTGTACCGTGTGTCTGATTTGATGTTTAGTGCAAACTATCATCGGTACTCATTTTGTACTTCGTACTGATACCATGCCATTGTCTCTTTGTCCATGTTAGTATCCTTCATGCTTGGAAATTGTGCAAATGAATGGCTTGTGTTGTTATAGTGGCTATTCTTAGTGAATTCGTATTAAATATTTTATTTTTAATATTTATTTACTTTATTTTATTAATATATTTATAGTCTGAAAACCCTTTTGTCTTTTGGTGTCAGGTTATTAATCTACAGCACTAATACTTATTTCTGTTGACACATAAACTTGAAGACATATTGTCTATAAATAACCAAAAACATACTAGCAAACTTTCTGTAATAATGTACTAGTAACATTGAATACATCGTCCTTTTAATGAAAAACATAGAACACAATGAACATCATCATTTGCGTGCTGTTCGCTTAAGATCTCCAATTTCGTCCATGCCTAAAAATACTGTAGTGTTCATACAATTTGTTAAAATTTTGTTCTCTTACTACATGTCTTCTTCTTTCGACTGTACAAATCGTGTTGAAGTTAAGAGTGCATTATTCCCTTATCCTTATGTTTACTTCTCACCTTGTGATAAATTTGGTTGAAGAATTTCACTCATACAAGTGTTTTCCTATAAAGGAAGGAAAAATCTTACAGTTCTATGTGTGCCGAGTCGATTAAGATCGGCGCGTATGCTGCATTTAACGAGAACGTTGAAGAAAAATACTGTACTGTATTTAGCGGTGGCGTTCTACCATACTGTAATCGGTAATAATGCTGCGCCTGATTGGTGCTGCACTCTGACGTTCGCTGCTGATCGCGAGTTGAGAATGGCCAGAATAAACGATTTTAAACCGGTCTTATTCTGGTCCTTCAACCAAACACCTCGCCGCGTTCTCCGACAGAGAGAAGGTTTTTTAATTGCACCATCTTACACCTATGGCAGGCTAAATTAAAACAGATCTGCGGGTCCCTCGCTTCAAGTCGAGGAACAGCCCCAACCTGAACATGACCATCTAGACTCTCAACTTCATCTGCCGGAGGAGAACAGCGAGGACAGGCCACACCCACACTAAAATGTAGACCTGAACACCAACTTCACACCATGGAATAAATCAGGTGACACCAAACCATATTACTTTCACACAAGGGAATATACCCACTAGAACTCGTGGGCATTTAGCTACACCACATACCATGACTTTAAGCTTTAAACATTTTAATTGGGTCCCCGGTTAACGGGACAGAATAGTGCGCGGACTTGGGGGGGGGGATCTTTTGTACATTTTGTAACTCTGTTTATATTAAATGTGAGCCCAGAGGTTGACATGTATCTGTGGCTGATTACCATTCAGGCATGTAAGATTCTTTCTTGTTTTCAGTTAGTGCTAGTAATTCTATCATTCATCATGTAATTTCACAGGTTAAATTTAGTTTTCAATTAATGCATTAATTTCATATATTTATATTCAGTTTGGGTCATATAATGGATAGGAGTTTCTTTTGGTAGTTTCAGTCGGGTCCCCAGTTTAATCCTGTATAGGCGGATTTTCATGCAGACTTGAACATGCTCCTGAGACAGGTTTAGTTATGCACGATCGCGCCTAGGAACATGTCGGCCTTTGGGCCAAATTAATTTTTAAAAGATTATAAGGCATTATGACACATTACTGTTTTTAATATTTCACCAATTTATCATGTTTAAATTATTTTTAATTGATTATGATCACATGTTTGTTTACTGAATTATAATTATGTTTACTACAAGTCTAAGTGCTCAATGTGGGATTTAGTATGCCCTGGATTTTAGTATGCCCTGGGAGCACTGGTGTTACACACATATATCTTGAGTTATTAGGTATTAAGACCTTGCAATAGGTGTTGCGTGCAATGATATTTATGAATTGTAAATTATGTACCTCATGGGGTGATAGAGGTGTGGCAAGATTTTAATGATGGAAGTTGTAATTGTCCTGTGTTGTGGAACGTGTGTATGTGTTGTATATTGTAGACATATTTCCTTATATGTCCATTATATGTATTGTATATTCATGTGTATTTTTGGGGGTTAGGTATAGGGCTAAGTGGGGAAAAGTAACCCCGATTGGAAAAGAACTTTTTTTATTCATTTAATTTAAATTTTATATTTAAATTTTTTTAGCAAAAACATTTTTAAGGAAAGTTTAAATTTTATATTTATTTTTCAAGCCAAATATTTTAAAGGAGAATATAATGATTTTGTTGGGTTAAAGAGATTTAAAGTTTGTTTATAATAAAAAATTTTTATTGGTTGTTAATACTTAAAGAGGGGTTACATATGGTCCATAATTGGACTCTTTGACTTCTGTCAGTTTCTCCATTTATCCATTTGCCATGAGTAAAGAAAAACTGTTAAGGAGAAAAGTGATATTTTTTAATGACTTCAGGTAATTCTTCAGTAGATGATGATCTTATGAAAATGGCGTTTAGTGAAGAGGACACATTTTTCTCTGAATTTAAATCGCGTATCAGCGAAGATCGTGATCAGATATTACGTTATGAAAAAAACGGCATTCCTTTATGGATGTGTAAGGAGGGTATCCCGAAGGAAGATGATATTCCTCAGTGTACATATTGTGGTGGTGAACGGACGTTTGAGTTTCAGGTAAGCTTTGTTAACAGGTAATTTAGTGATTTTAATTACTACACAGTTAACAGTAATTCAAATATAATGTTATAATTTATTATTTCTCTGAGTAATGACTTAAGACAGATTAAAAAAACCAAGTATTCAGAAAAGACAACCATAAAAAAGGCCTTAAGAAAAGTAATCCTGTGTGTAAAAAGTAACAGTTTCGGTAAATTTTGGTGACTTGAAGTTATCTAATTTCAAAATCCAGTTTCGAATTTGTTCATATTCATTAATTAGTTAAAGTATCTTCAGTGCTACATAAATTGATTAGTACCATAATTAATTAACAAATGTATGTTACTGTTTTCTTTTGTGGTGTTGACTGTTGGTATGTACATTTTCTGAGTCCATTGTTTTGAGAGTAAAGGTAAAATTTTTTTAGGTCTTACCACAGCTGTTGAACTACTTGGAACTGGAAGAGACTAGTACAACTATTGATTGGGGAACTTTAGCAGTATATACATGTAAACAGAGTTGTGGTTTTGGACCACATTATAGAGAAGAATATTTGTGCAAACAAGATATTGTTTTACCAACAGAAAATAATAAACTAAATGATAAACAGTGAGCAAAGTGTGTTATATATAAGAATAAAAGTGCTTTCATTGTCAAAAGTATTGTGTCATCCCTTTATCACTCCGTTGTCCTAGTACTTTTTAATCAATGGAAAATTGAACTGGACTTTTACAATAGCTGTTAATAATTTATGACCATTGATACTTTTAACAGTTAACTTTAAAGGTATCTGTAATGCGAGTTTTTTCTTAATAAAAGTCTGCAAAATTTTCTATTATATATTTGTATTGATCACTCATTATGCTTATTATTTTCATAAAAGTAGTGTGTACACACTATTACCCTTTGCCCCTAATTTTTGTCTGACAACCCCTCCTCACTTGATTAACTTTTTCACATACAGTAAGTCATATTTCTCTGTCAGCAGAAATGACTGACATTGAGAAAATGGCTCTCAACGACTAAAATTGTCTGCTGCCGATATACCAGCTGCGGCCTGTGCTTAGGTTGCACAACCCCCTTTTAAATCCCGAATTGTATTTTAAAGTATAGAATTATGAATAAAACAATAACTAATAATAGTGTTTTCAAGCTAAATCATTGTAATTAATCATTTGCCAATTGAAAAGCGCAGAGCAGTTACTAAAAACCGTACACTCTCTTGCTGTGGTGTATGCACCAACTGTGATGCGCTTTGTATATGGGGAAATACAATAGAGTAGTGCTCTGGCTGGCTACACTCAGATGTTCCTATTACAACGATATAGCTTCACTTGGTGTGATTAGGGACTGCAAACCCCGCTTGTAAGTCATGGCGCCACCAGTTTGTTGGTAAATAACACATGGTGCGCCAGTTTGGAATTTGTAATGTTATGTTGTTACATATTGTTATATGTAGTTAGTTGAGTTCGTTAGAAAAGCGAGTGGTCGAACTTTTTGTGAAGTTCATTGTGTGTCAGACCAGTTCATCATTAACTGTAAATAATAGTGCATATAAAGGATTAGGGTGTCATAGTGTAAGATGTTTATTAGATTTAACTGGCAGGACATAATGAATTCTGTTGAAAACTTAAAAAAAATGCCTTTCAGTTTACGTTCTATTTAGGAAAAAATTGAAATTAAGAGAGCAGGTAGGCCTACAATAGACCTTTCTAATTTTAATCAAAATGTAAAATCAGGTAACAGAATATTTAATCATAAATTTAAAGAAGATTTATACAATAAATATTCATGGTTATGCGGGTGTGACACTAAAATTTAATTATTTTGCTTTCCTTGTGTATTGTTTGGAGGGGAGGGGACTTAGACATTTTCTAGTCAGAGAATAAAACAATTTAATACCATCCAACCCAACTGCAACTCCCAAATTTTTCTATTACCAGCCGCCACTGCGATATACAACTACCAAATCTAGAAATAGTAAGACACCTGTGATGACTGTACAGCAAATCTTGCAATGTGAGGTCACTAAACAGCTGATAGAATAATCAGTGAATTGTCATTGTACATTTTATTGAAAGAGCTGTGACAAATTTGTTGGATATTTGTTATCAACAAAGAGCCCTGACCAATAACAAAATTTTCTGCATTTAATAATAGTCATGAATACTAAAAGTGGGAGCATACTTGTTGAGTTTGTTGGTTCAAGTTAATTAAATATGAGAACACAGCTACACATAATCATGTTATTAATTAATAATCACTAATAAATATATGCCTAGTCACTGATCACTACATTGAAACTCTTTCCTGGACACGTGAACCTGAAAATAATTTTGATGTTCCACACTTTGTAGTTGTTATTACTTTCCAGACTGTCTTGATTAGGAAAGTATAATAATAATAATAATAATGAAAAACTGTATCTTGCGATTTTCAAAAGACGTGTCCATTTGGCAGTCCCACGAATACGAAATGTGCCTCCCAAATAGTGCCTTTGTATGGTATATATTTTATTAGGTATATGGTGTGTGTATGTGTGTGTGAACAAGAATATATTTTTTGTTGTTTTTTCACTCTGTTTTGACAGTTTTAAATTATTGTTATCTTCAGAAATATAATGTATAAATTGTAAAATAAATTTGAAATATATTTATTATCATTAGAAAAATATAAATTTAAATAATAATAAAAATGTAATTGCATGCACGCACACACATGTGCATGTGTATTTATATATTTATTTTATGAATATATAAATATGCATAATATACACTCCAAATATGCATGGGAGTTTCCATTTTTATACCATGAAAAGGTTACATAGATTAGTTTTGGTTTTGTAAATTTATTGAATCTAACATGTTTTTTGTAACTATATATATATTGACTTCAACCACAAAGTATACTTAAACCCATTATTTTTCTAAAACAAAGAATATTATACCATTTGCAAAACATTTCAATTTTTATCGTATAATTTGCCAATGTAATGTAACTATGACATCCTTGGAACCAAATGCAGCTCACGATTACACCATTCTGATTTATTATTTACTGCAATAATATCAATATGAAGTACACACTTAAGAAGTTTGTCACCCAGGATGGCGGAATCAGCAGCCTTCAATTTGGGCTGCTTATGTACCATCTAGTGAATAGTATCTATACCATATTCATATTTGCTCAGTTATTCTTGTATATATTTTTTATATTATTATTAATAATAAAACTTCATACAAGAATATATTTTTTTATTATTTTTTGAATATAACATTGTTTCAATAGTATTAACTATCTTCATCAGATAATGGTGTAATATAACTATATCTGGTAGTTAATGCTATGATAGTATGATATCTGGTAGTATTAACTAATGATAGTTAAACCTATTGAAACAGTGTTATATTAAAAACATAATTAAAAAATATATACTATATTGTTACAACACAAATAAGCCACCCCAATGCCAGGGATAAAAACGATGAATCAGCTACCGTATATAAAGTGTTTAAACTAATGAAAATAAAATGACAATGACGCGACAAACGACGACGACATGACCTAACCCAAGTGATTGAATGAAGTGATTAACCAAATAAAATATAACCAAATGAGAAGGGGAAAACCAAAATAAAAGGAAATTAAAAGAAAATAAAATGAAATCGAAGAAAGAGGAAAATGAAAAAGAAACAAATCAAGTATAAAGGAAATAAAATGAAATCAAATGATAAGACACAAACAAATAATATAGAATAGAAAAAGGAGAAATGATACACTCAAATATAATAATGGAAACGAAACCAATAACTAACAAATGTAAAAGATAATTATTATTATCGATTAAATGATAAATGTAAATGATAACTGATAAAACCCAATAAAGTAATGAGAAAAATAAAAGTACACTAACCAAAGAAATAGAGTTTAAATGTAATAAAGAACTCTATAAAGACATGAACTTATTAATCGTATAAATAACATTTGTAAAGAGAGAGATAGTGAGAAAGTAAACATAACTGAGTGACAAAGAGAATGTAATGTTAGGGATTACACACTAATAACACTTAAAATAAAATTTAAGAAGTGCAAAAGTGAAAGTGTAAAACCCCAAAATAATGAGAAACCCTATTGATAGGTGTAAACACTTAATAATCTGTGATAAACATTAAATGATTAATAGTGAACAATATTATTTAATAAGAATCTTGTTATTGATAGCATTAAGTTTAATTGTAAGTAAGGGATACAATAGTATTCAAAAGGGGGATCCCATGGAAGGTTAAAAGTTAGGGTTACCATGGTTAGAAGGTAAAATTTGTATAAGAAAAAAATGGCGGGTCGGCGCGTAAAAGGGGTAAGTCACCAATTTGTGAAAAATGAGTTATGTACACTGCCAAACTTGTAATGATGTTCGTCATGTCTGTGCCTAATGAGACAAGTCATATTTTGTATAATAACAGTTTTATTGGAACTGTGATTTTTGAGTTATCTCAGACAGTTAACCTCCTGGATGTGTAAAAGGGGATATGTACATAAGATTCAAGTTATCTCCTTTTACACGCACTCGACTGTCACTGTGTAAAAGGGAATATGTCAAGGGAGATGACTTATCCCTTTATACACGGACAAAGCTTTTGAAAACTCCTTCTTCTTATCACCACATAAATCATTTGACACGCATATTACAATATTTTTTTTATAACAAAGTTAAAGTAAATTATTTACAACAAACAACAACACAAATTTTAATAACAGTTTTTTTTTGTAGTATCAGGAAATTTTTGTATTTAACAGTTGGTATTCAAAAGTGTTATGTCCTTCATTTAGAATATTGTTAGTTTCATCAAACGTGTTTACACTGTTAATAAAATGTCTCGAGGAAAGAAGATTTTGGAAATGTGTCTTCAGAAAATCAGCTGTAAGTAAAAATATGTTTTTAGTTCAAAATGTTATAAATAAATTCATGGCTTCTTTCAAACTTTTATGTAAACATATCCGTTAGTAACATAACCTATTCAATATGCAGTACACCTATTCCATATTTAATAATTATTAATAACATTGTTTTAATATGTTCTACATATAATTGATTATGTTATTTGAATTATGTAAACTATATTTGTGAGATATATTTGGCCTACAAACTTTCATTATAACTAGGTCTAGTTATAATGAAATTTACTCAAACAACAAAAATATGCACTAAGCTAACCTACTTGTAGTTCAATAATATATGTTTTTTAGATACGTATTTTTTATTTGTTTAAAAAAGGAAAAATAAATTATTTTATAATAAATTATTAGGAAAAAGGACATTAAGAGTGATTGTTTTGAACAGTTACTTTCTGTTTTATAA
Source organism: Magicicada septendecula (assembly GCA_034769895.1). Taxonomy (NCBI): domain Eukaryota; kingdom Metazoa; phylum Arthropoda; class Insecta; order Hemiptera; family Cicadidae; genus Magicicada; species Magicicada septendecula. The sequence continues at coordinate 746,337,178 of CM068368.1, read as the reverse complement.
TAATATTTTTGGTTACTGTTTCCTTTTTCTGCCTTTTATGTAAGTACTTGATTTTGCAGTAGTGGTGTGTGTGTGTGTGTGTGTATGTGTGTGTGTGTGATGTTTAACAAAAGTACCCGCTATTATGAGTGGTTTAATTTTTTTCAGGTGTAGATGTGGATGTAAACCATTACAATACTACACCAAGGGGAATCAATAATACATTTGATGCTAATACACAAAGTAAGACTTTTCCCATGTCAGGAATTAATGAACCCTTGGTTAGTTGAGTGGAAACTGAACATCCTAAACTTTTAAACCTGGAACCTCTGGACCCTGCATATGGTGGTACGGATGTTGCTGAGGAAGGGGACCATTTGTCTTTTCTTACCGACACTGATGGGGATGTGAATGTGTTTACTGATATCCTGGTGGATTTGGAAAATACTGGAACCAATATTGTGGAGGACGTAGTTTGCAACACCAACAGCTTTGATGCAAATGCTACAATGGACAATGATGAGCTATCAATCCAGTATGATTCTGATAAGGATCCTAGCTTTTGTATAGAAAATGAAGATGAAGAGTCTACAACTAGTTCTGATTATCCATTAGGCTTTAGTTGTAATGGATCAATGAGCAACGGAAATTCTGGGAACCTTATTAACCAGTCCACAGTCAATGAAGATGCTTCAACCAACATTTCAACTTCAGACAGAGCTAGGCAAGGTAGAGGGAAAAAACGTGTAATAAAAGGTGATACAAGAAAAGTAAGAAATACTAGGAAAATTTGTAGGAACAAGGGCAAAGAGTACATAACCAAAAGTGGTAAGACTGTGTCAAAGAGGAAGTCAACATCTCTAGGTTGGTGCAGAATGAAATGCCAAGAAAAAGTTGAGCAGTACCGGGAAGAACTCTAAAGAATACTGGGCAGTTGGTGATGGTAGTAAAAGGGCATCATATATTGCAAGTCTTATTGAACTACAAAACATAAAACAACATAGGCCAAGACACTGTCATGCCAATAATAGGCACTATCGTCAGGTGACTGCAGTATACAGTGTTCATGTCAATGGTCAGACCATTCAAGTGTGCAAAAAGTGTTTTCGACAAATTTTTGATGAAAGTAACAAATTTATTGAAACAGTAATAAGGAAAAAACGAGCTTCAGTCTCCGGTATTATTCAGGATGACATGCGAGGAACTCATTCTCCTACGAACAAGACTTCACAAGATCGTCTGAGACATGCTTATGAACATCTGTTGTCCTTACCATCGTACGAGAGTCATTATACACGCAGAGACTCCTCCAAAAAATACCTGCCTTCACATTACACTATTACGCTTTGTTATGAAGAATACAAAAAAACATATTCTAATGTGGATGCAGTTAGTGAAAAAATCTACAGACAACTTTTTCATGACATGAAGCTTTCCATAAAAACACCAAATAAAGATACTTGTCAGACTTGTGACCGGTTAAATATGGAAATTAACATGAGTAAGACTCAGGATAACAGGCTGAAAATTCAACAGCAACTTACAGTCCATCAGACACTGGCTGACAAAGCTAAGGCTAAGGATCGCAGTGCATCAAAAAATGATCCTTCTAAGAAAACAATAACCTTTGATCTACAGCAGTGTCTTCCTACACCACATCTTCAGAGTTCTTTATGCTTCTATAAGCGACAGTTATGGGTATTCAATCTTACCGTCCATGACTGTGATGACGGCCAGGGTTATTGTTTTATGTGGAACGAAAGTGTTGCAGCTCTGGGAGGGAATGAAATTGCATCTTGTCTGTATAAGTACTTGCTCTCGCTCCCTCCGACAGTTACTGATGTCACAATGTAAAGTGATACGTGTGGGGGACAGAACAAGAACAGTCACTTTGCTACAATGTGCATGGTGGCATTGCAAGATTCGCCAACATTAAAATCGATAAATCACAAATTCTTAATTCCAGGACACGAGTCATATGGAGAGTGATTGCGATCATAGTTTGATTGAAAAAATGAAGAAGTTCAGTGCTCCCATCGAACATCCACATGACTGGATTCAACTGGTCAGGGTCGCCAGTAAGAAAAAACCATTTGTTGTACATGAGATGAAAATAGAAGACTTTTTTTCTTTCTCTGGATTGCTGAGAAAAGGGCCACTACAAGTAAGGAAATTCGATCAAGAGAGACAAAAAGTTAACAGGAGAGACATCAAATGGTTTCACTACGAGCATCAAGACGTTGGAAAATTCTATTTCAAAACAACACTGGAAGACTCAGAATCGTTCCGAACATTAGATTTTAGGAGAAGACCACAAAGCAGCATTCATCTGTAACCCCTCTTTCCTTTTATGCTTTTTATGTATAGAAAACAAACTTCATTTTTTTTATTTCTTTTTATAATTTTTTTTTTTTGAAAGAGAGGCCACTAGTTATTTAGAACTAGGCAAAAGCCTAGAGAAGCCGAAAATGCGCTGGGTCCAGTATGATGGGACTTGCAAATGAAACTCTGCTCTAAGATAACAATAACAGGATTTATTGTATTCATGCTTTGTACAATTAACTCCCCCAGTGTACAATATATGCGCCTTTGAAAGAGTAAGATAATATTACAAGTGTTTCATAATCAAGAATAGCTCCAACTTCGAAAACCACAATCGTTATTATTCTTAAAATCGTTATTAGAATTCCATTAGACATAGGCATCGCCAAATAATCGAGCTTGATATTACTGAGCAGAATCCAATTACTTTAAATAATGTAAAATGGCACATAGTCTCGACCCTCCCAGTAAATTACATAAATCATAACATGATATATATATATATATACGCATAATAAGGTATAACAATCTAACAATCACATAAGGCATAACACACAACATATAATTAACATAGATACACATTTACATATAAATGGCACACACCATGTTCACCTGGTTAACAGCGTATATTTTGTCATCGTACACCTTCAGTCCTCTTATTCAGATCAAGTATCCAGCCCACCGTAAATTTTCAATTAATACTCTCAAACCCAACTAATAAATCCCAAAAGAGTAGAGTAGACATGCCCCAAAATTCTAAGTATATGAACAGCCAAAGTCAATTTGGCTAAATAGTCCAAAAGGCACACAAGTACCCAGCAAAAAGGTAATTATCAATTTCGGATCCCAACAATGATGATAATAATAATAAGTGCCATCACGAGGTCAACATGGATGCCCGTTTGCATAACTGCATTTCTCATTTATTTTATTTTCCTGACAAAAATTTGCAAAATCAGTGGAACGTGACCACCCATGAATACTTATAACTGGTACTGATTTGTCTAGCATTCTTTAACATTTATTACTGAATCGGTATTATGAGTACTAAAAGTTTAACAATTATGGTGCTGGCTACGGCAAAATTTAATGGTTACAAAATTAGTTGAACAGTAAAATTGAATTCCGAAAAGCAGAATCTATGGAATTAATGTACTAAAACATGCTTAAGGTGTTCATAAAGAATCCACTTGGCCTCAGGCACGGTCATGCGCCCGGACGAGATCCAGCAAAATATGACATGATATTGTCCTGTGTTGAACGGCACCTACAGGTGTCGTCCACAGGTTAAAACACCTCCCCCGACCTTTAAATTTAATAATCCAATACACAACCCAATTAAATGTAAAGCAATTAACCAAAAAATTTCCCAACGGGGACAGATACATCTGTGCATGCATGCTTAACACAGAAATAATTTAGTGGCCGGAAATGCCGACCATATTTAGAGAAAACTCGCATCAACTCGGGTGATGCATGACCCTGGCTGAGTTTACAATTCTCTGAAGGAGATAAACATTAATATGTTAATGAGGCGTAAGCCTTAATAAAAAAAAACCAATGACAAAGTAACATGTAAACCCAATTGTCCCGTTGGACTTGCCCGGAACCAAGTCCCCAAACTGGAGCATCTCCACAAGTGTCTCAAAAAGAGTTTATCGGCCACAAACATTTTGTTCAAAAAGCTTAAATGTCACCTGGTTAGCAGCATATGTGTAGAGGATCCGGTCGAGTGTGTCCGTCCATCCGGGCTGACAGCTGACGGAAGTCGGAATCTATATCATGGAAAGCAGGTATTCGGCCATCCTCTGGAGCGAGACAGATTATCGTCTACATCGGAAACCCTGCACAATTATATCGGTAATTACTTACAGGTTTAATAAACCACACTACCTCATTTACCCAGCTGAACCCACATTTCGTGACATGCCCAGTTTACAATCTCCGAAAATTCACTTATGTATTGAACCCCATTGAATCAAATGAATCACTTCAAAATAACACTTTTAAATATTATAATCTATAATATATCCAAATATAGTCATTCAACATAATAATCATTTCAAATAAATAGTTATTCACAAGTTTTCGTGAAGCACTTAACCCCCTCTGACAGGAACTAGCAAACTTTAACAAGTTCGTGATGTACAATCATTTCAGAAAAATAACTAACTTACGCCCCATTCTAATTTAATGAATTGAGTATTATTATTATTATTATATTATTAATGAGATAATGGATTAATATCTGTTAGCCAACGTTAACATTGAAAGATACATAAACCAATTTAACCTGTTGCCTGCCACGTGCTGATAAATTACTGCAATCCCTATCGCCCAGCATCTGCGTTAATATTAAGTAAATACAATTTATTTTTATGAATTAGTAAGTTATATATATCTTAACACACTTACCGGAAGGTCGCATAGACTTCTACTTATACATAGTAGCAGATAGTAGACAAAACTTTTACATCGATGCTGTCAGCTGGACGCAGACGTTAATACGCTGAATGCTACAATTGAACTGAACTGACCAGCGGCCGAAAAAATAGTATGCAGCGCTGGACACAGAGAGCGCGCGGATCGGCCCGGTGGTAAGATAACGCGGCGAACGTAATTTATTACGACGGCAAACACCGATAATACGTAACTTAACAATTCAATTTACGGGCAGGCCGTTACCGTTAAAAAAAAACCCGCCGAGTTTTTCTAAACACGGCACACATCTTAAACCAGTTCTAGCATATAATGGACCTCTTGCTATCAGCTGTGAAAAGAAAAAAGATCTCTTACATCTTCTCCCATTTATATCAGAAGTGTTCCGTGACTTTTATAGAAATTTGAAGACCAACGATAAAGTGAAAAATATTCTTTCTGATGAAAGTGAAGCTGAAGAAAGTAATGATGATAATGATCTGTAGGACAGTTTATAAGTATTTGTGTTTGTTTTGTTTTTATTAATGTTTTCTTTTTAATAGTGTTTTTAAAAAATCGATTAGTTTTTGTGTTATTTCAGTTGAAAATATAAAACAGAGTGAAGACAAGTTGATACTTTATAGTGTAAAATAAGTTAAAAGACTTATTTTACTTAAAAGTATAGAATAAATAAATACAAAGTAGTTATTAGAAAATAATTGCATTTTTGGAAACAATATAACAAGTAGTTTTTCATAAAAAAGTTAAATTTTCCTAACGTGCAAAAGGAGATAAGTCACATTCCATTATGTGTCAAAGGAGTTATGTCACGTAAATCTCATGATAATGACATTTTTAAATTTAATGTGCATGTGTTGAAAAGTAAACTAGACAGTAATTTTTTAACAATAATCATTTTACAAAAAAATTCCATTGCAATAATGTATTAAGTTTTTTTCACTTTCCCAAAAAACAGTCTGCAGTGACTTAACACCTTTTACGCGCTGACCCACGAAATATAAGAAAGAAAACAAGAGCAAAATAAAATAAACACCCCATGTTTTAAGGGATGATCAATTAAGTAAGTTTAAATGGTGTAATGATGTTTATCACCCCCAAAAAAAAAAAAAATAAATGTTCTGGGAGTATTCTTGATACTCCCGTCGGATCTTTATTTCGTGAATGCGAAATTACATACGTTACTCTCGTTATTGGGAGATTCTTTTGTTTTGTTTGTCAGAAAGAAAGTTGAAATGAAAGAAAGAAAATTATGCTATACATAACATTTATTCATCGAAATCATTGGAACTGACCTCTTCTTATTGATAAATCGAACCTCATCATTCTGATCGGCGTTTGGATCGTCACATTCGTCTGGCTGCTGTTGTACTGACTTCTTTCCAGAATACCAATCTATGAAATGAGCGAGGCATAGATCTTTTAACGATTCATCGCGTTCCTCATAACGTTCGATTTTAGTTTTGGTCCACACATCCGTACTGTCATCAGCAAAATTTTCCAAGTCCATTTGACGTTTCAATTTCCTTGATCGTTGTCGTTCTTGTGGCCACACCGTTGGAATATACACAACTTGACGACTACAATGGCTCATCGATTGACGAAGCAAATACCAGGCCGCCTCCTGTGCCGACATTTCGACCGAATTAAAAACTTTCACACCAATCTTGCGTACTAACTCGGTAAAGTCCAACTCTGGATTCTCTTGTAATTTTATGAGTTCTCGTTGCAAATGACTTATTCCACGATTCGCCTTGTTAACATATTCTACAACATATGTCGCACAACTATATTTGTCCAGTATAAATTGCAATCCACTATTTGAGCCCAACACTCTGGCTAACCATGGATTGAAAGTATTGGTGTAGATTTCAGACATATTACGTTTGAACAACATCGTCGGCCGTCGCAGTGAAGCTCGAATTGTATCGAGGTATTTGCGCTCTGTCAAATGGTTGTCTACAAGAAATTCTTCAACACTGTCATACACTTTCTGCTCCAGTATTGTTTTTAAACGCTCAGCTGATTTCTGCATGGTAGCTTTTCTCGGATCACTTTTAGCGAGCGGCAACAGTACCATTGTCTTTCGCATTGGCCAATACGGGATTCCAAAGTTGATTCTCCATGCTTGGTACAAGTAAACGTATGCTGGTGCGTTTGATTGGAGTACATCTCTGCAGGCAAATCTCCCTCGATACGCTCGCCAATGTATTCATCAACTCAATTGTACGTGGCATATCTTCACTGATTGATTCTTTAGGATCATTGTTCAATCACAAGAGTATATGCGCATGTGGACTGCCTCGATGCTGGAACTCGATACGCTTAAAGTAATCAACGACTCAATACCGATCACCAAATGGATTTGCCTTTGTCTTACTGCACAACATACTCATCAAAATGTCGACCAGTTTGTTAAACACAATGCAACACGTAACTGGATCTTCATTCACCAAATGACACCGCATTGATCTGCTAAGTGCCTCAACATTTTGCACATCTTTGTACGAATCACTTAGGCGATGCAACACCGACAGCAAACCTGGCCAACGAATTTCATTTGCACTCAACGTAAGAAACACAGTAGGCTTCCCAAGCTGGCGCATCATTGCAAACAAGTCACGCTTACGATCCTGCCAATACTGCATCGAATTTGGAATGGATTTAAGAAATGACAAATTCTTTTCGATGCAATCACGTATGAACTCCTTATCATTTAACATAGCACGAGTCACATTAACTGTGCTGGACGTTTTGAAAGTATGAAACATTCCCTCGACGACTCTCATTCTCAAGATTTTCATCGCCATATACAAGATGTGTTGTGGGGTCACACCTCGCCGATCTTTACGTCTAATTTCACTCGTGGCCATCATATAAGGAGTCACTCTTACACCATCTTTGTAGCGACGATCTATACCCAAGTAAATATTTGGAAACGACAATTCCTCGGCGTGTGTATCTTACACAATATTCAACGGCATACTGTGTTGGCCGGGCGCTATATCAAGACAGTTCTCCTCGTTCCACAGAAGTGTATGTTGCCTGGCCACAATGCAATCCGAGTCTAACACTGGTGCCTCTTCTACACAATCCCCATCATCGTCAATTCTGTCGACACATATATTGTCCAACAGAGTTCCATCGATGGTAATTCCATACATATGGTACAACGGCTGTTTCACCAAGTACTGCAGCCATTGCATTACATTGGATTTCCGAACATACCCGCTCAAATATAACGATTTGTGCATTAATTTCCTCTTGATGTTAACATTTATCGCATAATCGTCGTCCAACTGTCGAGGCAATTATTTCACCATATTGTTCACATCAACTGGAACATTTATTACTTGACCAGTGATGCCATAACTGCCCTCGTGTCGAAGTCGGCGAATTTGCATGAAAGGCAGCCTAGGTGATATCAACCGTTCCTCTACCGGACTCAACACTGGCAAAGTTTTAGGCCGATCAGGATATTTGAAACCGTTAGACACACTCATGGATGGGATTTTATTTAGTATCCAAGCATCGACGGCAATTTACACATGCTACCATAGCCTCCACTACTTGGTCAGGGAACTCGCTGCGCAAAATGTTACAGTGTTTAACTTTAACGAGCTTAAGATCCTTCTTGAACCAAAGTCGATTACAAACATCACAACCAAGTCCAAATTCATTGTCAAAGAACATTTTCACAAAGTGGCGATCGCATGCAGCATACTTATTTGTCAAATCGAGCGAAAGGTCTGAACGCGCCATTGATGGACCGATGTTACCGTCCGTACGAGTCTCAGTATTGTCATCCTGCATATCAGTGGAATCGTCGTTGCTTTCTACGTCTATTGGACCACTTTCCAAATCCATTCGACACGATGACGAAGTGTTAGGTTGCTCCAAACGTTGTACGCACTCGCTACTTGTACTGGGCGCTCCACTTCCACCATCCAAATTCGAATTCTGGCGTCTTCTTTCCAATTCCTTTTGTTGCAATCGACGTAGCCGACAACGTTCTATATTTGTAAGTCGTGGTGCACGCATTTTGTTCGGAGTTGCAGATTTTACAGCCTTCTTTCTCTTCTGAGGACGCGGCATTTTCACAATATCTCAATATTTTCTGCTTTCCAATGTTAATTTTATATTTCTTGTGTTATTAACGTCTAACTCACGTTCTCAGCTCTCCGTAGACACCTCGATCACTAAAATCGACCAACTCGTTCCGGAGATACAACTGAACTGAGCGCGCGCTGTGCCCACACAAGCCCAAATTTAGACCCCCACGCGCAGCGCTGTGACGTCACCGCGCAACCCCCCCTCTGCTCGCGACAAACCATTTCCGGTAGTCGACGAAACGGGCTATCCAGTCATAGTTTTAGATATTCTGTAATCCTTATAGTTTTTGCACACGAGGCCCTCGAAAGTACACAAATATTGGTTGCGGCAAAACCTTACATGACACTGAGAACGAACCATAAGATGTTCATTCGCATTCACATCAATAATTAAGAATGAAACGAATTGTAAGCAAACGTTACCTAATAACTGTTAAAAAATTGTTTGATTTAATCTATGAATAGGATATAGCTGAAGGAATTATACAGACCATAAGCCTAAACATTATGTTTTATGTAATAGAGAATAGTAAGTAATAGCCAACTTATAAACAATGACAAAATAAGTAAATAGAAAGATAAATTAATACAGATCTAATAACACTGGAAAATCAGTTAGGAAATAATTAACAAACCATAATGTAGAAACTAATGGTAACATACAATTCTTATAAAAACAGATTCAAAACACATGAATAAGTATACAAATCATTTATAATATCAAAACAAAACATGTATGAGGGTAAATTAAGATGTAATTTGTATAAAATAAGTAAATATAGTCAGTTACTACTTAGGCCTATGAAATGCCTAACTGTAAAAAAACAACTACAAATTGTAAAAAACTAACAAAAATATTAGCAAATCCAAGGCAAGCAACTAGTCAAGGATAATTTGTGAATCAGATTAAAAGATAAATGTTAGAACAAGGACTTAAAATAAAAAAAAGAAATGTAATTAACAAATATCAACATAATTGTCCAAACAATAATACATTAGAAAACCCAACCTTGTGGGATGTCAAAATGATCTTTGAAAGAAAATATGAACAGTAGTGATAATAGTTAATAAGTAGAGAGGAAGACGGAAGAATAATAGCAATCAGAAGATATACAGTGATTTTGAATAAAAATTCAAATGTGATAACAATGGTCTTAAGTCAAGATCAGCCAATCAGAATCTATTAGTAACCATGACAACGGAACGTTGGTTACGAATTTTCTGTTAAATCTTATTATTCAATAAGTGACGCTCATCCAGAATAGACGCCAGGCCGTGAATGACCAAAATTGTAATCTAAAATGTTTAAAAAGTAATCAAAATTCAAAAAGATGAAAACGTAAGAAGCAGACGAATAACGAGAACATTTAACTGATGCCAAGGACCAATTTAAATAAATTTTAAAATAAATAAATTTCTACAACTAACATGAAAAAGATGCCAGACGTACTTAAGCCTCAAGATAATTGAAAATTGACGACTATTGAAGTCCCATTCCATTTCGACTGAATGACAGTTCACATCAAGTCGGCTGATTTGATAAGTATTATTAAATTACCCGAATTTCTGAAATAAATTCACTTTAAACTTTTCTCACAGTAATCTGAACTCTCACTATAAATTGAATATTATTTCTTTCAAAGATTAATAAAAAAAATAAAACACTGAAATTTTGTTAACTAGAAAAATAACCTGTATGAAAATTATGAACTTTTGAAACACACTTTACCACACTTCAGGAACAAATTATAATTACACATATTACTTAAGTACAAATAATGTAAGGTAGTGTACTTTATTGTAATCATTATTAATATTTCTTTCGTAATCACAAGAACCCAGATTTATTGAACGACAAATTGTAAAAAGTAAACATTGTTCTTTAGACACCATGTCGGATTAACTAACATAGTTTAAAATCGATTTTCGCCAACCTTGAGATATTTGTCTTATAATAATTGTCGGTGCAAATTTGTTGAATAACCAAATATAATTTTGGGTCAAACTGAGTAATTACCAATCACCAATAAATAAACTAGTACAGAGTGTAACCACTGTTTTTTATTCTATAGGAAAGTATATTATAAATTGTGTATTATTTAGCAAAGAGAGAAAATGACGGTAAGTGCTCACGTCGCAAACTCGGCGAACTAACTGCTCGATTAAGAAGGTTGAACGAAGGCGGGAGTAAAATTTGAATACTGCAGACCGTCATAGCTAAGAACGCTAAACCACCCTATTTGTTAATTTAATTGTTTTAATTAAACAATTTGGCGCCACCCGGGATTTATGAACACCTAACGAAGAACAGGTAAGGTTTCCACTCGTGTTGTACTGGTAATTGAAGGATCGCTACGGACATCGTCAGCGCAACATATAAGTAACGACAACCAGTGTGAGGCGAACACACTATATTTACACCTTTTCAGAGTACATAAGAATCTCTTCGTTACAATATCTATGTTTGATCTATCAATGATTGTAACTTTAGTTTTATTTTTATTAAGATGTAAACCATACTTCTGTTTTGTACTGTCCAGTTTCTGGATTATTTTCCTGACATATTCTTGAGAGGTGACTATGATGATGGTATCATCAGTGAACAGTGAAACCTCACTAATTCGTCTCACTCTGTAATTAGTCACCCACTCCAAGCTTTTTCTCTTTTTTTTTTTATTCACAAGCGAGTAACATATACGCTCTAATTGTAGCTGGGGTAAACAAGAAATGTGCTGAATGTAGCCGGGGTTCTAATACTAGCCAGGAGAACAGATGTTAGAAGGTATTGGTTCCAAGAATGGGTATTTTGTACTTGTGTACACGGCAAAATAAGTGTTGTGTTGTTACAATGTAATTCATTTCCAAAAATTCAGTCGCATTGCTGATGCCTGGCAAAGTATTCCAGAAAACAGTCGTGATTAACAATTTGAATGAAGACGACATCGATGTCAAAAATTGGTGTAAATAGACTTACCGGATATCAGCTACGAAATGTTTAGTGATGATGAAATTGTTACATACGTATCCACAGAATGTACGGAACAAAGCCAATGATGAAGAAGAGGACCAATAAAACCTGGAATATCTCATAAGGACGCCATTCAATCACTGACTACTACAATCAAGTGGTACGAAGGCCAAGATGAAGCAGAACTGCCTAAAATAATTTCACTGGGCCAGAAACATAATTTGGCTCTTGAAGAGTATGGTCAACAGAAAAAACAAGAAAATTATGGATTTGTTCACAATTATTAAACATTTTTTTGCAATTACAGTGCTTAACTTGTTTGAGTTTGAAAATTTCCAGCAATAAACATGTTGAGCGTAACGTTAGTACTATACATTGCTAGTATTGTAATACAACATTTTATATTGTTTTTAATGGATTTGTTTCTTACTCTCTCACTAATTAGTTATTTCAGTATTTTGTCACCCCCTTGGTCTTATAGGTGATGAATTAGTGAGGTGCTACTGTACCTTGTGCCGTATAGGTTGTTGATCTATCTGCCTCATGTAGTGATACCATCTTCTGAACTATCAAGGACTCCTCGCATTGTATATTCACATATGCTTTACATGTAGTTGTTAAAAACTAGTGGCGACAGGAGGCAACCCTCCGTTGACATGGAAGTAACCTGAATATGCATTATAAATGTTTATGGTTACTGACTTGTATACTCTATACGAGGCTTATCAGATACTCTGGAACACCCATATGATCAAAAATTTACCAGAATTTATTCCCAGAATCAAAACTCTGAAATATTCTACAAATTTCAAGTACATAGTTACATTGAACTCTAGAATTTTCAGTAGGCTGGTATGTGTTCAGTATTTGTTCTCTTGTGCCCGTCTCACCAATAAAACACGTTTGTTCTCCCTAAAATTTATGGCAGAAGGTAAGATTTTAATCTTTCATTTATGGGTGAGAAGTCACTCACGAGACATAAAAGCAGTTAATCCAAAATTACCACAGTCTAGTGGAGAACACTTTTTTATATAGTAGTACAAAAAACAGATTGGCACCAGTCATTTGGCCGTTCTCCAATGTTCCATATTTGAGTGTAGAGGTGAATAAATATATCCACACCTTTATCTCCTAATGCCTTGATGATTTCAGCTGTTTATGTCTGCTCCAGCTGCTTTGCAGATTTTCCAATTTTTAATGCATTTTCGACTTTCCCTTTTAGTGTTTTGGGCTCTCTGTCCTCCATGTGATATTCTGTTATGTTATGGTCAGCTGGTAAAGGGTAGCCTGTACCCGTAAATGGTGTAATATATCCCGTCGTTACTGGGATGTGTTGTCTCAACTGTGTTGATGTCGAGTCCTGCGTTGGTGTGCCAATTTGTAATACAATACGGGTATACTTTAATTATTTATTTATTTAAAAATTATTTAATGTTATTGTTTGTTATGAAAAACTAAGATAAATCCGATCACTGTTATTTAACACAATAAAAATGCACTCGCCACCAATTGTAGTGTTACAAATAAATGAATTTTTTTATTTAACTTTCAAATACCACCTACCTTTGATATTCCTTCTCTTAGCTTTATCCAGAAACCCCCAGCATCCGTTAAGCGAGCATTTAAATGACGCAAACAGATTAAGGTAAAGTTTTAATAAATTACACTACACGTGGTTGTTGTGAAATCAACATTAGTTTTTATTTTCACTTTCGTTTACTTTTTTATGAATGCAAACACATTACCCTCTTTATATTGGTAATGAACAGGTTCTTACTGGACATACATAATTGGTTATAGTAAAAAAATAATAAAAACTTATCTACTATAAGACTCGCCAGTACTCATTCTCTCTCTCTCTCTCTCTCTCTCTCTCTCTCTCTCTCTCTCTCTCTCTCTCTCACACATACATTTTCCCCATCAATTCTAGATTTGAGATCTCATTTCTTAAATAAAAAAGATTTAGAAAAGGATAATTGCATCAGAAGGCTGATCGATCTGTTTCTGTACTTTACCACTGTCTTTGTTACGCCTCGTGGCAGTCATTCCTCAGACGCACTTTCCTTTTACACTCGTTAAAATGGTCCGAACTGTTTTTCAATCTTGAATTTATTCGTTATTCACTGTCGATACTTGTTGATATTGAAATTTACTTTGTTTGAATCTCATGTGTACTGTTTAAAATTAAAATTTATTTGTCCGCGGACTTTAATTGTACAGAGACCCGGCCGGGATCTGATTTCAGTTGAAACGGAAAGAGCTGGTACAGAGGGTGGCCAATATAAAACCTGGTCACGTGGTATTCCCCTCTCTGCAGAATGTTCCCCGCTGGCGAAATTATACGTCTCAACGGCACCAAGACCACATTCTGATATCACAAAGCGAGGGATCGTTCCGTGACGTATTTGTGACGTCCTTTGATAACTAAGATTTTGTGCCCGTATATGGCCATGGCGAGTGCTGTTTCCGTCGATTCATCGATTGGTAAGGCTAAAAATAGCCGTTGACTCAGCCACACGTGCTGTCCGCTCCTACGCCGAAAGATAAATTTGATTCGCTTTTACATAACTTTTGTTATTGCCCAATATTGAACAATGATTAAAAGTGGTTTTACCTCATTCTGTACTGTTACAATACCCCGAATTCCGAAGCATAAAAACTCTCGTTGACATAACCTAAAAGGATCAGTCCAGATATGGTGTCTCAACCCCCCTGAAATTTTTAACCATGGGTAACTTACCTCCCCTGATCCAGCGACTGCGGTTGCACCTGCATGACTTTACTGGACTTCTTGTTAAGATCCCAACACCGCAAAGCCAGGCAGGCACTAGACGCCCCGGCCCTGACACACTGGTCAGCACAGGGTCGCCCCACAGTATCACTAGATGTTGAAACAATTAACTTACAAATATTACTAATAGGCCTTTCATTTTCCAGATCCTGAACTGATTTGTTTTCCTTTTAATCGTACTGGTTAGTCTTCTTATGAAGTACTGGCTTTCTTAACTTAATACACACATTATAGGTTAACAGAACTCTTTAACCTAACATAATATTTTTTTAATTCAATCATTTTATTTGAAATTTTTAACTTCCTATTACTCTTTGATTAAAACATCTCATTTTATCTCTCAACTTCAATGATTTTTTTTTTCATTTGCTAATGCGAACTCTATACAATACAAAACCTGGTTATACAAAAATTATACAATACAACTAATACAGTAATCAAATGAGTATTTTAACACTATATTATTACTCATTATTGTGATTTAATCCACTCTTATTTTTCATTTTAAATTTCTCCTTCCACACACACTATTACCCCCCCCCATGGACTGTAGTGCCCAGTTGCCTCCACAAGGACTGAAGCGGAAGGGGTGAACACTTTTTTCTTTTCTTTCTCCCCATCCTTGCTTTGGCGTTACACAAAATTCGGCATTACTGGTATCCCGGATACCAGTAATCCTACTAAAATAATATTCACAATCCCTTAATCGGTTTATCACCCATACATAGGTATATAACCGTGTTCCAAAGTTATCTCATGTTAGATTCCCCTGATCTTACCCACAGTTGTATTTCTAAGTTCACCAATTTAGAATATTAAGCCAAATCCACGGTCAGGGGTTGGTGAAACCGTGACCACCCGAAATTGGGGAATCGCATTTACCATATATCTTATATGGTTTATATTTACACACTAATAGCTTAAACCTAATAAAAGTTAAACATATTATCTTACAACATACCGGTCAGTTCTGACCTTAAATAAAAATTACAAACGTTACAGTTTAAGTGTCCATCTTCTATTACACATGCCTATAGTTAACATTATAGCTTCACCATGTCTTTACTACCTCTCACAGATAACTGGTACTAATTAACCATTTGGTTGAATTACTAGTATTTAATTTATCTGCACAAGACACTTATCTGTTAACGTTCCTAGGCTAATTAATTATGATGATTGATGACCAACTACAGACAAGGCCACAAAAATTTAAAATTTGATTACATTTGTTTCTTTCCAAACTCAAGTGCCAAGCAATGCACTCATTACCTTAATGTTTACTCAAGTTTAATATAGGGATCCTCCTCCCCGTTCTCCACACTTCACAATTTCTACTTCCACCAATTTATTTGCAGAGGATGACCATCTCATTTCTGAGGTGGACTTCAACCATGGTTAGCCCCTACCAAGCCAAACTCCACGGTCAGGGTTGGTGAAGCCGTGACCGCCCGAAAATGGGGGAGAGTCCCTTCTAAAACAAATTTTTTTTTATATATACAATTACATTATTTATACAACTATTTCTATTTAGTCCAGTACAATTTTAAATTTGTCGCATTCTGCGTACCCAATATCTCCCGCATTACTGGATTTTGCAGTACATATGCGTTACCCATCTTGATATCTATTATCTCATACGGCCCCTCATACAACAAAAAGAACTTTTTTATCTCTTTATCTTGCGCACTCGACAAATCATGCCTTCTTACTAGTACTAACTGTCCTATGTCATATCTAGTCCATTTGCCTGTAGCATCATGACGCTGCTTTCTTCTTTTCCCCTTAGTCAACAAGCTCTCATTTGCGAGTTTAAGTTTTACGTCCAGACCTCTGGTATTACTCTCAGGTGGATAATTGAACAGCTGTTCCAGAATTCTAGGTGGGCGTGTCCCCTTGACCAACTCGTATGGCGTAAACCCAGTTGACTCATGCGTAGTACTATTTAACCAGTCTTCGATTTTATTCACATAGGTTGGCCATTCTCTGTGTTTAGTATGGCAGTACGCCCGAAAAATCCTCCCTAATTCGCGCATGACCCTTTCGGCCTGGTTTGACTGGGGATGATATACCGCAGTGTGTTTGGGTATAATTCCTTCCCAACTCAAAGTTTGTCGCCAAGTTCCGCTAATGATTTGGGGCCCATGATCAGAGAGTATTACCTTAGGTTTCCCGGTTTTGATCATATAGTCCTTTGTTATCTTTTCACTCGTCGCCCTCTTGACACTATACAGCTTTACGAATTTAGTAAAGGTATCTAAGACTACAAAAATGTACATCACTCCTCTACCCTTTGGTAGCGGGCCAAACATATCCACCGCCACTAAATCAAAAGGTTTCTCGACTTGAATGCATTTCATTTCTCCCTCCAACCGGTAATTGGCTACTTTTGACTTCTGGCATAAATCGCAACCCCGGAGTAATGTTCTAACTCTCCGTTCCATATTTTTGAACAAACACGATTCTTTCAGTACGTTTCCACGTTTCCTAGCACCGAAACGCCCATACCGAATATGACAGTCCCATATTATTTTATCTACCAACCCTTCCGGTATGACTATCCTCCAATCACGCTCTCCCCCCTCTACTTTCTTAAATGGACTCCCTTGATCGATTTGAAAATATCGGCTATACACAGAATTATCTAGGTCGGATTCTAAACTTGCTATTATTTTACCCGATTTTATGTCTGCCCTCTGCATTGTTTGGATGTCTTTTAATTCCTCCCCGAAAAGTCTTATCTTCCCTGCTAAGCCTAAATATTTTTATTTCTTTTAAGTCTCTCCCTGTTCTCATTCCCTCTGTATCTACCCTGGATAAAGGTCGGGTATCTTGTTTTCCACCCCATTTATATACTCCCAAGAAAAATTATACTCTTTTAAAGCTAACACCCATCTGGTCAATCTGCAGGTGTTTAGGAAAGATAATGGCTTGTGGTCAGTCCTGATGACGGTAGAATTTCCCAACAGATAGGTTCAGAATTTCTTCACGGCAAAGACAATACTTAGTAATTCCTTCTCGGTTGTTGTATAATTCCTTTCGGCCACTAGCAAGGTATGGCTGGCGAAAGCGATGGTGTGATGTTCCTTGTAGTCGTCCTCCTGGTACAACTCAGCACCTAGAGCGACATTGCTAGCGTCCGTCTGTAAGTAAAATTTGCGTTCAAAGTTAGGGTGATTCATCATGATCATGTTAACAAAGTGGTCCTCCTCTTTCTTTCCCCCCCCCATCACCACTGTTTATTCTTTTGTAACACCGTACTCAATTTTGAAGTTATATGGGCATAGTTTTTCTGAAACTTTCTATAAAAATTGCATAACCCTAAAAAACTTTGCAATTTTTTGATATTTCTAGGTTCAGGGAATCTCAAAATTGACTCTACCTTCTCTGAGTTGGCTTTTATCCCTTCTGGTGTGATTATGAAACCTAAGAAATGTTTTTCTTTCTGTCAGAATTCAGATTTTTCCCAGTTGACAGTCAATCCCCCTTTATGCAATTTGTCTAACACATTCTAAATGCTCCATGTGTTCTGAGAACGTGCGTGAAGCTATCAGTATGTCATCTACGTAAATGGTTAGAAATTCTAAATTGTTTGGTTGTAATATCTCATCTAAACACTTTATAAAACTGGCCACACTGGTATTAAGCCCGAAAGGTAACCGTTTAAATTGTAATTTTTTCCATTGAAAAGGAACGCCGTGTATTTCCTACTTTCCCATGCTAACGGGACTTACCAATACTCCGCGGTTAAATCTAATGAGGTCATGTATTTAACTCCGCTAAATTTTTGAAATATCTCGTCTATTGCTTCGGGTGACTCCCGGTCCGGAATGATGATCTGATTTATTTTACGGGCATCTAAGCACAATCTTACCATCCCATCTTTCTTTATGACTACAACTAACGGGTTACAATATGGGGACTCTGATCTCTCAATAATATCTCCCTCCAACATTCTATTCAACTCGACTTGAACTGCTCTTCTTTTCGAATATGGTACAGGATAACTTCTTTGTACGTAGGATGCGTGTTCCCTTACCTTGAGCACACACTCATAGTTCTTGGCTCGACCAGGCAACTCTGCGAACACCTCTAAAACTTTTCACAACCCGCCACAACGCCTCACTTTGGGGACTCTCTACAGCGCCACCCTCACTACAAAATTTATACTCCCGATCCTCCCATATTCGTTCTTCACTTTCAACGCTCTCGCTCTCTGTACACACATTCACTCTTGCTATTGTGTCCACATTATCGACCCAATGTTGTATCACTTTTATACCTGAAACTCTTATTGTGCCCACTACCCGTTCAAAACTAATTCTGACTGGCTCAATCTCATTATATAATTCTAATACCCGTTTATGGAAATCAATCTCCGCTTTGTGCCTTACTAAAAAATCGTTACCCAAAAAAACCTCCAAATTTAAACCACGTACGACTAACTAAAAATGTATTTTCATATGTCCTCCCCGTTTATGACCATGTTTAACTGAACTTGTTTTGTGACACGCTTACTCCTCACCCCGGTAATCCCTATTGTAGTAACGCCCGCTACAGGTAATGATGGAATATTTTTGTTTAACCCTTTTAATTCCTCTAAAATATGTTCTGAAATTACTGACACCTCGCTCCCCGTATCATCAAGGTTTTCACTTTCTTACCTTCTATGGTGATCATTAAGTCAGTCAATCCGACCTCTGGTTTCATCATGTTGGAGTTGTCCTCTTCTATTAATTTCTGGGATATATCAGTTAATACGAGGTGACTCTGATAGCTGTTGTTATTCTGGACCACGCTGTTATTTAGTGACAATGGCTGGGTCCCTTCCTCCATTGTCCTCTCTAGTTTCCCGGTTGAGCTGTTGCACCACCCTGCATGTACCCATTTCCATTTCTGGTGATATTCCCACCACTCCTCGGCGCTCCATGGCGGCCTTCCTCTCCTCGCTTATTTGGATTGGTGTGTTGTGGTAGTGTTCCGTGCCTCCGACCATTCCTAGCCTGTCTACATCTATAACAGAGTATGCGTTGAGCAAAATTTTAAAATTTACACCCCTGACATGTCCAATATTCGTTTCGACTATTATTCTCTCCCCTCGCCTCTCGATGTACGTGTGGTGGCCCCCTTGTTTGATTATGGTTTCCGTTATTTTGGGTCCCCGGTGAGTTCAGACGCCTACCCATCTCACAGTCTCTTATATTTTGGAAAATGTCCAAAATTTTTTCCAATTCACTTATCTCTGCTATTTCTCGGGTCATCAACGATATCTGTACCTCACGGGGTAAATGTTTGCTAATGTGTCTCACGAACGATCTAAATGGTAGTGGAGGTTCAAGGTATTTAGCTTCATTAAAAACCTTCATCACATAGATGGTCACGTTGTTACTATGCATCCCAACATTCCCCGTTCCCATTATCTTACTTCTCAACACCTCCTGCTCCTCTTTCGACCAATATTTTTCTCGGAAAGCCCGTTCAACCTTCTCGTAACTCTCCCATTCGTTTTTATGAACCTCCGCCCAGATCGCGGAACTTTGTAACGTGACAGATTAGGGACGAGAATAATTTTGAATAATTTTAAAATGTAATGCAGGCAACAGTCAACCTCAGGGGAACCTCGTTATTAACAAAAGTGTGTACAATGTTATTGAAAGAGACCAGTGTGTTTATGTCTTAGCGTCCGTCTGTCTAGACGCATTACACAACTACCTGCAGCTTGTACTGTATGTGATTACGGAAAAATACGTAATTGCCACAAGCCAGTTTCATCAGGAGACAACAGCTGCAGTTATCGTTAGCCCAGTCGACAAAGAGACACAGAGCCACGCGGGTCAGTAAATGAGCGCGCGGTTCCAGTAACCAGTGTGTGAACAAGTAAAAGTGGACTTTCTATTCCAATAAACCGTGTGCGAGCAATTAAGGAGTCGACTAACATTTTTCAGACCGCGCGGTCATAAAAAACCAGTGCTCGCGAGCAAGTTACGTCGCCCGACAAAATTAATATTTTGAAGGTGACAAAACAGTAATAATGTATAACAAAGGGAACAATTAAAACGAGCGTAAAAAATAACATTTCAAACATTTTTAAGCTACTTTCGGAGTGTATGGTGGAAAAAGTGACAACAACTGGACAAGGTCTACAAGAAGGCTGAGTAACAATATAAACAATTTTTAATTTAGACTCCTTAACAGCATTTAAATTCATATACGGGGAGGTCCTCAACCATTATGAGATCTCAATAAACGGGGAAAAATAAAAATGTAAAGCAGAAAGAGAGAGAGAGAGAGAGTATGAGTGTGCGCATAGTTATAGAGTCAAAGTACTGGTTGACTAGTAAACATTATTTTAAGTAATCTTGTCATAGCATTTAATAAGAAGTGAATTTTATATTTTCTGGAAGTTTGTTTTGAAGGGTTGTGAGGTCAAGGATTGGTGCGTACTGGAAGCTCTTGAAGTCTTCTTGAGTTATTCCAGGAAACGCTGAATGATGAGGGCTGGTTTGAAGTAAATAGAAGTGGACTGTATGACTTTTAGATGATAATGTTTTATTGAATGATTTTGAATTTGGATACTGTTGCTGACACGCGCAGATGTTTACGCGACATGACGCCCGTTTGGTGATTAATAATAGAAGTCGAAAGACATGATAATAAGCAAGATCGTTGAATACAACTAGTGCATGCTGCACATATTAATAGTTAAAAAAGAAAAATGAAAGCCAGTAGCCGCGGCCTGGAATATTACGAGTGAACGACTCGGAGCCTTTTGTAGAACTAACGAAAATATCGCAACAGACAGCTGAGCTGCGCCGGCTGCAGGCGATAGATAAGAAAAACGTGACGTCATCCGTGTATGTCGCAGTGCAGTAATTACAATACATAGTTTAACAGTTTAAAGTCTGAACATACTGGCCGCACAAAATCGGGGCGATTTTGTAATTTATGCCTTAAAATCAAGGATACATGGTAATAGAATTTACATGCTAAAACAACAACAACATAACAATTGGCGTGCTCAACACAGAGCAATGACAGCTGGATAATTAATAATAATAATGTGGATAACATAACAAATTCATGGGATAATTACAAAATATATAATAATTCAAATTTTGTAGTCATTAAAACCTGACAATAGAATTACCCAACACATAACACACAATAAGAAAGTAATTAAGTAAACACATCAATTTATCCCACACAAAACCCAATAATTATCACAAAGAGTTCAGTAATAAGCAACAAGCAATAATACCATAAAACAATGTAATAATTTGCATGCATGATATTGAAACAACAATCCCCTGAAAATTTAACAATACATAACCATTGGAGCATACGATGACAATACATAATAATTAATACAATAAGAGTACAATAATCATTCCCAAAAAGTTTAAAAATACACAATCATATGATAATACAATGACAAGTACATAGTGATTGATACAACAATGGCGTAGTAACTATTGCAATAATAGTTGCTCGACAATAATAATAATAGTTACAATAATAATAAATAGAATCGTATAATTGGCCCGGGAATGCCCCGGGAGTGATACAAGGCAATGTGACAAGTTCACATCCCTGGTAAGTGCCGTATGACGCTCATGCGGCTAGTCTGATGCCGCCGGAAGGGGGCATAATTTATGGATGGGTCGACGTAGGATCAAGGCCACACTATACTATATAGTGTGGCCTTGGTAGGATACCCTGTGCGGTGCGAACCTCGGCAACGCGTACTATCGAATCCTGACCCGCAAAAACATTTGTAATTACCCCGCGCTTCCATTGATGAGGGGGGCAATTGTCGTCTACAATGAGGACGAGCTGTCCTACGTTTAAATTCCTTGACGTGGTGCGCCATTTGTTGCGCTGCTGCAACTGGTGCAAATAATCTTTGGACCATCGTTTCCAGATGGATTGCGTAAATCTTTGGAGTAGCTGCCATCTGCCCAAACGACTAATACTGACTTGGGTATAGTCGGGCTCCGGCAGTGCAGTCAGTGGAGAACCGACCAGGAAATGAGCGGGAATTAAGGGTTCAGGGTCCCTAAAATCATTAGAAATAGAGAATAAAGGGCGTGAATTAAGGCAGGACTCTATTTGAGTTAAAATGGTAGAGTACTCCTCAAAATTCAAAACGGTACAGCCAATCACGCGACGTAAATGAAATTTGACACTTTTTACTCCGCTTTCCCACAAACCACCGAAATGAGGGGCAGAGGGAGGAATAAAGGACCACTTGATGCCCTGGGAACTGATAAACTCCTGAGTTGTTTGCTCAAATCCCTTAGATTTAAAAAGCCTGTACAAATCGTGTAATGTGCTGCTAGCACGACGAAAATTCGTACCATTGTCTGAAAATAACTGAGTGGGAATACCTCTACGCGCGATGAACCGTTTTAAGGCCGCTATGAAGGCGTCTGAAGTAAGATCTGATACAAGTTCCAAATGAATGGCTTTAGTGCACATGCATATGAATAACGGAATATACGCCTTTGACGTCGATTTTGAGCGCTGCCCGCCATGACGTATAAGTACGGGTCCGGCATAGGCCACCGCAGATTGGGAAAATGGTTTAGCAGGCGTCACCCTGGAAGAGGTTAACTGTCCTAATAACTGGTTCGCGCCTCTAGCACGATAACGGAAATAAGTAATGCACTTATGCATTACCGAGCGTATATAGGACTTACCAATCCAATATTTCTGTCTCAGAGAAAACTGGGTTAATTGAACACCAGAGTGCAATAAACGACGATGTTCGTATTCTATGATTAATTTGGTGAGATGGGAATGCGGGTGCAAAATTATTTGATGTTTGCTAGCGTAATTAAGCTGGGAGAACTGCAGACGTCCACCCACTCTCAATATACCTGACTCATCAAGGAAGGGGTTGAGAGAGAGAATTTTACTGCTGTTGGGGATGCAACGATGTTCCTCAAGCTCCTTAACTTCAATGCCGAAATGCAATTGCTGAGACTGGCGAATAAAAACTAAAGAGTATCATACAACTCCTGGGCTGACAAAAAAGAAGTTCCCCTGTCCGGTACGGAGAGCCTAGAGTTACGAATGAATCTACGGCAATATGAGAAAACGCGAATGAGTCTTGTAAGGGAGGAGTAATTTTCAACATAACTGAAGGTGGATAAAGCGACAATTAGAGAGGTTGGGACCTGCTTGCGTTGTTCTTGTTCCAGGTCGGGATAAGTGCAGGGCGAATGAATATCGAAGGCACTGATGGGCCATGACGATGACTCATGGGATAACCAGGACGGACCATGCCACCACTGTGGGTGGTTGTGTAAAATGCGAGGGAGGCAACCGCGCGACAAAATGTCGGCAGGGTTGTCCAGTGAAGTTACATGGTACCAAGTTCCCCGGGTAGCGAGACGCTGTATTTCAGCGACACGGTTGGCGACAAACACCTTCCAACGGGAAGATTGCTGATGAATCCAATGCAAGGCTATCATTGAGTCCGAATAAAAATGTAATTTGTCGAATTTGTAGTTGACAGCGTTTATTACCTTGGAAGCTAACTGTGCCAGCAATAAGCAAGCGCAAAGTTCAAGCCTGGGTAGCGTTATCTGTTTCAGCGGAGCGACCCTAGACTTTGCACATAACAGGTTTGACGATATGGCGCCGTTCGAATAGACCGCCCGCACATAGATACAGCACGCGTAACCCTTAGCTGACGCGTCGGCGAAACCAGGAAGCTGTAATGACGTGATTCGGCAATTGTTTAGACTCTTGACAGACCTCGAAATTTTGAAATGCGTGTCCGAGACCAATTGAGAATAGAGTTCTGACCATTGATCAGACAATAAACCTGATAAGGGTTCGTCCCAACTCGTACCCGCTAACCACAATCGTTGTACAAAATGCTTGCACCAAAATGTAATAGGGCCAAGGAGGCCCAAAGGATCGTAGATCCCTGCAATGACCGATAACACACTCCTTTTGTTGACCACCGCAACGCTAACATTCCTCTGGACTTTATATAAAAAACTGTCTTCGTTGACGTTCCATTGAATGCCCAATGTACGCACATTTTGGCTTTTACTAAAGTCATGGGATACGTGGACGCGAGAGGCCATAATGGTCTGGTCATTTGAAAACCATCATTTATGTAGGGTAAAACCATATCTGCCAAGCAAATTTATGATATCAGATTTCATCTTAGATAGGACGTTCGGGTTGTCTGAGCCCGTCATTAGGTCGTCCACGTAGAAGTCATTGGCTATGGCTGAGCAAGCTATAGGGTATTCAGATTTGTTTTCTTGGGCTACTTGAGCCAGACATCTTGTAGCAAGAAAAGAGGCACTTGCAGTCCCATACGTGACTGTTCTCAAGGCGTAATGTTGGAGCTCCTTATGCGGGGCGTCGCGCCAAACAATACGCTGCAAATTGGAATCCTTCGGATTAACTAGAATTTGCCGATACATTTTTTCAATGTCAGCGATGAGGACGTATCGATGAGTTCGGAATCGAGTCATAATGGAGAACAGATCCTGCTGGATCGTGGGACCGACCATCAGAGTATCGTTCAAAGACAAATTATTTGTCGTCTTAGCAGAGCCGTCGAAACAACTCGTAACTTGGTAGTTACGCTGGAACCTTTAAAGACTGAGTGGTGAGGCAAATAAAAGGTGTCTGAATTGTCAAGCGATAAATCGTACTCATTAAGTAAAGACATGTGACCAAGATTTACATATTCACGCATGAACTCGCTATAGCCCTTGTGAAGGGCAGGGTTCTGCTTGAACTTAAGTTCTAATGACTGAAACCTGCGGATAGCCCCGCGCAGAGAATCACCCAAATGAGGCTTGTCCGCCTTCCGAGGTAGGGATAACACAAATCTACCATCGTCATTACGGACAGTGTTGGACACAAAATGGTTCTCGCATATCGAATCCTCAGCGGAGGTATCACGGATCGAAACTTCCTCCAACTTCCAAAATTCCTTTAGTTGCGAGGAAATTTCACTGTCATTGTCACATACCACAAACCGGTTTCGTCATGTCGACATTAAACGGCAAATTCCCTGCGAGAATAAAGCCTAGTTTTGTCTCCTGAATTATGGGAAAATGTGGGCCACGTATAAATTTAGTAGGTTCAATCAACTGCAAATAATATTGAGCACCGAGCAATAAATCGACTTGCGAAGAAAAGTTGAGTTGTGGGTCGGCTAAAAATATGCCCTTGGGTAGATTTAAAGATGCGACATCAAATGATTCCGCCGGGAGATTATGTATACGTGTGCGTATATGTATACAGCGCAATGTATGTTTAAACCAAATTTTTTATAGCGAGACTGTGACCTGACTCGGGTACTGAAGTCAGCTTGTGATAACGAATTGTTTATACCCGTTATGGGCAATTGAGATTTGATTACTTTCAGACCCATACGGCGTGCGAAATCTATTGTACAAAAGTTAGCCTGCGAACCAGAATCCAGCAAAATTCTGACAGGGTGCGTTCTACCTGCACGGTCAATAGTCATGCAGACTGCTGTATATAATAATATGGATTTATTTGTTTGCAACTTCAGCGAACACGGGTTGTTACTGGACGATTCGGGTTTGTTAGACATATGAATCATAGTATGATGACGTTTCGCACACGTTCTACAAGAAAATTTAGATAGGCAATGGGCGCTATCGTGGCCTGCGCGAAAGTGTGACGATTTAAATTGTAACAGTAATTATAACAAAGAAAGAATTTTAAATAAGTAAGTTTGCGAGGGATTAAGCAATTTTAAATCTCACTATGATACTTAAAACCCCTGTATGTACTAAGTATGAGAATAAGTAGTAATTAAGAAGTTCAAAGAAACTTTAATAAAAGGCATATTGTAAATAGTTATTATTGTTGTATTTAACCCTTTGCTTGTTGTCAGGCGGTGACCTGTTAATTCCGGACTCGACATGTTTCCCGAATCGTCTGTAATTTAGGATAAGATAAAAATCATAATGTTAATAATTAAAAAATCTAAAGACACAGATAGTCGCTAAATTAACTCATTTAAAATATATATGTTTATTAAGGTATAGTTTGTGTGAATAAAAATGTTAACTTGAATAAATGTAGGGACTATATTCTCGCGGAGTAATTGCCCCTCTACCTTTTGTTAAGTACCAGTTGAAGCGTGCAGAAAAACTCTCTCTCGCTATGTTGACCTCACAGTGTGCAGACGTACGAGCGAAAGCTCTGATAAAATGTTGTTAGTTTGTTTGTTTAATTTAAATGTAGTTTAGTAACTACTGCTACAAAAAGCGTGTAGCATGTACTATTAACAATAAAAATGTGGTAACAAGAAGAAATAATATGTAACAACAAAAAGTAAGAGTGTTAAGCAAGATGACGACTCCCTTCAAGAAGTAACTCACATTTCAACATCATTCCTGAAGATGTGATCTGCAGGAACTGCTTAAAGACACGTATACCCGGCAGAAGACGCTGTTTAGGACATCCAAAAATCTACATAGACTTACACCGAAGAAGCTTCAATCACCTCTGTGAACTTTCGACACATTATTGACGAGGACCCGATTCAGATGATGACGGCGCGTACGAGGATTCCCAAGACGGACACCCCAGGACGAGGTTTCTACATTCCATTCTAAAGGTGACTCGATAGCCTGTCTATCGAGAGTTAATAATATTTGTTATACTACACTCTTCCAAAAGAGACTTTTCAAAGACAATTAATTTAACGTAAACATTAAAAATGTAAATCTAAGAGTTTACTGTAAAAACTCAAACTTCATACGTTGTAACGCTTTATATATTGATGTATCTTATTATTATTCCAAGTAATAGAACCATTCTTCAAATGGTTAAAGAAATCTTGCAAGCTAAGATAATGAATTGAATATAAATTAAAGTCTTTATTATCAAATACAGAAAGTTAACCCGGATCCGAGGTATAGCAAAATAGAGTCAGTTTGATCCCAAAGTTTTATAAAAGAATTTAAATACTTTAGTTTAATTAGTAATGTCATGGGATCTGTCAGTAACAGTTGTTAAATAAAGAGAAGTCATCTTGTTACACACAGAAAATGAGTGCGTAAATCAGTACAACACCTTCCCTTGTTTCCTTACACAGTTAGTAAGTAATTTGTTCAGTTAATTTGATTTGAATACAGTTGGTTACAACGTAGGCAGCCCATGTAATTGACAGAGCTCAGTTAAGATGGGTTCCCTGGATTTGTAACGCGGCAATACGTTACAAAATTGCGCCACTCTGCTTATTTTTATAAAGGTGTTGTACGCCTCGTGACGCATACAAAATTTGCGCCACTGCTTATTTTTATAAATGGTATTGTGTTGTTGTTGTCTTGTAAGAGTAATTGTGTACAGAGTGTAACAAACAGAATTGTGCCACTCTGTAGTTTTCTTAATTTGTTAGTAAATTAAATAAATCCCTGAATGTTATTGATCTATGCACTCAGATAATGTAATTAATGTAAATTTAATTTTTAAAACATATCTCATATCTTACGCAAAAAATACGTGAATGATAGTCAGTAGAAGTTGAAATATCATTGTGTGAAGATATATGCATGTACCTACTTGCATACATGACTTGTAATGTTTGGTCAACTGAGCAATCTGTAACAGGTTGGTTTTATGACAATCCCTGACCTGTTGTTTCTTGAATACTCCTGAATAGTATATGTTAGACATACACTAACATGTGTCTGTAGTAACAAAACTTGGTTAATAATAATAATACTCATTCGTAAAGTAGACCAGTTAATTACGTGAAAAGAATTTCGTAATTTTGAACTTGTGAACAAAATAACTAATTGATTTACCTTCCCCAAGTAAAATCAATTCTTAGCAAGTAAGAAAAGTAAAGTAATCATAATCATTCGGAAAGTACATGAATGAATAGAGTCAAAGTGTTATAAGCGTAATAATAGTCCGTATTGTTGAATAAGATTCACCCTAACGTCTGTGCTCCCTTCCGCCTGTTCGGACCTGTTCAGGAAGTAATCGCTGGCATTGTGTAGAGAACAATAAGAGTAAAACCCCCTTTTCTCACTGACACACTCAGCCTACCTGTGTTAACTAAATAAAGCGGGTGACCTACATTCCAGAAAACAGCTGATCGGTATTCAACTTTGAAATATATGTGTGTGGAATTTCTGTCTCTCCTTTAGAAGAGAAATTGTTCTTGTCGAATTTGTGTAAATTATTTACTTGAGAATTTATCTTATATATATGTGTAATATATGTGTAGTGTTGTAGGATTAATTTTAAGTACGTTTTAATGTGTTAGAAAAAAAAATGGCCCAATTTAACCCGGATTTGTTATTAAAAGACGAGCTGTCTTACGAAGCTCTTTTGCGTGGACTACCCCATGCAAATGTAACAGTCGCGGAATTACGTAGGTCTATTCGCGAATGTGGATTTGATACACCTGTGCAATTAAACTACCTAAGCGAACTCGATTATGAAAGCGAGAAAGAAATTTGTAATGCCAAGTATAGTGAGCTTACCTTATTGTCTCAAAACCTCCAAGACGAGAAATCTCCGGCAATAATTTTGCGGACTACCCAGAGAATAGAGCATTTAACCAGGCGAATAAAAAATTTGTCGATCTGGCCTAATCTCACGGAAATACCTGTTGACGTACAAAACCTAGCTGACGAAGCTCTACGCCGCTTACCTTCAATTATTAATGACTTAAGAAGAAAATCCGACTCATTCAGGATGGACGAAATAGAGAAGTCTTTGATGAAATTACAGATCTCCCCAGTACAATCTCCCACTACTGATTTACCTCCGCCTAACATTGATCGGAACTCGCCCACCGTATCGCAAGTGCAAGCGAACCAAGAGCAAAATACTGATAAAGATTTAAATGCCCCTCCTCCCGAGGATTTTCAGTTTCGTCCCGGAAATCATGAATTGATTACCTCCAATGAACCAAATCGTTCTCATAAAGGAATGACTACTACGAACTATAACGCGGACCTATACGGTAAAATGACTCATCCAGTGGAGAAAATCTTAACAGAAATCCCTTACACCGATGGATTAAATGTTTCCAAACTATTAACCTTCATTAGTTACCTTCTCCAGATAAAAGATCTACAGCAGCTGAATGACTGGCAAATTTTGCAAGTTCTGTTACCAAAGTGTAAACCCCCGTTGAAGAATCGTGTGCTAGAAGCCCTAACCTCTACATCCCCAGTAGATGAGCTACATAGCTCTATAATAAAATACTTTATTCCCACCGGCATCTATGAGGAAATAAAAAGAAAGACAGTACTCCGAGTACAAGGACATCAGGAGAGATTAGCTCACTACATATCCGATATTAGGGAGTCATCTCGACTACTACGTGTAGACTGGAATGAGACACAACTGGTCGACACCATTTTAATAGGAGTGTCACCTGAAGAAAGATCTCGTCTATCGTTGATGAATAGACCCAATACAATTGCTGATCTAGAACAGTACAGTATCCATTCTTCAAATGTATGGTACTCTGATCAAAATAGACAAGCAATGAAAACCGCTGGAACTAATAGAAATGAATTGCGAGCACTAGTGCCTGATGTAACAACCTCTCATGAAAGGCAAGCTTTTAGTAAACCTCACCATGTGCGCAAATCTGGTAAGTTAAGTGTAACACCATATAAAGCGGAAACAAAGTACCCACCTCGCAATAAACCCACCTGTTATAATTGTGGTAAATATGGGCACATTAGAAAAGACTGCAAGAGTAAGCCATTGGAACGGAATCACCCCATTTCAAAAAACATGTAAGGCAGGGAGACCCGAAATCCTGTGTCTTCCGCAGCTACTCGAAATCAGGTGGACGCAAAGAAACGAATAATAATAATAAAATATTTTATAATCAACGTGGAAGAAAAAAGAGTTCGAAAAAATCGATCCCTATGTGAGAGAATTTCGTGAAAAATGTAACGCGATTAATAAATGTAACTGGACGAAAAATCTATTACCATTAATACGAGTTGACTTAGGCGTTACATCCACCATCGCCTTAATTGATTCAGGATCTAGTAGAACTTTAATCAGCCAAGAATTAGCGGACATGTTAGCTAAACACCATCTAGTAAAACGGAATCAACCAGTGAATATAAAGTGTGCTACCGCTGATAAACGTAATATAAACATAAACCTGAGCATTACCGTTAAGGTTAAAATCAAGAACTTAACCTGGATGTTTACAATGTTAGTATGTAAGGAATTAGGACCTGATTTAATATTAGGTGCAGACTTTATTAGTAAGACAGGAATGATTCTAGACATCTTTGAGCAAGTATATTATTTCCGATTTGACCGTACACGGAAATATAGATTTGATAGTAATAAAAAAAAATATTGTTCATCTAATGCATATGTTATACACCAAGACTCAGATTTGTCTCACCTAGAAAAAAGAGATAGAGTGAGAATACTGAAATTAATAAAATAATTTTCCTCGGTTCTTACACCTAAACTAGGACTCACTAACCTAATAGAGTATAAAATTAATCTGAGCGATCAGAAAGTAAGACGACTACCTCCGTACAAATTGTCGCCTCCCAAGATGGAAGTCATGCGAAACCATATCAACAAGTTGTTGGACCAAGGAGTCATAGAACCCTCTACGTCCCCATATTCTTCACCCTCCTTTTTGGTACCAAAAGGACAAGATAAACACAGACTAGTTGTGGACTATAGGCAATTAAACAAAAGAATAGAATTTGAATCAATCCCTCTTCCAGACATCCATAGTGCATTTCATTATTTCACTAAAGCTATGGTCTTTACGGTGATGGATCTGAATCAAGCTTTTCACCAAATACCCCTTTCTGAAGAATCAAAACGTCTAACCGCGTTTGCAGTTCCTTTTAACTTATACCAATTTACTAGAGTACCCTTTGGAATACCTCAATGAAGTTCCGTATGTAGTAGACTGTTAGAAAGGATATTTCACGATATTAAATTTAAATATGTGTATCACTATTTGGACGACATCGTTATATACAGCGAATCTATGGAACAACATCTTAAACATCTACGCGAAGTATTATCTCGGTTACTAAGAGATTAACTGTGAACCAGAAGAAGGTAAGTTTTGCTGTCCCTCAGTTTTCTTTCTTGGGTCACATCGTGAAAGCGAATGGAAAGGTAAGCATTGACCCCGAACGAACCCGCGCTATTAGAGAATTTTCACCCCCACGAGATGCAAAAGGTATAGCCCGATTTTTGGGAATGGTAAATTATTTCCATAAATATATTCCCCATCTTGCCGAAATAGCAGCACCCCTAAACTCCTTACGAAAGAAGGGAACGAAGTTCGAATGGAGCTCACTACATCAACACGCGTTTGAGCAACTTAAAGAAAGTATTATATCTCCCCCAGTTTTGCAACTAGCGGATTTCACGAAACCTTTCGTAGTGCAAACCGACAGTTCTAGTGTAGCGTTAGGTGCAGTGATATATCAAGAGATAGATAACTGTAGACTATCTATTAGTTATGCATCACGAACACTTAGCGATCAGGAAAGAAAGTATTCTGCATATGATTGGAATGTCTAGCAATTGTTTTTGCGTTCGAGAAGTTTAAACCCTTCCTGGAACATAAAGAATTCCTTTTGGAAACCGACAATCAGGCGTTATCTTGGTTATTGAATCACCCTAAACAGTTAGGACGAATTGGAAGATGGATAATGAAGTTAAACTGCTACAATTTCAGAGTGCAGCATATTAAAGGTACTCAAAACGTAGTCGCTGATACCCTGTCCCGTATGTTCCAGTCGCCCACTAAAACTCCCGAAAACAAAGAGAATCCGGAAATAGCATTTGCTAACGCCGTAATTACTGAATTCCCCCTTGCCTTTACAAACATTGCCCTGTACCAACAACAAGACCCCTCACTGAAGCCTATTATAGAACAACTTACGCAAGGTATTAAATCCGAGAAGTACGTATTAAGTAGAAATGTACTATGTCACAAGATAAGGAACGGAAAGGAATTAAGAATAATAGCCCCTGATGTAATTAAGCCCATGCTGATGGAATATTTCCATTCATCTACCATAGGAGCCCATATGGGAATCAATAAGACAATGCATCGTGTTCGAAAGGAATATCATTGGAACAATATGAACAGCGAAATAGCTAACTTCGTAAAGAAATGTACATTGTGTGCCCTCAGTAAACCAGCCAGGAATACTCAATTAAGCCAACTGATTTCAGAAATCCCTAAGACCCCTTTTTCTAAACTTTATCTAGATTTCTCAGGTCCATATCCACGATCGAAATCAGGGAATACCATGTTACTCATCTGTGTAGATTCGTTCACCAAATTTGTTTGGATGTATCCCATGCGACGAGCATTAGCGTCGACGACTGTAAAAATATTACAAGAAAGACTATTTAAAGACTACGGTACTCCAGTACGTATAGTATCTGATAACGGTCCACAGTTTAAAGCGAAAGAATTTAGGAATATGTGTTTCAAGTTAGGGATAGACCATATAACCACTACAGGGTATCGACCGCAAGGCAATATTGCTGAAAGGTATCTACGAAACCTCAAATCTGCGCTAATAGCCTATCATGCGAACGATCACACGTCGTGGGACCAAAACCTATCCTGGATTCAATATGCTTTTAATTCAGCTTATCACGAAGGTCACAAGTCGACCCCGTTTGAGTTACTGTACAAATACCGACCAAACCACCCTTTGTCCACGAGATGGAATATACACGATCTGCTGCCCCTGCAAATAACGGATACGCAGATAAAGCGAATATGGAATAAAGCCCGCTCTAATTTAAGAGCAAACTTAGAAAAATCCAGAAGATACCACGAGAAAGGTAATCATAACAATTCAATTAGGTACCAAGTAGGTGACTTAGTGATGTATAAAACTCACCCCACTAGTAGAGCGATTGATAAGACCACCTCTAAACTATCATTCCGATGGTGTGACCCTTACCGAATCCAGAAGTACCTAACTCCAGTTACAGTAGCCCTGTGCGAACCTGCGACTCGAAAATATGTGCGAAGAACGCATATGTCACAGCTAAAATTGTATAAGAAAAAAGGTAATGGTATAACCCAGAATAGAAAAGGGAATACTAGGTAGTGAAGTAAATTATACTTCAGAAACCGTGAAAAATGTTAAACGTAGAGTTTGGAAATGAGGCCTGATCAACCTGAGTTCCAGTTCTGCGAAGCATACATTAATGAATTCTCATTAACTAGATGGGAACTAACACTCATTAACTCGATGAGTTATCTAGTACTCAATGGAAACAAGATAGAATTCTAAATAGTAAAGATTTAGAAAGTTACTCTACAGAGAGAGAGTAAGACAACCAGAGAGAAAAAACCGGTAGTAGATTTAAGTGATAGAGATAAGAAAGAGTTTTGTGTTTTATTTTGTAAATATTAAGTGTGAATAGTAAAAAAAAAAAAAAAACAGTAGTTAATAAGAATGTATAAAAGTAGATTGTGTTGTGAAGAGGAAGAAAGTAGATATAATGCTAACCAATAACTATGTGAAAGAAATTACACACACTGACACCATTCATACTCCAAGTCCCCAGTAAAAAAAAAAAAAAAAAAGAAAAACAGTAATGTGCAAATTAAGCGGTGGAGTATGTGACGATTTAAATTGTAACAGTAATTATAACAAAGAAAGAATTTTAAATAAGTAAGTTTGCGAGGGATTAAGCAATTTTAAATCTCACTATGATACTTAAAACCCCTGTATGTACTAAGTATGAGAATAAGTAGTAATTAAGAAGTTCAAAGAAACTTTAATAAAAACGCATATTGTAAATAGTTATTATTGTTGTATTTAACCCTTTGCTTGTTGTCAGGCGGTGACCTGTTAATTCCGGACTCGACATGTTTCCCGAATCGTCTGTAATTTAGGATAAGATAAAAATCATAATGTTAATAATTAAAAAATCTAAAGACACAGATAGTCGCTAAATTAACTCATTTAAAATATATATGTTTATTAAGGTATAGTTTGTGTGAATAAAAATGTTAACTTGAATAAATGTAGGGACTATATTCTCGCGGAGTAATTGCCCCTCTACCTTTTGTTAAGTACCAGTTGAAGCGTGCAGAAAAACTCTCTCTCGCTATGTTGACCTCACAGTGTGCAGACGTACGAGCGAAAGCTCTGATAAAATGTTGTTAGTTTGTTTGTTTAATTTAAATGTAGTTTAGTAACTACTGCTACAAAAAGCGTGTAGCATGTACTATTAACAATAAAAATGTGGTAACAAGAAGAAATAATATGTAACAACAAAAAGTAAGAGTGTTAAGCAAGATGGCGACTCCCTTCAAGAAGTAACTCACATTTCAACATCATTCCTGAAGATGTGATCTGCAGGAACTGCTTAAAGACACGTATACCCGGCAGAAGACGCTGTTTAGGACATCCAAAAATCTACATAGACTTACACCGAAGAAGCTTCAATCACCTCTGTGAACTTTCGACACATTATTGACGAGGACCCGATTCAGATGATGACGGCGCGTACGAGGATTCCCAAGACGGACACCCCAGGACGAGGTTTCTACATTCCATTCTAAAGGTGACTCGATAGCCTGTCTATCGAGAGTTAATAATATTTGTTATACTACACTCTTCCAAAAGAGACTTTTCAAAGACAATTAATTTAACGTAAACATTAAAAATGTAAATCTAAGAGTTTACTGTAAAAACTCAAACTTCATACGTTGTAACGCTTTATATATTGATGTATCTTATTATTATTCCAAGTAATAGAACCATTCTTCAAATGGTTAAAGAAATCTTGCAAGCTAAGATAATGAATTGAATATAAATTAAAGTCTTTATTATCAAATACAGAAAGTTAACCCGGATCCGAGGTATAGCAAAATAAAGTCAGTTTGATCCCAAAGTTTTATAAAAGAATTTAAATACTTTAGTTTAATTAGTAATGTCATGGGGTCTGTCAGTAACAGTTGTTAAATAAAGAGAAGTCGTCTTGTTACACACAGAAAATGAGTGCGTAAATCAGTACAACACCTTCCCTTGTTTCCTTACACAGTTAGTAAGTAATTTGTTCAGTTAATTTGATTTGAATACAGTTCGTTACAACGTAGGCAGCCCATGTAATTGACAGAGCTCAGTTAAGATGGGTTCCCTGGATTTGTAACGCGGCAATACGTTACAAAAGCAATTTAGACAGAGTTTGTTTTTGAGTATAATGTTTTTTCTCTCGTGAATATTAAGCGTTATGAATTGTGGACAAGCAATAATTCTGAGTTTACCCTTGCACAGATGACATAGATTATCTCCGAGATGGGAGTGGAATGTGGCCTTGGCCGCATTCACCGTTTTTATTGACTTGCGATAATGGGACTTATCGTAAACGTTTATCTTGTTCATTGAAGTGGTTTCACTATCCAGATTTTGCAATAGCTGCCTACGTGCATTTAGGAATTTTATGAAATTATTAAAGTTGGGAAATCGTTCTTCTGACAAGCTTTCTTTCCACAATCGAGCGTGTACTTATCGAGTTTTTGGGCCAAATAATGAATAAGAATAATTTCAAAGGTATTCACTGGCAAGTTTAAGGTGTTAAACGCATTGATATTAGCGGTTATCTCGTCAATAAATCTGGCAATGCTAATTTTAGACTCGTGTTGAACGGCTTGCACACCCAGGACATTTCCCACATGATGGGCTGAGACAATCAACTTACTGTCATATCTGTTTTTTAGCAGCAGATCAATAGCTACAGCGTAGTTTTCATGAGTAATCGGCAGCGATTTTATCACGTTGAGCGCCTCGTCACTTAATGACGAGTGCAAGTAGTGTAGCTTTTGAATATTCGTCAAATCGGTTCTGGCATGCACTAACTCGAGAAATATGGTATAATAGTGTTGCCACTCAATTACATTACCCTAAAACCGAGGTAATTTGATCGGTTCGAATTGTATAGTGGGGGGGGTTTAAGAGGCGTAATTTCGGTACTAGTCAGCGGTTTTTGATTCACCTGTTCCACCTGCTCTAACAAGTGTTGCAACTTACATTCGATGCTGCAAAGATCGTCCTCAGTCTGGACTCTATCACTTGCCAATGCGAAATCAGCGTCATCGGATTCAATTTGAGACTGAATGTCATCGTATTTAGTGGATAATTCCATTAAATGTCGTAGCTTTATTTTTAGAGCGTGATGATCGCTGGTTTCCGGATCGGAATTATCCGCGAACGTGTTCACGCGGGATATAGAAGCTTTAATCGTGCCCCGTTTCTTTATCAGAGCTTTGACATCGGCCATGATTGCGATTGAAAAATGTAATTTAACAGAATTTATACGCAGAGCAGGTGAATAATTGCCGTAATTTTGACAAAGTTTGATATGACGCGGGAGCTATTGTTCGTACTATAACTTAACACCTTACTTACTATAACATACTTGTTGTCTCTATTAAAAAACAGCCATCAGCGTTATTGAAATTA
This sequence comes from Magicicada septendecula, assembly GCA_034769895.1. Lineage (NCBI taxonomy): Eukaryota > Metazoa > Arthropoda > Insecta > Hemiptera > Cicadidae > Magicicada > Magicicada septendecula. Next base: position 746,300,080 of record CM068368.1, on the reverse strand, counting down.
TGAATTTAAATAATAATAGGCCTACATATGGCCTTATCTCGGCACTTGAACTCTCAATGAGTTATTAAGAAGTTATGAAAATATGCTAATACTATAATTATACATGTGTACATAAAAACATCAATAATAGCATATTATTATATTAATAAATGAAAGTTTATAGTCACGTGGAATCCTGGCATGTTCAGCACTGCTTCGATCCTGTTGATTCCGCTCTGATCCTGTCCGTGAATCCTGTTATGTTGATACCTCGCCTCTTTGTGCTGGTTGGATGAAGGTTGTCGTCATACCTCAGCGTGCTTTACCATTGTGGAATTTGTTGCTGTAGAGTAACTGTCTTGCCGTTTCCTGTTGTGTTAGATCTGACGCTCTGTTGAATCTTGTATGTCACTCCTGTAGGTCGTCTTTTGCGGCAACAAAGGACATGCCAGGGCCAGCAATCTCAACTTGAAAATGTTTTAAATTTTGAAACTTGTTTGGGACCCAAGCCTTTATGCCCATTAGATGACATGTTTTGAAATAGTGGACCAGGAAAGTTGTCGCTTGTGGACGAAAATGCGGTCTCTTGAGGACCAAGAAATGCCCATAATGCAAAAATAATATCCGTCCCGTGGGGACCAAAAATGCTGTCGCTGCGGACAAAAATGCGGTCGCTTATGGACCATAGAATGCGAAATCCTGCCCGTGAGGACCAAAAATGGTGCGTACTGGAAGCTCTTGAAGTCTTCTTGAGTTATTCCAGGAAACGCTGAATGATGAGGGCTGGTTTGAAGTAAATAGAAGTGGCCTGTATGACTTTTAGATGATAATGTTTTATTGAATGATTTTGAATTTGGATACTGTTGCTGACACGCGCAGATGTTTACGCGACATGACGCCCGTTTGGTGATTAATAATAGAAGTCGAAAGACATGATAATAAGCAAGATCGTTGAATACAACTAGTGCATGCTGCACATATTAATAGTTAAAAAAGAAAAATGAAAGCCAGTAGCCGCGGCCTGGAATATTACGAGTGAACGACTCGGAGCCTTTTGTAGAACTAACGAAAATATCGCAACAGACAGCTGAGCTGCGCCGGCTGCAGGCGATAGATAAGAAAAACGCGACGTCATCCGTGTATGTCGCAGTGCAGTAATTACAATACATAGTTTAACAGTTCAAAGTCTGAACATACTGGCCGCACAAAATTGGGGCTATTTTGTAATTTATGCCTTAAAATCAAGGATACATGGTAATAGAATTTACATGCTAATACAACAACAACATAACAATTGGCGTGCTCAACACAGAGCAATGACAGCTGGATAATTAATAATAATAATGTGGATAACATAACAAATTCATGGGATAATTACAAAATATATAATAATTCAAATTTTGTAGTCATTAAAACCTGACAATAGAATTACCCAACACATAACACACAATAAGAAAGTAATTAAGTAAACACATCAATTTATCCCACACAAAACCCAATAATTATCACAAAGAGTTCAGTAATAAGCAACAAGCAATAATACCATAAAACAATGTAATAATTTGCATGCATAATATTGAAACAACAATCCCCTGAAAAATTTAACAATACATAACCATTGGAGCATACAATGACAATACATAATAATTAATACAATAAGATTACAATAATCATTCCCAAAAAGTTTAAAAATACACAGTCATATGATAATACAATGACAAGTACATAGTGATTGATACAACAATGGCGTAGTAACTATTGCAATAATAGTTGCTCGGCAATAATAATAATAGTTACAATAATAATAAATAGAATCGTATAATTGGCCTGGGAATGCCCCGGGATGATACAAGGCAATGTGACAAGTTCACATCCCTGGTAAGTGCCGTATGACGCTCATGCGGCTAGTCTGATGCCGCCGGAAGGGGGCATAATTTATGGATGGGTCGACGTAGGATACCCTGTGCGGTGCGAACCTCGACAACGCGCACTATCGAATCCTGACCCGCAAAAACATTTGTAATTACCCTGCGCTTTCATTGAAGGGGGGGGGAATTGTCGTCTAAAATGAGGACGAGTAAAAATTTAAATTCCTTGACGTGGTGCGCCATTTGTTGCGCTGCTGCAACTGGTGCAAATAATCTTTGGACCATCGTTTCCAGATGGATTGCGTAAATCTTTGGAGTAGCTGCCATCTGCCCAAACGACTAATACTGACTTGGGTATAGTCGGGCTCCGGCAGTGCAGTCAGTGGAGAACCGACGAGGAAATGAGCGGGAGTTAATGGTTCAGGGTCCCTAAAATCATTAGAAATAGAGAATAAAGGGCGTGAATTAAGGCAGGACTCTATTTGAGTTAAAATGGTAGAGTACTCATCAAAATTCAAAACGGTACAGTCAATCACGCGACGTAAATGAAATTTGACACTTTTTACTCCGCTTTCCCACAAACCACCGAAATGAGGGGCAGAGGGAGGAATAAAGGACCACTTGATGCCCTGGGAACTGATAAACTCCTGAGTTGTTTGCTCAAATCCCTTAGATTAAAAAGCCTGTACAAATCGTGTAATGTGCTGCTAGCACGACGAAAATTCGTACCATTGTCTGAAAATTACTGAGTGGGAATACCTCTACGCCCGATGAACCGTTTTAAGGCCGCTATGAAGGCGTCTGAAGTAAGATCTGATACAAGTTCCAAATGAATGGCTTTAGTGCACATGCATATGAATAACGGAATATACGCCTTTGACGTCGATTTTGAGCGCTGCCCGCCATGACGTATAAGTACGGGTCCGGCATAGTCCACCACAAGCAGACGGAAAATGCCGGTCCTGACCCACAAAGGAATGCCGCCTTTCCCACGGTCTAGGTCAAAGAGATGCCGCCGTTCCCACGATCCAAGATTTTTTCCCACGCTCCCCCACCACCGCTGGACCCGCAGCATCCCAAAGGAACACAGCATCCGCTAATTTCCGCGAATACAATTTTTTATTATTTTTAATTTGATATTTTTATTTTTTTAATTAAATTGATTTGCATATCCGCGAATATATGCCGCCTTTCGCATGCCTAGATCAAAGAGATGCCGCCGTTCCCGCGGTCCAAAATTTTTTCCCACGCTCCCCCCACCGCCAATGGACCCGCAGCATCCGCGAATTTCCGTGAATAAAATTTTTTAATTATTTTAATTTGGTTTTTTATTTTTTTAATTAAATTGATTTGCATATCAAGGGGGTGGGGGTGGGGTGGGGTTCAATGGACCACCCGCATCTGCGAATTTCCGCGAATATAATTTTTTAATTTTTAATAAAGCTGATTTGCATATCGGCGGTGGGTGGTGGGTGGGGGGTTCCAACTTGATGCATTATAGTGTATATATTAAAATATATGATCAGGGTTACCAACCTTTGCATGAGTTCAAATTTGTTGCGTGTTATAATGTATATTAAATCTATATGATCAGGTTTACCAACCTATGCATGGGTTCAAACTTGATATGTGTGTTATATTGTATATTAAAATATACGATCAGGGTTACCAATCTTGCATTATAGTGTATAGAACAGATCTGCCAACATTTTTCTGTGGTGGGAAATTCAAACTATATGAGCAAACGCATTATTAAATTCTCTCTCTCTCTCTCTCTCTCTCTCTCTCTCTCTCTCTCTCTCTCTCTCTCTCTCTCTCTCTCACATTTGAATGTAAGTAACTATCTGTCAATTAACTGTAAGTAACTTCTGCAGTGTCCAGATTAACAACCGCGCTCTCGTTCTTCCAAAGCGGTCTGTGTGGTAAAGTGTTACGCATAAAAACTCCTTTGAAATAAGGTATTTTCAAAACTTTTGTGCACACATACAAATCGCTGTCAGACAATGTACGCACTGCTCACACACACATTTACTATATTACTGTTGTGTATGTCTCTCGCTCTCTACCTGCAGACGTTGACAGGAATTCCCTTATTCAAATCGATTACGGTGTCACTGTACACAAACTTAAATATGGTTTACAGACCACTGTAATTTTAAAAATTCATTTTTGCATTAATTAAATATATATCGTAAACAATGATATAAAATAAATACAATATGAAATAATAATATTTCGTCATTGTAAGATTTTAATAAAAAAAATTATCAGTTTAAATAATAATTTTCGTGATTGCAAGATACAACCTGTGTACACGTAAACTTAAAATATAGTTTACCGCTGTGGTGGGAAATTCAAACTATATGAGCAGACACATTATTAAATTGTCTCTCTCTCTCTCTCTCTCTCTCTCTCTCTCTCTCTCTCTCTCTCTCTCTCTCTCTCTCTCTCTCTCTCTCTCTCTCTCACACACACATTTCTGATTACTATACACGAAATTACATATTGTTATCTGCTCGTACGCAAGGGTATATCCTTTGCAAGTAAGTGATATTTTAAAAAATTATTTACAATGTCCGGCCAAAAATCATTTCAAGATAAAGGGTTGTGTCAAGAAATAAAATCATACTACGATCACATACACACACACACACACACACACATGACATATGTTTATGCGTTGTATACATGTAACAGAAATAATGTATTGCTGTCTCTATGTGTTTATGTAACGTCTCTGTCTCACATCGCTAGACACAGTTACCGATCACAATATTATTCCTCAAAAATCTGTTGTACGACATCTCTCTCTCTCTCTCTCTCTCGCTCGCAGATGTCGGAAGAAATTCCTAGTTTATAATGTAATTACCTGTGTGTATGCTGTTACAGATTACAAATCCATACGTTAACGACTTCACAATAAATGTTAGTCTATTGTGTGCGTGTGCTATGTAAATTGTTTGTACATCAATGAATAATATAATCGTGCTAGTTTTAATGTAATGCGTATTGTGTATTGCTGCTGCTATTGCAAACGTCGGAGGAAATTCACACATTCAAATAGTTGACAGCACCAATAAGGTATGATTTGAATCTTTCGGTGTAGCATTTCACATAATTTAATGTACTTTACAAATATTTGCTTACATGTTCAGAGGTTTATAGTGAAATAAATTAAAATAAACCATAATTTGTTTAAATGATTAAAAATATATATTAACACCACTGTACACTTTAACTGGTTTTAGAAATTTATATTCAACGATGTAATTAGCGATACTAAATGTCATTCAACCAATTTTTGTACTGAGATCTAATATGGAAAGATTAACTATGCACGCGCGCGCACACACACACACACAACGATACAGAATTATTCACTAACTTAAGCCAAGGGTCATTGATTGTGATTATATCGTCTAAATCGGTGCGTCCTACTTTCTAATCCGTAAGTAACTCAACTTACTGTCACCGCTTGGTACTTCATTAAGCTGGTTCTTGGACTTACTTTTCTGGGTGCTTCATAAACATAAAGATCACTACCGCCAATAACTTGTGGTACAATACTTCTATTCAATGGTAAAACCTAAGACAAAAAGCATTAAATAAAACATGCAATCAGTATTAATAATACAAAATCATTGTTTTATTAATTTAAAATACTGTATGAAAGAGTGGTATGTAATTTTCATCCAAAATATGTAAAACAAAAATACAGATGATATGAAATGTATATTAACAAATGTATATTTACAAAATAAGTATATTACAACTCAGGAAAGAGTGGTACGTAATTTTCACCCACCCAATCTTCCACAAATCTGCCATAATTTACTCCGCCAGCATGGTCGGTAATGAACTGGGTGTAAATATTCGATAAGTCTTTTTTAACTTGTGTCTCGCCTTGAGACTGGCAATCGGAGCGACGTTGTAATAATAGTTCCCTGTTGTGCTTCACTGGAGTCGCATGTCTGTCTACCCAATCCGCCAAAAGATCATTTCGTTGGTCTAAGCGTACATTTATTATGTAAATCATCTCTTTTTCAGTCATCTACGTATGTGCATTTGAATTATTTGCGCATGCGCATAACAGCTTTTTTAGTACAGTTGCACACACATCGACGCTTGCACTATATATAACCTGTGAACTTCGCAACAGCGTCTTACTTACCACTCGAATCTATATAACGTTCTGTTTCTGTTTCAGATAATAATAATAGTTTGAATATAAAATGAAATGGCACGTTGTATTTTGTTACGAGAAAATGCATTTCTAAATTTTTTACATTTGTAAATTACAGAATTGTTCTCTAACTACAACTGCAATCGTTCAGTTTCGGTAACATTTGAAAAATTGATGGATTTGGTACTCGATATATTCTACTCTCACAGTATTTTCATTGATACATTTCGGAAACTGAGTACAGAATAAATCTACAATCACCCAGTCGGAATCATTAAGTTTTACAAAAGATCTTATTGATCAGACGTGTGAGTAATTATATTAATCTTTATGTAGCAAATACGCACACATTCATAAAATACAGCACTCAGGTGTAGGGCAATTAATCCTTTTGTATTAAACGTATTTAAGTAGGCCTACTCGTGATGACAGTAAATTTTGTCTAAACGTCAACTCAAATGTCTGGTAAATAAACGTACCTGATAAAACTTTTAATCGCTTCTTGAGTCGTAGTCATTATTAAACTCGACATAACTACTTGTGATACGCGATTGATGTTCGTGTTAAACGATTGATGACTCATGTAATAATACAGATTAACCTCGTATAATAATTAAAGTAACATGAGTATTAAATTATACTATTCAATATTTATTGTCATTATCAAGACTGTGTATGAATACAAAGAAATATCAAACACAACAGATCAATTATTTGAGTGAACGTGTTTGTGTATGTGAGCGCGTGTGTGTGTACGCGCGCGCGAGTGTGTATCATTGTATATGTGAATTAGTTGAAACAATACGAGGTAGAGGGAGAATGGGTGTGATTGTTGACATAGGCCTATACATAATTTTAAAATATTCTAATTTAAAATACTGTATAATTGTCTACGATTGACAGATAAGAGAAAAGACATACTTTACGGAATTTCTTGAAATTTTTGTAGTTAGTCTTCACCTCATCACCCTCACATGTACTAGCAGTGTGTTTGGGTACAATTAACGATTTAAATTCAATGTTCTGAGAAGTACACATATTCATCTGCTCGTCTCCCTCTCGTTTACTGACAGTATGTTTGGATACAGTTAACCATTCAATGTTCTGATAAGAATTCATCATCTTCTTGTTCCTGTAATAATAACAGTACCTGCTTCATTATCATATACATTATGTGCTATATATAACAAGGCTTTCAACACACACACACACACACACACACACACACACACACACACACACACACACACACACACACACACACACACACACACACACACACACACACACAGCACATACCATAAATCTAGAACATGAAAAGGTATTATAACAAACATTACGAAAACATGTACGTATGGACACGTACATAGATCAAACGTTTAAACAAAACAGATTAATACCTGAATAAAATTTAAAAAAACAGGACAGTGTGTTTAGAACACTTAGAATTGGAAATCCGCAAACACATCACAAAATATCTGTCAAAACCCTATCAAACATCGTACCCAACAAAAACCCTGTTCTTATCGAGAGACATCAGTAAACGACCTAAGCACAAGTGCTTCATTAGGCAACAGACTAAAATCAAAATAGACGACTATAAGCTCAATTTAAATAAAATCTGTATATTCAATAAAATTATGTTCACTTATTAACATATTCAAATCTTTTTACTTACCTCTTAAATGTTGTTATATACACACAATAGTCGATTTCACGATGAGTGCAGTGTATCATGCAAATGAGAAATAGTGACAAGTCTTCTTGTGTATATATATCATACGACGGAAGGGTAGGGTAGGGGGTAGCTTGCGTACACGTTTGAAAGTTGATGTAAGACATATACCCGAGGGGGTCATTGTCTGTGTTGGAAAGTTTTTATTTTCATACATTAGTCAAATTAGGAAAACAAACGAACCAGTAAACATTATGAATTCCATATGATTACAACAGCTTAACTCAAGGGGTCATTGTCTGTGCTAGAAAGCTTTCTCAACGATTATATCTTAAGAAATTAGCGATACGAAAGTATTTCGTACATAGCTAAAATTATGAATCTTGTACGTGAGAAGCCTGTAAATTCATGCTCATAGACAATTTTATTTCCATAATATTATTATTTGTATATATAGACATTTTTTACATAGCTCATAATTTACACAAAAATCATAAAGTATCAAACTGTATGGGAATGATGACCTGCGGCTTACCGCAACGCTTAATTTCTATCTCTTCACGTATCAAATTGTTTCTTTACGTTCGTATTTTGTCTAAACCATGTTAACTTCACAACACACACACACACACACACACACACACACACACACACACACACACACACACACACACACACACACACACACACACACACAATCAGGTCAATGACTGCTACGTGCTGTCACCTTTTTATATTACATCTTTCTTATGAGGTATTGAAAACTATTGTCCAACCTTGTTTTGTTAGATCGAGAAAATTAAGTTTATTTTCAAATTCAACCTCAAGGGTAAATTGTATGCCTTCCCATTGTCCGTCTGTAAATATTTCATTCGGTTAGTATCAGCTCCAGTGCGCGCGTTAATTCAATAGAAATTGTTAATAAAAATATAACCAAACTGACATAAGTATGAAAATATATCTAAACTAGTTTTACAATTAAAATACAATACACAGCTCCAATATAATATTGTTACAAATATGAAAATATATATATATTTAAAACTAGTATTTACAAAATATGTATAAAATAAGACTTAAACATGTCCATGTACTGTGTTGGACAATGGAGTATATTCTACAAGCGAATCATGTAGTATCATACAGTAGGCAGGAGTCTGCACAGGAAAATTCATTGACGATTCAAATTCTAAACGTGCATCAACCGCTGAAGACTTAAGCGTATCGTCTTGTTTGCTACAATCAAATACAAACAGCGGGGCTTTTGATTTGGATAATTCTGATGACAGTAGTGGCTGGTGTCTAGACCGCTAGCCATACATCAAGAACAAAATGGAATGCTATATATATTTATAGCACACTTATACAAAAATTGCAATCACACAAATGTTAATTACTCAGATAATCAGTTTAAATTTTGCAAACAAACCCATGAAAGCAGAATCAAATTGGTTAGGACTATATAGAAACAATGTAGATGTTTTCACGCACGCACGCACGCACGCACACGCGCGCGCGCACACACACACGCACGCATACACACACAACGCAACCCCGCATACACATACCCACACACACACACAACGCAACCCCACACACGTTGGGTTGAACGCAATCCCATATACGTTAGGTTCAATATAACTCCAATTAGGTTTGTTACGAAGTACATGCATTCTTGTAAACAGATCTCCAATCCTTGATTTCCGTTTCCGTATCGAGAATGTGTATTAAACGCCCCACCTCTTCAATATATTCAGACAGAACTGAACGTTGTGTCGCACTGACCCAATATACAACCTATGTACACAAACTTAAAATAAAAAAAATAAAAAAATCATAAAGCATCAAACTATATATCCTTTGTTGGTTTGTAATTATTACTAAACAGTAATACATGCTTAGAATCAAAATATTTGTTATGATTTTAGTAACGTACAACACCAGCTTAACCCAAGTGTCATTGACCGGTGTTATACTAAGCATAAAAGAATTAACGCGCGCACTGGAGCTAATACTAACCGCAACGCTTAATTTCTATCACTTCACGTATCAAATTGTTTCTTTACGTTTGTATTTTGTCTAAACCATGTTAACTTCACACACACACACACACACACACACACACACACACACACACACACACACACACACACACACACACACACACACACACACACACACACACACACACACACACACACACACACACACAAGAACAAACGGCTGCTAATTGCGTGTTCTTGAACTGAATAAAGTTTACGTTTACTGGAAAATGTCTTATGTGCTAACTTGAGAAAGACCGTTTTGCATTATTGTACAATATGTACGTCAGTTTTCAGAGTTCGTGGAAAATATTTGTTATGATTTTAGTAACGTACAACACCAGCTTAACCCAAGTGTCATTGACCGGTGTTATACTCAGCATAAAAGAATTAACGCGCGCACTGGAGCTAATACTAACCGCAACACTTAATTTTGCTGCGGCACTTCCCGCTGCTGGGCCCCGGAAGTGTTCAGCATACACACAAATAACATAATTTAATATCTAAGTACACCAAAATGCTTAAGACACTTTTTCTGTGTTGTGACTTACCTCTCAAGTATTTCTATAATTAATTCTGTAAAGGGAGGAGGTGTAAGTAAAAGAAATTGTTGAATGCGTCAATCTGTGAGCAGAGTCGGTTGCGACCCGTTTATTTAAAAAACATTACGAGCCTCAAAATTTATCTAATTATGTGCCAGTCAGCAACGGTCAGTACTGAGCTAATTTTCTTTTGAAAAACTGAATATAAAAAATGTTAAATGCTAAATATGTGGGTGTCGCATAAATCAATGCTAGTTTACAAGATGTGTTCAGCGTACACGCTGTGATCTACTTAAAATTTCTGACACTGTTATCTATCGAAAAGGTTTATAAAATTGTTTCAGACACTTGTAAGTAACTAGTTTGTCTCGTTTTTTGCTTCGTGATTATGCAACACTTGCCACCGTAGTTGTTAAAGGTAAAAATGTTACTTGGCAATCCAGATAAGTCGTTTTGCAACCTGCTGTATCTGGTCGCTACGGCTGCGTGTTCCTCAGTACCTGGTTTGAACCACTGCTATGTCTGTGCTGGAAGTCGTGCAAAACTGTACGAATTTCATGTTCTCGTGTCTTCGGTCCGGAACGTTGAACCAAGTTTTAAACTGAAAGTTTTCACATGTTTTAGTACACTTTTATACCCACATCGTTCGATTAACACGCACGCATGCATTCATACAGTGCGTGTTACAATTTACAATATTACAAAATAGCATTACAAGGTTATGACTTTAAATTACATATATAACGAGTACTGACACTCAACCTTACATATCTTAGGTCTTTTCATCAAGTTGACTGACTGAAATTTAAATTTAGGCGAGGCTGACCTTTACAGACAAGATACATCTTGGTTGGTTACGGATAATAATCTTTTTACATCTATTACAATTTTTCTTTTTTGTTACAAACGTAATACACAAAATTATTAGCCACTAGCATTGATTTACGATAGCTCAAAAACAATCATAGTTACCTTGGTTATTAAGGCTCCCAAACTTGACGAAAGTCCGGCGACGGGCCGCTCAGCTCACAGCGTCTGATGGGAGACTGACTAGATTTTACAAAGCAAACGATAGGGTTGGTAAAGGGGAGGGCGTGACGTCAGTGCGTCGGGCAAGGTACAATTCGCGGATTGTTGCATTCGGCAGAAGACGAATAATTGCAACAGACTCCCCCCCCCCCCCGAAAGGCAACCGTCGAGTGCAGTAACGGCGGTTGTCCAAGGTTTAACTCGTCAACAGCACCCAAAAGAGACCACGCAAGGTTTCTCGTAAAATTAAGATATCACCCGCAATCAATCAACACTCCCATAAGGACATGAACCGTCCAATAACTCCGTGACCAACGAGAAAATATAACCCCTTAACACTATCACGTTAACAACAATAATACCAGCCAACACATACTCCAATAAATACTAAACGACAACAATAAACACAACAACAAGGCATAAACAATTGTTAATCGGAAGTATCTCGGACAAGCACTTCATAAATGGGTATCCCCTAAACCAGGATCCCGTGGATTAGTGTCTTGGCAAAAGGTCTCACGCGCGCGGGGAAAATTCCGGACACTATCGAATGAAATTGACTTCGATAAACCCTACACATTACATACACCAACTTGGATCATTCCAATTACTCTATACGGCGTTTGCCGCTAACTAAGGACAATTTCGAGAGACGCCTTCAGTCTCCTTAGAAGCGCCGCCTGTACACAACAACGCTTCGACACCGAAAGCGAACGACAAGGAGGTGATCAGTCTCCGGTCACTCACCCAGCAAGGGGAGTGAAGGCGATATGGCAATTTAGTTTCTGAAAGCGCAAGGGAAAATCCTTACTATGCCGACACGGCGGCGTCCGGGGCATGGTAGCCATCTTCATGAAACGCGGGTTTCAAGGAACTAACATGGCCTTTTTTTACGTGAGCCAGGGTCTCCGGGTGTCCCAAATTCACGGTCACCGGAGTTAGGAAATCGATAATACGGAAGGGACCCGACCATCGGGGCATCATTTTAGCTGTAAGTTTGTTCGCTCCCGAACTAAGAGGATGGGTCTTACACCACACCAAATCGCCTATTTTAAAATGACAAGCCTGACGATCCTTATTGTACGCGTTAGTAGCTCGGCGATGAGCTTTCATTAAGTGGGACTTCACCGACTGCCACACTACCTGAGTATCTTCCGCTGCCTCGGGCAAAAGGCTCTGAATATCCCACGCGCAGGTCAGGGGAGTGGACGGAGCGAATTTAAATATTACTTCAAACGGGCTTCTTCCAGTGGATTCATGCTTTGCAGAGTTAAAAGCTATTTGCAGCCAGGGCAGGGACTCATCCCAAGAGGACTGCTTCCCCGAATGGAAAGCTATAAGGGAAGCTTTCAGGTTGCGATTGCAGCGTTCCGCCAGCGAGGGTTGAGGGTGATAAGGGGATAAGGTACTGTGTCTAATGCCGTGGAAAAAACAAAAATTGCGAAACACATGAGAGCTGAAACAGGTAGCGTTATCCGAGATTATGTATTTAGGAAAGCCAAAATTCTGAAAAACATACGTGTTCAACGCCTGCACGGTAGCCGCCGAGGTGGAATCGCGTACAGGACACAACCAACAAAACTTCGAAAACGAGTCCACAGCCACCAGGATAAATCGATTTCCCTTTTTACTCCGGGGCAATTTGCCGACGTAATCAATATGAATTTTTTCCATAGGTCTGTTCGGCACTGAGGATGACAGAAAACCTATTTTTGTGTTTCGGGCGGGCTTACTCATTTGGCATACGTCGCAACGCTGGACCATTCGCTTCACATCCCTATGACAACCAGGCCAGAAGAACTGGTTATTTTACTTTTTGTTTTAAAAAAACCCAAATGCCCTCCCATGAGGGAGTTATGGAAATACTTAAAGACCATGTCCCTTACCGCCTTCGGTAAGTAAATCTTATGAGGCTTACCCGTTCTATCTGTCGTACATAAAACCCCCTTCGACAGACAGTATTTGTCCTTGCTCGATCCTGACTCAACGTCCTCTATTATTTTCGCTACATCGTCATCCTCGCGCTGCAGCTGACGCAGGTCGGAAAAACTTAAAGGAAAGTTGGATAGGACGCCAGCACACAGTGCCGGCGTATCCTCATCGCCTTCCACGTTAAACATTCGAGATAAGGCGTCGGCTACGGGATTCTGCGTGCCCCTGATGTGGCGCACCTCGAACTTCAGCGAAGTGAGTCTGGCGATCCAGCGCCCTAACTTGCCTAACTGGCGCGGATGTGAAAGCAGCCACGAGAGCGGCTGATTATCAGTCTCCAATACGAACTCTCGGTGCTCCAAGTACTACCGGAACTTCTCCACCCCGAATATAACCGCTAAACATTCGGACTCGTATGCGGATGACGCTCTCCTTTCTTGTGGAGTAAGCACGCGGGAGGCGTACGCGATAGGCTGACGCACCCCCTCGATCTCCTGCAACAGCACGGCGCCGAGGGCACAAGAGCTTGCATCGGTTTGGAGGATAAATGTCTTGTCAAAGTCTGCCATGCGCAGGACGGGGGGCTGGGCAACGGCTTCTTTTAAGGCCACAAAAGCGTCCTGATGTTCGGTTCCCCAAAGGAACTTTTCGCCTTTTCTTCTCAACCGGTTCAAGGGTGCCGCGATTTCCGAAAATTTTGGGATGAACTTGGAGAAATAATTCACCATCCCGATGAAACGAGCTACGCCCTTGGCGTCCTTGGGACGCGGGAACTCTCGAATGGCGCGGGTCCGATCCGGATCCACGCAGACACCCTGCTCGGACACAAGGTGTCCCAAAAAGCTTATCTGCTTGACTCCAAAACGTACCTTCTCGGGGTTAACCGTGAGCTTGGCTTTTCCCAGCCTCGTGAGCACTTCGTCCACATGGCGGACGTGGGCCTCCCACGATTTGGACTATATAATAATGTCATTAAGATAGTTGAACACGAACCTGTACTTTATATCAGACAAGACCGTGTCCAACAACCTCGTAAGCACCTGCGCGCCGGTACTCAACCCAAAGGGGACCCGACAAAACTCATACAACCCGTATGGAACGACGAAAGCCGTAATGGGCATCGATCTTTCGGAGAGTGGGATCTGGAAATACGCGTTAGAGAGGTCCAAGACGCTGAAATACCTCGCGCCGGAAAACCACTGGAAGCAGGTATGGATGTTCGGTAGCGGCTGCGCTTCAATTTCAATATTTTTATTTAGCTTACGATAATCGATGACCAACCTGGGTTTTTTATCCGGCCGGCAGACCAAAAACGCAGGACTCGCATAAGAGGATACGCTCGGCCTGATCACGCCCTCTTTAACCAACTGGTCCGTAATCTCACGCATGGCTTTCATTTTGGGAGGGGCGAGCTGGTAGGGATGGGCCTTGACCGGCCGGTTATCCAGCAAGGTTATATCGTACGTCAACCTGTCCGTCCGGCCTAGCTCCCCGGTCAAAACGTTTTTATGACGGCGACACACCTGAAGTACTTCGTCGGCCTTCTCACGATCGAGGTGCCCGACCTCAAAGGACTCTTTTACTAAAAGGTTAGAGCTACAGCCTTCCGAATTGTTTTGGCGGTCGCACAGAGAAATAAGATTCTTCGGGCGAAATTTAAAATATATTACGCCCTGGTGAATATCCAGCACCAAACGGGTGTGGTGGATGAAATCCGCGCCGAGTATGAGATCGCAAGACAGGCCGTCGGCGACAAATATAGGGAAATTCCAGGTAAACGCGTCGATTTTCACCCGGCACAAGGCTTCCAAATTGATCTTCAAATTGCCGTTGCAGGCACTCCTGCATACTACGGCACTGTTAGTCCACTTCAAGACGCTTCGGGTGTCTCCAATGTTCTCGAACAGCCGACGCGACATAATTGTACGTACCGACCCGGAATCAATCAGACCTTTCACGGTTCTATCATTAAAAACTACCTCCACCTGGGGCGAAAACAGTTTGTTCTTAAACAAACTCGCTAAGTTTTTTCCGGACCCCAGATGTTCCTTATATAAGTCGTGCGAAGTGACTCTTTGAGTCAACATTCGGCTCATTCTTCCGTTGGTCTTGCGACGACGTTTTCGGGGATTCTTTTTGGACATCTTGCCGACAAACGAACGACACCGCCAGATATAGTGCCCCTTTTTTTTTGCACAGGTAACAAATCGGGGTGAAAACAGTTCCGAAGGGAACGCGGTCACGGCCAGTCAGGTCAGGCTTAGGGCAAAAGGTTGAGAAACAGTTGCTGACCGTACTGTCTCTCAATACGCGTTTTTTGTATTCGTGGCCTTCAGACGGGGACAGTAACGTCTCACGTGCCCTTCTTCCTTACAATGGTAACACCGCCTCCGGTCCTCGCGCGGTCCGGCATTAGCTGGGGGGGGGGGGGCAGCAGGGCCTCTATACGCGGTAGTCCGATCGGTGAATTGGAAATTCGCCGCCTCTACGCAGATCTTGTCTAGATCGGCAAACGTGGACGGGCGGCTGCAGAACACGAGACAGGTTCTCGTTTGGGCGGATAGCCCCGAAACGATGTTATCAACTACTTCCCTCTCAGTCACGGGTAGTCGCAGCACCTGGGCCGCCTCTTTTATTTCGGAGATATAAGTCGACAAAGGTTCTCCGCGCTCTTGGGCTCTTAAAAACAGCTTCTGCTTTAAGGACGAAAACAACCGATCGGGAATGAAATATTCCAGGGCTTCCTGGTGAAAACGGTCAAAGTCATCGGCCGCCAGGTACTTGGCAAGTCGATCGCCCAAAGCCCCGTTACAATAAGGCATAAGCAACGCCAGAAACCCGGCCTCCGAAACCGGAAAGCACCTTTTCAGTCGCATAGCTATTTTAAAAAACTCTAGCAGAGTTTCCACACAGAAACCGTCTGCTTTAGGGAGACCGCGGACTATTTTTTCGGCGGGGTGAGGCAACTTGCTGTAACAACAGCTGGTAGGCAACCGCGAAGGGTAGGTGTTAGCTTCGCTCACGAAAGGGTTCCGCTCGAGTCCGGGAACGGTACTCCCTAACGGGGCCGCCTTATCTTCAAATTGAATAAGCGGTCCAGCGTCAGAACGACCGTCACCCGGCGGGGCTGACTCTTGCGGGCTCACCTCGTTTTCCGCGACGGGACAAGTCTCGCTGTCCGCCAAAACCCTCTTAACCTTTTCGCCTATAGAGAGTATATGTTTCCGGGAGTTTACGTCACCCGACGATTCCGCCCAAGACTCTAACAACTTTAACCGGCTCTCAAAAGCCCGACACCTGGCTGTAAGCCGTTGATGGTCGGTTCGGCACTGGGACTCGCCGATGTTTGCAAGGTCGACATCCAAAATTTCCGATATCAAGTCACATTCTCTGCACTCGTTCGAAATATCCAACCCCTCGAGGTATTTAGTGTCGGGGGTCTTCCCTTCATGCATTACATTACGTAGGCATTTCCGCAGTTCCCCTACTGTCCCGTTTTTTACGACACCACGAGCCCCTAGTTCAAATAATAAATCCTACTTTCGCAGCTGATCAATGTCTCTGAGTAAGGCCATGTTACGACCGATAGCAAAATCAAAACATAGAATGTGCAACGATAAGATAAGGGGGCAGCCGTTCGATGGAATGCAGATAAGAGGAACAGGTTCGCCTGGCAGCCTTATCTGCCAGACAAAGTTCACCTAGCGGCTTTGTACCCGCGAGCGAATAATTTGAACAATCTGATTTTACGACAACTTGCAGCAAAAACCCACTCGTGACAAAATTGTTAACTACGCATATAACATTTAAAATACATAACCCTATACAATACAAAATTCTATACAAAACTTCACGCGACCAATACCGTGCAATACAAACAATACAAAATTTCATCACATACAACCTCAACAAAATTACTCTTAATAACTATGGCTTATAACCCATTAAATTTAATTAAATGCCTAGTAACCCATGGACCAAGGAAAACTCAAAATAACCACGCTCCGGCTACCACTTCTGCTGCGGCACTTCCCGCTGCTGGGCCCCGGAAGTGTTCACCATACACACAAATAACATAATTTAATATCTAAGTACACCAAAATGCTTAAGACACTTTTTCTGTGTTGTGCCTTACCTCTCAAGTATTTTTATAATTAATATAATTCTGTAAAGGGAGGAGGTGTAAGTAAAACAAATTGTTGAATGCGTCAATCTGTGAGCAGAGTCGGTTGCGACCCGTTTATTTAAAAAACATTACGAGCCTCAAAATTTATCTAATTATGTGCCAGTCAGCAACGGTCAGTACTGAGCTAATTTTCTTTTGAAAAACTGAATGTAAAAAATGTTAAATGCTAAATATGTGGGTGTCGCATAAATCAATGCTAGTTTACAAGATGTGTTCAGCGTACACGCTGTGATCTACTTAAAATTTCTGACACTGTTATCTATCGAAAAGGTTTATAAAATTGTTTCAGACACTTGTAAGTAACTAGTTTGTCTCGTTTTTTGCTTCGTGATTATGCAACACTTGCCACCGTAAGTTGTTAAAGGTAAAAATGTTACTTGGCAATCCAGATAAGTCGTTTTGCAACCTGCTGTATCTGGTCGCTACGGCTGCGTGTTCCTCAGTACCTGGTTAGAACCACTGCTATGTCTGTGCTGGAAGATCGTGCAAAACTGTACGAATTTCATGTTCTCGTGTCTTCGGTCCGGAACGTTGAACCAAGTTTTAAACTGAAAGTTTTCACATGTTTTAGTACACTTTTATACCCACATCGTTCGATTAACACGCACGCATGCATTCATACAGTGCGTGTTACAATTTACAATATTACAAAATAGCATTACAAGGTTATGACTTTAAATTACATATATAACGAGTACTGACACTCAACCTTACATATCTTAGGTCTTTTCATCAAGTTGACTGACTGAAATTTAAATTTAGGCGAGGCTGACCTTTACAGACAAGATACATCTTGGTTGGTTACGGATAACAATTTTTTTACATCTATTACAATTTTTCTTTTTTGTTACAAACGTAATACACAAAATTATTAGCCACTAGCATTGATTTACGATAGCTCAAAAACAATCATAGTTACCTTGGTTATTAAGGCTCCCAAACTTGACGAAAGTCCGGCGACGGGCCGCTCAGCTCACAGCGTCTGATGGGAGACTGACTAGATTTTACAAAGCAAGCGATAGGGTTGGTAAAGGGGAGGGCGTGACGTCAGTGCGTCGGGCAAGGTACAATTCGCGGATTGTTGCATTCGGCAGAAGACGAATAATTGCAACAATTTCTATCTCTTCACGTATCAAATTGTTTCTTTACGTTTGTATTTTGTCTAAACCATGTTAACTTCACACACACACACACACACACACACACACACACACACACACACACACACACACACACACACACACACACACACACACACACACACACACACACACACACACACACACACACACACACACACACACACACACACACACACACACACACACACACACACACACACACACACACACACACACACACACACACACACACACACACACACACACACACACACACACACACACACACACACACACACACACACACAAGAACAAACGGCTGCTAATTGCGTGTTCTTGAACTGAATAAAGTTTACGTTTACTGGAAAATGTCTTATGTGCTAACTTGAGAAAGACCGTTTTGCATTATTGTACAATATGTACGTCTGTTTTCAGAGTTCGTGGAAAATATTTGTTATGATTTTAGTAACGTACATCACCAGCTTAACCCAAGGGTCATTGACCGGTGTTATTATACTCAGCATAAAAGAATTAACGCGTGCACTGGAGCTGATACTAACCGCAACGCTTAATTTCTATCTCTTAACGTATCAAATTGTTTCTTAACGTTTGTATTTTGTCTAAACCATGTTAACTTCACACACACACACACACACACACACACACACACACACACACACACACACACACACACACACACACACACACACACACACACACACACACACACACACACACACACACACACACACACACACACACACACACACACACACACACACAAGAACAAACGGCTGCTAATTGCGTGTTCTTGAACTGAATAAAGTTTACGTTTACTGGAAAATGTCTTATGTGCTAACTTGAGAAAGACCGTTTTGCATTATTGTACAATATGTACGTCAGTTTTCAGAGTTCGTGGAAAATATTTGTTATGATTTTAGTAACGTACAACACCAGCTTAACTCAAGGGTCATTGACCGGTGTTATACTCAGCATAAAAGAATTAACGCGTGCACTGGAGCTGATACTAACCGCAACGCTTAATTTCTATCTCTTCACGTATAAAATTGTTTCTTTACGTTTGTATTTTGTCTAAACCATGTTAACTTCACACACACACACACACACACACACACACACACACACACACACACACACACACACACACACACACACACACACACACACACACACACACACACACACACACACACACACACACACACACACACACACACACACACACACACACACACAAGAACAAACGGCTACTAATTGCGTGTTCTTGAACTGAATAAAGTTTACGTTTACTGGAAAATATCTTATGTGCTAACTTGAGAAAGGCCGTTTTGCATTATTGTACAATATGTACGTCAGTTTTCAGTGTTCGTATACAGACCTGCAAATGTTTTACTTGTTTATATTTGTACTATGAATGTATATATTTTCATTATAAATATGTTAACAGTAACCAGCGAGAAACACATGTTTGACACAGTATACTTCAAGCGTTAGCTGTACATATCAAATTGTTTCTTTACGTTTGTGACAATGATCAGTGAGACACTTGCGATACATATCGTGTCGTAGACTCCTCTTAATCGCAACTCGAGGTACACCTTTACATACACGTTTTTGACACTTTTTGGTAGTATCTTCGTGGGCCACAAGGAACGAATAACATTTCGCTCGGAGACCCACGAATTCTCTAATAGGACGACCACACGTTTCATCCTTGAACAGTCCGACAACGTTTTTGTTTTTAAGGCTATAACAAGGATGAGACGTAGGGTAATCCGATGTGTCAAAAACGTGTAGGTCCTCCTTCATGTCTGCATACAAGTCAGATATTTGAATACTATACATCAGACTGTCTGTATCTGTCATTAGCAATCTAACGTTACGGCCGTACTTGACGGCAGCATAACGATAATGAAAGTCATACATTATCGTTTTGCGAACGTTTGTATTTTGTCTAAGCTATGTTAACTTCACACACACACACACACACACACACACACACACACACACACACACACACACACACACACACACACACACACACACACACACACACACACACACACACACACACACACACACACACACACACACACACACGCGCGCGCGCACACGCACGCACGCACGCACGCACGCACACACACACACACACACACACACAACCTACACATGTTAGGTTAAATGCAGTCCGCTCACGTTTCACGTTAGGTTGAATGCACACACACACACACACACACGTGTTATTTAAATTATTATTTAAATCCGATATCTGTTTTTATTAAAATCTTACAATGTCAAAAGGGGATGTGAAGACATATACATTACATTTATAAGATAAACGTTAGACTACAAGAACCCGAGGTTGCATTCAACCTAACACGTGTGTGTGTGTGTGTGTGTGTGTGTGTGTGTGTGTGTTTGCATTCAACCTAACGTGAAACGTGAGCGGACTGCATTTAACCTAACATGTGTAGGTTGTGTTGTATGTGTGTGTGTGTGTATGTGTGTGAAGTTAACATAGCTTAGACAAAATACAAACGTTCGCAAAACGATAATGTATGACTTTCATTATCGTTATGCTGCCATCAAGTACGGCCGTAACGTTAGATTGCTAATGACAGATACAGACAGTCTGATGTATAGTATTCAAACATCTGACTTGTATGCAGACATGAAGGAGGACCTACACGTTTTTGACACATCGGATTACCCTACGTCTCATCCTTGTTATAGCCTTAAAAACAAAAAGGTTGTCGGACTGTTCAAGGATGAAACGTGTGGTCGTCCTATTAGAGAATTCGTGGGTCTCAGAGCGAAATGTTATTCGTTCATTGTGGCCCACGAAGATCCTACCAAAAAGTGACAAAAACGTGTATGTAAAGGTGTACCTCGAGTTGCGATTAAGAGGAGTCTACGACACGATATGTATCGCAAGTGTCTCACTGATCATTGTCACAAACGTAAAGAAACAATTTGATATGTACAGCTAACGCTTGAAGTATACTGTGTCAAACATGTGTTTCTCGCTGGTTACTGTTAACATATTTATAATGTGTAACCCCTCTTTCCCTTTTATGCTTTATAAAAAAAAAAATCCTTTTTTTTGTATTTTTTTTTTGAAAGAGAAGCCACTCGTTATTTAAAACTAGGCAAGAGCCTAGAGAAGCCAAAAATGCGCTGGGTCCAGTATGACGGGACTTGCAATTAAACTCGGCTGTTAATCAACAATAACTATTTTTTATTGTTGCCCCCATAATTCATTACATGCAAGCATCACAATCAGCAATAAATAGCAAAATACATAATAAATAAGTAGTGTCCACATGTTCCTTAAATTGTATAAATAGACAATATATATATATATATATATATATATATCGAGCAACATCCCATAAATTATATAAATTCCCCCCCCTTTAAATAACACTTAACATTAACATCACATATAGAAACACAAAGACACATAGACTCATAATAGCATCACAATACTCATGTTCGACGTGGCAGACAGGCCGTATTTCTATAAAGCCCCAAAACCAGCAATCATAAATATTTAACTTCCAGCCACAATTGGAACTAATCCTTTAAGACCCACAATTCATTTACTCCATTAAATGAAACCAAAAAAAAATTGTTAAAAACCCAAAAGGATGATAATGACTAATAAAAGCATAATGATAGGCCGGACAGCCCATATGAATTGATAACATCTAATAAATTGCCCATTATGAGCATATGAAAATCTTTAAGTTTCTTGAACTGTATACAAATGGGAAAAACCCTTATCACCTAAGTTTAAGCAATCGGCATAATTTTCTAAAATGTTAATTCTTGTGTTACAAATACAGATGTATACATGTATCAGGAAATAGTTCCTTAATGAAAATGATTTCATTCAACAGACAATAATCAGTAGCATCAGTAAGCTTTTACAATGTCAAAATTATCAGTATATGCCCACAAAATATAAAATTTCTTTTCTCTTAAAGTCAGACATCTGTGTATAATTGATTTTACAATAACAGCCTGTTGTATCCTAGCAGATGTGGAAGCGCGCCAGCATGTGCCAGACTCTAGGAGACAGGTATCAGACCTGCCTAAAACTGTATCAACATGTGCCTAACTTGAGGAAAAAAACCTATGTCCATTTTACACCCGAAAACAGCCTGAAAAACGAAACCCCCAGCCCTTAAATGTTAAACCGAAATGAGAATAATATATGAACCCCGTTCTGAACCAGCCGGAACAGAACCAATAACATATGACTTAATTTTTATATCGAAAGTATAATGACTCTAAGGCCCTTGTATATATATAAAAAATATATAAGAGTAAAAAAACTCTGGCACGCTCCCCCAGTGCAGCACACAATTACAATCATAGTACTTTAGAGTTATGGAGTAATATTATAAAAGTCAAATAGTGTTCATAATGAATGTTCAGTTGACACACCCCAGATCGGACTGTTTAGCAGCGTGGGCACATGGTTTAAAAAGAAAACAATTTGTAACTCAGATGAACGGCGGGCCAGGCCAACGAAAAATAATAAGAGTTTATATCACCTTAATAGCATGCGTAGGATGCATCTTATGGCTGGTCAACAAACTCCCTCCTCCGAACAGGTGCGTGTAGGATGGTTCATGGCTGGTGAAGGTGTCGGTACACCAGCAGAGACCAAAATCTCCGACTGGGAGCGAGAACCCTAAGAATTCACAAAAGATTAGAAATTCTGTTCGCTAAAATATGCACCCTAGTTCAAGGTAATAACCTCAGAACGGGCCTTCCAACCAACTCAAGATAAATGCATAAGTTTTTTGTTTCTGTTTGTTTTTTTTTTTTTTTTGAAAATTGCCTGAGAGTAATCAAGTCTGCAAGGTGATAATGAACGCACTAAATACAAAAAATAAAATTAAAGAGTGTCTAGTAAAGAGTCACTTGCACTTGATCTGACCAGTGCCGACATAATCCAACAGGTTGGCCTTGCCACGTGGCGACACAATTATCGTAATTTGTCGGAAAATGACCACATTACAGGCACTTACAGGCACACAAAACAAAATATAAATAGTGTTTCATCTAAGGGTGGTCTCACAATTTATTTTAACTGCCATAATTAATTAAACAGAACACTCTTGCAGTCTAGTGCATGCACGTGCATAACCCACACAATTCAACTCTGTCTATACGTACTGGCTTTAGCTATAATTTTATATAATACTTTAACAAATAATTACAGTGACTGTTGTATAATAATTAAAAAGAAATACGGGCTATATATACTGAACATCAAATAAATTTCTTACAACACACACACTCGTCTGATCGCCTCACGTACATTCTGTTCTCGCCTTCGGCTGAATATATTTAAGTTTAATTATTTAATTATTTGTGAAGCATTCTATAGCATGCTGTAAATTACTCACCGGGAAGTCTCGAAAATCTAGCTTGCCATTAGGTTGAGAAGAAACTACGCAATCACTGTCTGTCCGAGGTTGGGGAGCCTGTTGATTCCTTTAAAGACTGCGTGGGACTGAGAGCTACATTAGTAACACAACGAACGGCTAACTGCGCCGAGAGATGTGCGGGCAGTCTCCCAGTGCCGTCCTGATATCGGCGTTGTAATCAACATTGGTACTCGCGTTTATATTAAAATAAAATTTATAATACCTTCAATTGCCGGGTTATGCAAACACCGGCACAAATGAAAATATATACATTCACAGTACAAATATAAACAAGTAAAACATTTGCAGGTCTGTATACGAACTCTGAAAACTAACGTAGGTACATATTGTACAATAATGCAAAACGGTCTTTCTCAAGTTAGCACACAAGACATTTTCCAGTAAACGTAAACTTTATTCAGTTCAAGAACACACAATTAGTAAACGTTTGTTCTTGTGTATGTGTGTGTGTGTGTGTGTGTGTGTGTGTGTGAAGTTAACATGGTTTAGACAAAATACAAACGTGAAGAAACAATTTGATACGTGAAGAGATAGAAATTAAGCGTTGCGGTTAGTATCAGCTCCAGTGCACGCGTTAATTCTTTTATGCTGAGTATAACACCGGTCAATGACCCTTGAGTTAAGCTGGTGTTGTACGTTACTAAAATCATAACAAATATTTTCCACGAACTCTGAAAACAGACGTACATATTGTACAATAATGCAAAACGGTCTTTCTCAAGTTAGCACATAAGACATTTTCCAGTAAACGTAAACTTTATTCAGTTCAAGAACACGCAATTAGCAGCCGTTTGTTCTTGTGTGTGTGTGTGTGTGTGTGTGTGAAGTTAACATGGTTTAGACAAAATACAAACGTAAAGAAACAATTTGATACGTGAAGAGATAGAAATTAAGCGTTGCGGTTAGTATTAGCTCCAGTGCGCGCGTTAATTCTTTTATGCTGAGTATAACACCGGTCAATGACCCTTGGGTTAAGCTGGTGTTGTACGTTATTAAAATCATAACAAATATTTTCATTCTAAGCATGTATTACTGTTTAGTAATAATTACAAACCAACAAAGGATATATAGTTTGATGCTTTATGATTTTTTTATTTTTTTTTTTTAAGTTTGTGTACATAGGTTGTATATTGGGTCAGTGCGACACAACGTTCAGTTCTGTCTGAATATATTGAAGAGGTGGGGCATTTAATACACATTCTCGATACGGAAACGGAAATCAAGGACTGGAGATCTGTTTACAAGAATGCATGTACTTCGTAACAAACCTAATTGGAGTTGCATTGAACCTAACGTATATGGGATTGCGTTCAACCCAACGTGTGTGGGGTTGCGTTGTGTGTGTGTGTGGGTTGCGTTGTGTGTGTGTGTGTGTGTGTGTGTGTACGTGTATGCGGGGTTGCGTTGTGTGTGTATGCGTGCGTGAAAACATCTACATTGTTTCTATATAGTCCTAACCAATTTGATTTTGCTTTCATGGGTTTGTTTGCAAAATTTAAACTGATTATCTGAGTAATTAACATTTGTGTGATTGCAATTTTTGTATAAGTGTGCTATAAATATATATAGCATTCCATTTTGTTCTTGATGTATGGCTAGCGGTCTAGACACCAGCCACTACTGTCGTCAGAATTATTCAAATCAAAAGCCCCGCTGTTTGTATTTGATTGTAGCAAACAAGACGATACTTTTAAGTCTTCAGCGGTTGATGCACGTTTAGAATTTGAATCGTCAATGAATTTTCCTGTGCAGACTCCTGCCTACTATATGATACTACATGATTCGTTTGTAGAATATACGCCATTGTCCAACACAGTACATAGAAGTGTTTAAGTCTTATTTTATACATATTTTGTAAATCCTAGTTTTAAATATATATATATTTACATATTTGTAACAATATTATATTGGAGCTGTGTGTATGTATTTTAATTGTAAAACTAGTTTAGATATATTTTCATACTTATGTCAGTTTGGTTATATTTTCATTAACAATTTCTATTGAATTAACGCGCGCACTGGAGCTGATACTAACCGAATGAAATATTTACAGACGGACAATGGGAAGGCATACAATTTACCCTTGAGGTTGAATTTGAAAATAAACTTAATTTTCTCGATCTAACAAAACAAGGTTGGACAATAGTTTTCAATACCTCATAAGAAAGATCTAATATAAAAAGGTGACAGCACGTAGCAGTCATTGACCTGATTGTGTGTGTGTGTGTGTGTGTTGTAGTGAAGTTAACATGGTTTAGACAAAATACGAACGTAAAGAAACAATTTGATACGTGAAGAGATAGAAATTAAGCGTTGCGGTAAGTCGCAGGTCATCATTCCCATACAGTTTGATGCTTTATGATTTTTGTGTAAATTATGAGCTATGTAAAAAATGTCTATATATACATATAATAATATTATGGAAATAAAATTGTCTATGAGCATGAATTTACAGGCTTCTCACGTACAAGATTCATAATTTTAGCTATGTACGAAATACTTTCGTATCGCTAATTTCTTAAGATATAATCGTTGAGAAAGCTTTCTAGCACAGATAATGACCCCTTGAGTTAAGCTGTTGTTGTAATCATATGGAATTCATAATGTTTACTGGTTCGTTTGTTTTCCTAATTTGACTAATGTATGAAAATAAAAACTTTCCAACACAGACAATGACCCCCTCGGGTATATGTCTTACATAAACTTTCAAACGTGTACGCAAGCTACCCCCTACCCTACCCTTCCGTCGTATGATATATATACACAAGAAGACTTGTCATTATTTCTCATTTGCATGATACACTGCACTCATCGTGAAATCGACTATTGTGTGTATATAACAACATTTAAGAGGTAAGTAAAACGATTTGAATATGTTAATAAGTGAACATAATTTTATTGAATATACAGATATTATTTAAATTGAGCTTATAGTCGTCTATTTTGATTTTGGTCTGTTGCCTAATGAAGCACTTGTGCTTAGATCGGTTACTGATGTCTCTCGATAAGAACAGGGTTTTTGTTGGGTACGCTGTTTGATAGGGTTTTGACAGATATTTTGTGATGTGTTTGTGGATTTCCAATTCTAAATGTTCTAAATACACCGTCTTGTTTTTTTAAAATTTATTCAGGTATTAATCTGTTTTGTTTAAACGTTTGATCTATGTACGTGTCCATACGTACATGTTTTCGTAATGTTTGTTATAATACCTTTTCATGTTCTAGATTTATGGTATGTGCTGTGTGTGTGTGTGTGTGTGTATGTTGAAAGCCTTATGTGTATATATAGCACATAATGTATATGATAATGAAGCAGGTACTGTTATTATTATAGGAACAAGAAGATGATGAATTCTTATCAGAACATTGAATGGTTAACTGTATCCAAACATACTGTCAGTAAACGAGAGGGAGACGAGCAGATGAATATGTGTACTTCTCAGAACATTGAATTTAAATCGTTAATTGTACCCAAACACACTGCTAGTACATGTGAGGGTGATGAGGTGAAGACTAACTACAAAAATTTCAAGAAATTCCGTAAAGTATGTCTTTTCTCTTATCTGTCAATCGTAGACAATTATACAGTATTTTAAATTAGAATATTTTAAAATTATGTATAGCCCTATGTCAACAATCACACCCATTCTCCCTCTACCTCGTATTGTTTCAACTAATTCACATATACAATGATACACACTCGCGCGCGCGTACACACACACGCGCTCACATACACAAACACGTTCACTCAAATAATTGATCTGTTGTGTTTGATATTTCTTTGTATTCATACACAGTCTTGATAATGACAATAAATATTGTATAGTATAATTTAATACTCATGTTACTTTAATTATTATACGAGGTTAATCTGTATTATTACATGAGTCATCAATCGTTTAACACGAACATCAATCGCGTATCACAAGTAGTTATGTCGAGTTTAATAATGACTACGACTCAAGAAGCGATTAAAAGTTTTATCAGGTACGTTTATTTACCAGACATTTGAGTTGACGTTTAGACAAAATTTACTGTCATCACGAGTAGGCCTACTTAAATACGTTTAATACAAAAGGATTAATTGCCCTACACCTGAGTGCTGTATTTGATGAATGTGTGCGTATTTGCTACATAAAGATTAATATAATTACTCACACGTCTGATCAATAAGATCTTTTGTAAAACTTAATGATTCCGACTGGGTGATTGTAGATTTATTCTGTACTCAGTTTCCGAAATGTATCAATGAAAATACTGTGAGAGTAGAATATATCGAGTACCAAATCCATCAATTTTTCAAATGTTACCGAAACTGAACGATTGCAGTTGTAGTTAGAGAACAATTCTGTAATTTACAAATGTAAAAAATTTAGAAATGCATTTTCTCGTAACAAAATACAACGTGCCATTTCATTTTATATTCAAACTATTATTATTATCTGAAACAGAAACAGAACGTTATATAGATTCGAGTGGTAAGTAAGACGCTGTTGCGAAGTTCACAGGTTATATATAGTGCAAGCGTCGATGTGTGTGCAACTGTACTAAAAAAGCTGTTATGCGCATGCGCAAATAATTCAAATGCACATACGTAGATGACTGAAAAAGAGATGATTTACATAATAAATGTACGCTTAGACCAACGAAATGATCTTTTGGCGGATTGGGTAGACAGACATGCGACTCAAGTGAAGCACAACAGGGAACTATTATTACAAAGTCGCTCCGATTGCCAGTCTCAAGGCGAGACACAAGTTAAAAAAGACATCGAATATTTACACCCAGTTCATTACCGACCATGCTGGCGGAGTAAATTATGGCAGATTTGTGGAAGATTGGGTGGGTGAAAATTACGTACCACTCTTTCCTGAGTTGTAATACACTTATTTTGTAAATATACATTTGTTAATATACATTTCATATCATCTGTATTTTTGTTTTACATATTTTGGATGAAAATTACATACCACTCTTTCATACAGTATTTTAAATTAATAAAACAGTGATTTTGTATTATTAATACTGATTGCATGTTTTATTTAATGCTTTTTGTCTTATGTTTTACCATTGAATAGAAGTATTGTACCACAAGTTATTGGCGGTAGTGATCTTTATGTTAATTAATTTTTATTAACCAAAATTTTGTTCAGGATTGCCTGGACTGTTGGTGTTATCTCCGTCTAGTTTAAATTAATTTCAAATTTACTTTAATAATAAAATTTTAGTGCGAGAGCTGCTCGATCCGCCCTCGGCGTTGGTCAATAATACAGTAATGAAAATCTAACGGTTTTTTGGCAATAAAATTCTTGTTGCTATGGTTACCTAATAAATTATGCTAATTTTCATTGGTTATTAACTTAAGTCATTGTTATGTTTTAACGTCTTTTTTAGTCTAATTTTACCAAAATATCTTCAAATGAAGATTCCTATCTTATACTAATAGCTAGAGTTATTACATGAGTACCATTCTTCCTAATTTTTCATGATGATCATTTTGATATCCCTCATGCCCACTTTTGAATAGCTAATTACATTTTTACTATTTTCCATATTTATATTTTACATATATTTTATTCAAAATTAGTTGTTATTCATATATCTTGGTACTAGGAATACTCACTTAATCGGTTTAACCATTTGGTATATTCTGCCTTAACTTTGGATTATTATCTGTTCTCAAAACTACTAAATTTATATTCAACAGTTGGCCTAGAGCCTAGATTCTATTCTACTCCCATCTAACATTTCTTAATAACATATCTGGTAATTCTAATACAATTTTATAAACAAAACACACAATAAACATCAGTATTCCTAACTCTAATTCTTATTATAAAAAGATTCCTTGTCAGGTTCTAGCCTGAAATAACTTTTAACTACCTTTTCTTTTTTCTACTATTATCTTGCTTATCCTATAATTTACTACAATAACAAAACCTTTACAATACTACTGATAAACTGTTCCTTACATGATATGTCTTATATACTAATCCCTTCACTTAAATACAGTGTCTATCCTTCTTATTTTACAACTCCTTCTAATAACTTAATTCTTACCTTACTATATTATTCTGACATCCTATTACCCAAATTTATAATATCACAATCAGTTTAATCTTACTTACTAATGTACATTTTATCAAAAATTGTTTAGCTGTTTATTACAGTCTGCTTATAAAATATTTTATTCTACACCCCCACTGCACTTTTCCTTTCATAGAAGGTTTCTTTATTTATTACCACTCTCACTTTGTTCCATTATATGCTATATCTAGCACTTCACCACTTATTTAATTTTACACACATTTTTAACTTACTCACTTGTTTATTCACACGATTTGTCTGATTATTTTATATCACTGTGTGATTATGGTCATGAATAACTAATTTACTTCCAAATCACTCTGATCACTTTTAGTTATTATTAAATATTGCTTTTGTTTGGCTTAAAGCATCATTTATTGGCTTTGGCTATTATCATTACTATTAGTTTGGGGTAGTTTCTAACTCCCTACCTTATATTATAAGTACATTCTTTTATCAACAAGATATATGTGACATTATTGCTTTCCATTAATCTTATTATCCTAGGTAAATCTCATATACTACAATTATCAGTTCATTATTTTAATTACAATATAGTTGTCATTATTTGGGATTATTTGATAGCACTTAGGTCTCGGCTGCTTCTTCATTGTCTCTTGGTTCCTTTGGTATTTATCCGATCTACTGTGTCAGGTCATTGTCAGTTTAATAGTCATTTGTCATTTATTGGGTTATTGATCTCTAAGTTTATAAGTTTTTGCCTCTTATTCTTATCTTCAGCTTTTTATATTATAATTAAATACAATTGGATCTTCACTACCTTATGTCATGTTACATAATGCATCGCCACCAAAATTGATTATTTCGAAACAAAGATTATTAGATTTTTTCTGAAATCATCAATATAGTTTATTTTATCAAGTTGTTATGATTCAGGAATTCGTCCATTGCTACTTCTTCTGTATTCATTCTTTATTAAGTCATGGTTCATAATATGATAATTGGTATTATTTTCTTTCTTTATTATTCCCTTTTATGTTCTATTTCCCTAAAATTTTTCTTCTCTCTCCTTCATATAAATTGGTACTAGTCAGAGGGCACGTGTGGCTCTATTACTCTGCTATCCATTTATACACATTTTGAGTTCAGAGGCCTTGCCTATCTGCTCAATAACATAAATAACTGTTGGACGTATCTCAACATAAAGTCATCACATAATAATATTCATAATAATTAAAATAATAGTCGTTCATTTCCGACTCACATAATATTAATACAATAAAACACTTTTGGGATTAATTATTCTCTCCTTTATACATTTCATGACTTTTTCATTTCAATAACTTATTTGGATTCCTTTGTTTAAGCTTATGGCGATATTTAATAGGCATTTTGGATTGTTTTACTAGCTTATTTTATATGGTAGTGATTCTATTTGTCATTACTTTAATGCTCATTGACATTTAAAATTAACATTGTAGCTGGCTTCTGGCTCACTTATATTTTCTGTTAATTGTTCAGTTAATCTGCCAGTGTTATTTTTTATTTGATTGTTTTGTCTCTTCTTTTGTGAAACATTAATTTTTATTACTCCCTTTTGTGATAGGGTTGGTTAATGATGTTATGTAGCGTCATCATTATTTGTGTAACATTTAATTATTTTATATCTCAATTTTTTATGATATTTCATTATACATATTTTCAAAATTACATGAGTTTACACATTTTGTTTCACACTTGGTCGTAAGTTTAGCCTTACTTTGTTTTGAATTTAGCTTATCTTTCTTCTAAATTCCCTTTCATTTATAATAATAATAGTTCCAATCAAATACTTATTGTAAGTTGTGCTTACATTTATTTTTGAATTTTGATAATTTTTACTTTCAAAATTCTCTTTAATTTTCTGACACGTTTCATAATACTTTTTTAAAGAAGACTGGTTATAAGTCCCTTTTATTTTTTTAGTTGTGATTTCACTTATGACATAGGTATTATTTTTGTTATCTTTCAATATGAGATAGGGTCCATTGTATAATAACAGTAATTTCTTTGTGATTCCCTCTCTGGAACTTGGTA
This sequence comes from Magicicada septendecula, assembly GCA_034769895.1. Lineage (NCBI taxonomy): Eukaryota > Metazoa > Arthropoda > Insecta > Hemiptera > Cicadidae > Magicicada > Magicicada septendecula. The sequence continues at coordinate 746,267,913 of CM068368.1, read as the reverse complement.
ATTCTCGGTTTCGTGTTAATACCTTTTCTCCTTCATTGTACCGGATTGCCTTCGGTTGCATTTTATGATATTTAGCCTTTTTCTTTTCTGTTTGCTCTGCTATCTTACTATAGAATCTGGCGTTATCAAATTGGTATATTGGATTGGTGGGGAAATTGACAAGTTCTTCTATGGCTCGAGGTGGTGGTTTTCCGTACATGATGGTGTAAGGGGTATCCTTAATGGATTCATGATAGGCGAGATTCATGAAATTTTCAGTGGCTTCGAGGTATTCGCTCCACTTACGTTGCTGATCGTGGCAGTATGTACGAAGAATCCTCCCAACTTCCCGGAGCACTCTTTCCGCTGGGTTGCTGTTCGGGTGGTAAATTGAAGTCTTGTATGTTCGGATACCCAGATCCATTAATGTGTTCTTCCATCGTCTTCCTCGGAATTGAGTACCGAGGTACTCAATATTCAGTGATAATATTCGTGGGACTCCCCACCTCAGTAATGTATCTTTGTGTGACAATGTTCAATACCTTGTTTGTAGTAGCACGGTTGATTGGGTATAATTTAATAAATTTTGAGTAATGGTCCATGATAATGATTATGAATTTGTGCTGCTTTCTACCTCCACTTCGTGGCATAGGTCCACATATGTCTAAGAAGACTCGTTCCAATTTATTTGTAGAGGTTATTGGTTGCATTACTCCTTCCTTCCTGTCATTGTTGCATTTAACAAGCTGGCATATGTGACAGTTTCTTATGGTCTTCCTTACCCTCCGGTTAATGTCTTTCAGATATGTGTGCTCTTCTAACGCTTTTGTCACCTTCAGTGCTCCCATGTGTCCGTACCTGAGGTGGTACTCCATTATGATATCAGCTGCGGTTTCTTTAGGTATCATCAGTTTCCACGTATTCTGGTTGGGTTTAGTTTTAACAAACAAAATATCTTCATGTACGCAATAGTACTGAGTTGCTTTTTCTTCTTGCCGATCTAGCCTCTCTCGGATTTGATTTAATTTTGTATCCTCTTTCTGGTGTTGTATCACTTTGTTCACTATCACTTCTAGGTCAGCGTTATTTTTCATGATGTTAAATACCTTCACAATGGTCTCCTTCTCTCCATCGAAGGTTTGTTGTTCTGTGTTAATTTGTGATAGAACATCAGCTGCTGTGTTTTTGCTACCAGGGATATACTCCCAGTTGATGTGATATTCTTGGAGAGCAAGAATCCATCTGGCTAATCGACCATGGCTGAGTTTGCAGTTCTTCAAAAAGGAAATAGGTTTATGGTCGGTGCGCACGGTGATAGGATATCCAAGAATGTAAGTCCGAAATTTTCCACAAGAAAAGACCACACTCAACAGTTCTTTTTCGGTTACATGATAATTGCGCTCACATTGGTTTAATGTTCGGCTGGCGAAGCTTATTACTTGGTAGTTTCCATCTTTGTCTTCTTGGTAAAGCACCGATCCCAAGCTAATGTCGCTTGCGTCGCAGTTCATGTAAAAGGGTCTATTGAAATCGGGATGGTTTAACATGATAGTGTCGAGGAAGTGTTTTTTGATAGTGTTGAATATTGTTTCCTGTTCTGGGCCCCACATCCACTTGGTTTTGGATGATAGCTGTGGTGATAGTTTAGTAGTCAGCTCTGAATAATTTTGCTGGAACTTTCTGTAGTAGTTACAGATGCCCAGAAACGACTGTAACTGTTTCTTATTTTTTGGGGTAGGGAAACGTTGAATGGCATCTACTTTATCGGTTGATGGTGTTATCCCTTGTCGTGACAGGTTGAATCCAAGGAATTGGACTTCTGCTGCTATCAGTTTAGACTTCTCTAGTTTTAACGTCACATTGTTAATGGATAATTTTTCTAACACTTTTTCAACTCTCATACAATGCTCCTCCCAATTTGATGAAGTGATCAGCAGATCATCGACGTATACAGTGGTATAGTTCATAGTTTCAGGACCCAATATCTGGTCCATGCAGCGGACAAATATTGCTACCGAGTTTACCAGCCCAAAAGGTAGTCGCTTGAACTGGTAGTTTCTGCCTTCAAATATGAACGCTACGTATTTTCGGCTGGCTGGGTGCAGTTCTACTTGCCAGTACCCGCAGACTGTATCCCAGGTGCTGATGAATTGCGTTCCATGGAACTTCTTGAGGATCTCCTCAATCTCACCAGGAGATGTCCTGTCGTTGATCAGTATTTTATTTATTTCTAGGGCGTCGAGACACAAGCGTACTCTTCCATCCTTTTTCGTCACAGCAACTATAGGACTGGTGTACTGCGAACAACTATATTCTATGATGTCTTCCTCCATCATTTTACTAATTTCTGTGCGCACTGCTTCCTTGGCTGCATACGCTATGGGATAGGATTTTTTATTGAAATTGGCCACTTCTTTAAATCTCAACTCGCATTGATACCCCCGTACCTTTCCTGGTTGGTCGGAAAATACATGTCGGTACTTATTGTAAATTCTTATTAACTTCTCCACCTCTTGCTCTGTCAATGGGTTCCCATCTTGGGTTCCTCGAAATTGTCGGATTTCCTCCAATTTCCGATGCCATAGAATGTCATTATTTACTTGACTGTCTGGCTTCACTTCCCACCTCCGGTCTGGTGAATCACAAATTGTTCTTATGCTGTATATTTTACTTACTGGTATGACCCCTTTGCTGCCAGTTAATTCAGCTACCCATTCTCTGCCTTCATATTTCATGGTTACCTTTGATAATTCCATATCGATAACTGCAGAGTACTTTCTCAATATGTCACAACCAATTAGAATGTCAAATGGCAAGTTGTGAGCAATTAAAAATATCATAGGCAATGTCTCACCATTACTTATGACTTCTAGAGATACTTGTCTCTTAATGGTTTTATTTTGCCTCCCAGTGGCTCCAATTAAAATAATGTTACTTATTGGTAACGTGGGTAAGCTGATCTTACTCTCTTTTTGAATTTTGTCGTACATGTTTATATCAATTAAAGACACATTTGCGCCTGTGTCGATCATAAATTTTACATTTACATTATATACCTTAGCGGTAACATAGGCAATTTCATTATCCGGGTGCTTGATTAATGAGGAATTTTCTTCCATTAGCTCTTCTCGGATATTTTTCAGATAATGGTTCTGAATTATGATGATAGTATTGTCATTAGTCTCGTCTGTCTGAGTAGTTATTAACCCAATAGATCGGATCAGTGACGGGTCCTGTGGTATTCTCACTGCCGCTGCTCGTTTAAATGCTGGCCGTTGCCTTCGGCGCGGTCCTCTGTTCTGACGGGGTGATTATTCTCAGGGTTTTGCCTCCTCTCGATCGAGTGGTCATTACGAGTTATTTGTTCCCGACTCCTTCTGTTCTCTTCGGCACTCCGGCTCCTCGGTCTTCTGTAACTGCGTCTCCCGTCGTTTCTACCTTCTGCATTTACATAGTTTACCCGTCGTCTGTATGTTTGATTCTGTATCGATTGGTTATGATTATGGTACTGATTATTTGGTCTGTTATAACCACCTCCATTTTGGTTATTTCCCCTGTTGTAAGGATGGTTTGCATTGTTATTGTTGTTGTGGTAATTCGGATTATTATTTCTGGGGTAATTATTGTTGTTGTTGTGGTTATTGAACCCTCGATAATTATTGGGGTTGGGTGGCGGATGATTGGCCGGGGTGTGGTTTCCTTGCGGCCCACTTGGTTGATTCCGGTTGTCATAATTCCTGTAGTTAGGTGTGTTCTTCTGTCTGTTCAAGACATAATGTTTCTCCCGCTCATACTCTCCCAATAATGCGGCCATCTCTTGTATAGTTTTGATCCGTCCACTTAAACGGCTTTTTGTGATCTCCCCGTCGTAGTGATATGCCAGCTGTGTCACTAGGCATTCTTCCGGGATGTTAGGTTCGAGGTTCCTTGCTATGCTTACCTTACCTAAAAAGTAAGCGGTTGGGGACTGTCCTAGGTAAGGGTCGAATCGGCCGTTGCTTATGTTGTTTCTCACCACGTGCTGAGTCGCCTCCGACCAGTATTTGTCTTTGAATAATTTTTTGAACTCACTGAAATTATTTATAGCTGGTCTCACCGCCGTCCACCAATTATCATGGACTTCTTTGAGCATGTCATCTATCATGCTCTTGATTATTGTCCATCGTGTCTCTCTGGTACGGGCTAAGTTCTCCTCTACTCGTTCTATAAACTCAATTGGATTGCGTTTATAATTTTTAAAATTTATCGTCTCTCTATTTTCGCTACATAATACATGTGAGGTCATGATTGGTCGATCCTTCAATGCGTTGATCTCCTCCTGTAGGCGTAGCTCTCTAGCCCTAAATTCAGCTATTTTCCCTTCTTGGGCAGTAGTGGTGTCCTTCACTTCACTTACTGACGCGTCCAATCTGCTATAGTTCTCTTCTACTCTGGTTTGTATTTGTTCTAATTTGTTGTTGGTTTCTTTTTGGAGTCCTTCAACCCTCCTCTTACCTTCGCCTTCAACTTCATTCACCTTGATTAAAATTTCTTCTCGGACCTGCATCACTACTTCGCTGGTTTTCTCTATCTTCTCTTCCGTTTCCATTACAGTTTGTTTCAGTTCTTCTCTGTACTCCGTCAACTGTTGCTGTAATGTATCCTGGTTATATTCAATTTTATCATTCAGCGTTTCAGTGTCCTCTTTCATGAGTCTCAAGGTTTCACTGGTTTTCTCATTACTTCTCTCTATCTTTTCACTAATCAATTTATTCTCCTCCTTCATTTCCTGTTTTAATTTCTCGTTATTTCCGTTAATGGTCCGCCTCAAATCTTCCTTAGTGCTGTCCAGTTTTTCATTCATCTCCTTTTTCAACTCCTCGTTATTTTTGTCCATTTTCTTGAAATTGTCATTTATTGACTCAAATTTCTTATTCAATTCTTCGTTATTTTGTTGTAATAATTTTTTATTGTCCTCCTTCATTTCTTCCTTCTGCTTCTTAAAATTGTCATTAATTAGCTCAAATTTCTTGTCTAGTTTTTTACTGTTTTCTTTATCATCCTCCTTTCTTCGTTCTTCCATCCTTTGAAACATTTCCATCAATCTATCCATCTTCGTTTCTTCCGTGGTTCTAGTTGGCTCTGCTGGGGCTAATAATTCTTCCACATCTTCCACTGATGTTATTTCCTTTTCTTCCATTCGAACGTCTCTCTCGATCTCCTTTTCTAATCTCCTTGCTTCCTCTTCCGCCTCCTTTTCGCGTAGCAACGTCTGGAGTCTCGTCCCGTTTTTTGCCGGTTCCATTTCCGTAGTCGCCGCTAGAATCTGTAAAGTTTAAAGGTATGTTTCCTTAACTATTCTAGCCCTACTAGTTGGCGCGCCACTTTGTAATGTAAACGTTTACGTGGGTTGTAAAAATTTGTTATTTGTATTTTAGTGTTAATTGTGTTTAATATATGTCAAAATGTAACTTCTCTTATCATTTACGGGTAAACCGTATTTCGCTCTGCTGCATTCAAATGTTGCCGCCTCGCCACCTGATTGGCGCACGGCTTTCTGCAGTGTTGACTCGGCTAGCGTTTTGCTTTAACGCTTTCACTTCAATAATTCTTAGTTGTTATTATAAATTAATTGAATCAAACATACAGAATTGCAGATTGAGAACATTTATTAACTCTTTGGAAGATTTCAATTACTTCATGATACATCACATTCGTTTTCTGCACCGGCTATTACACTTGTTCGGTTGGTACTTGCTCAGTTTGTATACATAGCGTCTTTAATGTTAGTTTACAGTTATATATGGTTTTTCTCAGGGGTGTTAAAAGTCCTTTCGGCTACAGAAATATATTCTTACGGCTAACACACACAAAGTTATAACAATTCTTAATCCTAGTTACATAAACAAATTAATATCTCATTATATTCAATTAAGTAATTACCAATGAAAACTTGTAAAGAAATTTTGGGTTAGTTTTCGTTTGTCAAATTTATTTATCAAAAGGTTCGTCAATTATTTATTATATTTTACTTTTAATAATTGCTAATCGATTAAAGTTTAAATAGTGAATTTAACAAAGCATTTATTTCTGAATCGGAATAGTGATCAGTGAAGTGAAATAGTTATTTATTAATTCTGACCAAAAAATTGTGAACTCAATAATGGGATAATGTTTATACTCATCGGTTTTCCTGCTGAAGATCCTGAGGTCGTCTTCTTCTTCCGGATTACTCCTGGGATGTCGTCTTCTTATATTTTCCAGAAGTTTATTCCTCTCGTCTCGATGATTTTCCTCGCTGACTCCGGCCTCGCATTCCTTCGGTTATCGTCCGTCTTCTTCTGTTAAGATGTTCCAATGATCCTCATTTGGTGTCCGTTGTCGTCTCTCTTCTTCACTGCGTCTTCCCGTCTTCTTCAGATAATTATGGTTTGTTAATTAATTTTTATTAACCAAATTTTTGTTCAGGATTCCCTGGACTGTTGTTGTTATCTACGTCTAGTTTAAATTAATTTCAAATTTACTTTAATAATAAAATTTTAGTGCGAGAGCTGCTCGATCCGCCCTCGGCGTTGGTCAATAATACAGTAATGAAAATCTAACGGTTTTTTGGCAATAAAATTCTTGTTGCTATGGTTACCTAATAAATTATGCTAATTTTCATTGGTTATTAACTTAAGTCATTGTTATGTTTTAACGTCTTTTTTAGTCTAATTTTACCAAAATATCTTCAAATGAAGATTCCTATCTTATACTAATAGCTAGAGTTATTACATGAGTACCATTCTTCCTAATTTTTCATGATGATCATTTTGATATCCCTCATGCCCACTTTTGAATAGCTAATTACATTTTTACTATTTTCCATATTTATATTTTACATATATTTTATTCAAAATTAGTTGTTATTCATATATCTTGGTACTAGGAATACTCACTTAATCGGTTTAACCATTTGGTATATTCTGCCTTAACTTTGGATTATTATCTGTTCTCAAAACTACTAAATTTATATTCAACAGTTGGCCTAGAGCCTAGATTCTATTCTACTCCCATCTAACATTTCTTAATAACATATCTGGTAATTCTAATACAATTTTATAAACAAAACACACAATAAACATCAGTATTCCTAACTCTAATTCTTATTATAAAAAGATTCCTTGTCAGGTTCTAGCCTGAAATAACTTTTAACTACCTTTTCTTTTTTCTACTATTATCTTGCTTATCCTATAATTTACTACAATAACAAAACCTTTACAATACTACTGATAAACTGTTCCTTACATGATATGTCTTATATACTAATCCCTTCACTTAAATACAGTGTCTATCCTTCTTATTTTACAACTCCTTCTAATAACTTAATTCTTACCTTACTATATTATTCTGACATCCTATTACCCAAATTTATAATATCACAATCAGTTTAATCTTACTTACTAATGTACATTTTATCAAAAATTGTTTAGCTGTTTATTACAGTCTGCTTATAAAATATTTTATTCTACACCCCCACTGCACTTTTCCTTTCATAGAAGGTTTCTTTATTTATTACCACTCTCACTTTGTTCCATTATATGCTATATCTAGCACTTCACCACTTATTTAATTTTACACACATTTTTAACTTACTCACTTGTTTATTCACACGATTTGTCTGATTATTTTATATCACTGTGTGATTATGGTCATGAATAACTAATTTACTTCCAAATCACTCTGATCACTTTTAGTTATTATTAAATATTGCTTTTGTTTGGCTTAAAGCATCATTTATTGGCTTTGGCTATTATCATTACTATTAGTTTGGGGTAGTTTCTAACTCCCTACCTTATATTATAAGTACATTCTTTTATCAACAAGATATATGTGACATTATTGCTTTCCATTAATCTTATTATCCTAGGTAAATCTCATATACTACAATTATCAGTTCATTATTTTAATTACAATATAGTTGTCATTATTTGGGATTATTTGATAGCACTTAGGTCTCGGCTGCTTCTTCATTGTCTCTTGGTTCCTTTGGTATTTATCCGATCTACTGTGTCAGGTCATTGTCAGTTTAATAGTCATTTGTCATTTATTGGGTTATTGATCTCTAAGTTTATAAGTTTTTGCCTCTTATTCTTATCTTCAGCTTTTTATATTATAATTAAATACAATTGGATCTTCACTACCTTATGTCATGTTACATAATGCATCGCCACCAAAATTGATTATTTCGAAACAAAGATTATTAGATTTTTTCTGAAATCATCAATATAGTTTATTTTATCAAGTTGTTATGATTCAGGAATTCGTCCATCGCTACTTCTTCTGTATTCATTCTTTATTAAGTCATGGTTCATAATATGATAATTGGTATTATTTTCTTTCTTTATTATTCCCTTTTATGTTCTATTTCCCTAAAATTTTTCTTCTCTCTCCTTCATATAAATTGGTACTAGTCAGAGGGCACGTGTGGCTCTATTACTCTGCTATCCATTTATACACATTTTGAGTTCAGAGGCCTTGCCTATCTGCTCAATAACATAAATAACTGTTGGACGTATCTCAACATAAAGTCATCACATAATAATATTCATAATAATTAAAATAATAGTCGTTCATTTCCGACTCACATAATATTAATACAATAAAACACTTTTGGGATTAATTATTCTCTCCTTTATACATTTCATGACTTTTTCATTTCAATAACTTATTTGGATTCCTTTGTTTAAGCTTATGGCGATATTTAATAGGCATTTTGGATTGTTTTACTAGCTTATTTTATATGGTAGTGATTCTATTTGTCATTACTTTAATGCTCATTGACATTTAAAATTAACATTGTAGCTGGCTTCTGGCTCACTTATATTTTCTGTTAATTGTTCAGTTAATCTGCCAGTGTTATTTTTTATTTGATTGTTTTGTCTCTTCTTTTGTGAAACATTAATTTTTATTACTCCCTTTTGTGATAGGGTTGGTTAATGATGTTATGTAGCGTCATCATTATTTGTGTAACATTTAATTATTTTATATCTCAATTTTTTATGATATTTCATTATACATATTTTCAAAATTACATGAGTTTACACATTTTGTTTCACACTTGGTCGTAAGTTTAGCCTTACTTTGTTTTGAATTTAGCTTATCTTTCTTCTAAATTCCCTTTCATTTATAATAATAATAGTTCCAATCAAATACTTATTGTAAGTTGTGCTTACATTTATTTTTGAATTTTGATAATTTTTACTTTCAAAATTCTCTTTAATTTTCTGACACGTTTCATAATACTTTTTTAAAGAAGACTGGTTATAAGTCCCTTTTATTTTTTTAGTTGTGATTTCACTTATGACATAGGTATTATTTTTGTTATCTTTCAATATGAGATAGGGTCCATTGTATAATAACAGTAATTTCTTTGTGATTCCCTCTCTGGAACTTGGTAATTCTCGGTTTCGTGTTAATACCTTTTCTCCTTCATTGTACCGGATTGCCTTCGGTTGCATTTTATGATATTTAGCCTTTTTCTTTTCTGTTTGCTCTGCTATCTTACTATAGAATCTGGCGTTATCAAATTGGTATATTGGATTGGTGGGGAAATTGACAAGTTCTTCTATGGCTCGAGGTGGTGGTTTTCCGTACATGATGGTGTAAGGGGTATCCTTAATGGATTCATGATAGGCGAGATTCATGAAATTTTCAGTGGCTTCGAGGTATTCGCTCCACTTACGTTGCTGATCGTGGCAGTATGTACGAAGAATCCTCCCAACTTCCCGGAGCACTCTTTCCGCTGGGTTGCTGTTCGGGTGGTAAATTGAAGTCTTGTATGTTCGGATACCCAGATCCATTAATGTGTTCTTCCATCGTCTTCCTCGGAATTGAGTACCGAGGTACTCAATATTCAGTGATAATATTCGTGGGACTCCCCACCTCAGTAATGTATCTTTGTGTGACAATGTTCAATACCTTGTTTGTAGTAGCACGGTTGATTGGGTATAATTTAATAAATTTTGAGTAATGGTCCATGATAATGATTATGAATTTGTGCTGCTTTCTACCTCCACTTCGTGGCATAGGTCCACATATGTCTAAGAAGACTCGTTCCAATTTATTTGTAGAGGTTATTGGTTGCATTACTCCTTCCTTCCTGTCATTGTTGCATTTAACAAGCTGGCATATGTGACAGTTTCTTATGGTCTTCCTTACCCTCCGGTTAATGTCTTTCAGATATGTGTGCTCTTCTAACGCTTTTGTCACCTTCAGTGCTCCCATGTGTCCGTACCTGAGGTGGTACTCCATTATGATATCAGCTGCGGTTTCTTTAGGTATCATCAGTTTCCACGTATTCTGGTTGGGTTTAGTTTTAACAAACAAAATATCTTCATGTACGCAATAGTACTGAGTTGCTTTTTCTTCTTGCCCATGTAGATATATCTAGCACTTCACCACTTATTTAATTTTACACACATTTTTAACTTACTCACATGTTTATTCACACGATTTGTCTGATTATTTTATATCACTGTGTGATTATGGTCATGAATAACTAATTTACTTCCAAATCACTCTGATCACTTTTAGTTATTATTAAATATTGCTTTTGTTTGGCTTAAAGCATCATTTATTGGCTTTGGCTATTATCATTACTATTAGTTTGGGGTAGTTTCTAACTCCCTACCTTATATTATAAGTACATTCTTTTATCAACAAGATATATGTGACATTATTGCTTTCCATTAATCTTATTATCCTAGGTAAATCTCATATACTACAATTATCAGTTCATTATTTTAATTACAATATAGTTGTCATTATTTGGGATTATTTGATAGCACTTAGGTCTCGGCTGCTTCTTCATTGTCTCTTGGTTCCTTTGGTATTTATCCGATCTACTGTGTCAGGTCATTGTCAGTTTAATAGTCATTTGTCATTTATTGGGTTATTGATCTCTAAGTTTATAAGTTTTTGCCTCTTATTCTTATATTCAGCTTTTTATATTATAATTAAATACAATTGGATCTTCACTACCTTATGTCATGTTACAATATTAATAGTTAAAAAAGAAAAATGAAAGCCAGTAGCCGCGGCCTGGAATATTACGAGTGAACGACTCGGAGCCTTTTGTAGAACTAACGAAAATATCGCAACAGACAGCTGAGCTGCGCCGGCTGTAGGCGATAGATAAGAAAAACGTGACGTCATCCGTGCGTGTCGCAGTGCAGTAATTACAATACATAGTTTAACAGTTCAAAGTCTGAACATACTGCCCGCACAAAATCGGGCCGATTTTGTAATTTATGCCTTAAAATTAAGGATACATGGTAATAGAATTTACATGCTAATACAACAACAACATAACAATTGGCGTGCTCAACACAGAGCAATGACAGCTGGATAATTAATAATAATAATGTGGATATCATAACAAATTCATGGGATTAGTCATTAAAACCTGACAATAGAATTACCCAACACATAATAACATGGCGTAATGCACAATAAGAAAGTAATTAAGTAAACACATCAATTTATCCCACACAAAACCCAATAATTATCACAAAGAGTTCAGTAATAAGCAACAAGCAATAATACCAGAAAACAATGTAATAATTTGCATGCATGATATTGAAAAAACAATCCCCTGGAAAATTTAACAATACATAACTATTGGAGCATACAATGACAATACATAATAATTAATAAAATAAGATTACAATAATCATTCCCAAAAAGTTTAAAAATACACAATCATACGATAATACAATGACAAGTACAAAGTGATTGATACAACAAGGGCGTAGTAACTATTGCAATAATAGTTGCTCGACAATAATAATAATAGTTACAATAATAATAAATTGAATCGTATAATTGGCCCGGGAATGCTCCGGGAGTGATACAAGGCAATGTGACAAGTTCACATCCCTGGTAAGTGCCGTATGACGCTCATGCGGCTAGTCTGATGCCGCCCAAAGGGGGCGTAATTATTTATGGATGGGTCGACGTAGGATACCCTGTGCGGTGCGAACCTCGGCAACGCGCACTATCGAATCCTGACCCGCAAAAACATTTGTAATTACCCCGCGCTTCCATTGAAGGGGGGGAGAATTGTCATCTAAAATGAGGACGAGTAAAAATTTAAATTCCTTGACGTGGTGCGCCATTTGTTGCGCTGCTGCAACTGGTGCAAATAATCTTTGGACCACCGTTTCCACATGGATTGCGTAAATCTTTGGAGTAGCTGCCATCTGCCCAAACGACTAATACTGACTTGGGTATAGTCGGGCACCGGCAGTGCAGTCAGTGGAGAACCGACCAGGAAATGAGCGGGAGTTAAGGGTTCAGGGTCCCTAAAATCATTAGAAATAGAGAATAAAGGGCGTGAATTAAGGCAGGACTCTATTTGAGTTAAAATGGTAGAGTACTCCTCAAAATTCAAAACGGTACAGCCAATCACGCGACGTAAACGAAATTTGACACTTTTTACTCCGATTTCCCACAAACCACCGAAATGAGGGGCAGAGGGAGGAATAAAGGACCACTTGATGCCCTGGGAACTGATAAACTCCCGAGTTGTTTGCTCAAATCCCTTAGATTTAAAAAGCCTGTACAAATCGTGTAATGTGCTGCTAGCACGACGAAAATTCGTACCATTGTCTGAAAATAACTGAGTGGGAATACCTCTACGCGCGATGAACCGTTTTAAGGCCGCTGTGAAGGCGTCTGAAGTAAGATCTGATACAAGTTCCAAATGTATGGCTTTAGTGCACATGCATATGAATAACGGAATATACGCCTTTGACGTCGATTTTGAGCGCTGCCCGCCATGACGTATAAGTACGGGTCCGGCATAGGCCACCGCAGATTGGGAAAATGGTTTAGCAGGCGTCACCCTGGAAGAAGGTAACTGTCCTAATAACTGGTTCGCGCCTCTAGCACGATAACGGAAACAAGTAATGCACTTATGTATTACCGAGCGTATATAGGACTTATCATTAACAATCCAATATTTCTGTCTCAGAGAAAACTGGGTTAATTGAACACCAGAGTGCAATAAACGACGTTGTTCGTATTCTATGATTAACTTGGTGAGATGGGAATGCGGGTGCAAAATTATTTGATGTTTGCTAGCCGAATTCAGCTAGGAGAACTGCAGACGTCCACCCACTCTCAATATACCTGACTCATTAAGGAAGGGGTTGAGAGAGAGAATTTTACTGCTGTTGGGGATGCAGCGATGTTCCTCAAGCTCCTTAACTTCAATGCCGAAATGCAATTACTGAGACTGGCGAATAAAAACTAAAAGAGTATCATGCAACTCCTGGGCTGACAAAAAAGAAGTTCCCCTGTCCGCTACGGAGAGCCTAGAGTTACGAAAGAATCTACGGCAATATGAGAAAACGCGAATAAGTCTTGTATGGGAGGAGTAATTTTCAACATAACTGAAGGTGGATAAAGCGACACTTAGTGAGGTTGGGACCTGCTTGCGTTGTTCTTGTTCCAGGTCGGGATAAGTGCAGGGAGAATGAATATAAGGCACTAATGGGCCATGACGATGACTCATGTGATAACCAGTACAGACCATGCCACCACTGTGGGTGGTTGTGTAAAATGCGAGGGAGGCAACCGCGCGACAAAATGTCGGCAGGGTTGTCCAGTGAAGTTACATGGTACCAAGTTCCCCGGGTAACGAGACGCTGTATTTCAGCGACACGTTTGGCGACAAACACCTTACAACGGGAAGATTGCTGATGAATCCAATGCAAGGCTATCATTGAGTCTGAATAAAAATGTAATTTGTCGAATTTGTAGTTGACAGCGTTTATTACCTTGGAAGCTAACTGTGCCAGCAATAAGCAAGAGCAAAGTTCAAGCCTGGGTAGCGTTATCTGTTTCAGCGGAGCGACCCTAGACTTTGCACATAACAGGTTTGACGATATGGCGCCGTTTGAATAGACCGCCCGCACATAGATACAGCACGCGTAACCCCTAGCTGACGCGTCGGCGAAACCATGAAGCTGTAATGACGTGATTCGGCAATTGTTTAGACTCTTGACAGACCTCGAAATTTTGAAATGCGTGTCCGAGACCAATATTGAGAATAGAGTTCTCACCATTGATCAGACAATAAACCTGATAAGGGTTCGTCCCAACTCGTACCCGCTAACCACAATCGTTGTACAAAATGCTTGCACCAAAATGTAATAGGGCCAAGGAGGCCCAAAGGATCGTAGATCCCAGCAATGACCGATAACACACTCCTTTTGTTGACCACCGCAACGCTAACATTCCTCTGGACGTTATATAAAAAACTGTCTTCGTTGACGTTCCATTGAATGCCCAATGTACGCACATTTTGGCTTTTACTAAAGTCATGGGATACGTGGACGCGAGAGGCCATAATGGTCTGGTCATTTCAAAACCATCATTTATGTAGGGTAAAACCATATCTGCCAAGCAAATTTATGATATCAGATTTCATCTTAGATAGGACGTTCGGGTTGTCTGAGCCCGTCATTAGATCGTCCACGTGGAAGTCATTGGCTATGGCTGAGCAAGCTATAGGGTATTCAGATTTGTTTTCTTGGGCTACTTGAGCCAGACATCTTGTAGCAAGAAAAGAGGCACTTGCAGTCCCATACGTGACTGTTCTCAACGCGTAATGTTGGAGCTCCTTATGCGGGGCGTCGCGCCAAACAATACGCTGCAAATTGGAATCCTTCCGATTAACTAGAATTTGCCGATACATTTTTTCAATGTCAGCGATGAGGACGTATTGATGAGTTCGGAATCGAGTCATAATGGAGAACAGATCCTGCTGGATCGTGGGACCGATCATCAGAGTATCGTTCAAAGACAAATTACTTGTCGTCTTAGCGGAGCCGTCGAAAACAACTCGTAACTTGGTAGTTACGCTGGAACCTTTGAAGACTGAGTGGTGAGGCAAATAAAAGGTGTCTGAATTGTCAAGCGATAAATCGTACTCATTAAGTAAAGACATGTGACCAAGATTTACATATTCACGCATGAACTCGCTATAGCCCTTGTGAAGGGCAGGGTTTTGCTTGAACTTAAGTTCTAATGACTGAAACCTGCGGATAGCCCCGCGCAGAGAATCACCCAAATGAGGCTTGTCCGCCTTCCGAGGTAGGGATACCACATATCTACCATCATCATTACGGACAGTGTTGGACACAAAATGATTCTCGCATATCGAGTCCTCAGCGGAGGTATCACGGATCGAAACTTCCTCCAACTTCCAAAATTCCTTTAGTTGTGAGGAATGTTTCACTGTCATTGTCACATACCACAAACCGGTTTCGTCATGTCGACATTAAACGGCAAATTCCCTGCGAGAATAAAGCCTAGTTTTGTGTCCTGAATTATGGGAAAATGTGGGCCACGTATAAATTTAGTAGGTTCAATCAACTGCAAATAATATTGAGCACCGAGCAATAAATCGACTTGCGAAGAAAAGTTGAGTTGTGGGTCGGCTAAAAATATGCCCTTGGGTAGATTTAAAGATGCGACATCAAATGATTCCGCCGGGAGATTATTGGTGATGCTGGGAAGCACAGCGCAATGTATGTTTAAACCAAATTTTTTATAGCGAGACTGTAACCTGACTCGGGTACTGAAGTCAGCTTGTGATAACGAATTGTTTATACCCGTTATGGGCAATTGAGATTTGATTAGTTTCAGACCCATACGGCGTGCGAAATCTATTGTACAAAAGTTAGCCTGCGAACCAGAATCCAGCAAAATTCTGACAGGGTGCTTTCTACCTGCACGGCAGTAGTCATGCAGACTGTTGTAGATAATAATATGGATTTATTTGTTTGCAACTTCAGCGAACACGGGTTGTTACTGGACGATTCGGGTTTGTTAGACATATGAATCATAGTATGATGACGTTTCGCACACGTTCTACAAGAAAATTTAGATAGGCAATGGCGCTATCGTGGCCTGCGCGAAAGCAATTTAGACAGAGTTTGTTTTTGAGTATAATGTTTTTTCTCTCGTGAATATTAAGCGTTATGAATTGTGGACTAGCAATAATTCTGTGTTTACCCTTGCACAGTTGATATAGATTATCTCCGAGATGGGAGTGGAATGTGGCCTTGGCCGCATTCACCGTTTTTATTGACTTGCGATAATGGGACTTATCGCAAACGTTTATCTTGTTTATTGAAGTGGTTTCACTATTCAGATTTTGCAATAGCTGCCTACGTGCATTTAAGAATTTTATGAAATTATTAAAGTTGGGAAATCGTTCTTCTGACAAGCTTTCTTTCCACAATCGACGGGTGTACTTATCGAGTTTTTGGGCCAGATAATGAATGAGAATAATTTCAAATGTATTCACTGGCAAGTTTAAGGTGTTTAACGCATTGATATTAGCGATTATCTCGTCAATAAATCTGGCAATGCTAATTTTAGACTCGTGTTGAACGGCTTGCACACCCAGGACATTTCCCACATGATGAGCTGAGACAGTCAACTTACTGTCATATCTGTTTTTTAGCAGATCAATAGCTACAGCGTAGTTTTCATGAGTAATCGGCAGCGATTTTATCACGTTGAGCGCCTCGTCACTTAATGACGAGTGCAAGTAGTGTAGCTTTTGAATATTCGTCAAATCGGTTCTGGCATGCACTAACTCGAGAAATATGGTATAATAGTGTTGCCACTCAATTACATTACCCGAAAACCGAGGTAATTTGATCAGTTCCAATTGCATAGTGGGGGGTTTTAAGAGGCGTAATTTCGGTACTAATCAGCGGTTTTTGATTCACCTGTTCCACCTGCTCTAACAAGTGTTGCAACTTACATTCGATGCTGCAAAGATCGCCCTCAGTCTGGACTCTATCACTTGCCAATGCGAAATCAGCGTCATCGGCGTTATTGAAATTATGAATTTAAATAATAATAGGCCTACATATGGCCTTATCTTGGCACTTGAACTCTCAATGAGTTATTAAGAAGTTATGAAAATATGCTCATACTATAATTATACATGTGTACATAAAAACATCAATAATAGCATATTATTATATTAATACATGAAAGTTTATAGTCACGTGGAATCCTGGCGTGTTCAGCACTGCTTCGGTCCTGCTGATTCCGCTCTGATGCTGTCCGTGAATCCTGTTATGTTGATACCTAGCCTGTTTGTGCTGGTTGGATGAAGGTTGTCGTCATATCTCAGCGTGCTTTACCGTTGTGGAATTTGTTGCTGTAGAGTAACTGTCTTGCCATTTCCTGTTGTGTTAGATCTGAGCTCTGTTGAATCTTGTATGTCACTCCTGTAGGTCGTCTTTTGCGGCAACAAAGGACATGCCAGGGCCAGCAATCTCAACTTGAAAATGTTATAAATTTTGAAACTTGTTTGGGACCCAAGCCTTTATGCCCATTAAATGACATGTTTTGAAATAGTGGACCAGAAAAGTTGTCGCTTGTGGACGAAAATGCGGTCTCTCGAGGACCAAGAAATGCCCATAATGCAAAAATAATATCCGTCCCGTGGGGACCAAAAATGCTGCCGCTGCGGACAAAAATGCGGTCTCTTATGGACCATAGAATGCGAAATCCTGCCCGTGAGGACCAAAAATGGTGCGTACTGGAAGCTCTTGAAGCCTTCTTGAGTTATTCCAGGAAATGCTGAATGATGAGGGCTGGTTTGAAATAAATAGAAGTGGACTGTATGACTTTTAGATGATAATGTTTTATTGAATGATTTTGAATTTGGATACTGTTGCTGACACGCGCAGATGTTTACGCGACATGACGCCCGTTTGGTGATTAATAATAGAAGTCGAAAGACATGATAATAAGCAAGATCGTTGAATACAACTAGTGCATGCTGCACATATTAATAGTTAAAAAAGGAAAATGAAAGCCAGTAGCCGCGGCCTGGAATATTACGAGTGAACGACTCGGAGCCTTTTGTAGAACTAACGAAAATATCGCAACAGACAGCTGAGCTGCGCCGGCTGTAGGCGATAGATAAGAAAAACGTGACGTCATCCGTGCGTGTCGCATTGCAGTAATTACAATACATAGTTTAACAGTTCAAAGTCTGAACATACTGCCCGCACAAAATCGGGGCGATTTTGTAATTTATGCATTAAAGTTAAGGATACATGCAAAATAGTATTTACATGCTAATACAACAACAACATAACAATTGGCGTGCTCAACACAGAGCAATGACAGCTGGATAATTAATAATAATAATGTGGATAACATAACAAATTCATGGGATTAGTCATTAAAACTTGACAATAGAATTACCCAACACATAATAACATGGCGTAATGCACAATAAGAAAGTAATTAAGTAAACACATCAATTTATCCCACACAAAACCCAATAATTATCACATAGAGTTCAGTAATAAGCAACAAGCAATAATACCAGAAAACAATGTAATAATTTGCATGCATGATATTGAAACAACAATCCTCTGAAAAATTTAACAAGACATAACCATTGGAGCATACAATGACAATACATAATAATTAATACAAACAGATTACAATAATCATTCCAAAAAAGTTTAAAAATACACAATCATACGATAATACAATGACAAGTACATAGTGATTGATACAACAAAGGCGTAGTAACTATTGCAATAATAGTTGCTCGGCAATAATAATAATAGTTACAATAATAATAAATTGAATCGTATAATTGGCCCGGGAATGCCCCGTGAGTGATACAAGGCAATGTGACAAGTTCACATCACTGGTAAGTGCCGTATGACGCTCATGCGGCTAGTCTGATGCCGCCGGAAGGGGGCATAATTTATTGATGGGTCGACGTAGGATACCCTGTGCGGTGCGAACCTCGGCAACGCGCACTATCGAATCCTGACCCGCAAAAACATTTGTAATACCCCGCGCTCGCATTGATGTTGGGGGGGGGGGGAATTGTCGTCTAAAATGAGGACGAGCTGTCCTACATTTAAATTCCTTGACGTGGTGCGCCATTTGTTGCGCTGCTGCAACTGGTACAAATAATCTTTGGACCACCGTTTCCACATGGATTGCGTAAATCTTTGGAGTAGCTGCCATCTGCCCAAACGACTAATACTGACTTGGGTATAGTCGGGCACCGGCAGTGCAGTCAGTGGAGAACCGACCAGGAAATGAGCGGGAGTTAAGGGTTCAGGGTCCCTAAAATCATTAGAAATAGAGAATAAAGGGCGTGAATTAAGGCAGGACTCTATTTGAGTTAAAATGGTAGAGTACTCCTCAAAATTCAAAACGGTACAGCCAATCACGCGACGTAAACGAAATTTGACACTTTTTACTCCGCTTTCCCACAAACCACCGAAATGAGGGGCACAGGGAGGAATAAAGGACCACTTGATGCCCTGGGAACTGATAAACTCCCGAGTTGTTAGCTCAAATCCCTTAGATTTAAAAAGCCTGTACAAATCGTGTAATGTGCTGCTAGCACGACGAAAATTCGTACCATTGTCTGAAAATAACTGAGTGGGAATACCTCTACGCGCGATGAACCGTTTTAAGGCCGCTATGAAGGCGTCTGAAGTAAGATCTGATACAAGTTCCAAATGTATGGCTTTAGTGCACATGCATATGAATAACGGAATATACGCCTTTGACGTCGATTTTGAGCGCTGCCCGCCATGACGTATAAGTACGGGTCCGGCATAGGCCACCGCAGATTGGGAAAATGGTTTAGCAGGCGTCACCCTGGAAGAGGGTAACTGTCCTAATAACTGGTTCGCGCCTCTAGCACGATAACGGAAACAAGTAATGCACTTATGTATTACCGAGCGTATATAGGACTTATCATTAACAATCCAATATTTCTGTCTCAGAGAAAACTGGGTTAATTGAACACCAGAGTGCAATAAACGACGTTGTTCGTATTCTATGATTAACTTGGTGAGATGGGAATGCGGGTGCAAAATTATTTGATGTTTGCTAGCCGAATTAAGCTAGGAGAACTGCAGACTACCACCCACTCTCAATATACCTGACTCATTAAGGAAGGGGTTGAGAGAGAGAATTTTACTGCTGTTGGGGATGCAGCGATGTTCCTCAAGCTCCTTAACTTCAATGCCGAAATGCAATTACTGAGACTGGCGAATTAAAACTAAAAGAGTATCATGCAACTCCTGGGCTGACAAAAAAGAAGTTCCCCTGTCCGCTACGGAGAGCCTAGAGTTACGAATGAATCTACGGCAATATGAGAAAACGCGAATGAGTCTTGTATGGGAGGAGTAATTTTCAACATAACTGAAGGTGGATAAAGCGACAATTAGTGAGGTTGGGACCTGCTTGCGTTGTTCTTGTTCCAGGTCGGGATAAGTGCAGGGAGAATAAATATTGAAGGCACTAATGGGCCATGACGATAACTCATGGGATAACCAGTACAGACCATGCCACCACTGTGGGTGGTTGTGTAAAATGCGAGGGAGGCAACCGCGCGACAAAATGTCGGCAGGGTTGTCCAGTGAAGTTACATGGTACCAAGTTCCCCGGGTAACGAGACGCTGTATTTCAGCGACACGGTTGGCGACAAACACCTTACAACGGGAAGATTGCTGATGAATCCAATGCAAGGCTATCATTGAGTCCGAATAAAAATGTAATTTGTCGAATTTGTAGTTGACAGCGTTTATTACCTTGGAAGCTAACTGTGCCAGCAATAAGCAAGAGCAAAGTTCAAGCCTGGGTAGCGTTATCTGTTTCAGCGGAGCGACCCTAGACTTTGCACATAACAGGTTTGACGATATGGCGCCGTTTGAATAGACCGCCCGCACATAGATACAGCACGCGTAACCCCTAGCTGACGCGTCGGCGAAACCATGAAGCTGTAATGACGTGATTCGGCAATTGTTTAGACTCTTGACAGACCTCGAAATTTTGAAATGCGTGTCCGAGACCAATATTGAGAATAGAGTTCTGACCATTGATCAGACAATAAACCTGATAAGGGTTCGTCCCAACTCATACCCGCTAACCACAATCGTTGTACAAAATGCTTGCACCAAAATGTAATAGGGCCAAGGAGGCCCAAAGGATCGTAGATCCCAGCAATGACCGATAACACACTCCTTTTGTTGACCACCGCAACGCTAACATTCCTCTGGACGTTATATAAAAAACTGTCTTCGTTGACGTTCCATTGAATGCCCAATGTACGCACATTTTGGCTTTTACTAAAGTCATGGGATACGTGGACGCGAGAGGCCATAATGGTCTGGTCATTTCAAAACCATCATTTATGTAGGGTAAAACCATACCTGCCAAGCAAATTTATGATATCAGATTTCATCTTAGATAGGACGTTCGGGTTGTCTGAGCCCGTCATTAGATCGTCCACGTGGAAGTCATTGGCTATGGCTGAGCAAGCTATAGGGTATTCAGATTTGTTTTCTTGGGCTACTTGAGCCAGACATCTTGTAGCAAGAAAAGAGGCACTTGCAGTCCCATACGTGACTGTTCTCAACGCGTAATGTTGGAGCTCCTTATGCGGGGCGTCGCGCCAAACAATACGCTGCAAATTGGAATCCTTCCGATTAACTAGAATTTGCCGATACATTTTTTCAATGTCAGCGATGAGGACGTATTGATGAGTTCGGAATCGAGTCATAATGGAGAACAGATCCTGCTGGATCGTGGGACCGATCATCAGAGTATCGTTCAAAGACAAATTATTTGTCGTCTTAGCGGAGCCGTCGAAAACAACTCGTAACTTGGTAGTTACGCTGGAACCTTTAAAGACTGAGTGGTGAGGCAAATAAAAGGTGTCTGAATTGTCAAGCGATAAATCGTACTCATTAAGTAAAGACATGTGACCAAGATTTACATATTCACGCATGAACTCGCTATAGTCCTTGTGAAGGGCAGGGTTTTGCTTGAACTTAAGTTCTAATGACTGAAACCTGCGGATAGCCCCGCGCAGAGAATCACCCAAATGAGTCTTCTCCGCCTTCCGAGGTTGGGATACCACATATCTACCATCATCATTACGGACAGTGTTGGACACAAAATGATTCTCGCATATCGAGTCCTCAGCGGAGGTATCACGGATCGAAACTTCCTCCAACTTCCAAAATTCCTTTAGTTGCGAGGAAATTTCACTGTCATTGTCACATACCACAAACCGGTTTCGTCATGTCGACATTAAACGGCAAATTCCCTGCGAGAATAAAGCCTAGTTTTGTCTCCTGAATTATGGGAAAATGTGGGCCACGTATAAATTTAGTAGGTTCAATCAACTGCAAATAATATTGAGCACCGAGCAATAAATCGACTTGCGAAGAAAAGTTGAGTTGTGGGTCGGCTAAAAATATGCCCTTGGGTAGATTTAAAGATGCGACATCAAATGATTCCGCCGGGAGATTATTGGTGATGCTGGGAAGCACAGCGCAATGTATGTTTAAACCAAATTTTTTATAGCGAGACTGTAACCTGACTCGGGTACTGAAGTCAGCTTGTGATAACGAATTGTTTATATCCGTAATGGGCAATTGAGATTTGATTAGTTTCAGACCCATACGGCGTGCGAAATCTATTGTACAAAAGTTAGCCTGCGAACCAGAATCCAGCAAAATTCTGACAGGGTGCTTTCTACCTGCACGGTCAGTAGTCATGCAGACTGTTGTAGATAATAATATGGATTTATTTGTTTGCAACTTCAGCGAACACGGGTTGTTACTGGACGATTCGTGTTTGTTAGACATATGAATCATAGTATGATGACGTTTCGCACACGTTCTACAAGAAAATTTAGATAGGCAATGGCGCTATCGTGGCCTGCGCGAAAGCAATTTAGACAGAGTTTGTTTTTGAGTATAATGTTTTTTCTCTCGTGAATATTAAGCGTTATGAATTGTGGACTAGCAATAATTCTGTGTTTACCCTTTCACAGTTGATATAGATTATCTCCGAGATGGGAGTGGAATGTGGCCTTGGCCGCATTCACCGTTTTTATTGACTTGCGATAATGGGACTTATCGCAAACGTTTATCTTGTTTATTGAAGTGGTTTCACTATTCAGATTTTGCAATAGCTGCCTACGTGCATTTAAGAATTTTATGAAATTATTAAAGTTGGGAAATCGTTCTTCTGACAAGCTTTCTTTCCACAATCGACGGGTGTACTTATCGAGTTTTTGGGCCAGATAATGAATGAGAATAATTTCAAATGTATTCACTGGCAAGTTTAAGGTGTTTAACGCATTGATATTAGCGATTATCTCGTCAATAAATCTGGCAATGCTAATTTTAGACTCGTGTTGAACCGCTTGCACACCCAGGACATTTCCCACATGATGGGCTGAGACAATCAACTTACTGTCATATCTGTTTTTTAGCAGATCAATAGCTACAGCGTAGTTTTCATGAGTAATCGGCAGCGATTTTATCACGTTGAGCGCCTCGTCACTTAATGACGAGTGCAAGTAGTGTAGCTTTTGAATATTCGTCAAATCGGTTCTGGCATGCACTAACTCGAGAAATATGGTATAATAGTGTTGCCACTCAATTACATTACCCGAAAACCGAGGTAATTTGATCAGTTCCAATTGTATAGTGGGGGGTTTTAAGAGGCGTAATTTCGGTACTAATCAGCGGTTTTTGATTCACCTGTTCCACCTGCTCTAACAAGTGTTGCAACTTACATTCGATGCTGCAAAGATCGTCCTCAGTCTGGACTCTATCACTTGCCAATGCGAAATCAGCGTCATCGGATTCAATTTGAGACCGAATGTCATCGTATTTAGTGGATAATTCCATTAAATGTCGTAGCTTTATTTTTAGAGCGTGATGATCGCTGGTTTCCGGATCGGAATTATCCGCGAACGTGTTCACGCGGGATATAGAAGCTTTATTCGTGCCCCGTTTCTTTATCAGAGCTTTGACATCGGCCATGATTGCGATTGAAAAATGTAATTTAACAGAATTTATACGCAGAGCAGGTGAATAATTGTCGTAATTTTGACAAAGTTTGATATGACGCGGGAGCTATTGATCGTACTATAACTTAACACCTTACTTACTATAACATACTTATTGTCTCTATTAAAAAACAGCCATCAGCGTTATTGAAATTATGAATTTAAATAATAATAGGCCTACATATGGCCTTATCTCGGCACTTGAACTCTCAATGAGTTGTTAAGAAGTTATGAAAATATGCTCATACTATAATTATATATGTGTACATAAAAACATCAATAATAGCATATGGAATATAAAATATAGTTCAGCTTGCCTATTCATGTGTTGTATGAACGATTATATTAATAAATGAAAGTTTATAGTCACGTGGAATCCTGGCGTGTTCAGCACTGCTTCGGTCCTGTTGATTCCGCTCTGATCCTGTCCGTGAATCCTGTTATGTTGATACCTCGCCTGTTTGTGCTGGTTGGATGAAGGTTGTCGTCATATCTCAGCGTGCTTTACCGTTGTGGAATTTTTTGCTGTAGAGTAACTGTCTTGCCATTTCCTGTTGTGTTAGATCTGACGCTCTGTTGAATCTTGTATGTCACTCCTGTAGGTCGTCTTTTGCGGCAACAAAGGACATGCCAGGGTCAGCAATCTCAACTTGAAAATGTTATAAATTTTGAAACTTGTTTGGGACCCAAGCCTTTATGCCCATTAAATGACATGTTTTGAAATAGTGGACCAGAAAAGTTGTCGCTTGTGGACGAAAATGCGGTCTCTCGAGGACCAAGAAATGCCCATAATGCAAAAATAATATCCGTCCCGTGGGGACCAAAAATGCTGCCGCTGCGGACAAAAATGCGGTCTCTTATGGACCATAGAGTGCGAAATCCTGCCCGTGAGGACCAAAAATGGTGCGTACTGGAAGCTCTTGAAGCCTTCTCGAGTTATTCCAGGAAATGCTGAATGATGAGGGCTGGTTTGAAATAAATAGAAGTGGACTGTATGACTTTTAGATGATAATGTTTTATTGAATGATTTTGAATTTGGATGCTGTTGCTGACACGCGCAGATGTTTACGCGACATGACGCCCGTTTGGTGATTAATAATAGAAGTCGAAAGACATGATAATAAGCAAGATCGTTGAATACAACTAGTGCATGCTGCACATATTAATAGTTAAAAAAGGAAAATGAAAGCCAGTAGCCGCGGCCTGGAATATTACGAGTGAACGACTCGGAGCCTTTTGTAGAACTAACGAAAATATCGCAACAGACAGCTGAACTGCGCCGGCTGTAGGCGATAGATAAGAAAAACGAGACGTTATCCGTGCGTGTCGCATTGCAGTAATTACAATACATAGTTTAACAGTTCAAAGTCTGAACATACTGCCCGCACAAAATCGGGGCGATTTTGTAATTTATGCATTAAAGTTAAGGATACTTGCAAAATAGTATTTACATGCTAATACAACAACAACATAACAATTGGCGTGCTCAACACAGAGCAATGGCAGCTAGATAATTAATAATAATAATGTGGATAACATAACAAATTCATGGGATTAGTCATTAAAACTTGACAATAGAATTACCCAACACATAATAACATGGCGTAATGCACAATAAGAAAGTAATTAAGTAAACACATCAATTTATCCCACACAAAACCCAATAATTATCACATAGAGTTCAGTAATAAGCAACAAGCAATAATACCAGAAAACAATGTAATAATTTGCATGCATGATATTGAAACAACAATCCTCTGAAAAATTTAACAAGACATAACCATTGGAGCATACAGTGACAATACATAATAATTAATACAAACAGATTACAATAATCATTCCCAAAAAGTTTAAAAATACACAATCATACGATAATACAATGACAAGTACATAGTGATTGATACAACAAAGGCGTAGTAACTATTGCAATAATAGTTGCTCGGCAATAATAATAATAGTTACAATAATAATAAATTGAATCGTATAATTGGCCCGGGAATGCCCCGTGAGTGATACAAGGCAATGTGACAAGTTCACATCCCTGGTAATTGCCGTATGACGCTCATGCGGCTAGTCTGATGCCGCCGGAAGGGGGCATAATTTATTGATGGGTCGACGTAGGATACCCTGTGCGGTGCGAACCTCGGCAACGCGCACTATCGAATCCTGACCCGCAAAAACATTTGTAATTACCCCGCGCTCGCATTGAAGTGGGGGGGGGGATTGTCGTCTAAAATGAGGACGAGCTGTCCTACATTTAAATTCCTTGACGTGGTGCGCCATTTGTTGCGCTGCTGCAACTGGTACAAATAATCTTTGGACCATCGTTTCCACATGGATTGCGTAAATCTTTGGAGTAGCTGCCATCTGCCCAAACGACTAATACTGACTTGGGTATAGTCGGGCACCGGCAGTGCAGTCAGTGGAGAACCGACCAGGAAATGAGCGGGAGTTAAGGGTTCAGGGTCCCTAAAATCATTAGAAATAGAGAATAAAGGGCGTGAATTAAGGCAGGACTCTATTTGAGTTAAAATGGTAGAGTACTCCTCAAAATTCAAAACGGTACAGCCAATCACGCGACGTAAATGAAATTTGACACTTTTTACTCCGCTTTCCCACAAACCACCGAAATGAGGGGCAGAGGGAGGAATAAAGGACCACTTGATGCCATGGGAACTGATAAACTCCCGAGTTGTTTGCTCAAATCCATTAGATTTAAAAAGCCTGTACAAATCGTGTAATGTGCTGCTAGCACGACGAAAATTCGTACCATTGTCTGAAAATAACTGAGTGGGAATACCTCTACGCCCGATGAACCGTTTTAAGGCCGCTATGAAGGCGTCTGAAGTAAGATCTGATACAAGTTCCAAATGAATGGCTTTAGTGCACATGCATATGAATAACGGAATATACGCCTTTGACGTCGATTTTGAGCGCTGCCCGCCATGACGTATAAGTACGGGTCCGGCATAGGCCACCGCAGATTGGGAAAATGGTTTAGCAGGCGTCACCCTGGAAGAGGGTAACTGTCCTAATAACTGGTTCGCGCCTCTAGCACGATAACGGAAACAAGTAATGCACTTATGTATTACCGAGCGTATATAGGACTTATCATTAACAATCCAATATTTCTGTCTCAGAGAAAACTGGGTTAATTGAACACCAGAGTGCAATAAACGACGTTGTTCGTATTCTATGATTAACTTGGTGAGATGGGAATGCGGGTGCAAAATTATTTGATGTTTGCTAGCCGAATTAAGCTAGGAGAACTGCAGACGTCCACCCACTCTCAATATACCTGACTCATTAAGGAAGGGGTTGAGAGAGAGAATTTTACTGCTGTTGGGGATGCAGCGATGTTCCTCAAGCTCCTTAACTTCAATGCCGAAATGCAATTACTGAGACTGGCGAATTAAAACTAAAAGAGTATCATGCAACTCCTGGGCTGACAAAAAAGAAGTTCCCCTGTCCGCTACGGAGAGCCTAGAGTTACGAATGAATCTACGGCAATATGAGAAAACGCGAATGAGTCTTGTATGGGAGGAGTAATTTTCAACATAACTGAAGGTGGATAAAGCGACAATTAGTGAGGTTGGGACCTGCTTGCGTTGTTCTTGTTCCAGGTCGGGATAAGTGCAGGGAGAATGAATATCGAAGGCACTAATGGGCCATGACGATGACTCATGGGATAACCAGTACGGACCATGCCACCACTGTGGGTGGTTGTGTAAAATGCGAGGGAGGCAACCGCGCGACAAAATGTCGGCAGGGTTGTCCAGTGAAGTTACATGGTACCAAGTTCCCCGGGTAACGAGACGCTGTATTTCAGCGACACGGTTGGCGACAAACACCTTACAACGGGAAGATTGCTGATGAATCCAATGCAAGGCTATCATTGAGTCCGAATAAAAATGTAATTTGTCGAATTTGTAGTTGACAGCGTTTATTACCTTGGAAGCTAACTGTGCCAGCAATAAGCAAGAGCAAAGTTCAAGCCTGGGTAGCGTTATCTGTTTCAGCGGAGCGACCCTAGACTTTGCACATAACAGGTTTGACGATATGGCGCCGTTTGAATAGACCGCCCGCACATAGATACAGCACGCGTAACCCCTAGCTGACGCGTCGGCGAAACCATGAAGCTGTAATGACGTGATTCGGCAATTGTTTAGACTCTTGACAGACCTCGAAATTTTGAAATGCGTGTCCGAGACCAATATTGAGAATAGAGTTCTGACCATTGATCAGACAATAAACCTGATAAGGGTTCGTCCCAACTCGTACCCGCTAACCACAATCGTTGTACAAAATGCTTGCACCAAAATGTAATAGGGCCAAGGAGGCCCAAAGGATCGTAGATCCCAGCAATGACCGATAAAACACTCCTTTTGTTGACCACCGCAACGCTAACATTCCTCTGGACGTTATATAAAAAACTGTCTTCGTTGACGTTCCATTGAATGCCCAATGTACGCACATTTTGGCTTTTACTAAAGTCATGGGATACGTGGACGCGAGAGGCCATAATGGTCTGGTCATTTCAAAACCATCATTTATGTAGGGTAAAACCATATCTGCCAAGCAAATTTATGATATCAGATTTCATCTTAGATAGGACGTTCGGGTTGTCTGAGCCCGTCATTAGATCGTCCACGTGGAAGTCATTGGCTATGGCTGAGCAAGCTATAGGGTATTCAGATTTGTTTTCTTGGGCTACTTGAGCCAGACATCTTGTAGCAAGAAAAGAGGCACTTGCAGTCCCATACGTGACTGTTCTCAACGCGTAATGTTGGAGCTCCTTATGCGGGGCGTCGCGCCAAACAATACGCTGCAAATTGGAATCCTTCCGATTAACTAGAATTTGCCGATACATTTTTTCAATGTCAGCGATGAGGACGTATTGATGAGTTCGGAATCGAGTCATAATGGAGAACAGATCCTGCTGGATCGTGGGACCGATCATCAGAGTATCGTTCAAAGACAAATTATTTGTCGTCTTAGCGGAGCCGTCGAAAACAACTCGTAACTTGGTAGTTACGCTGGAACCTTTAAAGACTGAGTGGTGAGGCAAATAAAAGGTGTCTGAATTGTCAAGCGATAAATCGTACTCATTAAGTAAAGACATGTGACCAAGATTTACATATTCACGCATGAACTCGCTATAGTCCTTGTGAAGGGCAGGGTTTTGCTTGAACTTAAGTTCTAATGACTGAAACCTGCGGATAGCCCCGCGCAGAGAATCACCCAAATGAGTCTTTTCCGCCTTCCGAGGTTGGGATACCACATATCTACCATCATCATTACGGACAGTGTTGGACACAAAATGATTCTCGCATATCGAGTCCTCAGCGGAGGTATCACGGATCGAAACTTCCTCCAACTTCCAAAATCCCTTTAGTTGCGAGGAAATTTCACTGTCATTGTCACATACCACAAACCGGTTTCGTCATGTCGACATTAAACGGCAAATTCCCTGCGAGAATAAAGCCTAGTTTTGTCTCCTGAATTATGGGAAAATGTGGGCCACGTATAAATTTAGTAGGTTCAATCAACTGCAAATAATATTGAGCACCGAGCAATAAATCGACTTGCGAAGAAAAGTTGAGTTGTGGGTCGGCTAAAAATATGCCCTTGGGTAGATTTAAAGATGCGACATCAAATGATTCCGCCGGGAGATTATTGGTGATGCTGGGAAGCACAGCGCAATGTATGTTTAAACCAAATTTTTTATAGCGAGACTGTAACCTGACTCGGGTACTGAAGTCAGCTTGTGATAACGAATTGTTTATATCCCTAATGGGCAATTGAGATTTGATTAGTTTCAGACCCATACGGCGTGCGAAATCTATTGTACAAAAGTTAGCCTGCGAACCAGAATCCAGCAAAATTCTGACAGGGTGCTTTCTACCTGCACGGTCAGTAGTCATGCAGACTGTTGTAGATAATAATATGGATTTATTTGTTTGCAACTTCAGCGAACACGGGTTGTTACTGGACGATTCGTGTTTGTTAGACATATGAATCATAGTATGATGACGTTTCGCACACGTTCTACAAGAAAATTTAGATAGGCAATGGCGCTATCGTGGCCTGCGCGAAAGCAATTTAGACAGAGTTTGTTTTTGAGTATAATGTTTTTTCTCTCGTGAATATTAAGCGTTATGAATTGTGGACTAGCAATAATTCTGTGTTTACCCTTGCACAGTTGATATAGATTATCTCCGAGATGGGAGTGGAATGTGGCCTTGGCCGCATTCACCGTTTTTATTGACTTGCGATAATGGGACTTATCGCAAACGTTTATCTTGTTTATTGAAGTGGTTTCACTATTCAGATTTTGCAATAGCTGCCTACGTGCATTTAAGAATTTTATGAAATTATTAAAGTTGGGAAATCGTTCTTCTGACAAGCTTTCTTTCCACAATCGACGGGTGTACTTATCGAGTTTTTGGGCCAGATAATGAATGAGAATAATTTCAAATGTATTCACTGGCAAGTTTAAGGTGTTTAACGCATTGATATTAGCGATTATCTCGTCAATAAATCTGGCAATGCTAATTTTAGACTCGTGTTGAACCGCTTGCACACCCAGGACATTTCCCACATGATGGGCTGAGACAATCAACTTACTGTCATATCTGTTTTTTAGCAGATCAATAGCTACAGCGTAGTTTTCATGAGTAATCGGCAGCGATTTTATCACGTTGAGCGCCTCGTCACTTAATGACGAGTGCAAGTAGTGTAGCTTTTGAATATTCGTCAAATCGGTTCTGGCATGCACTAACTCGAGAAATATGGTATAATAGTGTTGCCACTCAATTACATTACCCGAAAACCGAGGTAATTTGATCAGTTCCAATTGTATAGTGGGGGGTTTTAAGAGGCGTAATTTCGGTACTAATCAGCGGTTTTTGATTCACCTGTTCCACCTGCTCTAACAAGTGTTGCAACTTACATTCGATGCTGCAAAGATCGTCCTCAGTCTGGATTCTATCACTTGCCAATGCGAAATCAGCGTCATCGGATTCAATTTGAGACCGAATGTCATCGTATTTAGTGGATAATTCCATTAAATGTCGTAGCTTTATTTTTAGAGCGTGATGATCGCTGGTTTCCGGATCGGAATTATCCGCGAACGTGTTCACGCGGGATATAGAAGCTTTATTCGTGCCCCGTTTCTTTATCAGAGCTTTGACATCGGCCATGATTGCGATTGAAAAATGTAATTTAACAGAATTTATACGCAGAGCAGGTGAATAATTGTCGTAATTTTGACAAAGTTTGATATGACGCGGGAGCTATTGATCGTACTATAACTTAACACCTTACTTACTATAACATACTTATTGTCTCTATTAAAAAACAGCCATCAGCGTTATTGAAATTATGAATTTAAATAATAATAGGCCTACATATGGCCTTATCTCGGCACTTGAACTCTCAATGAGTTGTTAAGAAGTTATGAAAATATGCTCATACTATAATTATATATGTGTACATAAAAACATCAATAATAGCATATGGAATATAAAATATAGTTCAGCTTGCCTATTCATGTGTTGTATGAACGATTATATTAATAAATGAAAGTTTATAGTCACGTGGAATCCTGGCGTGTTCAGCACTGCTTCGGTCCTGTTGATTCCGCTCTGATCCTGTCCGTGAATCCTGTTATGTTGATACCTCGCCTGTTTGTGCTGGTTGGATGAAGGTTGTCGTCATATCTCAGCGTGCTTTACCGTTGTGGAATTTGTTGCTGTAGAGTAACTGTCTTGCCATTTCCTGTTGTGTTAGATCTGACGCTCTGTTGAATCTTGTATGTCACTCCTGTAGGTCGTCTTTTGCGGCAACAAAGGACATGCCAGGGCCAGCAATCTCAACTTGAAAATGTTATAAATTTTGAAACTTGTTTGGGACCCAAGCCTTTATGCCCATTAAATGACATGTTTTGAAATAGTGGACCAGAAAAGTTGTCGCTTGTGGACGAAAATGCGGTCTCTCGAGGACCAAGAAATGCCCATAATGCAAAAATAATATCCGTCCCGTGGGGACCAAAAATGCTGCCGCTGCGGACAAAAATGCGGTCTCTTATGGACCATAGAGTGCGAAATCCTGCCCGTGAGGACCAAAAATGGTGCGTACTGGAAGCTCTTGAAGCCTTCTCGAGTTATTCCAGGAAATGCTGAATGATGAGGGCTGGTTTGAAATAAATAGAAGTGGACTGTATGACTTTTAGATGATAATGTTTTATTGAATGATTTTGAATTTGGATACTGTTGCTGACACGCGCAGATGTTTACGCGACATGACGCCCGTTTGGTGATTAATAATAGAAGTCGAAAGACATGATAATAAGCAAGATCGTTGAATACAACTAGTGCATGCTGCACATATTAATAGTTAAAAAAGGAAAATGAAAGCCAGTAGCCGCGGCCTGGAATATTACGAGTGAACGACTCGGAGCCTTTTGTAGAACTAACGAAAATATCGCAACAGACAGCTGAACTGCGCCGGCTGTAGGCGATAGATAAGAAAAACGTGACGTCATCCGTGCGTGTCGCATTGCAGTAATTACAATACATAG
The DNA here is from genome assembly GCA_034769895.1 of Magicicada septendecula. Taxonomy (NCBI): domain Eukaryota; kingdom Metazoa; phylum Arthropoda; class Insecta; order Hemiptera; family Cicadidae; genus Magicicada; species Magicicada septendecula. The sequence continues at coordinate 746,235,439 of CM068368.1, read as the reverse complement.
TTTAACAGTTCAAAGTCTGAACATACTGCCCGCACAAAATCGGGGCGATTTTGTAATTTATGAATTAAAGTTAAGGATACATGCAAAATAGTATTTACATGCTAATACAACAACAACATAACAATTGGCGTGCTCAACACAGAGCAATGGCAGCTAGATAATTAATAATAATAATGTGGATAACATAACAAATTCATGGGATTAGTCATTAAAACTTGACAATAGAATTACCCAACACATAATAACATGGCGTAATGCACAATAAGAAAGTAATTAAGTAAACACATCAATTTATCCCACACAAACCCAATAATTATCACATAGAGTTCAGTAATAAGCAACAAGCAATAATACCAGAAAACAATGTAATAATTTGCATGCATGATATTGAAACAACAATCCTCTGAAAAATTTAACAAGACATAACCATTGGAGCATACAGTGACAATACATAATAATTAATACAAACAGATTACAATAATCATTCCCAAAAAGTTTAAAAATACACAATCATACGATAATACAATGACAAGTACATAGTGATTGATACAACAAAGGCGTAGTAACTATTGCAATAATAGTTGCTCGGCAATAATAATAATAGTTACAATAATAATAAATTGAATCGTATAATTGGCCCGGGAATGCCCCGTGAGTGATACAAGGCAATGTGACAAGTTCACATCCCTGGTAATTGCCGTATGACGCTCATGCGGCTAGTCTGATGCCGCCGGAAGGGGGCATAATTTATTGATGGGTCGACGTAGGATACCCTGTGCGGTGCGAACCTCGGCAACGCGCACTATCGAATCCTGACCCGCAAAAACATTTGTAATTACCCCGCGCTCGCATTGAAGTGGGGGGGGGAATTGTCTTCTAAAATGAGGACGAGCTGTCCTACATTTAAATTCCTTGACGTGGTGCGCCATTTGTTGCGCTGCTGCAACTGGTACAAATAATCTTTGGACCATCGTTTCCACATGGATTGCGTAAATCTTTGGAGTAGCTGCCATCTGCCCAAACGACTAATACTGACTTGGGTATAGTCGGGCACCGGCAGTGCAGTCAGTGGAGAACCGACCAGGAAATGAGCGGGAGTTAAGGGTTCAGGGTCCCTAAAATCATTAGAAATAGAGAATAAAGGGCGTGAATTAAGGCAGGACTCTATTTGAGTTAAAATGGTAGAGTACTCCTCAAAATTCAAAACGGTACAGCCAATCACGCGACGTAAATGAAATTTGACACTTTTTACTCCGCTTTCCCACAAACCACCGAAATGAGGGGCAGAGGGAGGAATAAAGGACCACTTGATGCCATGGGAACTGATAAACTCCCGAGTTGTTTGCTCAAATCCATTAGATTTAAAAAGCCTGTACAAATCGTGTAATGTGCTGCTAGCACGACGAAAATTCGTACCATTGTCTGAAAATAACTGAGTGGGAATACCTCTACGCCCGATGAACCGTTTTAAGGCCGCTATGAAGGCGTCTGAAGTAAGATCTGATACAAGTTCCAAATGAATGGCTTTAGTGCACATGCATATGAATAACGGAATATACGCCTTTGACGTCGATTTTGAGCGCTGCCCGCCATGACGTATAAGTACGGGTCCGGCATAGGCCACCGCAGATTGGGAAAATGGTTTAGCAGGCGTCACCCTGGAAGAGGGTAACTGTCCTAATAACTGGTTCGCGCCTCTAGCACGATAACGGAAACAAGTAATGCACTTATGTATTACCGAGCGTATATAGGACTTATCATTAACAATCCAATATTTCTGTCTCAGAGAAAACTGGGTTAATTGAACACCAGAGTGCAATAAACGACGTTGTTCGTATTCTATGATTAACTTGGTGAGATGGGAATGCGGGTGCAAAATTATTTGATGTTTGCTAGCCGAATTAAGCTAGGAGAACTGCAGACGTCCACCCACTCTCAATATACCTGACTCATTAAGGAAGGGGTTGAGAGAGAGAATTTTACTGCTGTTGGGGATGCAGCGATGTTCCTCAAGCTCCTTAACTTCAATGCCGAAATGCAATTACTGAGACTGGCGAATAAAAACTAAAAGAGTATCATGCAACTCCTGGGCTGACAAAAAAGAAGTTCCCCTGTCCGCTACGGAGAGCCTAGAGTTACGAATGAATCTACGGCAATATGAGAAAACGCGAATGAGTCTTGTATGGGAGGAGTAATTTTCAACATAACTGAAGGTGGATAAAGCGACAATTAGTGAGGTTGGGACCTGCTTGCGTTGTTCTTGTTCCAGGTCGGGATAAGTGCAGGGAGAATGAATATCGAAGGCACTAATGGGCCATGACGATGACTCATGGGATAACCAGTACGGACCATGCCACCACTGTGGGTGGTTGTGTAAAATGCGAGGGAGGCAACCGCGCGACAAAATGTCGGCAGGGTTGTCCAGTGAAGTTACATGGTACCAAGTTCCCCGGGTAACGAGACGCTGTATTTCAGCGACACGGTTGGCGACAAACACCTTACAACGGGAAGATTGCTGATGAATCCAATGCAAGGCTATCATTGAGTCCGAATAAAAATGTAATTTGTCGAATTTGTAGTTGACAGCGTTTATTACCTTGGAAGCTAACTGTGCCAGCAATAAGCAAGAGCAAAGTTCAAGCCTGGGTAGCGTTATCTGTTTCAGCGGAGCGACCCTAGACTTTGCACATAACAGGTTTGACGATATGGCGCCGTTTGAATAGACCGCCCGCACATAGATACAGCACGCGTAACCCCTAGCTGACGCGTCGGCGAAACCATGAAGCTGTAATGACGTGATTCGGCAATTGTTTAGACTCTTGACAGACCTCGAAATTTTGAAATGCGTGTCCGAGACCAATATTGAGAATAGAGTTCTGACCATTGATCAGACAATAAACCTGATAAGGGTTCGTCCCAACTCGTACCCGCTAACCACAATCGTTGTACAAAATGCTTGCACCAAAATGTAATAGGGCCAAGGAGGCCCAAAGGATCGTAGATCCCAGCAATGACCGATAAAACACTCCTTTTGTTGACCACCGCAACGCTAACATTCCTCTGGACGTTATATAAAAAACTGTCTTCGTTGACGTTCCATTGAATGCCCAATGTACGCACATTTTGGCTTTTACTAAAGTCATGGGATACGTGGACGCGAGAGGCCATAATGGTCTGGTCATTTCAAAACCATCATTTATGTAGGGTAAAACCATATCTGCCAAGCAAATTTATGATATCAGATTTCATCTTAGATAGGACGTTCGGGTTGTCTGAGCCCGTCATTAGATCGTCCACGTGGAAGTCATTGGCTATGGCTGAGCAAGCTATAGGGTATTCAGATTTGTTTTCTTGGGCTACTTGAGCCAGACATCTTGTAGCAAGAAAAGAGGCACCTGCAGTCCCATACGTGACTGTTCTCAACGCGTAATGTTGGAGCTCCTTATGCGGGGCGTCGCGCCAAACAATACGCTGCAAATTGGAATCCTTCCGATTAACTAGAATTTGCCGATACATTTTTTCAATGTCAGCGATGAGGACGTATTGATGAGTTCGGAATCGAGTCATAATGGAGAACAGATCCTGCTGGATCGTGGGACCGATCATCAGAGTATCGTTCAAAGACAAATTATTTGTCGTCTTAGCGGAGCCGTCGAAAACAACTCGTAACTTGGTAGTTACGCTGGAACCTTTAAAGACTGAGTGGTGAGGCAAATAAAAGGTGTCTGAATTGTCAAGCGATAAATCGTACTCATTAAGTAAAGACATGTGACCAAGATTTACATATTCACGCATGAACTCGCTATAGTCCTTGTGAAGGGCAGGGTTTTGCTTGAACTTAATTTCTAATGACTGAAACCTGCGGATAGCCCCGCGCAGAGAATCACCCAAATGAGTCTTTTCCGCCTTCCGAGGTTGGGATACCACATATCTACCATCATCATTACGGACAGTGTTGGACACAAAATGATTCTCGCATATCGAGTCCTCAGCGGAGGTATCACGGATCGAAACTTCCTCCAACTTCCAAAATCCCTTTAGTTGCGAGGAAATTTCACTGTCATTGTCACATACCACAAACCGGTTTCGTCATGTCGACATTAAACGGCAAATTCCCTGCGAGAATAAAGCCTAGTTTTGTCTCCTGAATTATGGGAAAATGTGGGCCACGTATAAATTTAGTAGGTTCAATCAACTGCAAATAATATTGAGCACCGAGCAATAAATCGACTTGCGAAGAAAAGTTGAGTTGTGGGTCGGCTAAAAATATGCCCTTGGGTAGATTTAAAGATGCGACATCAAATGATTCCGCCGGGAGATTATTGGTGATGCTGGGAAGCACAGCGCAATGTATGTTTAAACCAAATTTTTTATAGCGAGACTGTAACCTGACTCGGGTACTGAAGTCAGCTTGTGATAACGAATTGTTTATATCCCTAATGGGCAATTGAGATTTGATTAGTTTCAGACCCATACGGCGTGCGAAATCTATTGTACAAAAGTTAGCCTGCGAACCAGAATCCAGCAAAATTCTGACAGGGTGCTTTCTACCTGCACGGTCAGTAGTCATGCAGACTGTTGTAGATAATAATATGGATTTATTTGTTTGCAACTTCAGCGAACACGGGTTGTTACTGGACGATTCGTGTTTGTTAGACATATGAATCATAGTATGATGACGTTTCGCACACGTTCTACAAGAAAATTTAGATAGGCAATGGCGCTATCGTGGCCTGCGCGAAAGCAATTTAGACAGAGTTTGTTTTTGAGTATAATGTTTTTTCTCTCGTGAATATTAAGCGTTATGAATTGTGGACTAGCAATAATTCTGTGTTTACCCTTGCACAGTTGATATAGATTATCTCCGAGATGGGAGTGGAATGTGGCCTTGGCCGCATTCACCGTTTTTATTGACTTGCGATAATGGGACTTATCGCAAACGTTTATCTTGTTTATTGAAGTGGTTTCACTATTCAGATTTTGCAATAGCTGCCTACGTGCATTTAAGAATTTTATGAAATTATTAAAGTTGGGAAATCGTTCTTCTGACAAGCTTTCTTTCCACAATCGACGGGTGTACTTATCGAGTTTTTGGGCCAGATAATGAATGAGAATAATTTCAAATGTATTCACTGGCAAGTTTAAGGTGTTTAACGCATTGATATTAGCGATTATCTCGTCAATAAATCTGGCAATGCTAATTTTAGACTCGTGTTGAACGGCTTGCACACCCAGGACATTTCCCACATGATGGGCTGAGACAATCAACTTACTGTCATATCTGTTTTTTAGCAGATCAATAGCTACAGCGTAGTTTTCATGAGTAATCGGCAGCGATTTTATCACGTTGAGCGCCTCGTCACTTAATGACGAGTGCAAGTAGTGTAGCTTTTGAATATTCGTCAAATCGGTTCTGGCATGCACTAACTCGAGAAATATGGTATAATAGTGTTGCCACTCAATTACATTACCCGAAAACCGAGGTAATTTGATCAGTTCCAATTGTATAGTGGGGGTTTTAAGAGGCGTAATTTCGGTACTAATCAGCGGTTTTTGATTCACCTGTTCCACCTGCTCTAACAAGTGTTGCAACTTACATTCGATGCTGCAAAGATCGTCCTCAGTCTGGACTCTATCACTTGCCAATGCGAAATCAGCGTCATCGGATTCAATTTGAGACCGAATGTCATCGTATTTAGTGGATAATTCCATTAAATGTCGTAGCTTTATTTTTAGAGCGTGATGATCGCTGGTTTCCGGATCGGAATTATCCGCGAACGTGTTCACGCGGGATATAGAAGCTTTATTCGTGCCCCGTTTCTTTATCAGAGCTTTGACATCGGCCATGATTGCGATTGAAAAATGTAATTTAACAGAATTTATACGCAGAGCAGGTGAATAATTGTCGTAATTTTGACAAAGTTTGATATGACGCGGGAGCTATTGATCGTACTATAACTTAACACCTTACTTACTATAACATACTTATTGTCTCTATTAAAAAACAGCCATCAGCGTTATTGAAATTATGAATTTAAATAATAATAGGCCTACATATGGCCTTATCTCGGCACTTGAACTCTCAATGAGTTGTTAAGAAGTTATGAAAATATGCTCATACTATAATTATATATGTGTACATAAAAACATCAATAATAGCATATGGAATATAAAATATAGTTCAGCTTGCCTATTCATGTGTTGTATGAACGATTATATTAATAAATGAAAGTTTATAGTCACGTGGAATCCTGGCGTGTTCAGCACTGCTTCGGTCCTGTTGATTCCGCTCTGATCCTGTCCGTGAATCCTGTTATGTTGATACCTCGCCTGTTTGTGCTGGTTGGATGAAGGTTGTCGTCATATCTCAGCGTGCTTTACCGTTGTGGAATTTGTTGCTGTAGAGTAACTGTCTTGCCATTTCCTGTTGTGTTAGATCTGACGTTCTGTTGAATCTTGTATGTCACTCCTGTAGGTCGTCTTTTGCGGCAACAAAGGACATGCCAGGGCCAGCAATCTCAACTTGAAAATGTTATAAATTTTGAAACTTGTTTGGGACCCAAGCCTTTATGCCCATTAAATGACATGTTTTGAAATAGTGGACCAGAAAAGTTGTCGCTTGTGGACGAAAATGCGGTCTCTCGAGGACCAAGAAATGCCCATAATGCAAAAATAATATCCGTCCCGTGGGGACCAAAAATGCTGCCGCTGCGGACAAAAATGCGGTCTCTTATGGACCATAGAGTGCGAAATCCTGCCCGTGAGGACCAAAAATGGTGCGTACTGGAAGCTCTTGAAGCCTTCTTGAGTTATTCCAGGAAATGCTGAATGATGAGGGCTGGTTTGAAATAAATAGAAGTGGACTGTATGACTTTTAGATGATAATGTTTTATTGAATGATTTTGAATTTGGATACTGTTGCTGACACGCGCAGATGTTTACGCGACATGACGCCCGTTTGGTGATTAATAATAGAAGTCGAAAGACATGATAATAAGCAAGATCGTTGAATACAACTAGTGCATGCTGCACATATTAATAGTTAAAAAAGGAAAATGAAAGCCAGTAGCCGCGGCCTGGAATATTACGAGTGAACGACTCGGAGCCTTTTGTAGAACTAACGAAAATATCGCAACAGACAGCTGAACTGCGCCGGCTGTAGGCGATAGATAAGAAAAACGTGACGTTACCCGTGCGTGTCGCATTGCAGTAATTACAATACATAGTTTAACAGTTCAAAGTCTGAACATACTGCCCGCACAAAATCGGGGCGATTTTGTAATTTATGCATTAAAGTTAAGGATACATGCAAAATAGTATTTACATGCTAATACAACAACAACATAACAATTGGCGTGCTCAACACAGAGCAATGACAGCTAGATAATTAATAATAATAATGTGGATAACATAACAAATTCATGGGATTAGTCATTAAAACTTGACAATAGAATTACCCAACACATAATAACATGGCGTAATGCACAATAAGAAAGTAATTAAGTAAACACATCAATTTATCCCACACAAAACCCAATAATTATCACATAGAGTTCAGTAATAAGCAACAAGCAATAATACCAGAAAACAATTTAATAATTTGCATGGATGATATTGAAACAACAATCCTCTGAAAAATTTAACAAGACATAACCATTGGAGCATACAATGAGAATACATAATAATTAATACAAACAGATTACAATAATCATTCCCAAAAAGTTTAAAAATACACAATCATACGATAATACAATGACAAGTACATAGTGATTGATACAACAAAGGCGTAGTAACTATTGCAATAATAGTTGCTCGGCAATAATAATAATAGTTACAATAATAATAAATTGAATCGTATAATTGGCCCGGGAATGCCCCGTGAGTGATACAAGGCAATGTGACAAGTTCACATCCCTGGTAAGTGCCGTATGACGTTCATGCGGCTAGTCTGATGCCGCCGGAAGGGGGCATAATTTATTGATGGGTCGACGTAGGATACCCTGTGCGGTGCGAACCTCGGCAACGCGCACTATCGAATCTTGACCCGCAAAAATATTTGTAATTACCCCGCGCTCGCATTGAAGTGGGGGGGGGGAATTGTCGTCTAAAATGAGGACGAGCTGTCCTACATTTAAATTCCTTGACGTGGTGCGCCATTTGTTGCGCTGCTGCAACTGGTACAAATAATCTTTGGACCATCGTTTCCACATGGATTGCGTAAATCTTTGGAGTAGCTGCCATCTGCCCAAACGACTAATACTGACTTGGGTATAGTCGGGCACCGGCAGTGCAGTCAGTGGAGAACCGACCAGGAAATGAGCGGGAGTTAAGGGTTCAGGGTCCCTAAAATCATTAGAAATAGAGAATAAAGGGCGTGAATTAAGGCAGGACTCTATTTGAGTTAAAATGGTAGAGTACTCCTCAAAATTCAAAACGGTACAGCCAATCACGCGACGTAAATGAAATTTGACACTTTTTACTCCGCTTTCCCACAAACCACCGAAATGAGGGGCAGAGGGAGGAATAAAGGACCACTTGATGCCATGGGAACTGATAAACTCCCGAGTTGTTTGCTCAAATCCCTTAGATTTAAAAAGCCTGTACAAATCGTGTAATGTGCTGCTAGCACGACGAAAATTCGTACCATTGTCTGAAAATAACTGAGTGGGAATACCTCTACGCGCGATGAACCGTTTTAAGGCCGCTATGAAGGCGTCTGAAGTAAGATCTGATACAAGTTCCAAATGAATGGCTTTAGTGCACATGCATATGAATAACGGAATATACGCCTTTGACGTCGATTTTGAGCGCTGCCCGCCATGACGTATAAGTACGGGTCCGGCATAGGCCACCGCAGATTGGGAAAATGGTTTAGCAGGTGTCACCCTGGAAGAGGGTAACTGTCCTAATAACTGGTTCCCGCCTCTAGCACGATAACGGAAACAAGTAATGCACTTATGTATTACCGAGCGTATATAGGACTTATCATTAACAATCCAATATTTCTGTCTCAGAGAAAACTGGGTTAATTGAACACCAGAGTGCAATAAACGACGTTGTTCGTATTCTATGATTAACTTGGTGAGATGGGAATGCGGGTGCAAAATTATTTGATGTTTGCTAGCCGAATTAAGCTAGGTGAACTGCAGACGTCCACCCACTCTCAATATACCTGACTCATTAAGGAAGGGGTTGAGAGAGAGAATTTTACTGCTGTTGGGGATGCAGCGATGTTCCTCAAGCTCCTTAACTTCAATGCCGAAATGCAATTACTGAGACTGGCGAATAAAAACTAAAAGAGTATCATGCAACTCCTGGGCTGACAAAAAAGAAGTTCCCCTGTCCGCTACGGAGAGCCTAGAGTTACGAATGAATCTACGGCAATATGAGAAAACGCGAATGAGTCTTGTATGGGAGGAGTAATTTTCAACATAACTGAAGGTGGATAAAGCGACAATTAGTGAGGTTGGGACCTGCTTGCGTTGTTCTTGTTCCAGGTCGGGATAAGTGCAGGGAGAATGAATATCGAAGGCACTAATGGGACATGACGATGACTCATGGGATAACCAGTACGGACCATGCCACCACTGTGGGTGGTTGTGTAAAATGCGAGGGAGGCAACCGCGCGACAAAATGTCGGCAGGGTTGTCCAGTGAAGTTACATGGTACCAAGTTCCCCGGGTAACGAGACGCTGTATTTCAGCGACACGGTTGGCGACAAACACCTTACAACGGGAAGATTGCTGATGAATCCAATGCAAGGCTATCATTGAGTCCGAATAAAAATGTAATTTGTCGAATTTGTAGTTGACAGCGTTTATTACCTTGGAAGCTAACTGTGCCAGCAATAAGCAAGAGCAAAGTTCAAGCCTGGGTAGCGTTATCTGTTTCAGCGGAGCGACCCTAGACTTTGCACATAACAGGTTTGACGATATGGCGCCGTTTGAATAGACCGCCCGCACATAGATACAGCACGCGTAACCCCTAGCTGACGCGTCGGCGAAACCATGAAGCTGTAATGACGTGATTCGGCAATTGTTTAGACTCTTGACAGACCTCGAAATTTTGAAATGCGTGTCCGAGACCAATATTGAGAATAGAGTTCTGACCATTGATCAGACAATAAACCTGATAAGGGTTCGTCCCAACTCGTACCCGCTAACCACAATCGTACAAAATGCTTGCACCAAAATGTAATAGGGCCAAGGAGGCCCAAAGGATCGTAGATCCCTGAAATTACCGATAACACACTCCTTTTGTTGACCACCGCAACGCTAACATTCCTCTGGACGTTATATAAAAAACTGTCTTCGTTGACGTTGCATTGAATGCCCAATGTACGCACATTTTGGCTTTTACTAAAGTCATGGGATACGTGGACGCGAGAGGCCATAATGGTCTGGTCATTTCAAAACCATCATTTATGTAGGGTAAAACCATATCTGCCAAGCAAATTTATGATATCAGATTTCATCTTAGATAGGACGTTCGGGTTGTCTGAGCCCGTCATTAGATCGTCCACGTGGAAGTCATTGGCTATGGCTGAGCAAGCTATAGGGTATTCAGATTTGTTTTCTTGGGCTACTTGAGCCAGACATCTTGTAGCAAGAAAAGAGGCACTTGCAGTCCCATACGTGACTGTTCTCAACGCGTAATGTTGAAGCTCCTTATGCGGGGCGTCGCGCCAAACAATACGCTGCAAATTGGAATCCTTCCGATTAACTAGAATTTGCCGATACATTTTTTCAATGTCAGCGATGAGGACGTATTGATGAGTTCGGAATCGAGTCATAATGGAGAACAGATCCTGCTGGATCGTGGGACCGATCATCAGAGTATCGTTCAAAGACAAATTATTTGTCGTCTTAGCGGAGCCGTCGAAAACAACTCGTAACTTGGTAGTTACGCTGGAACCTTTAAAGACTGAGTGGTGAGGCAAATAAAAGGTGTCTGAATTGTCAAGCGATAAATCGTACTCATTAAGTAAAGACATGTGACCAAGATTTACATATTCACGCATGAACTCGCTATAGCCCTTGTGAAGGGCAGGGTTTTGCTTGAACTTAAGTTCTAATGACTGAAACCTGCGGATAGCCCCGCGCAGAGAATCACCCAAATGAGTCTTCTCCGCCTTCCGAGGTAGGGATACCACATATCTACCATCATCATTACGGACAGTGTTGGACACAAAATGATTCTCGCATATCGAGTCCTCAGCGGAGGTATCACGGATCGAAACTTCCTCCAACTTCCAAAATTCCTTTAGTTGCGAGGAAATTTCACTGTCATTGTCACATACCACAAACCGGTTTCGTCATGTCGACATTAAACGGCAAATTCCCTGCGAGAATAAAGCCTAGTTTTGTCTCCTGAATTATGGGAAAATGTGGGCCACGTATAAATTTAGTAGGTTCAATCAACTGCAAATAATATTGAGCACCGAGCAATAAATCGACTTGCGAAGAAAAGTTGAGTTGTGGGTCGGCTAAAAATATGCCCTTGGGTAGATTTAAAGATGCGACATCAAATGATTCCGCCGGGAGATTATTGGTGATGCTGGGAAGCACAGCGCAATGTATGTTTAAACCAAATTTTTTATACAATTTCTTTTATGAATTTGCTAACTGCTATAATTTTTTATTGTTCGACTAAGCTTTTCGTCATTACTGACATCTTCAGGTCTTAAACAACGTTGTTTAAGACCTGAAGATGTCAGTAATGACGAAAAGCTTAGTCGAACAATAAAAAATTATAGCAGTTAGCAAATTCATAAAAGAAATTGTAAGGATGGCTGCTAATTTAAACAATACGAAGAAATTTTTTATAGCGAGACTGTAACCTGACTCGGGTACTGAAGTCAGCTTGTGATAACGAATTGTTTATATCCGTAATGGGCAATTGAGATTTGATTAGTTTCAGACCCATACGGCGTGCGAAATCTATTGTACAAAAGTTAGCCTGCGAACCAGAATCCAGCAAAATTCTGACAGGGTGCTTTCTACCTGCACGGTCAGTAGTCATGCAGACTGTTGTAGATAATAATATGGATTTATTTGTTTGCAACTTCAGCGAACACGGGTTGTTACTGTACGATTCGGGTTTGTTAGACATATGAATCATAGTATGATGACGTTTCGCACACGTTCTACAAGAAAATTTAGATAGGCAATGGGCGCTATCGTGGCCTGCGCGAAAGCAATTTAGACAGAGTTTGTTTTTGAGTATAATGTTTTTTCTCTCGTGAATATTAAGCGTTATGAATTGTGGACTAGCAATAATTCTGTGTTTACCCTTGCACAGTTGATATAGATTATCTCCGAGATGGGAGTGGAATGTGGCCTTGGCCGCATTCACCGTTTTTATTGACTTGCGATAATGGGACTTATCGCAAACGTTTATCTTGTTTATTGAAGTGGTTTCACTATTCAGATTTTGCAATAGCTGCCTACGTGCATTTAAGAATTTTATGAAATTATTAAAGTTGGGAAATCGTTCTTCTGACAAGCTTTCTTTCCACAATCGACGGGTGTACTTATCGAGTTTTTGGGCCAGATAATGAATGAGAATAATTTCAAATGTATTCACTGGCAAGTTTAAGGTGTTTAACGCATTGATATTAGCGATTATCTCGTCAATAAATCTGGCAATGCTAATTTTAGACTCGTGTTGAACGGCTTGCACACCCAGGACATTTCCCACATGATGGGCTGAGACAATCAACTTACTGTCATATCTGTTTTTTAGCAGATCAATAGCTACAGCGTAGTTTTCATGAGTAATCGGCAGCGATTTTATCACGTTGAGCGCCTCGTCACTTAATGACGAGTGCAAGTAGTGTAGCTTTTGAATATTCGTCAAATCGGTTCTGGCATGCACTAACTCGAGAAATATGGTATAATAGTGTTGCCACTCAATTACATTACCCGAAAACCGAGGTAATTTGATCAGTTCCAATTGTATAGTGGGGGGTTTTAAGAGGCGTAATTTCGGTACTAATCAGCGGTTTTTGATTCACCTGTTCCACCTGCTCTAACAAGTGTTGCAACTTACATTCGATGCTGCAAAGATCGTCCTCAGTCTGGACTCTATCACTTGCCAATGCGAAATCAGCGTCATCGGATTCAATTTGAGACCGAATGTCATCGTATTTAGTGGATAATTCCATTAAATGTCGTAGCTTTATTTTTAGAGCGTGATGATCGCTGGTTTCCGGATCGGAATTATCCGCGAACGTGTTCACGCGGGATATAGAAGCTTTAATCGTGCCCCGTTTCTTTATCAGAGCTTTGACATCGGCCATGATTGCGATTGAAAAATGTAATTTAACAGAATTTATACGCAGAGCAGGTGAATAATTGTCGTAATTTTGACAAAGTTTGATATGACGCGGGAGCTATTGATCGTACTATAACTTAACACCTTACTTACTATAACATACTTATTGTCTCTATTAAAAAACAGCCATCAGCGTTATTGAAATTATGAATTTAAATAATAATAGGCCTACATATGGCCTTATCTCGGCACTTGAACTCTCAATGAGTTGTTAAGAAGTTATGAAAATATGCTCATACTATAATTATATATGTGTACATAAAAACATCAATAATAACATATGGAATATAAAATATAGTTCAGCTTGCCTATTCATGTGTTGTATGAACGATTATATTAATAAATGAAAGTTTATAGTCACGTGGAATCCTGGCGTGATCAGCACTGCTTCGGTCCTGTTGATTCCGCTCTGATCCTGTCCGTGAATCCTGTTATGTTGATACCTCGCCTGTTTGTGCTGGTTGGATGAAGGTTGTCGTCATATCTCAGCGTGCTTTACCGTTGTGGAATTTGTTGCTGTAGAGTAACTGTCTTGCCGTTTCCTGTTGGTCAGATCTGACGCTCTGTTGAATCTTGTATGTCACTCCTGTAGGTCGTCTTTTGCGGGAACAAAGGACATGTCAGGGCCAGCAATCTCAACTTGAAAATGTTTTAAATTTTGAAACTTGTTTGGGACCCAAACCTTTATGCCCATTAAATGACACGTTTTGAAATAATGGACCAGAAAAGTTGTCGCTTGTGGACAAAAATGCGGTCTCTTGAGGACCAAGAAATGCCCATAATGCAAAAATAATATCCGTCCCGTGGGGACCAAAAATGCGGTCGCTTATAGACCATAGAGACTGTGAGCGGAGGTATGAATACATGGCGGCAGCGCCATTAGTTTTCAGTATTAGTCGCCATATATTTACAGTGCAGTCCGAGTTATTGTCATGCGATTACAAGTGATATTACTGTGTGCGTTCAAGTGGATATTAGTGAAGTGCTGTGTTTTATAATCGCGCGGTATATTGTAATACATTTGTGTTTAATATTAGTTGACATTTTTTTGCGTGTGAACAATTTTTATTTGATTTATGGTAAGAGACAGTGTTGTTAATTACGAACTGTTTAACTGTGAAAATTAAAGCTGGTGATTAGTGACTTAATTGGAGTCTTGATTTTGTTTCCACTGTACCTACGACGATCGAGTAGACTTACAGCTCGGTGGAGAGATAAGGAATATAATCGCTGATAACAATTTGTGGAACTAAAAGGGGACACGTATTTAGTAGACTCTATTGGAAGTGAAAATTACACAAATTCTAACACCAAGTGAAGTATTCAGTTCAGTAATGTAAATTTTCCATTGTCACTTGCTGCGTGAAAGGAGGGTTAGACACGTGTGTAGTAGTCATACATAACAGATAGATGAAAGTGATAGTCACGTGGAATCCTGGCGTGTTCAGCACTGCTTCGGTCCTGTTGATTCCGCTCTGATCCTGTCCGTGAATCCTGTTATGTTGATACCTCGCCTGTTTGTGCTGGTTGGATGAAGGTTGTCGTCATATCTCAGCGTGCTTAACCGTTGTGGAATTTGTTGCTGTAGAGTAACTGTCTTCCCGTTTCCTGTTGTGTTAGATCTGACGCTCTGTTGAATCTTGTATGTCACTCCTGTAGGTCGTCTTTTGCGGCAACAAAGGACATGCCAGGGCCAGCAATCTCAACTTGAAAATGTTTTAAATTTTGAAACTTGTTTGGGACCCAAGCCTTTATGTCCATTAAATGGCATGTTTTGAAATAGTGGACCAGAAAAGTTGTCGCTTGTGGACGAAAATGCGGTCCCTTGAGGACCAAGAAATGCCCATAATGCAAAAATAATATCCGTCCCGTGGGGACCAAAAATGCTGTCGCTGCGGACAATAATGCGGTCCCTTATGGACCATAGAATGCGAAATCCTGCCCGTGAGGACCAAAAATGGTGCGTACTGGAAGCTCTTGAAGTCTTCTTGAGTTATTCCAGGAAACGCTGAATGATGAGGGCTGGTTTGAAGTAAATAGAAGTGGACTGTATGACTTTTAGATGATAATATTTTATTGAATGATTTTGAATTTGGATACTGCTGCTGACACGCGCAGATGTTTACGCGACATGACGCCCGTTTGGTGATTAATAATAGAAGTCGAAAGACATGATAATAAGCAAGATCGTTGAATACAACTAGTGCATGCTGCACATATTAATAGTTAAAAAAGAAAAATGAAAGCCAGTAGCCGCGGCCTGGAATATTACGAGTGAACGACTCGGAGCCTTTTGTAGAACTAACGAAAATATAGCAACAGACAGCTGAGCTGCGCCGGCTGTAGGCGATAGATAAGAAAAACGTGACGTCATCCGTGCGTGTCGCAGTGCAGTAATTAAATACATAGTTTAACAGTTCAAAGTCTGAACAAGGATATTAAAAAATTGATTGAAAGAAAGTATTTGTTAATGTGAAGAAAGTAAAATTAGAAATTGGGAAATCATTTTGTTTAATAAAAGAAAACTAATTTGTTAGAATCAGAAAAACTGTGTTAGCGTAATTATTTCACAACTCAAACCTAAGTAATCACTCTGCAACTGTTTCGTCTATAGAACTCTGGAGAGAACCCGAAGGTAAGAAAAAGTAGTAAAATTTTATAAATCTGTGCAAAGCATTTAATTGAGTTGTTACAAATGGCGCCCGAACAGGGACGGTTTGTACGATTTATTTTATACAAAGTAGACCTAATTTTAGTTGCAGAGACGGATTATTTTGGAGTGATGGCGTAGTTTACATATAAATGTCTAATTAAAGGTGCTGTGTATAAGGTTAGTAACACAAAACGCAGAGTAAATTTTAAGACGTTTTTATAATTGTATACACAATTCATATAATTATTTACTTAAATTAGTTATATTGATTAAGATGGAAAATAAGAACGAAATAAATTTGACCGACTCAACAGTTACGAGTGAGTTATTTAACTCTTCTAACGGTCCGACAAAGTGCTTTAACTGAGTCAACGGTTACGAATGATTCGGGGTTGGAAACGACTCCAACCGCAGTAAACTAAAATAGTGTAACTATCCCAATTATAATTAATAACGCGGGAGCGAAATCCACCCCCGTGGCAACTAGAATAAAAGAAAGAGAATTGTCAATACATGATCTATTTAAGTTTATAAAAAGTAGTTTCAAGGAACAGCAAAGTAATTTTGATGAAATGAAAAGTGATAATGAGGCTAAATTTAATGAAGTAAAGAGCGATATCAATAAACGTTTTGATGTAAATGATTATAATTTGATGTACAAAATGCAAAATTGAATGAATTGAGCACTAATGTAAGTGAACAGAAAGTGAAATGTGAAAATTTTAATGAATTGAATAAATGCTTTGATATAAATGATGTTAAATTTGATGAACTGAAGAGCGATATTAGTAATATGAAACTACAAAACTTTAACATTGATAAACGCATAAATGATATAAATGAACGATGTAATATTATTCAAGAACAAGTAGTAGAGTCAGTAAATGAACAAGTGGGAGAACAAATTAACGAATTTAAGGAAAGTGTAGAAAGTAAAAATAAATGAGGTACATGAAAAAGTATCGGATAAGATAAAAGTACAAGTTAGGGAACAATGTAGAGAGATAGAGTGTAATTATGAAAGTAAAATAAATGAATGTAAATTCGATATTGCAAATAAAATTGAAGAAATTAATGAAAATACTGATAGTAATATTATTGAAATAGAATTATTTTATTATTATTTTATTATTAGAATAAGTCAGAAATACAGTTATTAAAAGGGGTGGTAGAAATGGTAAATAATGCCAGCATTCAATCCGAACGTGTAACTAATAACAAGCTTAATTTAATTGAACAAAACTAATTAATGTCAAAGACGAGTTAAATGTGGCGATATGCCAAAAACTAGATAGCGTTAGTGAGGAGTAGTAATTACCCGCGACGCAGATAGTGAGATTGAGTTAGAGCTATTTAATGGAGACAGCAGGGGGGTACACCCCATGCAATTTTTAAACAGAGTAAAAGAGTATAATCAGATTTGCAATAGTAACTGGGAGGTTAAGCTATTAAAAATAATGAAATGCTTCAAAAGGATTTCCGCGGTGTGGGCTGAGGTACACAAAATAGATTGGGGAGATGATCAAAGTTTTGAGAGGGCCTTCCGAAACAAATACTGGTCGGAGGAGGAGCAAGAGGGGTTACATAGTAAGATTTATGGGGAAAGGTAAGTTTGGGGTCCATGGGGATAATGTGATGTTGTACGTGATGCGGTCATACAATGAGATGAAATATGTAGAGCCACCGTTGTCATTCCGATCGTTTGTATGGTAGATAAGCAAACAGTTGCCAAGAGAAATCCAGATCAACCTAATGACGCGGGAAGTGGAAGATATAAATGAACTTGAGCAAATACTAGATATTTTCCAAAATATAAGAGACCGCGAGGTGGGTTGGCGTCCGAATCCGCCAGCATCACACACAAACGGAAATTATCAGTCTAGGGGGATACCAACCTCTTATAGAGGGTCGCGGGGAAATACTAATAATAATAGAGGAGAGGATTGGCGGTGCTCGGAGTGCCATTTTGAAAATTTTTTTGTAAGAACGACCTGTTATAGGTGTAGTAAGGTGAGGGACTGTCAGCGAAACAACATAGCGTACAACCAGCACAGACAGCAGCAGAGAGAAGATAGCAGCCGAGGAGCGCCCAGGGAAGGTGGATATTCAACGAGTGGCAGAGGCAGGTACTTGCAGGGCAGTGCCGACGCCCAACTGGAAAACTAACAGGGACAGTGGATGAAAGGACCCAACCATTGTCAACAGGTAGCAGCGGGGTCCAAGAGGAGTGTAGCTATCGGAGCCAGCTGATTAGAACAGACATATCAAAGGAATTGCTGGAGGAAGACGATGCAGAGGCCGTTGAACCAGAGACAGGACTGACAGAGGTGATTGTCAACATAGAAGGTAAGGAGAATAAAAATAATCACGATATCACAAGTAATAATGGTGACATAGCTGAATATGGTGTGATAGAGAGTGGTACATTGAATAAAAATCATGGTGATACGGTAAGTAATAGTAGTAATGAGAATAGAAAATCAGTTGAGGTTAGTAATGGAGTGTTATTGAGTTAGAAAGGGAGTATGGAGAGAGGTTAAATGTAGAGTGTAAACAAGGGGCAAATTTTTCTGGGGTCAAATGTGAAGAAGAAGATTCACAAGTGTTATAAGAGAATAAGATGTTCTCAGCAGGATATTTGGGTGACAAGGTGATGGCAGATAGTCCAATAGGTTATTTTTGTGCATCTGGTAACGCCAGATGGTGTTTAAATAATGTTGTATTGCCCTCTTATTGGATTGAGAATATGAAATTGGGTTGGGAAAGTGATCATAAAGAAAGAGATAGAGTGATGGAGTTGTTTAAGTTAAAGAGAGGTTATAAAGAGTTAGTGGAAATTTTAACTAGAGATGGAGGTGATAAAATTAACTTACTTAGTAATGAGACTGAGGTAACTGATGATGATAACAATGATGATATTGATGACTTACCTTGTGTAGCAGTAAACATCATCAATAATTACATTGAGGTTGATGATGGTAAACACTTACCTGTTGTAAAAATTAGCGTACTAGTAATAAATGACGGCTATAGTGATGAAATGGTAAACTATTTAACTGAGACAGAAAATACTGACGGAGACAACCAAAAATACTGATGTAGACATGGCAGTAGTATAAAAGTGAGCGTACGAAAACACTACCGGGTTCCAGTTCATGACGTCATAGAGGCACTGGCAGCTGGTGTCCGAGCTGTCCATGTGACGTCACTGTTTTGTGTGTGTGTGTGTGTGTGTGTGTGTGTGTGTGTGTATGTGTGACTGAAACACTTCCGTGTTCCAGTTCATGACGTCACACAGAGGCCCTAGTCGCTGGCGTCCGCATGGCTAAAACCTGTTTCAAGACGTCACGGAGGCCGTGGTTTCTGCATGTTCAAAATTTGGTAGCCGAAAACAATGTGTAGCCTATGGGGGTACCCGGAATTCGGCGGTTGCCCGGACGCACAGAGGCGATGTCATCGGGTACCGTTACTCGAAATTTTGGGGGTATCGGGTACCGTTACCCGAAATGTTTAAATCAACGGATGGGGTACCCGAAATTTGTGGGTACGCCCTAACCGGGTTCCAGTTCATGACATCACACAGAGGCCCTGGCAGCTGGTGTCCGAATGTTAAAACACTTCCGCGTTCTGGTTTATTTTGATGTAACAAAATAATCGTTCTCTCTCGAAATTTTTAATGTCTGAATTTTGGTACTCTAAATGATTAAAACAACGGATGGGGGTACCCGAAATTTGTGGGTACGCCCACATGACGCATGTATAAAACACTGGTTATGACGAAACAGGAGGCTGGGTGGATATGATAGTGGATGTGATAGTTCGGCGACGACGTAGAGGGCGTGGTGTCTGAAATGTTTAAATCAACGGATGGGGGTACCCGAAATTTTTGGTGTCTGAAATTTAGTACCCGAAATGTTTAAATCAACGGATGGGGTTACCCGAAATTTTTGGTGTCCGAAATTTTAACACCGAAATGTACGACTACATGACGAATGTGTTCGACTGTAACAATGGTATGTCATTGGATATTAATTTTTACATAAAAATAAATTATGGCCCCTCCGGGATTTGAACCGGGACCTCCGGTACACCAAACCGGCGTGCATCCACTACACCAAGGGGCCGTTATCGCTTAACTGTAATTATTTCTGTACTTATACTTCTCATCTCTTACTTGTAACCATGAGGTGGGCGAGTGATATCTACCGTCGTCCTATGTGTAAAATCATAAAAGCACAATATAAGTTTATTTATTATTAAATAAATAAACATTTCGTTATACTTTTATTTTTTTACCTCTCATCCTCTTCCTAGCAGCCTGAGGGAGGCGAATGTCTGCTACGCTTTTTTTAATCTGGTTTCCCCAACTTTACAGATTCGTAAAGCAGGCCTACTCCACGTTATCTATCGCTGTACTATTGACTAGTAAAGTGGTAGATAATAATAAAGATACACTATGCAATGCTAAGCCAATGTGTAAAAGCAGTACATATTTTTTTGATTTACTTTTTTTATTTATTTTTTTTTATTTTTTTAATCGGGTGAATATGTTGTTCATACATGATGCGTATTCACATTTGCTGTACCGTAATGAGTAATTTTCACACCCATACTGGTTCTTGGCGAGTTTACAGGTATATCTACCGTGCCAGTGACCCGTCTCGAACTACCAGGACTACGTTTATGAGTATTTCTACCGCGACAGTGACGTAGTCAAGGTTAGCACACACGCACACACTACGGTACCTAATTCTACGTTTATGGACATTTCTGCCACGTAGCATTCACACCAACACCATGATGAAAACATGTTCACAACCGACTATATTTTATATCGTTGCCGCAACCATTCTGCATAAAACAAAGCTTTGCGCAATGCACAGTGTAAAGGGGGAGTGGTAACGGGTTGACGATGAGGAATAGGACATTGTATGATGGGTACAAAGGATCTAGGAACTACAGGTGCTTGAATATCGTTTAAGTCAATCACCTCACCATGGTGATACAACTGTCGTAAGAAATTTGCCTTCTCAAACCCTTTTGTATAGACAACAGGATAATCTGAAAAAATGTCTGCAACGATGCGTACCATATTCTTGTACGGTACATTACCATCGTTCCATCGTATCCTGTGATAATGTGTTTCCAACCAGTCATTGATTTTTCGGAATTTCTGGTGCAGTCGTGCACTTTCGTATGGTGGAGCGAACAACACGATAACAAAACGTCCGGTTGCTATGTCAACTGTAACGAACTCTTTGATTACATATTCATTTTTGTCACCGCGAAACGCTTCAAACTCGGCAATAACCGTCCTATTCAAGTTCATTTTTCCGAGTGACACATGTCCGCATCGAGTACGTTAATTTTTTGAAATTCCCCCTCTACTTTTCCTTCCAACACCAGTTCATCGTAAAGACGATCAAATGTCAGCTGTTGGTCGTGACGACTGCTTTCCAATCGAAAAAACGAGGGGAAAGAGAAGGATGGTGGTACATAACACCCCTTGGCTACTACTTGATTAATGTACGATTTGAAGTGATCTTGATCATAAAACAAGCGAATAAGATATTTCTTTAATACGGTTAATAAATAACCAAAACGCATCCACTCGGGTTCTGTAAAAACAAATGTTTCGTTCTTACTACCGTTAATCCGAACAAACGTTTTCCCAAAGTGATGACTGATCATCACACTCTTTTTATTTTCACGGTTTTCACCTTCTTCGTACAATAACATACTGGATAGTAACTGTTCACGAAAGATCATCAAGTAATTCCACTCAGAAAAATCAAGTAATATACGTTTCTTTTTCCCGTTTGTAAACAAAACACCCGGTTCATAGTTGAGTTCTTTATACAGTCCGACGGTAACGAACTTAGAGTACGAGTTGATCGGATATGCAAGAGACAAGTAAACGTTATACTCACAATGGCTGCTGCTGCTGCTGTCACAGTCACCTTCCATCGTTGAAATGGACTGAGGTTGTTGTTATGTAGAGATCGCTAATACCTATCTTTATAAACTAGTAGAGGGGAGAACAAGTTTTTTTTATGACAAACGATGAACAGTATTCGACAACGCTGTGTACTGTACTATCCTATCGTGTATAATCAAAGCGTAAGCGGTGGTTTTATCTGGGAAATTTTTACTGGATTCAAATTCTAAACGCACATCAACGGCAGACGACTTGATTGGTTCTTCTTGTCTGGAACAATCGATGACAAACAACGGTGCTTTCGTTATAAATTCATTAGGTTTCAAAAGAGGCGTTCTGTTACGACGGTCGTAGTATGATGTTTGGAAACGTGTATACATGTCGTAGAACAGGGCGTAACGTTTTTTATCGATATCCTGGTTCAGGTTATCGTACGGATAGTATTTATCGTTCAGAAAAAGCTTGACATTCGTTAAATTGCAGTGATCAAATTCCGACGCGTTTTTCGCTATATTGTTCTTCCTATCCGTCTGAAATATTAATATTACATACCGAGGTTTTTCCAACTGTGACGATGTCTTCAAGGTCCACGAATGTCGATTTGTCGTCGGTAGAACGGGATAGTCGTGCAATTCCCAACTGCGGAACGGCGTCACTAGTTCATGATCCTCCTCGATGTGCTCCAATAGCGGTATTCGGTACTTGTTTGACACGCGCACATAGGGCATCTTCCAGTGTACTTTGTTTATTACGAGATTACCGTTTGCAGTTGCACCCGATTCTTTTAGCACCATTGGGTTCTGATCGGTAGAGGTACGCAACAGAATCAATTCTTGCTTAACGTTCAGCATGATGCGTGTATAGTCTTCGTTGAAACCGAGTAGCATTTTCAACGGAAGACAAAACGTAAAATCACCGGTACTCTCGTGTACTGTCAACGACTCGTCGGTTGTCGTCACCCATCCTGCATTGATTAGATACTTTCTTTCATGCTCATTGCTCGATAGTAACAATTTCACAGTGCTCGTAATTCCAACGTTTTTCGTACGATCCACTTCCACACCGTACACTTCGTAACGGATCTCCTCAAACAAGAAAGCCATTGCATTGTTGATTAATTTCACGTTCAACGCTGTGTCGGTAGCGTTAACCTTGGTCAATGTTCCTTCGATGTACAGAAAACTCTCCGCCGGTAAAGTGAAAACATCCTGTTGTTGGATGGGTATACGTATTTCATCGTTGTTACCGTATCGGGTGGAAGCATACGGTGCGTGCGTACGATATTCGAACTCAACGATTCTGTTATCGAAAGCCGCTCCTCGTTCGATAGCTAGAATTTCACCCGACATTATTTTAATCGTATAATTTGAATCCAAGTGAAAGTAAGAAACGCTTGTTCCTTGATGTCAATCGCTTCAACGTTGAACACCGACTACCATGTTTATTTCGTACACACTCCCTTTTTACAGGTGACGTTTGTCCGAAATACAATCCCATATTTTCAGATGCAGTCGTATCGTGATAACTTCACCGCGAAAATCGACTAAATCCCCGTCCTGATCAACGAGAGACAAAATTATGTTGTCAACGCGTTGTACGTTTACCGGTAAGTATATTACGTTTGTCAGTGTTTCAACTATTTTGAAACCTGGTGCCACGGTCGGATAAAACGAATGCAACGTGTGCTGGTCCTGGCCGTCCTTGTACGCACCCTGTACGATATTACTCCGTACGTGAACGGTGTTAACTTTGATTATGTCAACGGGTACGTTCGACTCGTGTGTTTTATACGCTTCCAGCTGTTGATTCTCCTTGAATCCTAACATACTTGCAATGGTATTCGGTGTATGCGAAAAGTCGATGACATGCTTACAGTAAATTTCACACTTTAATGTGTTGTTGTTTGGACGTAAACTGATTGTTCTCTCGCCTAACTGTTTCTGCAGATACGTTTCGATATCACTGATTTCGTAGGTGCCGGTAGGCAACTTGATGACGGACCACTGATCCTTGGAAATTTTTACTGGAAATGCATTATTTTTTCCTTCAGTAACGTTTGGTATTGAATTATACGATGTAAAATCCAATAGTCCAACGTACCATTCACCGTATAACTCGAGAGGTGGGAAAAAGTTACACACGAGATTCGCAGCGTCGGTACCCGTCACGGTGACCGTTAGCGACGATATGCTGAAGTTTACTGATCAGAAGACGATAAAAAGTCTAAACATTTGACCGCAGATGACCGTGTTAGGAGGTTGCTTTCGTTCATAGTTGTAACGAACGTCGGCTGTATCACCAAAATATTGCATCAGCTCGAGAGGTGGACGTAAATTACCGAACCCGTCAAAATAGTGTACTCGATTTCCACGCTTCTTGTAACATACCCAGTGGGTTCCCGGTCCGCTCTCGTCGTCCAAATTCACGATGACGCTTTCGTTCTTCCACGGCGCTGTATCCGGTAATGCGTTACGCATGTAAACACCTCTAAAATACGGTATGTTTAGCTTTTTTGCGTATACACGTAATTCATCTTCGGACAACGGGCGGAGCGGTATGTGAATTAGTTTTTTCGGTACGGACGTAGATACAATCCGGACGCAGTTCTCTTCTTTTTCCTAGCGGTTCGGACAGTTCTCTTCCTCCTCTTTTTCATCCCACCACCAGCACCACGACCACGACTACTCACATTCTTTTTATTTTTACGACGTCGACCGCTTCCTATTGCTGATTTTGCTTTCATGGCCGCTGCAACTGCTGTCGCATAAGCTCGTTCGCTGATACCCGAATCCAAAGCCTTTACCCGTCCCCACGCTTTTTCCGCGAGTTTACGATCTGCAATACGTCTACTTTCGTTGTCTTTGTATTGAGCGTAAGCGATGTCGTGTTCGCGACAGGCTTCGTCTAGTTGATTGATTCCACGATCACCACGCGCTAATCTTTCTTCGAGTTTCGTGCCCGGTCCACAGAATCTGTAACCCGGCAGATGTAATTCGACAGGTAGTGCGTCCACCGCTCGATTGATAACTGACGAAACAACGGACGGTACAACGTTTTTAAGCACGTTTCCGACGCCCCATCCCTTTTTCCTCTTAACGTTGTTGTACATCGTAAACCGATCTCCAGTCTTTCTCTTATGTGTTTTTATCGTAGTCATCTATTAAACTTTTTATTTCCTTCGTGTCGAGTGTCCACTCGTCTTCTGAACTACGTGGCTTAGACAATTTCAATAAGTAGTAATCCAGTTGATACTGAAATGTTTTAACGACTTTATACATCTCGCTCTTTACGTATCGTCTCACGTCATTTAATTGTTGTAAGAAACATCGTTCTCCGCAAAACCATCCGCTACGTCTGTTATTCTCTTTTCCGCTGCTTTGAAAACACCATCTTCGCCCAAGCTAACGGTGTTCTGCAACATGTATTTTACGTTAACCGCGGTGATTTTTCGTCACCATGCAAAAATCGGTGAACTCACTCCCGACAACCAGCTCTGCCCAAACAAATAGCTGTTCGATACTTTTTTAATGACGTTCGAGTCTACGTAGTTTTTGTTGACCGCATCGGTCGCTTGTTCCGGACTTCGAACGTTGATTACCCATCGATCTCGTGCATCGATGACCTCACCTCTCTCTTGACTCGAGTGTTGTATACAGTTGTCATCAACGTAATATTTGTTGACTACGTCTTTAACGTCTACAGGAGTATCAACATTTTTCAATCTACACCCTTTAACGTCCACGCTTTTACGTTCATCATCGAGTAGCAGACAATGTGTTTGCATATAAGTCAGGGATACAGCATCCTTTGCTGCATCCGGTTCGTTCAGATTGCGGATCTTTTTGTTTTCAACATCTATATGCCCATCATTCGTAATCTTAAATCCTACAGTATCGCGTAATTGTCTTTTTGTTTCTCGTCGCACGCTCACGGCGCTTTGATGTCTCCCGAACTTGTCCACAACCATTGTACGACTGCACGCTACAAATGATGTGCTAACCGTTTTAAGTAACGACACTGTGGTGACCATCGCGTGTGTAACACCATCGGATCGTCACCCTCTTTCCAACGAAATATTTCTATACCGCAAAATGAACATCGAACCCTGTCAATTTCATTTGTGTAATGAAAGCCTGCGGCAACCATAGCGGTTGGACTGATGAAATGCACAGGCCATGATGTAAAGGTTTTCAGTCTCTCGTTTTCGACTTCAAAGTCAGGTGTCAAATCTAATCCGCACATGTTGACGTCAATGAGTTGTTACACCGACGTTCATAAAATTTATACGATAATGTTGGCTTCACGTAATTCCTCCACAACGGAGATCATTTCGTTGTCGTGTCCTGTGTGACCGCCGCGTTTTGAACTTACCAGCAGTCTCAACCGTTCAACCAGTTCGTTGGGATCGTTCCAGTGTACGTAATCGATACCACGTCCGCTGCGCGGTGGAAACAATCGGGCGATTATCTCTCTGTACTTTACACCTTTGTTTGTATTTATTTTAGCACCGGGTAAATGATAATGTTTATGTGCGTTACTGTCCGACAGTATAGATTTGTACGCTGCTAAATCGTTTTCATCGTAGACGCTCTTGTTGGGTTCTTTCATAAACATAAGTTCGTAGAGACCCGGTGTACCCCTGTATCGTTTTCCAGCTATGTAGAAGCTGTCGTCTTGATTGATCTCCAACACCGAATTGCCAACCATCCATTTGTCTGCAACGTTACGGACACCGTACGTATGATCCATCTTTTTTTCTCGATCCTCAGATAAAGCGAGTAGTAAGTATTTCCTCGCGAGCGGACCTTCGACAGACTGTTCAACGTATTCTTGTGCTTCGTGTCGACCTTCGGGTGTTGCTAAAAACTCTTCAAGAGTCACGTTCGGTGTTTCGACATCAGGAGTTTGTGCCAACACTTCCGTTCTAAGGAATCGAGGTTGTGATGGTGGTGGTGTCATCTCGACAGCTGTCTTCGTATCTTAATCTTCAACATTAATTTTTTTAATTTTATCACCGGAGACATTCAACTTTTCCGAAATCTGGGTTAACGGTTCCAAAAGAGGTTTGTACGTTCTCGTTAACGCTTCATCGCTCTCTCTGAGGTCATGTTTCAACGCACGATACTTTTGCCTTATGTTGTCGCTAATTGCATCGATTTGTTGTGTCAATTACTTGTCATCCATCTTGACACTGATGACTTTCTCGCACAAACTATTCTATTTATGTATAAAACGATCGAAACCCACTCTGTATCTGCCCGCGTTTATCGGTGAGTCCTTGTTGATGACTAAGAATCCGTAACGATCCTTCCACGCTTCGGCGCACATCGCTTTGAACTCTTCGTATTTCATGTCTGTGTTAACGTGATCGTTGTAAACGTGGTGTAAATTGAGATCATCTTGTCTGAACAATACTAAGAAATTGGTATTATCACGCACCAGTTGCTTTGGCACCAGACTGTACGTCTGACAAAGGTACAAAGTGTCCACACCGCTATGCCGTCCCATAGCGAAATATTTTCGTATGTTATTCTGCCGTTCACATACCACATCATCGAACAACATGATTGAATTAGGTATAATTTCGTGCGGAGGTGGTACTTCATCGTTTTCACTGTATGTGAAGTACGTCATTCCTTCGTCAGCGAGAGCATTAAAAACGTCTTCCAACATACGATATTTTGGTTGAAATAACGATTTGGAGAACACATACAGGTTCTGAAATCGCAGTCCGTTTGAATCGAATAACATGTTAAAGGCAACGTTTGACTTCCCGCTACATGACCCGCCGCACACGATACATCGAACTGTGTTTGGAAACAGTGGACTGTGTTTATTATATGCAACTTCACCGTTGTACTTAGCAGAGTCTACATTCTTAACATTTAACTTTAACGATTGTTGTTCAATCTTCATCTTAACTCGTTTACGTTCGGTTAAATACTGTGGTAATGTTATTATATCAGATCTTTTTTATGTATCCACGAATCGTGTTTACCGTCAAAGCCGAGCCAGCGCACTCGCACGCGATCACCTTTACGTTGTAATATTTTCTCAACGAGATACACATCACCAACGCTGGTTTTACTCAATTCTTGTTCATAAAACCCACCTTCCACAACGTCACATGTGTGATCTTTCAACAAGTACGTAACCGGTACGGTTGGCTGAAATCTGTGCACTGTATATATTTCGTTCGTCCAGTTTGGTGTATAACCTTTAGCGAATGTGATTTTGTATTTACAGATACGCACTCGATCGCCTATTTTAAACGTATGTTTCTTGCTCACTTTCCGCGGTACGGTATTTTTTCTTATTCGTTCCAACACAATTCGCTCGTTGCTCTTGTCGACTTGTCGCGGCTTCATCTCTATAGTTCTATGCACACTGTCGTTGTATTCCATCACCAGTTTAGGTAAAAGCGACAACCACCGATAATGCCCTTGCTCGCTGAACGCGCGGTACATGTTCGTTTTCAACGTACGATTAAATCGCTCTACGATGGACGCTTTCTTCTCGCTATACGTTGAATAGTGTTTGACGTTGAATCTCTTTAGTAAAGCTTGTACGGTAGTGTTAAAGTACTCTTTCCCCTTATCCGTTTGCAGGTATTTCATTTTATTTTTTACAATTATTGGTTCGAGAGCCTGTTCTACTTCAACACCCGATTTAGTTTTTAAGGGAATCGCATATGCATACTTGCTAAATGCGTTTATTACTGTCATTAGATATTTGTACCCCTTGTTCAACTTGGCATGCGGTATCATTTCCACCAAATCCGCTTGGTACAGATCGTGTAACCCCTTCACCTCCACCGCACGTCTGGGAAAGTTCCTTCTCACCGGTCTGTGCAATCCCTTTGCAATAGTTTTGCGTACGTTTTCCATATCGCCACCCGAATCGAGAATCGCAAAATTTTGGTACGAGATATACCGTTACGTTTTCACTGAACTTCACCGACTTCATCGTCGCTACTGACAGTGTGTTGCTCCTGCAAGCGAGTCTTATATCAACGTATATCGAACGCATAATTTATAACGGATTTTCTCGCTTGCTGAATTATCTCGCGTCTGGGTTGACAGAGTTTATAATGACCGTACGGCAGTGTTGTTTCACCGTCATCCAAGACATATCGTTTGTCATCGTATGGTGACAGCGATAATTTTGTAAGCTTTCTTGTGTATATGATATGTTTTTCGCTTTGGATAGTCTGCGCCGTAGTATAAGTTTGAGAAGTGGTCTTTACACATTGCTTATAAAGTTGATGTTTCAACTGTGTAGCTATCGCGGAACGTGGCACACCTTTCGCTACCTTTTTCTCTTTATCGTTTGCCGTAACGAATGAATAACATTTTGCGCGCAACCCGACAAATTCAAGTATCGGTATTCCATTTGTTTCGTCTTTAAACGTACCCAACTTTTTCTTGTTTGTTTCACTATAGCACGGATGTGTCTTAGGGTACTCCGACGTGTCAAAGAGTTCGAGATGCTCCTCCATGTCTTTGTACACATCGTCGGTGCGAATGTCGTACAACAGAGTCCGTGTCCGTCATACATAGACGTGCACGTGACCCGTACGTATTCATCGTGAATCCGTAATGGAATCGATACATGATCAGCTTACTAATATCCAATACACTGAACCCAACGTACAAAGGTCGGTTCAGTGTATTGGACGTTTTTTTGATCGTGAGACCTACCAGGTCCTCGTTATAGATGAAAAAATGTTGTAGCCTGGGGTTAGCGGTTAGTTTGTGAAGTTTCTTCTCGTTTGGAACTAACTTGAAATCGATTCGCTTTCGTACGTTTTCCAACGATTTTCCGTACGGCGCGTTATTCATTAACTTAAAAAAGTCTTTTTCAAAGGTGTTTCTGGCTTCCTTTCGTCGCTCCGTATTAAAATCGATGAAAGGTTTCAACCATACGCACTGTGTGAATGCTAACACACGGTGAATCGCTTTCAACTCCATTCCTAGTTCGAGGTAGAGTTTCAATGTTCTGTAATGAACAATGTATTTTGTCTTGTCCTCGAGGGACGTTATCAGTTTCTCTACCTTACCGTTACTACACACAAAGTCTTTTAACAGCTTCATGGGATAGCAGTACGGTGAAAGCATACTGTCCGTAATAGTACACTTTTCGGGTGCTAAAGGGTAGTCACTGTGTAAGTCGTGTATGTAATGTGGATACCCCAGATCGACTTCTAGGATATAACCGGTGTCATCATCGTCACGTAACGCGTGCACGTTCAACGTATCGATCTCTGTACGTTCCAACCATCGAAAACCGGACAGTGGTAAAGGCTGTGTCATAGCCGTTCCGTACAGGTTGGTACAATCGAGGTAGAGTAAATAGTTATGCGGCTTGCTTGCGTCATAATCGGGAATGTACGGGTTGTTGGCCTTGGCGTACCGATTAGAAATTGCTGCTAAGCCGCCACGGATACCTATCTCGATGTACAGGTGTACGTCTATATCGCGGAGTAACTCTAACCTAACTCCTGTCATTTTCAGCATCGCGTTCCACGCTAAACCGGCGGTGGTAAAAACGTTACACGGATCGAGTTCGTAGTACTGCAGGCTCATGTTTCGAAAGTTTTCAAATACATCTGCAAGCAGTAGTACATCCGTTTTTAAATAAAGGTCATGATAATCACCGAACGTTTGCATGTCGAAAGCCGACCAGCTCGAGCGTGCGCGTAATCTTCTTCGTTTATATCCGACTCTGTCAACCCGTTGTAAAAATGTTCGCGGTCCGGTAACTGCCTCTCGTCAAATTTTGAATCGTCCGTAACGTATTCGTAAGGGTACACGCCTTTACGCAACAGTAAATTAACATTACGCGTGTAAAATTGATTAAGGGTTTTAAATTTATCCGCGGATAAGTTGGAGACGAGTTTTTCAAGTGACGCGTTTATAAACCGCAGAGAATCGAGAAACCGGAGCTGACCAAGTGTAACGGAGATGTAACGTTCGCTTGTAGTAGCGATACACGTTATTTCATCTTCCTTGTACTTTCCAAAACCTTCCATCAAATGATGCGAGTCATAGCAACTTAAATTATGGAAAAAAACCGGAACGTGTGTTGGTATTTTGTAATTTATATTACACGCATTGTGAGCAGCGCCTAAATAGTTTCCCGTTATGTGGCAATGGTTTCGAACCGTGTCATCCGTTAACGCCTTCTTACACAGATGACAGTGCGTAGCGTTTCGGAATGACCGTTCATCGGCCGCTGTCATTTGGATCGGTTTATTAAACTTTCTATCGAGTCGTTGAACGTCGGCTAAAAGCACACGAAGGAACGTGTCCACCACGTCTTTACCGCGGTATATTACAGGTCCCTTGACCGCGTTTCCCATCCAGTCAACTATCACATAGCAGAAACTGGCTGGTATATGATGTGCCACGTTTTTACCGGTGGTCGGAACAATAAACGATTCGAAGTCAGCGTATACCGTATAAGGTACGCGGTGACAAAGTGAAAAGTTTTTAAAATACATCCACTTTTCGTCCTCGTCAGGAAGTTTTACTTTCTGTACTCCGTGCTGAGAACAGTTGCGTTCGTGTTCTTCAACTCGTTTTCGCGCCGCGTTAGTATCTTTATTGTCCGAAAATCGGTGTAGACAGTAGTTGCAGTAAAACGAAGCGCCGTTTCGTTTTGACAACGACGAAAGCATACGCGAAAGGTTCCGTATGAGGCAGTAGTGAGTAGTGTTCGCTTCGGACAGTAGCAGTAGGTTTACGTGGTACTTTCTACAGCGATGTTCAGTAATACGTAAAGGATATACCTCGCCTTCGTAGCCAAAAACGTTAACGGATATGTTTCCGTTTAATTTTTCAAAACGTTTTATCTTATTGACTGCGACAGGATAAGGTATGTCCTTCATGTTTATTTCTTCTTCGTACGGAAGGTAATGGCTAACGCGATGCGGGTTACACGCGATCGGGTGTATATAGGCGAGCACAGACCACAAGAAACACTTTTCATCTTCTAAATTTTTCACATTAATAATTCCTTTCCTACTGTTTGATAATTTCGATGGTGTAGGTAGAAAGCTCGACCCCACAAGAGGATTGTATTTTGTAATATTTAGTTCCACCGACTCGACACCATTTTCGACCCACCCGCTTCCGTCACGCGTGAATTTGTCAACGGATTCCATTATTTTCTCGCTAGTTATCGAATACTGTTTATCGATATCGTCATACTGTGAATTAAGTTCTGTACGTGATCTAAATACCGCATTACAATAAATATTTTCGGTGTTTATTAATTTTTTAAAAGATACACGAACTGCTAAATACTACTTTATATAATTATTTAATACTACGGCTTCGCTACAAATCTGATCAATAACCGTGTGTTTGTAATCTAATAATACTGTTTGTGTGTTTAGTGTATTGTCAAGTATCATAAATTGTATAGTAATTAGATTACCATTCATAGCACGGTGTTCGCTGCTGATGCTGCTGGCCATTGTGAAAGGACTGAGGCCGGCTTTGCGTCGTCGGTTCCCTATATAGACAGTTCGGTGACCGGCAACGCTGTCGCCGCGCTCCGCTCGCGAGGAGCAGCTACGCGGGGTGGGGTGCGGGGTTGTCGTGACCGATGCGGTGTGTGCTGGAGGTGTGGGGTGGGAGTGCGGGTTAAGATGTCATCGTCCGGTCGTGACCGATGACGCGCGGTGCGGAGGGATGGGTGGGGTGGGGAGTGCGGTGTAGGAAGCCGACGTCCGTGACCGATGCGGTGCGGGGTGCGGGGTAAACATGTGGGATGGTGGTGCGGGGTAGGAAGCTAGGTTGCAGCCGGTGTCCGTGACCGAGAGGTAGGCGAGGTGCGGGGTACAGGATGCCGGCGACCTTGACCGAAGCGCGCTCGTTGAGTCGCCTCCCGCGGGATGTAGTGTGCGGGGTACGGGGGGGCTGGGTTGTACGACCGGTCGTGACCGAAAGCAGTTGGTGGTGCGAGACGACGCGGGGTGGGGTGCGGGGTAGGAAGCTAGGTTGTCGCTGACGGACTCGATTGCGGTTGGTGCGGTGCGGGGTGGAGGGTAAACCCGGTCGTTGCGGAGCGACAGACAAAGGAAGTAAACAAAATATGTACGCGAGGTGCGGGGTGGTGGTGAGGCTCTGGGTGCGGGGTTGGGGGTGCGAGGTAGGAGTGACCGTGACCGACGGACTCGATTGCGGTTGGTGGGGGGTAAACCCGGTCGTTGCGGAGCGACAGACAAAGTAATTGAACAAAATATGTAGGCTAGGTGCGGGGTGGTGGCGAGGCTCTGGGTGCGGTGTGGGGGTGCGGGGTAGAATGTCATCGTCCGGTCGTGACCGAAAGCAGATGGTGGCCCGAGACGACGCGGGGTGGGGTAGGATGAAAAATTGTAGCCGTTACCGTTGCGGTAGAGGTGCGGGGTGTGGGGTAGGGTGTCGTCGTCCGGTCGTGACCGAAGGAGATGACGCTTTAGAAGGAAGGAACGTGGTCGAGGGAAACAGAATAAATACGCCAGTGTTTCCCTGTGCAGTCATCAGTACTCGCCATGGAAGGAATCGTTGCGAACGCGAAGACAGTTGAAAATTTTTTACCAAAAAGAGACTTGTCAAGTCTTTCTTTAGGAGTAAAGTATCATATAATTCACATGAAATTTGTGAAAACGAAATTCGGGGAGTCAGTTGTGGTAGATTTGGAAGATACCGGAGCCTGTCCTCAGCCGGAGGATAAATTGTTCTATGTATACCTACCTAAAAGATGGTGTGACGTATTTACAGAGGAGCAATTGAAAGCTGTGAAGCCTTGTGTCCTATCACTATGCGTAACATCACACACTCCGCTGGCGAACGAGAAAGTGAGCGTGCAGTTGGATATTGATTATGTGAGTATGATATTTCAGTACCACTAACAATTACTTATACA
Source organism: Magicicada septendecula (assembly GCA_034769895.1). Classification (NCBI taxonomy): domain Eukaryota; kingdom Metazoa; phylum Arthropoda; class Insecta; order Hemiptera; family Cicadidae; genus Magicicada; species Magicicada septendecula. The sequence goes on along the minus strand of CM068368.1, from coordinate 746,201,600 downwards.
GAAGTGGTTATGTATTAATTTTTTCTCTTTTTTTTCAGACCAAATAAACGAGAACAGGATTGATTAATTATAATAATAATAACATTAATAGTAAAATGTTTTTAACTGTTGAAGTAGACTTCTCTATTTTTTGTCGTTTTTTAATGTTAACTGTTCATTTTCAGAGAAAGAACAAGGTGTTGCTTGGATCTAATATTGTTGAAAAACTTTTAAACAGAGAAATAAATGGTAATAATAGATTATATTGTCAATGCGACATGATTAAATTCGATTATAATTTTAGAAATAATCGTAAGACACTGAGTAGATGGATATCAATACGAAACGAAAAGAATATTTACAAAATGAAAGTATTTATTCGTAATGAGTTTTTCAAACTCTTCGAAACATCAATTAGTTATTGTAACAACCATAATATTGAATATCTTCAAATAAAAGATTTGCTAATTGCTAAAACAAAGCTGGTTAATCAGATGTACTATATGATGTATAATTTTACTGGTACAACGTATACCTCGCTGGTAAAAAAATATGAGTGGTCAAGGCATGACTCTAGCGGATGTCCGCTTCGTAACCGTTGTCGCGTCTGTTGTTATCTAAGATATCAAAATGACTTTAATTCAGAATACATGTTTTTTTTAATACCACACTAACTATCATTTGATGCGTCTACATTCTTTTGTATTTGATCAAGTATTATTAATTGTAGGAAATTATATTCTGTTTTTAATTATTAAAAAACGTATGTGGTTTATAACATAAAAAGTTAAGATAAACAATCATTAAAGTGTTAATTAAATTTTTATGTGTAATTAAATTTTTTTAAAGATTTCTCTCATAGTTACAGAAACCTTGTTTCGATGTTATGTGTTTGTGCGAATTCGAGGGAGATGTATGTCGTTCACCACCATATGGTGACCACTGTAACATTCTGAGTGCTTGTGAGTGGAGAGAATTTACACTCTGAAGAACAATTGTTTAAAAAAATTATAAGCGTTGTTACCTTTGTTATTATCTAAAATACTAAAAAGAATTGAATTCAAGGTTTTGGTGTACCATTTTACACATGTAGTTAACACCATAGTAATTATCATTTGATGTGTGTCTACATTTAGTATGTTATTATTAACATATTACACATCAACATTGTATGTTATTAATTATTATTATTATTTTTATTGTTAGACATATAAGGCTTGTTTTGGTTGTAGTAAATGTAATTATTATTTTGTTAATTATATGTGTGTGTGTGTGTGTATATATATATATAGAGAGAGAATATATATGTAGAGAGAGAGAGAGAGAGAGAGAGAGAGAGAGAGGGAGAGAGAACCTTCAAGGCTGTAAAAGAGGGAGAAAGCGAGAGAGAAAAAAGATTATTTTGTATAATTATGTAAATATATATATATAGAGAGAGAGATAAAGTGTTTATTTTGTTAATTATGTATATAGAGAGCGCGCGTATGTTTTGCTCAATTATAATTGTCTTGTGAATATAGAACGTGTGCGTGTAGAGAGAGAAAGAAAATTATAGCTTATGATTTGATTGTAAAAGCTTTCGATATTATTAAAACTTATATATAAACCGTAACCTTTGTTATTTTATTATTATACCTTTATACAAAACAGTTATTCCTATCATACTTGAATTAAGGTATACGCCAGCGAAGATAACAAGTTTTTATAGTTGAGATGCAGCCAACTTATTGATAAAGAGAGACACAGCTGGATTGTGGTATGCGCCAGCATGCGAAGAAAACCGGTTTATAGTGTTCAGATGTGTCTCTCTCTAAAGAGAGAGAGAGAGAGAGAGAGAGAGAGAGAGAGAGAGAGAGAGAGAGAGAGAGAGAGAGAGAGAGAGAGAGAGAGCCTATAATCTGTTTGTACCAACACACAGCGATTCAACCAGACCTGTTTGACTACTTTGTTACAATTTTGCAGGTACACAGAGTTAAATATATTTATACAATTACACAATTTTAGTAATGCATAATTTTAATATGTTTTTTTCTAAACAATATTCAAATGGATGCATCTGTTCTTTAATAACACAATATACTCATATATAATAATACAATATATGATTTTGCGAAACGCAGATCCAGGTTCAAATCCCGAGGAGTCAAAATTTATTTTGTGGAAACCAACACCTGTCGGAACCCATCTGTATAGCCTCCTGTTTCGTCATAACCAGTGTTTTATACATGCAAGTAGGGGTAAACTGACAGTTCTACCCCGGATGTGACGTCATATGGCGGGAAATTCAAAAATATAGGTGGTGAGGGTAAAAATCTGGTAGTCGGCTTTCGGTCATGTTGTGGGCGGGCAATATAAAGTGGGGTTATGTGTGCGTTGATTGGTGTAGACGTCGGCGACGTTGCCGCTTCGTGCATGTGTTATAGTGTACGGGTTTGTATATGTAAGGTGTTTTTCCTGTCGGCCATGTTGTAAAATCGTCGTGGTCGGCGTTGCCAACTTGTGCTGGTTAATCGCCGTAGTCGACTCTTGCGTGTGTTATAGTGTACGGGTTTTGTATATGAACGGCGCTGCGGGCGATGGTCGATGCGGTGTATTGCATTGTTGGCAACGGCGTGTCTATGTGTAGTCCATGTTGATGACGTGTCGGTCGTTGATTGGTCGTAATTTGAAACGGCGTGTTTGTCGTGGCGAACTGTATCGCAAGTCCGTGTAGTGATCCGGTTCGCCGTTCGCCGTTCGCCGGCCGCCGTCCGGTTGATCTGCTGTCGGACGCCGTCCGCCGCCGACGGCGAATGGCGAACGGCGAACGGGTTCGTGAGGCTGCGTCGTGATCCGGTTGGTGCCGTTCGCCGGCCGCCGTCGGCGGCCGGCGAGCGTCGAACGGGTTACGCGGTGATCCGGTTCGTCGTCGAGGATTGGTCTGTGTGTCGGATATTCTGATTGATATGTAATTTTCTATAGGTAAGTAAACATATATACAGATTGTGAAAGTACGTTCGCACCAACCTGTTGGTCTAGGGCTTGCTATAGCGGGCCCTACATTTGTTGTTGTAAGAAACACACATGAATAATAGGGACAAGTGGCAGTTGGCTTCCGCTGAGATTTATTGTGGAACGCACACACACACACACACACACACACACACACACACACACACACACACACACACACACACACACACACACACACACACACACACACACACACACACACACACACACGCACGCACGCACGCATCATGCATGGAAAAGGAAAGTTGAAAATAAACACTTAAGCAATTACAGATACACTCATGTATTTATTTACATGGACACATCTTATTTACAAAATATTTACAAAAACATAAATTAAAAAGTACATACATTTTTAAATATATATACAAAAAACTATTGTGCACGCTCATATATTATAGACACATATTATTTACAAAAACATAAATTAAAAAATAAATACATTTTTAAATATTTACAAAAACATAAATTAAAAAATAATTACATTTTTAAATATATATATACATAAAAAACTGTTGTGCACGTTCATCTGTAAGAAAAGAAAGAAAGAGTATTAGTGACGCACAGTTGATGCGAGTAGGATGGTTTAGAATAACGTTTATGAGTACTGTAACATACCTCAAAAATGCATACGTCTGTAGAATTCGCGTTTCGGCTTCCCGAACGCGTAGAATCGACATTGCGGACATCTCGGTTCCGCCCCCTCCGACGCCATGGTTCGAAACCAGTTGACTATGCACCTAGAATGGAATGTGTGGGTGCACGGCAACCCGAGGAGCCTCTCCTCATCCGTGTATGGAGCTAGACACGCACCACATGTGGCGTGTGGTAGCATACCCTGGATGGGGCAGTCCTCTCCACGGGTCCAACACCACGTTGGTAATGACCTTCTAAATAATATCATCATCAACGTGGGGTTGTAGTTGTTGTGCACCCTTGGTGTCATAACGTCAATGATTTCAAACAATGGTAATCTTTGTTGTGGTTCCCGTTGTTGTGGCTGCGGCTGAGGCTGAGGCTGCGGCAGCGGCTGCGGCTGCGGCTGCGGCTGCGGATGCGGCTGCGGCTGTGGGTGATGTCTACAATGCAGCGGATGGTGTATGCAATTTGGGCGAGTGGTGCTTATCCGCTGCGGTTGATGCTGTGACAACGGTTGCGGCTCATGCTGCGGTGTCCGAGGTCGTAGTGGTTGATGCTGCGGTTGTGGGCAGTTGTCACTGTGTGGCAGAATATAAATAAAAAGATAAAAACGTGTACAGTCATGGAAAAAAAAATATATGTACGCATAAGAAGATGACTTACACATCGCAGTTTGGGCGAGTGCTTATCCACTGCGGTTGATGATACGACAACGGTTGCGGCTCGTGCTGCAGCAGAGGCTGCGGTGTCTGAGGTCTTATTGGACGATGCTGCGGTTGTGGGTGCGGTTGAATGTCACTGTGTGGCAGAATATAAATAAAAAGTTAAAAACGTGTACAGTCATGGAAAAAAAATATGTACGCATAAGAAGATGACTTACATACTGACGTCGATTATGGAAATCGTTGATGATGAGTTGTTAAATACTTCATAATCAAAAAAATCTTCGTGACTGTCATCATCATCATCATCACTATCATCACAAAGATTGACGATCCTCTCATCAAATTCCACATCGTCCATGTGCATAAAGACACCGCTGACAGTGTCACCACTGTATCCGCTAGATTCATCATTACTGGAAAAAAGATGTACAAATTTAATATCGAACGTAAACACAACAGTACAACGGAATGTTAATGAAAACGGTCGTACCGACTCGTGCCGGGTTCAGAAGATGCAGGAGTTCTGCTGGCAGCAGTAGTTGGAGCGACAGCATCACTGAAAAAAATAAGTATAAATTTAACACCCAATGCAAACGTAATAGTGCAATAGTTTGTTAATGAAAACGGACTTACCGACTCGTGTCGGGTTGAGGAGACGCTGGGCTCGTGCTGACAGCAGCGGGTGGACCATCAGCATCACTGAAAATAAAAAATATATATATATAAATTTAACGTCTACTGTAATCGTAATAGTATAAAAGATTGACAATGAAAACTCACTTACCCACTCGTCCCGGGTTGAAGAGATGTAGGACTCGTGGTTGCCAGCAACGCACGTTGTATCTGTTGTGAACTACAAAAAAACAATAAGTCAGCCGAATGGAATATATTGTTTATGCTCATTAATACATAAAAAAAGGTGTACTTACTATCTTACACGCCGCTGCTCCTCTTGTATATGGTGTTTGCATACTCGTCCTCGTCCGTTATTATGCATTCTGTAAAATGTAATGAATTATGTATATTAATTAGTAAAAGAACATAATAAAGTGTGTGTGTGTGTGTGTGTATTGCTGAAATTAAACAGAAAATACAGTAAGTACTTACATGCAAGATGTAAAACAAACTGAATATGATAATCGTAGCGACAAAAATCTTATATATATATATATATATATGCATTTGCTCGGTGGGAGTCTGCTACAGACATGCTCCCCCTATCATAACGTTCACAAGGTCAGACAACATCTTGTTGTTTAAAATTAAACGCATATTCCCCCTCTGTCTCGGCGGGAGTCGATTACATCACCAGCGGCTTGCGTCCGGTTTCACAAGGTTAAACTGACGTCATCTAGTCGCCTACCTCCCCACACTTGCACTGTGTGAATTGTATTAAATAATTTTTATTCATGAAATACGAGTTTATTCTTACCATGAGTTACTGATCCGTATACCTCCGCCTCTTCACTTCATTGTTAGGACCAGCATTGTCGTCGGATATCGTGCGTTTACGCGTTCTGTAGTGTCCGTACGCGAGCGTAGTTACGCCGTCGTCCAGTACATACCTCTTATCGTCATAAGGTGACAGGGAAAGTTTCGTTATACGTTGCGTGTACAACTTATGACGATCGCTTCGTATACACTCGGCAGAGGTGAAAACAGTACGACTATCGAAAAGACACTCGCTGTACAATCGATGACGTAACCTATTTTTTATTGCCGTCCTTGGCACACTTTCGCCACATTTTTGTCGGTGCGGTCGGACAATAGGAGCGAGTAACATTTCGCTCTGAGTCCGACATATTCCCTGATGGGTTTCCCGTGGGTTTCATCCTTGAACTTCCCCACGACCTTTTTGTTGTCGTCGCTATGACAAGGATGATCCACGGGATAGTCCGACGTGTCGAAAAGGTGGAGATCCTCTTTCATATCAGCGTACACATTATCAGTCCGTATGCTGTAAAGTAAACTGTCTGTATCAGTCATCAGTAATGTCAATCGTTGTCCGTACTTGGCGACAGCGTACCGATAATGAAAGTCGTACATTATTAGTTTGCTGACGTCGAGTACTGTGAAGCCGACGTACACCGGACGAGAAAGGAATATCGTCCTGTTTCGTAAGGCCAGTCCGACCGAGTATTGTATCATACGTGATCATACGCTTTAGTCGTGGATTGGAAACCAGTTTCTGCAGCCGTTGTTCGTTAGAGGCTAGTTGGAAGTCTATTCGTTTCCTCACGTTCTCCAGCGATTTACCATAGACGGCGTTGACCATCAGTTTGAAAAAATCCTTTTCAAAACTGTTTGTGGCTGCCGCTCTCTTTTGCGTGTTGAAATCGATAAACGGTTTCATCCACGCTCTCTGTTTAAAACTCAACACCCTATGGATCGCTTTCAATTCTAGTCCAAGACTCAGATACAACTTTAAATTTCGAAAATGGAGAACGTATTTTTGTTTGTCGTCCAAAGTCGTCAGCAACTTGCGAACGGACGACGAAGGCGTTTCCGATCCGCTAAACCCTTTTGTATAGTGCAGACGTGTGTGGAGTCGGTGAGAGTATGGTGAAAGCTTGTCGGGATTGACGCAGGAACGGACGGGCGCCAGTGGATAATCAGAGTGGAGGTCGTGAAGTTCACGTGGATAGTGTAGGTCGACTTCGAGTATGTAGCCTGTGTCACTGTCATCGCTCAGAGTACGCACGTCCAGTGAGTCGATCTCGTTACGATCAAGCCATCTGAAGTCGGCGTAAGGGAGCGGTTGTGACATGGGTGCACCGTAAAGGTTGTTGTAGTCAGTGTACAGTATGAAAGAGGTCGGCTTTGAAGCATCGTACTGATCGATGATTAGCGGGTTGTTGGCCTTGGCATGGCGGTTGGGTACCATGCTAACGCCGCCGCGAACAGACGATTCGATAAAGAGGTGCTGATCTATATCCGTCAACAGCTCCAATTGCACACCGCTCATCTTCAACATCGCGTGCCAAGCGACGCCAGGAAGCGAGTAAAGATGAGCCGGGTCGATCTGGTAGTACCGCATGGCCATCTCACGGAACGCCTCGAAGACGTCGGTCAGCAGCAGTACATCTGTTTTCAGATACAGATCGTGATATTCACCCAGCGTACGGATTCCGAAAGTCTGCCACACGTTCTGTGCGTGAGCGTAATCTTCGTCCGACACAGGTGATTCACTCAGCCTGTTGAAAAAGTGTTCACGTGCAGGCAGACGTGTTTCGTCGAACTTCTTGCTACCTGTCATATAATCGTAAGGGTAGACGCCCTTACGTAAGAGTAGCTCGAAGTGTTCTTCGAAACATTGCTTCGGTAAAGCGAAATCTGCACCGCTCGCGCGCAAGTTTCCAACCAGCATGTCCAAGGACGTGTTCGAAAATTGAAGCGTGTCTACGAAACGCAGGGCACCCAACGAGACCGATACGAAGCGTTCACTAGTGGTAGCGATACAAGCGAGATTGTCGTATTTGCCCAACCCTTGTACCAAGTGATGCGCATCGTAACCTCGTAAGTTATGGAAAAAGACGGGTATGTGTCGGGGAGTCTTGAAGTTGAGGTTACAGACGTTGTGCGCTGCGCCCAGGTATTGACCGGTCAGATGACAGTGGTTGCGCACCTTGTCGTCGTCAGTCAGAGGTTTTCCACAGAGATGGCATACGACGGTATTCGCGAAAGATAACACGTCATGCTCACTCATAGTCATAGGCACGATGGAATGTATGATTCTGAAGAGTTCACGCTCTTCGACGACCAGTCTATCGAGAAAGGTCTCTACCACGTTCTCACCGTGATAAACGACCTGAGGTTTGAACATTGTACGTTCGTGGTCGACTATGAGGTAGGAGAAACCTGAAGGAAGGTGTAACGACTCCGTTGTGGTGGACGATGTGTGAGGAGGAGCGTCGCAGCGATGGCAAGGGACGATAAAAGATTCAAAGTCTGCGTATATCGCGAAAGGGACCTTGTGACAGTAGGTGTAATTTTTGAAACACATCATTTTCTCCTCCTCCTTCACAGGTAAACGAATTCTCTGTTCACCGTACGGTGAACAGTGGGGGACGTGTTCGGTAAGGAGCCGTTCTTCGTAGAACCTGTGCAGACAGTAATCGCAATAGAAAGAACGCCCGTCGTGTTTGGTTAGTGAAGACAATAAGCGACTCATATTTTTTACTAAACAGTAATGTTTTCGGTCGTTAGTGGTAAGAAGTAATAGATTAACGTGATGTCGTCTACCAATGGAAGGAGTTATTCTTAACGGGTAAATTTCATTGTCTTCGTATCCGAAAACATTTATAGAAATGTCAGAATTGTCTCGTTCGAATTTCACAATGTCGCATAGACGGGTGGGATAAGTTATACCGGAAGTGATGATACTGTGGAAATGTGATTTGTATTTCGATACACGATCGTTGTGCGAGTGTTGAGGAAACAGTGCGGCCAATACTGACCATACGAAACACATTTGATCGCCCGTATTGTTCACGTTGATGATGGATTTAGTACGAGACAATTCGGGGGGTGTACGGATGAAACTGGAGGCGGCCAGCGGTTGGTACCGTGAGAGAACGAGTTCTAAAGAGACGATGTGGTCCAACACCCAACCGCTACCCTCGCGCGTGAATTTATAAATTGATTCAATGATTTTTTCGTACGAAGCTTCTAAACGATCCGGCAATATGTCTCGGTCACCGATCAGCGTCGTATGACATCGTCCATGAAAATAGGCTTCAGTCGTCACTTCTTCGTCCTCGTCTGTGTCAGCGTTTACTATGTACTTGACAAATCTCGCTTTAACCGTTATATGCCACTTTATACTAAGCAATCGTGTCAGTTCGTTTAGAATGTCCGTACGTAACGTATCGTGCATTTCATCGAAAAAGGTTATGACATCGTTGACACATTCTTCGTCCTCCGTAACAGCCGTGTAAACGTACGATATCAACGCGCCACGCAACGAATGTTTACGAGCAACAGCAAACGACTGCATTCTTGGTACAATTAACTACAACAACAACAAAAAACTTGAAACAACGATAAAAGCAAAACAATTACTTGCTCGCTTGAGGAACAATGTAAGACTGATATGAAGTTAGAAATTAATCACCACTTTATATGCACTACGTGAAACTTAGTCTGCACGAGACTCGCAGGTTAACTACAAAGTGAACGTGAACAGCGATCCCCTCTCCGCTTACACTTCAGGCTGCGCACGCAGCTATCCGCTCCCACTACCATGGTTTATTTCATAACGCTCCTACAAACTATTGGTGATAGCAATCCCCCACTACCGAGTGCGTGCGCAGCTCTCCCCCCACTGGTTGCGCGCGCAGCTATCCTCGCTGAGGTGGAATGTACCGAAGTAAACGAGCATTCTATCTTCAGATATGGACGAATACGCACATTCTTTTACAAAACCTCTGAAGAGCTATTACAACATCAAACGTCGTGGGCATATTAAAATTTACGTTCCTATATACCCGCATGAGAACGTGAAATTGTACGATCTGGCTAAAGCCGGGTTCTTTTACGAAGGCGACGGTGATGTTGGAAGATGTTGTGTATGCAAAATAAGAATTATGAATTGGGAGGTGGGCGACAATCCCACCCAAGTCCATAAGGCATCAATGTCCACATGTAATTTCGTCCGCGAGTGGTTGTAGAAGTCGACGCAGACGCACACAAAAAAAACGGCTCTTTTCAGAGCCGGCATAAACTCACATACAAACCCATTTGGGTAGTACTAGAAGTACTATGTGTTAGTACTACTACTACTAAACGACACTAGCCAGTCCAAAGTCTGAGTGATGGTGCCCATGATTAAAAAAAAAATCCAAAAAACAATATGCGTATACACTTTAAATATCGTGTAGATGTCGAAGCACGTATCACTTGCTTCACAGATCATCGACACGATGGACGTCTATCGATACAACGATGGGAAACATTTCGTGATAACAAAACCCTCGCAAAGCGCGATACGATCCAACTTATGTTCCATGTATTTTGTGAAGAAAAAACGATTTTGCGGCAACTACTGTACACGTTACAAGTTCGGTGTTGATAGATATCACGGACGTTGTTGCCATCACATTAAAAAACGTACCAGTGATCTGCCACCTATCGTGCTGTTGATGATAGTCTCCGATCGTATACACAACAAATCACGTTGGCTTGAATTTATCGAAGAGTGCGAACGAAACAACGTACCGATAGAACTCGTGGTTTACGAAAAGAGTATGTTCAAGTGTACCGTACGTCATGGATGGAATTTTCTTTCACGTTTCCGCCCGATTCCCGAACTGTATCGTGCCGTTCAACGCGTGCACGGTTTACACGATTCGCACGGACGGATGAACTACGCAACGGTGTATACGGACATGCTCGCATATGGAAGTTCGATCCCTCACGCTTCTTGTTGCATTGTCATTACGGAGCGCACTATTCCGATACGTACACCTATTGAAATATACAGAAGCGCGACAGCGATAGCGCCAAAGTGCGCACTAGATCCTAGCTACAACGTAAGTTTTGACGTGCACTGCCCGCCGTCCTCGTTACCGACACTGGCGAGAGGGAAACAGTTCGCGATAGTGAACAACAAGGCGCAAGGATTGTTTTCGGTACCCTTTCTGAAGGAGGCGTTGCCTACGCTTCGCGAGTATTGTGAATACTTCGGTCTGCAGTATTCGCACGAACAAGGGTACATGGTGAAAGACCGACGTTTGTACAAACAGTGGCAGCGGTGCACCGGTGCTATGGCTGACGAATTTTGGTTGTTGAACTCGTACCTGATACGCCTGCACTTGGAGTCACGAAGTCAGCGCCCGATCGCTGAACTCAAAGCTAAACACATGTGCGAGCGAATACCCGAGAACGATAACGTCATAGTCGCGGAAATGCACGAGTATCGCGACAACGTTATACGTAGCGTCGTATTCAAAGACATGAATTACGTCAAGACCGTACGAGCGTTGAACACGAAACAACATACGCTCATGAGATATTACAGCGGAATGGGTCTCGTGCGTAATGGGTGTATGAATATCGGTTTAGCTCACGTTTTAACGTACTTGCGCAATCACAAGAAGAACGCGCTGTTCTTCCGTTCAGTCGAGATGATATAATTGGGTGTGGTGTGGTGGCGTCGCGACAGTCATGTGATGGAAGGCAGTCGTACCAGAACGGTACCAACGAGAGTTACGTTCAGCACAGAGCGGACGGTTTACGACGTGCCAGCGTATTGTGAATCACGGTTTGCAACGCGACGACATGAGAATGAAACAACGAGCGAAGAACGTACAGCAGACCGTTCGCAAGACTATCGCGTCGGAGTTGCACAGACCAGTAAGACGGAATTTTCCGAGACGAGCGGTCGAGTTGAAGGGACTTCACGACTTGTACCAAGCGGACCTGGTAGAGATGATACCGCACGCGAAGGTGAACAAGGGATTCAAGTACCTCATGACGATGATTAACGCGTTTAGCAAGTACGCGTACGCAGTTCCGTTAAAAACAAAGACGGGTGTAGAGGTCGCACGAGCTCTGGAACCGATTCTGCGCGCTAATAAAATGAAATATCTTCAGACGGACAACGGGAAAGAGTACTACAACAGCGTCGTACAAACGTTGCTGAGGAGATATGGTGTCACACTGTATTCTACGTATAATGAGAAAAAGGCGTCCATCGTGGAACGCTTCAACCGTACGTTGAAAACTCACATGTATCGTGCGTTCAGCGAACAAGGTCATTACCGTTGGTTGGATATGTTACCGGAACTGGTCAGAGTGTACAACGACAGCGTGCACAGAACGATCGGAATGAAACCATGTCAGGTGAACGAATCCAACGAACGCACGGTGCTACGACGGATTCACAAGAACACAGCGAGAAGCATCGACTATAAACAACTAAAGTTCAAAGTAGGCGATTGAGTGCGTATAAGCAAATACAAAATGACGTTCGCCAAAGGATACATGCCTAACTGGACGAACGAGATATTCCATGTTCACACGGTACGTACCGCCAGCGTACCCGTCACTTATTCGTTAAAGGATCATACGGGAGAAGTGTTGAAAGGTGATTTTTACGAACACGAAATCAGTAAATCGAACGTTGGTGACGTGTACTTGGTAGAAAAGATCGTACAACGTAAAGGTGATCGTGTGAAAGTCAGGTGGTTAGGATTCGATGGTAAACACGATTCGTGGATACCCAAGAAGAACTTGCTATAACAAGGAATTGGCTTGCGGAATAGAACCAGTATGCGTCGGTGCGTTACAATGACAACATGCTCGCTGTGTACGGTGTGAAAGACGTTGTGTCGCATCCTGGCTACGATGTGTACGTCGTGAACACGCCCGAGAACGAGATCGAGCGCATGCGCAGGATATTAACAGTACACGAGTATTGGCAACGGCTTACTAATCGTGTGACGAGATTCCGACTCAGCGAAATAGTACCTAAAGGCACCGGATTCGATCACTACAAAGAATGTGTTTGGTCGGATCCGAACTGTGAAACGGGTCCTGACACTTGTGTGTGCAGTTACATATCCGTCGATTGTACCAACATAGTGCGAATATTAACTAGACTTTGGACGGAACAAAATGAAAATATTACAACAAGCGCACAGACTAAAAATAAAGGACGTGGACTATTCGAAATTGTGTGGCGATGGTGGTGGCGGTGGTTGTGGCAGAAAAAACGTAAGCACGGACGTCTTCTGCCCGATACCGTACGTTCGATCATCTGCGGACCTTCCGCGTGCGGGAAGACTAACGTCATGTTCAACATATTGTTCGATGTGAACGGGTTGAGATTCACGAACCTGTACGTGTTTTCTAAATCATTGTTTCAACCCAAATATCAGATGCTGGAGACCCTGATGACACGACTTTCCAACGAAGGAATGGGTTATCACGCGTACAACGATAACGATGAGGTACCCCCTCCTGACGAGGTCGATCCCAATTCTGTTATTGTGTTCGACGATGTGTCTTGTGAAAGACAACACAACATACGCAAGTATTTCGCTATGGGACGACACAGTGGAGTGGACGCGTTTTACCTGTGTCAGACGTACAGCCAAGTGCCGAAACAGTTGGTACGTACGCGACAACGCCAATCTAATAGTGTTGTTCAAACAGGACGATCTCAACTTGAAGCACGTGTACAACGATCACGTCAACATGGACATGAAATACGACACGTTTAAGAACGTGTGCGCTGAAGCGTGGAAAGATCGTTACGGGTTTCTCGTCGTGGACAAGGATTCTTCTATCGACATCGGTAGGTACAGAGCTGGTTTCGATCGTTTCATAGTAGTCACGTCTAACGATTAACAGCTGTTCACCAAAAAAATTGTCGAGCGTACGGGTAAATACAAGTGTCCCGCTGTCAGCGACGTTAGTCGACGTACCGACGTTTATCGAGATGGATGAAAAGAAGAAACGATTAGCCCACGATATCGACACGATCAGCGATGACATACGGAAGAAATACCGTGCGTTAAAACACGGTATCCGTGAAGAGGAAGCAACTTTATCCAAAAGTTACAAACCGATACTGGAACCGTTACAAACTATTTCGCAAGCGTTGGTTGAAAAAAAACGTAAAACAACAAACGAAAAGTCGACGAAAAAGATGAAGCGTGAGGAGGAGGAGGAGGAGGAGGAGCAGGAGGAGGCGGTGGAAGAGGAGGATCTGATGGGTGCGAGTAGTAAGATCGATATAGGAACACCGCTCCGTCACCGATCGACACCACGTTTCCTGAAAACACCCGTGATAGCCGAAACATCTGACGAGGACGATCATAGTCTCAACATCGAAAAAATGTTAGACACACCAGAAGGAAGGCGAGAAGCGCGTAGATATTTTCTGTCCAAATACGACAGCGAATCGTTAGCGAACAAGTACATGCGCATGATCGTGTCGGCCGAACGTGATCGTCTGATGGACTATACATACGGTGTAAGAAACACAAATGGAAAATGGATGATCGGTGATTCACCGTTTGAAATCGAAACGGACGATACGATCCTCATCAACGGTAAACGATATAAAGGCACATCGGGTCTATACGAACTCGTGTTCATGAAGGACCCTAACGAAAACATTTACAACGAGACGGATATGAAGGCGTACAAAGATATACTACGCGCCACCAACGCGCACAAGCATTATTATTTAGCGAACGCTCAGGTAAAGGCGAACAGAGGTGTAAAGTATAAACGGATAATATCAAAGCAGTTCCCACCGAAACGTACAGGACACGGGTATAATACCGACAGAACGTATATGGTAGCGTCGAAAAAAAAAGACAAAATCGATTACGTGCACTGGGACGATCCGAATGAACTGGTGGACAGATTGCGAGTGTTGATAGCGTCATAGCGCGCTGGAAACGGTGGGCACACGAACGAAATCGTTTCAATAGTAGAAGAACTACGTGAAGCTGACATCATCGTATAAATTAGACGGGTATACGACGACTACCGTCATTAGCAACAGCATCGAGACACGATTCACACATGTATACCACGCTAGTGTTTATTATCGCGTCCACGAGAGTCGTCGCATCGTCCTTCGAGAGTAATAACGCGAACGATATAGACTTCGCTATCGATTACTTGACGCGTTACGGATATGTGCCCGACGATAGTTTACAAGACACAGACAACGCCACCGTCGACGGCGGCGTTATTACGTCCTACCTGCGGACGTTTCAAGAGAATTACAATTTAACCGTAAACGGAGAATTGAACAACGAAACGATGAATCTGATGCAGGCGCGGAGATGTGGTAACAAAGATTTTGCGTCGTACACCTTACGAACGCCTTGGACCAAGAGACGACTGTCGTGGCGGTTCGTTCACGGTACCGCTGACGCTATAAAAGCGACACGACAAGCGTTCGCTATATGGCGGAAACATTTAAATTTGGAATTCGAATATCGACCCAACGACATAAATGTGGACATAGCCATCGCTATGAGATATTTTAAACACAGGTGTCTGACCTTCAAGTGTACGATCTGCGGTTACGATTTGGACGGACGGGGAGGTATACTCGCACACGCTTACTACCCGCTCGATCTACCTTACAACACTTCCGAAATACATATGGACTACTACGAATCGTGGAATTATACGAACGCAACCGAAATACCGGACGATCAGACCAGTTTTCTACAGGTGCTAACGCACGAAATCGGACACGCGTTAGGACTGGCTCATTCCCTCGAGAAGGAATCGATCATGTACCCTTTCTACGTACCGCGCTCGGATGGACCGTTCGACCTGAGAGACGACGATATAAGAGGCATTCAGCACTTGTACGGGAAGCCGTCGATCGCTATGGCGACGACGACGAGGTCGATGACGAACGACACCGTCCGGACGACGACGGATTTATGTCGACTAAAGAATGTTAATCAATTTTTAATAATCAACAGACACGTATATATAGTGCACGATAACTTTTTGTGGACAATGGACCTCGAGTCGAAGCGTCCGGGTGGTGGTGGGAGTCCGCTTCTGTTGACGGATTGGTTGACGTTCTTACCGTTAACGTTCACCAAAGTTTCGGCGATGTACCAGAGACCGCGCACCGAAGAACTGGTGCTCTTCGTAGACGGATACGTGTACATGTTCGATATACACAGTCTACAGCCGGTGAACGGGTATCCAAAAGCGATCACGACTCTCGGTGTTCGCACGCTGACAAAAATAAACGCTGCGATACACACCTACACAGGACGTACATTTCTGCTGTATAACGATATGTATTACGGTGAGATAGACGAGTGCTCGTTCATGATCAAGAAACACGGATATGTTAAAGATCGCTTTGTCGGCTTACCTGAAGCCGTTGATAGCGCGTTTCGATATACCGACGGAAAGATTTATTTCTTCAAAGACGCACGTGTATACGTGTACGATGAATTTCTAAACACGATCGTGAAAGGAAAACATACCGACGGACTCTCCGTCGTCGGAATAAAACGTATAGACAGTACGACCGTATCAAAACTAATCGATTTATTACGTGAATACGTATAAGTTCTGCGTACGATGGTCGACGCGCATCATTAACGAGATGAGCGTTGACAAGTTCGGCAGACACCAGAGCGCCGTCAGAGTCCAAAGGGAGACGCGACGCAGTCTGCGGGAGGATATCGGAATCGCGATGACAGAGGACGGACACTTCGACGTAGCGGGGAAAAAAATACACAACTTGGGCGAACCGCATGATGGTAACGATGCCGTTCCACTGCGGTTCGTGCAAGACCACTGTCTGGTCGTCGATCCGTCAACGCAAGGTTCCTCGAGAATAGACGTGAAAGGTAGTAAGCTCATCAACGTCGGCGCTCCCATCGATCTCACGGATGCTGTCAACAAGCAGTATGTAGACTACACGTGTTTGCGTTTCACGACGGTACCGAACAAGAAGAACGGCACCGGCATTGATGCGCGGGACCATCGCATACAGTCTCTGAGAGACCCGATTCGTGCGAGAGACGCTGCGACCAAAGTATACGTGGACGCAAAGATCATACCGAAGGATACGAACTCTAACCTAATGGTCGGCAACGTGCGGATAACGCAGTTAGCGTCGCCTGTCAACAACAAAGACGCTGTAAACTTGGAATTTTTGAACCAGCATACAATCACAACGGTAAACGACTCTTATTTAAACGCGCAAGGAAAGACTATTCTGAACGTCGGTGACGGTGGCACACGGCCCACAGACGCTGTGAACGTGCGTCAATTGGAGGACACGAAGCGGTACGCGAAGAGCGAAACGTACAAACTCGCAAAAGTGTTCCAACACCGTTGGGAGAAAGTGGTATCGTATATCTATAAATTGCATACGCACGCAGCTCGTACTTCACTCGGCGCCGAAGAGGCAGAGTTACTACTCACGAGCAAGGCGGAGACGAGCAAATTGATTAGCGATCTTGACAAGTCCTTCGACAAAAAGGACGAAAACGATTGGAGATCTCTTTATAGACAGCAGGCGAAACAGTAGACATGTATGAACTTCGTAGTCGTGTTGATAAAAAAAAGGGGCGTGGTGTCATAGGAAAAATAGTTAAAAGCGCGGTACCATTCGTCACAAAGTCAGTACCTACACTGATCAATCGAGCGGTGGACGTATTACCTGTGGAACTACATCTGCCCGGCTACAGATTCTGGGGACCCGGAACGAAACTAGAGGAGAGATTGGCTCGTGGTGATCGAGGAATCAACGAGTTGGACGAAGCCTGTCGCGAACACGATATCGCCTACTCCAAGTATAAGGACAACGAACGAAGACGCGTAGCGGATCGCGTGCTAGCCGGCAAGGCGTGGGAACGAGTGAAAGCTTTGAATTCAGGCATCAGCGAAAGAGCGTACGCGGCGGCCGTAGCGGCAGCGATGAAAGCGAAATCGGCGTTAGGTAGCGGACTATGCTGTGGTGGTGTGCGTAAAAGGCGTCGTCGCACCGGTCGACGCAAGTCGGTTCGGCGCACGATAATCAAGAGAAGGAGGAGGACGACAGGGACGGGACGACGAAGACGGACCGGTGGTGGTGGTAAAAGGGCTTCGGGACTATACCTTCGTCCGTACCGAAAAAAATAATCGAAATACCCGTGCGCCCGTTGTCCGATGGAGATCTGTACGAGTACGCGAAACGATTGCGCGTACCTCATTTCAGAGGCGTGTACATGCGCGACGCACTTCCTCGCTCACCGTGGGAGAACGAAAGCGCGATCGTGAATCTGGACGACGCTACCGGACCGGGCACGCACTGGGTATGCTACAAGAAGCGTGGTGATGGAGTCACGTACTTTGATGGATTCGGCAATCTACACCCTCCCGTCGAGCTAATACGGTACTTTGGATCATACGTGAACGACGTTCGTTACAATTACGCGCGTAAACAACCGCCGGACACGGTCATCTGCGGACATTTATGTTTGGATTTTTTGACATCAAACGATCAGTAAATGACAAGATGTCTTCGCTTACGGTCACCGTCACGGGTACGGATCCAAGCGCACTGGTTTGTGACTTTTTTCCACCGCTCGAACTGACGGACGGTGAATGGTATGCAGGACTGCTGGACTTTACCACGTACAACTCTATACCGAACGTGGAAAGCGGAAGAAACAACGTCTTTCCTGTACTAAAGGGTCCACGTAAAACGCTAGAACTCATCAAAATACCGACCGGTGCGTACGAAATCAGTGATATCGAAACGTACCTGAAGAAAGAGCCATCAGACCCGAAATTTACTCTACGCCTTAACAACAACACGTTAAAATGTGAACTTTATTGCTCATACGAGATCGATTTCGAGCGTACAGAACACGGAATCGGTACCATGTTGGGTTTTTCCAAGAACCGCAAGTTAGAAGCGTATATATTACACACGTCGGACACACCAGTAAACATTAACAAAGTGAACGTTTTGGAGATAAGGTGTAACGTCGTACAAGGTTCATACAAGGCGGGACGAAACGACCATATACTGCACTCGTTCTACCCGACTGTCGAGCCTGGATTCAAGATAGTCGAAACGCCTGCCAACGTCATTTATCTTCCGCTTAACGTACTACACTTGTGTAACGTTACAGTGTCCGTACACGATCAGGACGGTGATATTGTGAATTTTCGTGACGAAGTTATCACCGCGCGTATACATTTGAAACGCGCGTAGTAATCATGGGATTTTATTTCAACGATACCGCTTTACCTACAGCATCGGTGACGAAGAGCGGTGGTACGCACAAGATAAAAGTAGACGGCACTTTTGGACAGAGTATCAGTAGACGTACGTCGTTGACGCGATTAACAACGGCTAACCGACGCTACCTGATTTCACAAGGATTCAAACTCAAGAAAAACAAGTAATATGGCGGACAGTGGTATCGTCTTATCGGTCGAACGACGACCGTTTTTTGAAGACAACATAACACATTACGAATATCATCCTCATGTACCATACGCGTCGACGTCGCGATACGGAAATAACGATGAGATACGTATACCTATCCTGCAACAGGAAGTCTTCACTTTACCGATGGAAAGTTTCCTGTACGTTGAAGGCAAGTTGAGCAAGAAGACCGACAGCACCGATACTGTGAACGTGAAAATGGTCAACAACGCGATCGCATTTCTCTTCGAAGAAATCCGATACGAACTGGCCGGTGTGGAAGTGGATCGTACCAAGAGCGTTGGCATCGCATCCACTATTAAAACCATGCTATCCGTTGGTATGCATGACGTGGTTTCGATGAAAAACGCCGGTTGGGTTCCCCCCACGGCTATCGAGCTAACACCTTCCGGTAAAAACGGTGAATTCAACTTTTCCATACCATTGAGGATGCTGATGGGATTCGCTGAGGATTTCACGCACGTCATATTAAACATGAAACAGGAACTGATACTGTTGCGCACTTCCACTGACGTTAACGCACTGTTCTCGTCCACGGATACGTCAGCTAATGCCGATATAGAACTGACCAAAATCTCTTGGATGATTCCGTTCGTGTACGTGAACAACGAAGTACGGATACGGCTGTTGGACATCGTACGCAAGGATTTACCGCTTTTCTTACCGTTTCGCAGTTGGGAACTCCACGAGTACCCGGCTTTACCTTCAACTGACAGACAGACTTGGACGGTAAAAACAACGACACAACTGGAGAAACCGCGGTACGTGATACTCACGTTCCAGACCGCTAGAAAAACAATCTGAAGAAACAAGCGGACGAATTCGATCACTGCAAGGTGACCAACGCAAGACTCTTTCTGAACGACAAATACTACCCGTACGATAACCTGAACCTGGATATCGATAATGGACGTTACGCTCTGCTATACGACATGCATACAAGATTTCAAAAATCGTACTATCATAGAACTCAACCCAACGTACTTCTAGCACCGACCGAGTTCATAACGAAAGCACCGCTATTCGTCTTCGATTGTAGCAGACAGGACGAGTCGCTCAAGTCGTCACCGGTCGACGTCAGATTAGAATTCGAGTCATCGACCAATTTCCCCCCTCAGACCGCGGCCTACTGCTTGATACTGCACGATTCGCTCAACGTCTACACTCCGCTGTCCAACACGGTGCGCAGACACAATTGAACTCACTCTGTATATTATTGTTTTTTTGCTGTAAATATTATGTTGCTTTTTACAATATTATGTGTGTGTGTGTGTGTGTATTTCATGTGTGTGTTTTTTTTATATTAAAAGATGTAATCAATTTTCATGCATTTTATTTTCTTAATACCTGTAACCTCCCTCTTTCCGAACGTTGGGAGAGGGAAACGTCTCCCCTCCTATTCTTCGCTCAGTGTTTCATGAGCGCGAGTCGTGAGAGGACGTGCACGATGCTTTCGTACGATCACAAGAATGACGATAACGATCGCAACGAAAACCGCTATTTCAGACAGTGCGGTGAAGCGATGACGATCAAGTCCGTATCTCCGGACGACAAAGAAGTGCAGATCGCACTGATTAAAAAATCATATCCCCTTATCCGCGTTACAGAAGCTTTGAAGACCGTTTAAAGAGTTTTAAAGATTGGCCGATATCGTTGACGATAACGCCAAAAGAACTAGCCGAAGCGGGTTTCTTTTACAACGGATGCAACGACAGAGTGATATGTTTTTGCTGTGGAGGCGGTTTAAACAAATGGGAGCGAGGAGAAAAAGCTTGGACGGAACACGCACGTCATTTCCCCTCTTACGTAATGTTAGTGAAAGATAAAAAATTCATCCTAAAGGCATTGGGTATCATTACCGAACCGGAAGCAGCAGCAGGAGCAGCAGCAACAGCAGTGGCAGCAGAGAACGGACAAAGCACCGACTCGATCAAAGACAATAACAAAAAAGAACCGGAAGCAGCAGCAGCAGTGGCAGCAGAGAACGGACAAAGCATCGACTCGATCAAAGAGAATAAAAAAGAAGAAGAAGGGGGTCCGGATCGGGATACGATGTGCAAAGTTTGTTACGCACACATTGTTGAAGTCGTACTTATTCCCTATCGTCATTTTGTCATATGTGTGAATTGCGCCATCACTCTAAATCAGTGTCCCGTATGTAGAGCCACATACACCGCTTACATGAGAGCGTATTTCTAGTTCGTTTTCATGCACTGAGAACGTCTAAACAACGTGCAGTCAGAAAACGAACAGCAAATTCATACTCGCGCTTACCGACTGTTAATACAAAAGCAAGAACGTTTCGTCTAATGCATGAAATAAACCAGTAAAAATAGTTTAAAAAACAATGCTGCTGCTGTGACGGAAGTGTTTATAAATAAACGATATCTCACTACTTCCTCAGTGTTTCGGAAGGGCGTGTCGAGAACGAACGCATGGAGCTGTTGACTTCGTACGAGTACAGACGATGCAGTGACTTAACGAACGCAGTACTGTACCCTGTAGATCTTTTTGTATACAACGTTTTGACGAAAGAATTTGTTGCACTGATTCGTGACGTGGAGACAAGGTACAAAGTAAACGTTCCGAAAAAATTCTTTACGGACGTTTCACAACATACAACGTGTCTGTTTCGCGAGACGGACGGATCGGCAGCGTTCCTAGTAGCACCGAACACATTGTTTGTAACGAAAAAAGATGGCAGTCGACGAGCTAGCAGTCATACTTGACTTTCACTGTTTCGTGGACGATAACGGAAACGAACTCGTCAAGGAACTGGCCGTTATGGATGTCACCGCATTTACCAGCAGACATTGGATATTTGCACCACCAGTGGACACGAACGTTTCGAATCACAAACACATGAGGACGAACCGATGGTTAACGGAGCATTATCACGGACTAGAGTGGAGGGACGGGGAGACATCGTACGAACATCTTGTGCCGATATTAGTAAAGTACACGTTTCCTTTTAACTATGTGTTCGTAAAAGGTTTACAGAAAAAAAGGTTTCTGGAAAAGCGTATCGTGCATTACAATATTATAAATTTAGAAGATTTCGGTTGTCCTAAGCTCGAACAATTACGTCCGATGCACGGAACAGCATGTTTCGCGCACCGTTTATTTCCAGAAATATGTACAAATAATAGAGTGCACGCTTTACGCGAGTGGGTTATATCGGATTTTAGACTCATCAGTAGGTTTCTTGTAAATTATTAACATTTTTGTTTTTATTTAGCATCATTTCGCTTCCATAAAAATTACTGCCTTTACACCAGAATTCGATTACATCACCCTGTCTAGACGCATAAAAAACTAGTGCCGCCGTCTGGTCGTCTTTCCCCTTCCGCGCTCGACAGGAATCAATGACATCACTCTGTCTAGACGTATAAAAAAATAGCGGCATCTTTCGCTTGCATAAAAATTACTGCCTTCATGTTAGAATAAGATTACATAACCCTGTCTAGACGCATAAAAAATTAGTGCTGTCGTCTGGTCGCCTACCCCCCTTCCGCTCTCAGCAGGAGTCGATTACAACACCTTGTCTAGACAGATAAAAAAATAATTGCCGACTGGTTGCCTCCTCCCACCCACCGAACATGACGTGTGAAAGCGGCTTTCATCCTGTTTCACAGGGTTAATAATAACAGTTTACTGCTCGTTGTCTGGTTTCCCCTCCCTCGCGCTGTCTGGTTTCCCCCTCCTCAACAGCCTCCCTACTTATAACGACGCAAACGAGCGTTATTTAATTCAGACCTTGACAGAGACGCAAGCGAATAGTGATTCTTCTTCATTAGAAATGGCTTCATTCGTTGCTAAGTTCGCGGACATTAGTGCTATACAATATAGGAAAATTAAAGAACTAGTAATGGGTGTAAAATATCCCATAGTGCAACTTCAAAACGTAGACAGTAAATACGGAAATGCTGTACTCGCTACTATCCAGGACTATACGGACGATAAATTGAAATATCGTGTTTATCTTCCAAGGAGATACGCAGGCGTTTGGGAAGACGATGAGTTAAAACATTTAGCACCGAACTCACTATATCTCGTTTACCGTGGAGAAAAAAACAGGGCCTACGTGGTGGACATTTTAATGTAATACTGGATGGATATCTTATGAAGTAACAAGTATATTTGTATGTCATAATGTACACATTATTAAATTTGTAATATATATAGCGCTTACATGTAAATCATTTGTTTTAATTACAATTCAGTGTGTGTATGTATGTATGTATGTGTGTGTGTGTGTGTGTGTGTGTGTGTGTGTGTGTGCATAATATGTATTTTAACTTGAATGCAATCATAAACTTGTAATATAGTGTGATTACATATATTTCTTAATTGTACAAAATTGACAATGTACAGGTGTTTACATATTATGTATTTTAACTTGTAATTAGTATGCATACATGTATTTCTTAATTATACACAATTGAAAATGTACACGTGTTTACATATTATGTATTTTAACTTGTAAGTAGTGTGCATACACGTATTTCTTTTATTTTAATTATATGCAATTGTCAATTCAATTCATTGTGTGTGTTTAAATATTTTAACTTGTAATATATTGTGTGTGTGTGTGTGTGTGTGCATAATATGTATTTTAACTTGAATGCAATCATAAACTTGTAATATAGTGTGATTACATAAATTTCTTAATTGTACAAAATTGACAATGTACAGGTGTTTACATATTATGTATTTTAACTTGTAATTAGTATGCATACATGTATTTCTTAATTATACACAATTGAAAATGTACACGTGTTTACATATTATGTATTTTAACTTGTAAGTAGTGTGCATACACGTATTTCATTTATTTTAATTATATGCAATTGTCAATTCAATTCATTGTGTGTGTGTGTGTGTGTGTGTGTTTAAATATTTTAACTTGTAATATATTGTGCTTATTGATAAAATTAAACGATATTATCTTAACATTTCATTGTATTTAATTTCAAAAAATCCTTTGAACTAACAGTACATTTAATCATATTTTAAATAACAGTACAACACTCAATCTACAAGCTTGAACGGTCGTTGCGCACCGACCGTTATTACATACATTCAATTAAAAAAAAATCAAATTTATATTAAAATAATTGCATAATGGTAATATATTACAGAAACTAAAGAATAATTTTAAAGCAACTTACCCTGTACGAGATATTCTGTCTTTCACCGATGATGTCAAAACAGAATCCAACGATGGTATGTACTTCAACAGATCAAATCTTTCGGCTTTTTATACATCGCTGAACCCCGCTTAAGGAAATGAAGATATGCAGTCATGAACAATAAAAAAGTTAACGACTCAGGAAGGCAGATGTTTAGAGACCTGTTTGCCTAACCACGCCCGTGAACAAGGTCGACCACTACCGAATATCAGCTAACGCCCAGACGTCCTTACTACCACAATATATAATTAAATTATTTTTTTATACAAAATAATTGTCAACTCCGAACAGACACTTATTACATACCCCGTCACAATAATACAAATGATAATAATTTTTTTTAATTTTTAAATTTAAGTTTTCAATTTTGTTTATTTACAATTATCCTTTTTCCGTTCATGATGAGTGAATTGTTTTTTTTTGTACGAAATAATTTTCACCACGGAACATACACTTATTACACACCCAACACATTAATATAAATGATAATAATTTTTCATGCATAGTATGCATTCTACAATTTATACAAGTAAAGGTTATCATTCGTATCTTTACAACGATGCCGAACACTTTGTTTTTTACTCACCACCGACACACAGACCAATCCTCGACGACGAACCGGATCACGACGCAGCCTCACGAACCCGTTCGCCGTTCGCCATTCGCCGTCGGCGGCGGACGGCGTCCGACAGCAGATCAACCGGACGGCGGCCGGCGAACGGCGAATGGCGAACCGGATCACTACACGGACTTGCGATACAGTTCGCCACGACAAACACGCCGTTTCAAATTACGACCAATCAACGACCGACACGTCATCAACATGGACTACACATAGACACGCCGTTGCCAACAATGCAATACACCGCATCGACCATCGCCCGCAGCGCCGTTCATATACAAAACCCGTACACTATAACACACGCAAGAGTCGACTACGGCGATTAACCAGCACAAGTTGGCAACGCCGACCACGACGATTTTACAACATGGCCGACCGGAAAAACACCTTACATATACAAACCCGTACACTATAACACATGCACGAAGCGGCAACGTCACCGACGTCTACACCAATCAACGCACACATAACCCCACTTTATACTGCCCGCCCACAACATGACCGAAAGCCGACTACCAGATTTTTACCCGCACCACCTATATTTTTGAATTTCCCGCCATATGACGTCACATCCGGGGTAGAACTGACAGTTTACCTCTACTCATGCGTCATGTGGGCGTACCCACAAATTTCGGGTACCCCCATCAGTTGTTTTAATCATTTAGGGTACCAAAATTCAGACATTAAAAATTTCGATAGAGAACGATTATTTTGTTACATCAAAATAAACCAGAACGCGGAAGTGTTTTAACATTCGGACACCAGCTGCCAGGGCCTCTGTGTGATGTCATGAACTGCAACCCGGTTAGGGCGTACCCACAAATTTCGGGTACCCCCATCCGTTGATTTAAACATTTCGGGTAACGGTACCCGATACCCCCAAAATTTCGAGTAACGGTACCCGATGACATCGCCTCTGTGCGTCCGGGCAACCGCCGAATTCCGGGTACCCCCATCCGCCACACTTTGTTTTCGGCTACCAAATTTTGAACATGCAGAAACCACGGTCTCCGTGACGTCTTGAAACAGGTTTTAGCCATGCGGACGCCAGCGACTAGGGCCTCTGTGTGACGTCATGAACTGGAACAGGGAAGTGTTTCAGTCACACACACACACACACACACACACACACACACACACACACACACACACACACACACACACACACACACACACACACACACACACACAACAGTGACGTCACATGGACAGCTCGGACACCAGCTGCCAGTGCCTCTATGACGTCATGAACTGGAACCCGGTAGTGTTTTCGTACGCTCACTTTTATACTACTCATGGCATATGATAAAATAATAATGGGGGATGACCTTGGGAATAATTATTATTATGGCAAAACGGATAAAAAAGATTTAAATGGTTATTATATAAATGGTAAACATACAATGTATGTAAATAAAAATCAAATGTGTAATGTGGGCATAAGACTAATTTTCAACGATGGTGGTTAAACATTTATTGCTAATGAACATTTAATTATTTGAGTTAATGGCATAATTACTTGGCTTACTTATGTAATGAGGTGTGGTAAACAATAATAGGATATGACGAAAATTGTAAATAAATTTGTATTGGTGTTAAATGTATTATGTCAAGGTTAGATTGTTGGAATGTACACAATAATGTATGTAACAAAGGTTTGTAGTAAGGATTGATGTTATAATAATAATAATATTTTATTTGACCAAATAATTAACAGGAGGTAATTATAAATTAAATGAATTGAAAGTGTTTTGAATAATGTAATTAAAGGAACTTAAATTGTTTTGATTGGAGTGGGAATTAAATTAATTTAAAAAGTGAATGTTGGTTATGAACATAAATTTATTTTGATTTGGTTTGGGTATTAGATGATAAATTGAAGTTTGACGATCAAAATGTTTAATAGAAAAGTAAAGTAAAAGTGATAATGAAAGGTAAACAATTTTAAAATGTTTATTTAATGGGCAGTTGAGATTAAAATTGTAATGTTCATAAATTTTATTTAAATTCAAAGGTGAAACTAAATAAATTAGAGGAACTAGAATCATTTTGGATAAGGTAATTAAAGTAACTTAAACTGTCTTGAACAAATGAGGTAATGAAATTAAATTTGAGTAGGAATCAGATTAAATTAATTTAAAATGTGAATGTTGGTAATGAACCTAAATTTATTTTGATTTCAATTGGGCAATAATATATAATTGAAGTTTGATGATCAAAAGGTTTAACAGAAAAGTAAAGTAGATTTCATTGGTAAGTGAGATATAAAGTATCATGTTTGTAAATTTTATTGAAATTCAAAGGTGAAACGTTTGTGTTGATGTGATATTAGAAATGTTTATGATGAGATAAGGTATTTGTGAGATAAGTGGTTTATTTAACTGATGATGTAAACAGGTAGAGAGAAGAAAAAACCTATGTTATATGTTTAACAGTAGATTCCCCGTTTAAATGCGGTCACGGCCTCACCGAACCGTGACCGTCGAGTAGTTAATTTATGGCAAACCATGAATAGAATTATTGTAACCGGATCATGGTTTGACTCTTGTCAACCTGGTGTATTGTGAATGTTAATTGGTGGGTAGTTGAGGGGAATCTACTAAATTTTTTTGTACCCAAGGCTATGCACCGAAAGAGGGGATAGACCGCCCAAGGGCTCATTAATAATTACTGAAGTAGGATTACTGGTACTAAATAGACCAGTCATACCGAATTTTATTGTAACGCCAAAGCAAGGACAGGGTGAAATAAAAGTAAAAAATGTTCACCCCTTCCGCCTCAGTCCTTGTGGAGGCAACTGGGCGCTACAGTCCAGGGGGGTTAATAGAGTGTGTGGAAGGGTGCTGGCCATGTTACTGCCAGGGCATAAAATAAAATGTATGCAACCGTGTTAATACCAAAACCGGCGTACCCGTTGTAACGGGACATTTAAGCCCTACCCAGGAGTAATTTGGGGAAAGTGGACACAAAAAATAATAATTGTAAATTGTATTTCTGAATTATAACGACGCAGGAAAATGAGTGAAATAGTGTCAAGGTCAACATTATGACGCAAGAAAAAACAGTTATATTTAGTAGTACGAACTTTGACCTGTGTACTCAGAAATCACGCCATATGACGTCAGAGCCATACCCAGCTATACGTCACTTGGAATGCAGGGCGATGCCAACCATCTGTGCTGAGAACAAAGACAGTCGTCATCTAACACCTAACGGCGGCGGACGCGGGCCGTGTGCTCGCCCGTAAATTCGGAAAATAAACCCAGTCTACAATATTCCGTCGTGCTGGACAGCCGCAAAAAGTTCTGGAATAAATTACGGGCGCGCGCCCAACACTGCACACATAAAATGTGAATTAACAAAATTTTAACATAAATGTGGACTAACAGTATTTTGTTTTGAAATAGAACATTAAAAGTAAAAGAGAAAAAGTGTAATGTGAGGAGAAATCGGGAGTGCGTGGAACAGTTGGAGCCGTTGGAATAATGTGCAGATAAGTAACCAACAACCAGAAGTCTATTCTAAATTATATAATCATTCAATTGGTCATCAGAATCACAACAATACAAATAGGTTTTTTAAAGAAAATCATGAGCTCAAAAGGGAGTTATAAAAAAAAATCAAATATGTAAAGTACAAAAGTGTGCGTGTCTGTATGAATGTACAGAATATAATTAAGAAGTGCTGGGTTGCGATATATATATATATAATTTGTGATGTTTTCAATTTGTTTCTTCTGCAAGTAGATAATATTGTATATTCTTTTTAACACACATATATATATATATATATAGGTGTTATATATATTATAACAATATGTATTATATATTTATATATATATAATAATAATATATATTATATATTTATATATATAATAATAATATATATTATATATTTATATATATATATAAAATTAAAATTGATTTTTTTTTTACTATGAATTCTATTTTGGTAAAGCGTAAAAATAAGAGCAGTAATTAATGCTAACTGGATTTTCATGAGTTGCGCCTCATGGCCGAATAAATAAAATGTTCATTCTTTAAAGAAGGTTTTAATGTGTAAATGTTATGAATAAGAATAAAGGGTAATTTTTTTTTTTTTGAAAAAGTAATTAAAGAAAAAGAAATAAAAATTAGTGTGAAATGGAAAGAAATAATGTTATACTGAAATAATAAATAATTCATGGGAAACAAATCAATTATTGAGTTATTTCAGACAACATTTTGCTTTTCAGCTCGTCCAACCTTGCACCCTGGATCCTGTAAGTAAAATTTTCAAGGTTGGTAGTTAACAAGATGGCGGCTACAATAGTCGAAAGTTATTTGCAAACAAAGTTCACTTATAAACTTATAAAGAAATTAAATTGTTTCACCGTGAAGTCACTTGCACAATTGTAACAGGGGTAATCAGGGGTTAAGGGAAAAAAGGGGGGTGTATAAAAAAATGGTATTTTGCCATTGTAAGTTGGTAACAATGTATTCTTGTGTATGTAACATGTATTCAACAGTAAGCTTGTTATTATTTACTGGTATTATATGTAATCAATTTGTAACTTTGGTGGGGAATAATGTTTTGTTAGGGGAGAAAATTAACAGTATACGATGTGTATGGGATTTATATGTATTAGATGTAAGTATGCAGTAAGGTTATATTGCTAGGTGGACATTGTATTTTATGTAGTCCAGTTACTTGGTTGTTTGAAATTAATGTAAAATGTTTTCAAGATAGAAATCTTGGTAGTCAATTGGGCCGTTTTGATTGGAAATGAATTTTATTATGATGTAATTTCAATTGTTGTAAATTATGTAATTAAATTAAGTTGAGGTAATTAATTTCAGTTATGTGAAAAAAAAATCGAACGAGTATTTTGTTAACGACAAACCAGTACGACTAAGGAGAACCAAATCAGTTAAGGATATGGTAGAGTGAAATGCCCTTTAGTGATGTTTGGATTGAATGTTTCAGAGTCAGGTGATACTGTGGTGACGTGCCTGTCTGATTTTATGGTGTTGGGATTTCAAGTCGAGAAGTCCAGTAAGGTCGGATAGGTGCAGCCACGGCCACCGGACTAGGGGGGTAAGTAACCAATGATGTTAGTAAAGATTTCAGGGGGGTCGTGGCGCTATATCCTCGCTGATCTTCTTAGGTTTAGGCAATGAGAGTCTTTATGCTTCGGCATAAAACCTCTCATTGGGGGGGTATTGTAACGGTATATATTGGAGTGATAAAAAATAATTTTAATAAATCCGATTCAATTCAAATAATGTACAACCTTTGGGGGAACCCCTGCTTTAACAAAGATACATACAATGATTGCAAAACACCTGTCTGTGTTTGTCTCTGGAGTCAGCCTGGCCAGACACATTACGTAACTACCTATAGTTTGTGCCATCCGTGAATCACGGAAAATGTGAAGTAACGCGCTGATTTCACCAGGCAGCAAGGAGGTGTGGAATTTGGTTCTAGAACATTTCAAACCAACCAATCGGAGCTCGGATTAGCTATCATGTGGCCAGTCTTATACCAGGTGACCTGCACCTCAACCCCAGATTAAGGGGCCCATTCAGCAAAAATCCTTCAGACTGCGCGGTCAACAACAACAAGTACTCGCGAGTAAGTTACGTCGGCCGACACAATTGTTAAAAGCGAAATGTGATAAAACGCGGTTCTAGTAACCAGTGAACAATCAACGCCAGTCAAACAAAAAAATAACTTTAACCATCTTCAATTGACTTTCGGAGTGCGGGGTGAAATAAGTGCCTCAACAGTTGGACTAGGTCTATAACCAGGCTGAGTACCCATCTAATCAATTTTTAATTTCAAATCTTTAACAACATTCAAATTTATACCTGGGGATGTTTCAAATAATAATGAGATCTCAATAAATGGGGTTTATTCAAATATTAATGTAAAAGAAAGAGAGCGGGTGTGTGTGTGTGTGTGGTAATGTAAAGGTTACATACTGGTTCATCAATATTCATATCCAACTTGTGATATCACTCATAATAGTATTTAAAAAAAAACTTAATAGAGATAAGAATTAATTTCATGGTTTAGTATAAAATAATTGTACAGCCTTTTATAGAACGTAAAAGAAGGGTGTGAGGTTTTGATAGCAAATAAACACAAGCATGTGATTTAGACAGTATAAAATGTGTTAGCATAATTATTACGCAACTCAAACCTAAATAATCACTCTGCAACATTTTCGTCTATAGAACCCTGGAGGTGGAACCCGACGGTAAGAAAAATCAGTAAAATCTTATAAATCTGTGCAAAGCATTTTATTGAGTTGTCACAAGTGACGCCCGAACTGGGACTTAATTAATTTTGCTTAATTTTATTGAGTTGTCACAAATGACGCCCGAACTGGGAATTAATTTATTTTGCTTAATTTTATTGAGTTGTCACAACTTCCCTTAAAGTATTTGCTGATTTTTAGTAGTTGTACTTCCCAGCTGTTATTGTTAAATCGATTAAGCTCTCGGACCCGATTCAAAAAATTCATAGGATGGATATCCCGATTGTCGCAACTAAATTGTTCTAGTTCAATTTCACTGTTTAAATCTCGAGTAACTATTACCCGTTCCGTAATATTATTTATTTTCAGGCTTATGGCCATTTGCAACTCGTCTTTAACCTCGATAATACTTTGTTCTATTGACACAATTTTGTTATTGTTAATACCTTCGAACTGAATGCTATGTTTGTTCATAACATCCACATTCTCTAACTTCCACAGTCAGTATCTCTAAGTTATACGTATTCTCTATGTCTTTAAATTTAAGGTTAGTATTGTTTTTATACTGCTGAATATTCTTACTTATTTCGTCTATCTGAACTACAGTGTTCTGTTTACATTCATTTATTTTACATTCTATTTCATTGTTGTATTCATTTATTTTACTTACTAACTTTTTTGGATTTCGTTGTCCATGACGTGTCCGTTACTTAACTAAATATCACTATAATATTGACGACTCGGAACACTAAGTTTTTTATAAGTAAAAACGTAAAGTTTTACCTTACAGCCTAAACCGGCTTTCACCTATAGAAGGCTTCATCAGAGCCTCTGATGAAGCCTTCTATAGGTGAAAGCCGGTTTAGGCTGTAAGGTAAAACTTTACGTTTTTACTTATAAAAAACTTAATGTTCCGAGTCGTCAATATTATAGTGATATTTACTAACTTTTCGTTATTCTCATTTATTTGTTCATTGAACTTAGTATTTACTGATTCTATTACTTGTTCCTTCATTGTATGGAAACGCTCATTAATTTCATTTATGATCTCACTCTTCACTCCATTGACTCGAGTATTTACTTCGTTAATATTACTACTTAGTTTATTGAATCTGGTATTTTGTTAATTTAATTTGACATTTACTTCATCAAAATTACTACTTAGTTCATCAAATTTCGTATCATTTACGTCAAAACGACTATTTATTTTATCGAAATTTCTTTCACTTTTAATGCTTTGTTCGGTTAACATCGCTTGTATCATTTCAAACATTTTATTCTCATCAGATTTTTTACTTTGGATTGGCGTTGAATGACTTACAACATCATCCATTATTTTGGACTCGGTCAAACTGTCTGTATTGACCACAGTAGTTGACTGTGTTTCTATTTTGTTAATGACTGTTACGTCAGTCAAGCTGACTACCTCCTCATTACTCTCCATGTTTTACTTATTTGTTAATTACAATATTTATTACAGTTTAAGTTAATATTGAGATAAATATGAGTGTTTAACTTTTTAACTATTTTTTTTTTTTAGACCACATGTTTTTTGAACATCTTAATCTAACATTTTAACTTCCGCTTTTTCTCAATCTGTTCCTGTTAATTCAATCCAGACTTATTCCACATAAAATTTATGCAGGAATCCTGACATCATGACACCAATTGTAGTTTTACAAATAAATGAATTTTTTTATTTAACTTTCAAATACCACCTACCTTTGATATTCCTTCTCTTACCTTTATCCAGAAACCCCCAGCATCCGTTAACCGAGGATTTAAATGACGCAAACAGATTGAGGTAAAGTTTTAATAAATTACACTACACGTGGTTGTTGTGAAATCGACATTAGTTTTTATTTTCACTTTCGTTTACTTTTTTATGAATGGAAACATATTACCCTCTTTATATTGGTAATGAACAAGTCCTTACTGGACATACATAATTGGTTATAGTAAAAAAATATAAAAAACTTATCTACTATAAAACTCGCCAGTACTCATTCTTTCTCTCTCTCTCTCTCACATACATTTTCCCCATCAATTCTAGACTTGAGATCTCATTTCTTAAATAAAAAAGATTTAGAAAAGGATAATTGCATCAGAAGGCTGATCGATCTGTTTCTGTACTTTACCACTGTCTTTGTTACGCCTCGTGGCAGTCATTCCTCAGACGCACTTTCCTTTTACACTCGTTAAGATGGTCCGAACTGTTTTTCAATCTTGAATTTATTTGTCATTCACTGTCGACACTTGTTGATATTGAAATTTACTTTATTTGAATCACATTTGTACTGTTTAAAGTTAAAATTTATTTGTCCGCGGACTTTAATTGTACAGACCCGGCTGGGATCCGATTTCAGTTGAAACGGAAAGAGCTGGTACAGAGGGCGGCCAATATAAAACCTGGTCACGTGGTATTCCCCTCTCTGCAGAATGTTCCCCGCTGGTGAAATTATACGTCTCAATGGCACCAAGACCACATTCCGATATCACAAAGCGAGGGATCGTTCCGTGACGTATTTGTGACGTCCTTTGATAACTAAGATTTTGTGCCCGTATATGGCCATGGCGAGTGATGTTTCCGTCGATTCATCGATTGGTAAGGCTAAAAATAGCTGTTGACTCAGCCACACGTGCTGTCCGCTCCTACGCCGAAAGATAAATTTGATTCGCTTTTACATAACTTTTGTTATTGCCCAATATCGAACAATGATTAAAAGTGGTTTTACTCCATTCTGTACTGTTACAATACCCCCTCAATGAGAGATTTTATGCCGAAGCATAAAAACTCTCGTTGACATAGCCTAAAAGGATCAGTCCGGATATGGCGTCTCGACCCCCCCTGAAATATTATTAACCATGGGTAACTTACTCCCCTGATCCAGTGACTGCGGTAGCACCTGCATGACTTTACTGGACTTCTTGTTAAGATCGCAACACCGCAAAGCCAGGCAGGCACTAGACACCCTGGCCCTGACACACTGGTCAGCACAGGGTCGCCCCACAGTATCACTAGATGTTGAAACAATTAACTTACAAATATTACTAATAGTCCTTTCATTTTCCAGATCCTGAACTGATTTGTTTTCCTTTTAATCGTACTGGTTAGTGGTTAGTGATGTGAGTGATCCGTACTGTGAGGACCAAATAATGTGTCGATTCCTGTCCGCGTGGACCAAAAAACGTTTAGTAAAAGAATGTAGCTTGTAAATGCGTGCATTGATGAATCACCAGGTAGCAGAAATGATGAAAATTGTGGACTGTATTAAATTCATTTTAATTGATGTTCAGATTTACATTACATGTAGTTATCAGTTATTTAAATAAAAGGTTGGCTAATGAGCATGACGTATGCGTAAGACATATGGTTTGATGTATACGTATCAAATTTAGATTACAATGAAGGGGCATAATGGGCCATATGAAGTGTGGCCTAAGGCCTACGATAAAGGTCGTAAAGAGTACGACCTGCGTTAGTGCGCGAAAATAAATACTTTCGTACAAGTATTTAAGGCAGTGAGACTGCTGGCGAGCCGACCGCCGCTTCGAGCGTTTTTGACGTACTGAGCTTTGACATGCGTAATCAGAATAGAACAAAAGTAGGAAGCAGATTAGCCAACCTATAAAATAAAATTATCGCGCTACTGCACATACTGCCCGTCAAAATCAATCGATTTTTTACCATCTTTTTAGTAAATTATTACACATCTTGTAACTTAATTTAAAAACATACAGTTTTCTTAATAATGAGAGTTAGTTTCAAGGCTAAGTTGAACCTTGAGTTATGAGATTAGATAACGACTGTACGTTAATGGTTTAGAGATAAGCATGCATAAGATAAGCCTAAAGATAAGCGTTTGTAAGTCAAGGTTGGCGAACAGCTGATTTCAGACATGAATGTGAATGTCTGCTTTGGCAAATGTTGCCGTCACATAATGTATGTGTACAGTATAGAACATTATAAAACATGAAAAAATACATAATTATACAATGCTTAATAATGTATGATCGGAAGCTCATCACATGATGGACCGATAGTTTGTAACCCTATGCATGTCATAGATGGTTACCGTAAAATTAGTTGAGGCCAGTAGACCTGTACAGAGAATTAATTACATGAACAAATTTGTCACAATTACATTTTTAAGTGTATATTTAGCATGGCGGCATGTATTGACCAAGTCATGCTGTTCCTGAAGTTTCAGGAACTTACAATATGTAATAATGTATGAACAAGCTAGATAGCTGACTGAATGCAAGCCCAAATATGACATGTATGCCATAATTTAAATAAAAATAATAATTGTGCATGCTTAATCACAAAATATAAATACAATATAACAATACAATATAAAATAAATCTAGACGTGGCATAGTTACATGCAGTAGACACAAAAACGATAGGTTTTACATAAACGCAAATTATATGAATACAATAACAACAATTTAGTTAATTACAATATGAATAATTGCAATGTCATAAATAACAGATACGATACTGTGATTACAAACATAGTACATAAGTTAAACAATTGAAAATAAGTTTAGAAAATAACAAAATTTTTACACAATAGTGAGTAAGACATGAGGCATAAATCAAATGTTTCATATACGAAAATACAAAATAATAATGAAAGCCTTGCATATTAACTAAACTAACACTTGCTTGAGTAAAACAAACAGTTGCTGACTCAAAAAATAATTAAAGCTTATGCTAAAACAAGTGCTTATAACTAACAAGTTTTGGAACATTTGACTTATGTGTCTTTAAAATTATACAAAGGGAATAAATCCTTTTCTTTATTGTTCGTCCCTAGTAGGGACCAAAGATAATTTGTGGATTGGTCTTCGCAGAACACCAGTAGGTGTGCGAATGTCTACGACACGAATTAAGTTATCTGGGCCGGGAAATGTGGCGGTAATTACGCCAAATTTCCAGGCTAATGGAGGTAAATTATCCTCAATAAGCAAAACTAGGTCACCAATGGAAACATTATCCTTAACGAATTTCCATTTGTGACGCTGCTGCAACTGATGCAAATAGTCGCGAGACCATGCCTTCCATATGCCTTGGACAAACCTTTGTAGAAGTTGCCAACGCCCAAGACGAGAAATGGGAATGTGAGATAAGTCTGGGTCCGGTATCGCCGTTAAGGGTCCGCAAATCAAAAAATGGCCAAGTGTGAGTGGCACCGGGTCGTTTACATCTGAAGAGATGGCAAATAACGGTCGAGAGTTCAGACATGCCTCTATCTGAGACAAAACTGTCGTGAACTCCTCGAAGGTGAGTATAGATTTGCCTACCACGCGGCGCAGATGAAATTTCAAACTCTTTATGCCGCTCTCCCAAAGGCCACCGAAATGAGGTGAGGAGGGCGGAATAAATGACCATGATATCCCCTGAGAGGACGTGAATGACTTGATTGATGAGATGGCATCCTTATTATGCCAAAAGTTGTAGATATCATGTAAGATATTGCGGGCCTTCCTAAAGTTTGTGCCATTATCGGAGTATAATTGACTGGGTATGCCCCTACGGGCCATGAAACGACGTAATGCAGCTATACTCCAGAATCATCAAGAAACGGGTCGAGAGAAGCCAACTTACTCCTAATGGAAACAGAAGATCCGTTACGAAGACAATTAATTTCGGCTGCGAAGTGGATCGACTGAGATTGTTTTATGAAGAAATTGAGAGCCTGATGAATTTCTACAGGGGTAAGATCGCCCGTACATTTGTCAGCACTTGAGAGTCTAATATTTCTGATGAACCGAAAACAGTAAGCGTATACGCGCGTTAGACGATGCAACGAGGAAAAGTCCAAAGAAAGGTCGATAGCCAGGGTAGACATTAGAGAAAGGTTATGGGTATGTTTCTCTTCCGCAGTGACTTCAGAAGATGACGGAGTGGACGGTACGAAGGATGGAAAAGGATTGGACTCTGATGATTGAGACAGACAGCTGGGACCGTGCCACCAAAGCGAGCAATCGCGCAAAACGTCAGGGAGACACCCCCTGGAGATAATATCAGCAGGATTGTGTCTAGAATTGATGTGATGCCAAGTATAAGTTTGCGTAAGACGCTGAATTTCAGCAACACGATTAGCGACGTATGTTTTCCACCGCGTAGACTGGGCATGAATCCAGTAAAGAGACACCATAGAGTCAGAATACAAATAAACATTATCAATAAACGAATAAAGAGCAGGAATTACCTTAAATACGAGTCGCGATAACAACAAGCAAGCGCAGAGTTCGATGCGAGGTAATGACACCTGTCGTAAGGGAGCTACGCGAGATTTGGAACACAGGAGATGACAGGAGGCAGAAGAATCTTGATAAATGACTCTGACATAAATACAACAGCCAAACCCCCTTTCAGAAGCATCCGAAAAACCATGCAATTCAACCGTAGTTGCCTCACGCTTGCAACGAATAGACCGTGGGACCACAATTTTGCTAATTAGACCCAATTTGTCGCACAAAGAATGCCAATCCGAACGTGATTGACCGGAGATCGGTTCATCCCAACCAAGCTTGCAAAGCCAAAGTCGCTGCATAAAATGTTTGTACAAAAAGACAACTGGACCGATTAGACCAAGAGGATCGTATATTCCAGCAATAATCGAAAGAATTTTTCTCTTGGAAATGCTTGAATCAACGGGAAATGATTTGATGTCGAACAAAAATGAATCGGCAGTATTATTCCAAAGAATGCCTAGGGTACGCACATTGTCCTGTTTGTTTAGGGGGCGTGAAAAATTGTCACGATTTGCGACCGCTGTGGGTTCATTTGATGCCCATTTATGCAACGTGAAACCATATTGATTTAATAACGCACCTACATCAGATTTCAGCTTGGTCAGATCAGGGATGGTGTCCGAACCGGTAAGCAGATCGTCGACATAAAAATCGTTTGTTATAGCTAACGCCGCTTCAGGAAAGGAAGCTTGATGGTCCCTACCAATTTGTACAAGACAGCGAGTGGCCAAAAACGAAGCACAAGCCGTGCCGTAGGTTACCGTTCGCAATGCAAAATGTTTAAATGGTTCGAGAGGAGAATCACGCCACAGAATGCGTTGATAGTGACAATCCCCTTCAGCCACGCGAATTTGTCGATACATCTTCTCGATGTCGGCGATGAGAACATATTTATGCATGCGGAAACGCAAAAAAATGGAAAAAAGGTCTTGTTGAACATTCGGGCCTACCAACAATATGTCATTTAGAGAAAGGCCATTGGTAGTCTTGGACGAACCATCAAAAACGACGCGCAGTTTTGTGGTCAAACTAGACTGTTTAAATACGGCATGGTGAGGCAGGTAGTAGATATTTGACGCTCCTGAGTTGATAGCGCCATCATCGATAAGCGTCATGTGCCCAAGATCCTTATATTCTTTAATAAAGTCTGCGTAGTCACGCGCGAGCTTAGCATCTCGCCTAAATCGACGCTCTAAGCTTAAGAATATTGCTTCAGCACTAGTGTAAGATTCCCCCAAGTGGAGATTATCGGGCTTAAATGGAAGTGAAACCACAAATCTACCCTCATGGTTGCGCTGGGTAGAGCGCACGAAATGCTCTTCACAGGCTGACTCGTTATCAGGGGTGTTGTCAGGGATAGTGTCTGCTTCCCAAAATCTTTCGAGAGATTGCAGAATTTGACTGTCGTTGTTCCTTGCTAGGAACGAAACAGCAGGACCCTCGTTGCGGTAGTGTTTGGGCAAGTTGCCAGCCAAAATGTAGCCCAGCTTTGTTTCCTGAATGATGGGAAAATTAGGGCCGCGTATGTATTTATTAGTTAAGATCAAGTCCAGGTAAAATTGTGCCCCTAATAGTATGTCGATTTGCGACGATATATTAAAATCTGGGTCAGCCAGGAAAATCTTGTTCGGGATGTGGAATTGATTTATATCAAACGAAATTGCAGGCAGATTGTGAGTTAACGTAGATAAGATGGCACATTTCGCCTCGAAGCTATATCTCTGATAGCGAGAAATAATGCGTATAGACGCAAGATCAGTTGCGTAACACGCTGTATTGTTTATGCCCGTGATTGGTATGTTGGATTTAGTTAATTTAAGCTGTAATTTCCTTGCAAATGATTTTGTACAAAAATTTATTTGTGAACCGGCGTCTAGAAGAACTCTCGCCCTATGTCTGTTGCCATACTGATCAATGACAAATACAACTGCTGTGGATAAGAGAACATTGTTCTTGCATTGTAATTTGAGCGAGCAATAATTACTGCTGGCAGCTATTGAGTTCGGCACGTAATTTGCGTGCAACAATGTGTGGTGTCGTTTTGAACAGATTTTACACGCCTGCTTATTCTTACAGCTAGATATAAGATGATCTGCTCTAAGACAATTG
This sequence comes from Magicicada septendecula, assembly GCA_034769895.1. NCBI lineage: Eukaryota > Metazoa > Arthropoda > Insecta > Hemiptera > Cicadidae > Magicicada > Magicicada septendecula. Next base: position 746,161,924 of record CM068368.1, on the reverse strand, counting down.
CTACAACATTTATGACTTGAAACAAATTGTCCCCGCTCAGCGGTGCTTAATGTACGAAATTTATCACATGAATAAAGCGGGTGATTGGATTTACAACACAAACATGAATAATGGTTTGCCGCTGAGTGATAGCTCTTAAATGTAGTGCTGCCAGCAGTGTTTCTTGAGTTACATTTATCATATTTATTGTTGTCTTACATTAGGTTTGTTCAGTTGCTGTCCAGTTTCGATAGGCAGTGTATTTTCTAACAACTGTCTACGTGTGTTTAAAAAATGCGTGAAATCTTGAAAGCTAGGTAAATTGTCAGGGTCTATTGACTCCTTCCATAGTTTAAAAGTAATAGGGTCGAGTTTAGTGGATAGTAACTGTATAATAATAAACTCAAATGAATTCACTGACAGCTTCATTGCCGCCAGTGAATTAACAGAAGACGTTATTGTGTTTGTGAATTCTGCCAAACTTTGGACAGAATCCTTAATTGTCGACTTGACTTGAAGTAAGTTTTGAACATAGTATTTGGCTAGTATGAGCTTATTGTCACACCTTTCGGACAGCAAACTCAACGCTATTGAATAATTTTCCTTACAAAAGGGTAATGACTTAATTAAATCTAAAGGTTCACCCTTCAAAGAAGAATGTAAATAATGTAATTTCTGCACTGGTGTTAAATCTGATCTTGTATGCACTAAGTCCGTAAAAATTGAATACAAATGTTGCCATTCCAATATGTTGCCTGAGAAGCAGGGCAAACTTATTGGTTTTAATTGCATGGGTGTCGATAATACGGGAGGTACAGTCTGACCATTAAATGTATCAAGTAATTGCAAAATATTTGCTTCAGTCGAATATAGCATTTCTTCGACCTCAATTCGGTCTTCTTGAGCCGCGCTCGAGTCTTTACTAATAAGTTCTATTTCAGACTGCACCTCGTCGTACTTCGACGCCAAGCTTTTGAGACTTTCCAGCCTTTCAGTTAAAAAATGTTTTGTATTTGAAGCTATATCAAAGTTATTTATGGCAGATTGTATTCGCACTATTGCGGACTTTAAGCCGCCTCTTTTTCTGGTTAACACTTTGAGGCCTTCTTCAGCCATTGTACGCACCTTGTTACGCTGTTATTGGTGATACCTTGTAGGCGATGTCCTGCAGCGTCGACGCCTTGGTGAAGATGGCAAACACAGCTCGTAGAGATGACCGCCTTGTGTAAAGCACTGTAGCTAGTAGGCTCTTGCGAAGATGTTATCAGAAGGCTCAAAGGTGACGAGCGAAATGCTGATGAAAATCACGCCACGGTCGCATCAGCTGATGTGCTAATTCGCCTGTGATGGCCAGCAATAGTGGCAGAAAAATATTAAATGGTAATGACGCATGGAAAATCCAGGTCCGGAGTGACCAAAAAATGGTTAGTGATGTGAGTGATCCGTACTGTGAGGACCAAATAATGTGTCGATTCCTGTCCGCGTGGACCAAAAAACGTTTAGTAAAAGAATGTAGCTTGTAAATGCGTGCATTGATGAATCACCAGGTAGCAGAAATGATGAAAATTAAGGACTGTATTAAATTCATTTTAATTGATGTTCAGATTTACATTACATGTAGTTATCAGTTATTTAAATAAAAGGTTGGCTAATGAGCATGACGTATGCGTAAGACATATGGTTTGATGTATACGTATCAAATTTAGATTACAATGAAGGGGCCTAATGGGCCATATGAAGTGTGGCCTAAGGCCTACGATAAAGGTCGTAAAGAGAACGACCTGCGTTAGTACGCGAAAATAAATACTTTCGTACGATAAAGGTCGTAAAGAGTACGACCTGCGTTAGTACGCGAAAATAAATACTTTCGTACAAGTATTTAAGGCAGTGAGACTGCTGGCGAGCCGACCGCCGCTTCGAGCGTTTTTGACGTACTGAGCTTTGACATGCGTAATCAGAATAGAACAAAAGTAGGAAGCAGATTAGCCAACCTATAAAATAAAATTATCGCGCTACTGCACATACTGCCCGTCAAAATCAATCGATTTTTTACCATCTTTTTAGTAAATTATTACACATCTTGTAACTTAATTTAAAAACATACAGTTTTCTTAATAATGAGAGTTAGTTTCAAGGCTAAGTTGAACCTTGAGTTATGAGATTAGATAACGACTGTACGTTAATGGTTTAGAGATAAGCATGCATAAGATAAGCCTAAAGATAAGCGTTTGTAAGTCAAGGTTGGCGAACAGCTGATTTCAGACATGAATGTGAATGTCTGCTTTGGCAAATGTTGCCGTCACATAATGTATGTGTACAGTATAGAACATTATAAAACATGAAAAATACATAATTATACAATGCTTAATAATGTATGATCGGAAGCTCATCACATGATGGACCGATAGTTTGTAACCCTATGCATGTCATAGATGGTTACCGTAAAATTAGTTGAGGCCAGTAGACCTGTACAGAGAATTAATTACATGAAAAATTTGTCACAATTACATTTTTAAGCGTATATTTAGCATGGCGGCATGTATTGACCAAGTCATGCTGTTCCTGAAGTTTCAGGAACTTACAATATGTAATAATGTATGAACAAGCTAGATAGCTGACTGAATGCAAGCCCAAATATGACATGTATGCCATAATTTAAATAAAAATAATAATTGTGCATGCTTAATCACAAAATATAAATACAATATAACAATACAATATAAAATAAATCTAGACGTGGCATAGTTACATGCAGTAGACACAAAAACGATAGGTTTTACATAAACGCAAGTTATATGAATACAATAACAACAATTTAGTTAATTACAATATGAATAATTGCAATGTCATAAATAACAGATACGATACTGTGATTACAAACATAGTACATAAGTTAAACAATTGAAAATAAGTTTAGAAAATAACAAAATTTTTACACAATAGTGAGTAAGACATGAGGCATAAATCAAATGTTGCATATACGAAAATACAAAATAATAATGAAAGCCTTGCATATTAACTAAACTAACACTTGCTTGAGTAAAACAAACAGTTGCTGACTCAAAAAATAATTAAAGCTTATGCTAAAACAAGTGCTTATAACTAACAAGTTTTGGAACATTTGACTTATGTGTCTTTAAAATTATACAAAGGGAATAAATCCTTTTCTTTATTGTTCGTCCCTAGTAGGGACCAAAGATAATTTGTGGATTGGTCTTCGCAGAACACCAGTAGGTGTGCGAATGTCTACGACACGAATTAAGTTATCTGGGCCGGGAAATGTGGCGGTAATTACGCCAAATTTCCAGGCTAATGGAGGTAAATTATCCTCAATAAGCAAAACTAGGTCACCAATGGAAACATTATCCTTAGCGAATTTCCATTTGTGACGCTGCTGCAACTGATGCAAATAGTCGCGAGACCATGCCTTCCATATGCCTTTGACAAACCTTTGTAGAAGTTGCCAACGCCCAAGACGAGAAATGGGAATGTGAGATAAGTCTGGGTCCGGTATCGCCGTTAAGGGTCCGCAAATCAAAAAATGGCCAAGTGTGAGTGGCACCGGGTCGTTTACATCTGAAGAGATGGCAAATAACGGTCGAGAGTTCAGACATGCCTCTATCTGAGACAAAACTGTCGTGAACTCCTCGAAGGTGAGTACAGATTTGCCTACCACGCGGCGCAGATGAAATTTCAAACTCTTTATGCCGCTCTCCCAAAGGCCACCGAAATGAGGTGAGGAGGGCGGATCAAATGACCATGATATCCCCTGAGAGGACGTGAATGACTTGATTGATGAGATGGCATCCTTATTATGCCAAAAGTTGTAGATATCATGTAAGATATTGCGGGCCTTCCTAAAGTTTGTGCCATTATCGGAGTATAATTGACTGGGTATGCCCCTACGGGCCATGAAACGACGTAATGCAGCTATACTCCAGAATCATCAAGAAACGGGTCGAGAGAAGCCAACTTACTCCTAATGGAAACAGAAGATCCGTTACGAAGACAATTAATTTCGGCTGCGAAGTGGATCGACTGAGATTGTTTTATGAAGAAATTGAGAGCCTGATGAATTTCTACAGGGGTAAGATCGCCCGTACATTTGTCAGCACTTGAGAGTCTAATATTTCTGATGAACCGAAAACAGTAAGCGTATACGCGCGTTAGACGATGCAACGAGGAAAAGTCCAAAGAAAGGTCGATAGCCAGGGTAGACATTAGAGAAAGGTTATGGGTATGTTTCTCTTCCGCAGTGACTTCAGAAGATGACGGAGTGGACGGTACGAAGGATGGAAAAGGATTGGGCTCTGATGATTGAGACAGACAGCTGGGACCGTGCCACCAAAGCGAGCAATCGCGCAAAACGTCAGGGAGACACCCCCTGGAGATAATATCAGCAGGATTGTGTCTAGAATTGATGTGATGCCAAGTATAAGTTTGCGTAAGACGCTGAATTTCAGCAACACGACTAGCGACGTATGTTTTCCACCGCGTAGACTGGGCATGAATCCAGTAAAGAGACACCATAGAGTCAGAATACAAATAAACATTATCAATAAACGAATAAAGAGCAGGAATTACCTTAAATACGAGTCGCGATAACAACAAGCAAGCGCAGAGTTCGATGCGAGGTAATGACACCTGTCGTAAGGGAGCTACGCGAGATTTGGAACACAGGAGATGACAGGAGGCAGAAGAATCTTGATAAATGACTCTGACATAAATACAACAGCCAAACCCCCTTTCAGAAGCATCCGAAAAACCATGCAATTCAACCGTAGTTGCCTCACGCTTGCAACGAATAGACCGTGGGACCACAATTTTGCTAATTAGACCCAATTTGTCGCACAAAGAATGCCAATCCGAACGTGATTGACCGGAGATCGGTTCATCCCAACCAAGCTTGCAAAGCCAAAGTCGCTGCATAAAATGTTTGTACAAAAAGACAACTGGACCGATTAGACCAAGAGGATCGTATATTCCAGCAATAATCGAAAGAATTTTTCTCTTGGAAATGCTTGAATCAACGGGAAATGATTTGATGTCGAACAAAAATGAATCGGCAGTATTATTCCAAAGAATGCCTAGGGTACGCACATTGTCCTGTTTGTTTAGGGGGCGTGAAAAATTGTCATGATTTGCGACCGCTGTGGGTTCATTTGATGCCCATTTATGCAACGTGAAACCATATTGATTTAATAACGCACCTACATCAGATTTCAGCTTGGTCAGATCAGGGATGGTGTCCGAACCGGTAAGCAGATCGTCGACATAAAAATCGTTTGTTATAGCTAACGCCGCTTCAGGAAAGGAAGCTTGATGGTCCCTACCAATTTGTACAAGACAGCGAGTGGCCAAAAACGAAGCACTAGCCGTGCCGTAGGTTACCGTTCGCAATGCAAAATGTTTAAATGGTTCGAGAGGAGAATCACGCCACAGAATGCGTTGATAGTGACAATCCCCTTCAGCCACGCGAATTTGTCGATACATCTTCTCGATGTCGGCGATGAGAACATATTTATGCATGCGGAAACGCAAAAAAATGGAAAAAAGGTCTTGTTGAACATTCGGGCCTACCAACAATATGTCATTTAGAGAAAGGCCATTGGTAGTCTTGGACGAACCATCAAAAACGACGCGCAGTTTTGTGGTCAAACTAGACTGTTTAAATACGGCATGGTGAGGCAGGTAGTAGATATTTGACGCTCCTGAGTTGATAGCGCCATCATCGATAAGCGTCATGTGCCCAAGATCCTTATATTCTTTAATTAAGTCTGCGTAGTCACGCGTGAGCTTAGCATCTCGCCTAAATCGACGCTCTAAGCTTAAGAATCTTGCTTCAGCACTAGTGTAAGATTCCCCCAAGTGGAGGTTATCGGGCTTAAATGGAAGTGAAATCACAAATCTACCCTCATGGTTGCGCTGGGTAGAGCGCACGAAATGCTCTTCACAGGCTGACTCGTTATCAGGGGTGTTGTCAGGGATAGTGTCTGCTTCCCAAAATCTTTCGAGAGATTGCAGAATTTGACTGTCGTTGTTCCTTGCTAGGAACGACACAGCAGGACCCTCGTTGCGGTAGTGTTTGGGCAAGTTGCCAGCCAAAATGTAGCCCAGCTTTGTTTCCTGAATGATGGGAAAATTAGGGCCGCGTATGTATTTATTAGTTAAGATCAAGTCCAGGTAAAATTGTGCCCCTAATAGTATGTCGATTTGCGACGATATATTAAAATCTGGGTCAGCCAGGAAAATCTTGTTCGGGATGTGGAACTGATTTATATCAAACGAATTTGCAGGCAGATTGTGAGTTAACGTAGATAAGATGGCACATTTCGCCTCGAAGCTATATCTCTGATAGCGAGAAATAATGCGTATAGACGCAAGATCAGTTGCGTAACACGCCGTATTGTTTATGCCCGTGATTGGTATGTTGGATTTAGTTAATTTAAGCTGTAATTTCCTTGCAAATGATTTTGTACAAAAATTTATTTGTGAACCGGCGTCTAGAAGAACTCTCGCCCTATGTCTGTTGCCATACTGATCAATGACAAATACAACTGCTGTGGGTAAGAGAACATTGTTCTTGCATTGTAATTTGAGCGAGCAATAATTACTGCTGGCAGCTATTGAGTTCGGCACGTAATTTGCGTGCAACAATGTGTGGTGTCGTTTTGAACAGATTTTACACGCCTGCTTATTCTTACAGCTAGATATAAGATGATCTGCTCTAAGACAATTGCTACAACATTTATGACTTGAAACAAATTGTCCCCGCTCAGCGGTGCTTAATGTACGAAATTTATCACATGAATAAAGCGGGTGATTGGATTTACAACACAAACATGAATAATGGTTTGCCGCTGAGTGATAGCTCTTAAATGTAGTGCTGCCAGCAGTGTTTCTTGAGTTACATTTATCATATTTATTGTTGTCTTACATTAGGTTTGTTCAGTTGCTGTCCAGTTTCGATAGGCAGTGTATTTTCTAACAACTGTCTACGTGTGTTTAAAAAATGCGTGAAATCTTGAAAGCTAGGTAAATTGTCAGGGTCTATTGACTCCTTCCATAGTTTAAAAGTAATAGGGTCGAGTTTAGTGGATAGTAACTGTATAATAATAAACTCAAATGAATTCACTGACAGCTTCATTGCCGCCAGTGAATTAACAGAAGACGTTATTGTGTTTGTGAATTCTGCCAAACTTTGGACAGAATCCTTAATTGTCGACTTGACTTGAAGTAAGTTTTGAACATAGTATTTGGCTAGTATGAGCTTGTTGTCATACCTTTCGGACAGCAAACTCAACGCTATTGAATAATTTTCCTTACAAATGGGTAATGACTTAATTAAATCTAAAGGTTCACCCTTCAAAGAAGAATGTAAATAATGTAATTTCTGCACTGGTGTTAAATCGGATCTTGTATGCACTAAGTCCGTAAAAATTGAATACAAATGTTGCCATTCCAATATGTTGCCTGAGAAGCAGGGCAAACTTATTGGTTTTAATTGCATGGGTGTCAATAATACGGGAGGTACAGTCTGACCATTAAATGTATCAAGTAATTGCAAAATATTTGCTTCAGTCGAATATAGCATTTCTTCGACCTCAATTCGGTCTTCTTGAGCCGCGCTCGAGTCTTTACTAATAAGTTCTATTTCAGACTGCACCTCGTCGTACTTCGCGACGCCAAGCTTTTGAGACTTTCCAGCCTTACAGTTAAAAAATGTTTTGTATTTGAAGCTATATCAAAGTTATTTATGGCAGATTGTATTCGCACTATTGCGGACTTTAAGCCGCCTCTTTTTCTGGTTAACACTTTGAGGCCTTCTTCAGCCATAGTACGCACCTTGTTACGCTGTTATTGGTGATACCTTGTAGGCGATGTCCTGCAGCGTCGACGCCTTGGTGAAGATGGCAAACACAGCTCGTAGAGATGACCGCCTTGTGTAAAGCACTGTAGCTAGTAGGCTCTTGCGAAGATGTTATCAGAAGGCTCAAAGGTGACGAGCGAAATGCTGATGAAAATCACGCCACGGTCGCATCAGCTGATGTGCTAATTCGCCCGTGAGGGCCAGAAATAGTGGCAGAAAAATATTAAATGGTAATGGCGCATGGAAAATCCAGGTCCGGAGTGACCAAAAAATGGTTAGTGATGTGAGTGATCCGTACTGTGAGGACCAAATAATGTGTCGATTCCTGTCCGCGTGGACCAAAAAACGTTTAGTAAAAGAATGTAGCTTGTAAATGCGTGCATTGATGAATCACCAGGTAGCAGAAATGATGAAAATTAGGGACTGTATTAAATTCATTTTAATTGATGTTCAGATTTACATTACATGTAGTTATCAGTTATTTAAATAAAAGGTTGGCTAATGAGCATGACGTATGCGTAAGACATATGGTTTGATGTATACGTATCAAATTTAGATTACAATGAAGGGGCCTAATGGGCCATATGAAGTGTGGCCTAAGGCCTACGATAAAGGTCGTAAAGAGTACGACCTGCGTTAGTACGCGAAAATAAATACTTTCGTACAAGTATTTAAGGCAGTGAGACTGCTGGAGAGCCGACCGCCGCTTCGAGCGTTTTTGACGTACTGAGCTTTGACATGCGTAATCAGAATAGAACAAAAGTAGGAAGCAGATTAGCCAACCTATAAAATAAAATTATCGCGCTACTGCACAGGTTAGTCTTTTTATGAAGTACTGGCTTTCTTAACTTAATACACACATTATAGGTTAACAGAACTCCTGAACCTAACATAATATTTTTTTAATTCAATCATTTTATTTGAAATTTTTAACTTCCTATTACTCTTTGATTTAAACATCTCATTTTATCTCTCAACTTCAATGATTTTTTTTTTCATTTGCTAATGCGAACTCTATACAATACAAAACCTGGTTATACAAAAATTATACAATACAACTAATACAGTCAATCAAATGAGTATTTTAACACTATATTATTACTCATTATTGTGATTTAATCATCACTCTTATTTTTCATTTTAAATTCCTCTTTCCCACACACTATTACCCATCCTGGACTGTAGCGCCCAGTTGTCTCCACAAGGACTGAAGCGGAAGGGGTGAACACTTTTTTCTTTTCTTTCTCCCCCATCCTTGCTTTGGCGTTACACAAAATTCGGCATTACTGGTATCCCGGATACCAGTAATCCTACTAAAATAATATTCACAATCCCTTAATCGGTTTATCACCCATACATAGGTATATAACCGTGTTCCAAAGTTATCTCATCTTAGATTCCTCTGATCTTACCCCCAGTTGTATTTCTAAGTTCACCAATTTAGAATATTAAGCCAAATACATGGTCAGGGTTTGATGAAATCGTGACCGCCCGAAATTGGGGAATCGCATTTACCATATATCTCATATGGTTTATATTTACACACTAATAGCTTAACCCTAATAAAAGTTACACATATTATCTTACAACATACCGGTCAGTTCTGACCTTAAATAAAAATTACAAACGTTACAGTTTAAGTGTCCATCTTCTATTACACATGCCTATAGTTAACATTATAGCTTCACCATGTCTTTATTACCTCTCACAAATAACTGGTACTAATTAACCATTTGGTTGAATTACCACTATTTAATTTATCTGCAAAAGACACTTATCTGTTAACGTTCCTAGGCTAATTAATTATGATGACCAACTACAGACAAGGCCACAAAAATTTAAAATTTGATTACTTTTTTTTTTTTCAAACTCAAGTGCCAAGCAATGCACTCATTACCTTAATGTTTACTCAAGTTTAATATAGGGGTCCTCCTCCCCGTTCTCCACACTTCACAATTTCTACGTCCACCAATTTATTTGCAGAGGATGACCATCGTTGTTCCACCTCATTTCTGAGGTGGACTCCAATCATGGTTAGCCCCTACCAAGCTAACTCAACGGTCAGGGTTGGTGAAGCCGTGACCACCCGAAAATGGGGGAGAGTCTTTTCTAAAACAATTTTTTTTTATATCAATTACATTATTTATACAACTATTTCTATTTAGTCCAGTACAATTTTAAATTTGTCGCATTCTGCGTACCCAATATCTCCCGCATTACTGGATTTTGCAGTACATATGCGTTACCCATCTTGATATCTATTATCTCATACAGCCCTTCATACAACAAAAAGAACTTTTTTATCTCTTTATCTTGCGCACTCGACAAATCATGCCTTCTTACTAGTACTAACTGACCTATGTCATATCTAGTCCATTTGCCTGTAGCATCATGACGCCGCTTTCTTCTTTCCCCCTTAGTCAACAAGCTCTCATTTGCGAGTTTAAGTTTTACGTCCAGACCTCTGGTATTACTCTCAGGTGGATAATTGAACAGCTGTTCCAGAATTCTAGGTGGGCGTGTCCCCTTGACCAACTCGTATGGCGTAAACCCAGTTGACTCATGCGTAGTACTATTTAACCAGTCTTCGATTTTATTCACATAGGTTGGCCATTCACTGTGTTTAGTATGGCAGTACGCCCGAAAAATCCTCCCTAATTAGCGCATGACCCTTTCGGCCTGGTTTGACTGGGGATGATATACCGCAGTGTGTTTGGGTATAATTCCTTCCCAACCCAAAGTTTGTCGCCAAGTTCCGCTAATGAATTGGGGCCCATGATCAGAGAGTATTACCTTAGGTTTCCAGGTTTTGATCATATAGTCATTTTTAATCTTTCCACTTTTAGGACTCTACTCGTCGCCCTCTTGACACTATACAGCTTTAAGAATTTAGTAAAGGTATCTAAGACTACAAAAATGTACATCACACCTCCTCTACCCTTTGGTAGCGGGCCGAATAGATCCACTGCGACTAAATCAAAAGTTCTTGGATTTCGTTGAAGTTCAACCTCATTGAAGCAAACCACACATATAAAAACATCGACAATACCATGAACATTCTACACGTAAACACAAAAGGCCGAAAACTAGACACTCTAGAACAATTGGAAATATACAAACACACAAAAACAAATAAAAACGACATCCTAAACGAACAGACACAATTCAAATCACACGCATTATTTGAACATATCTCACCCCACACACACAGCATCGATCTTTCGAAATTCGATTCCGTCACCCACAACAAGACGGACAGCGCTACCAGCGGCCTCTGAAGAAGCCTTTTAAAGGAGAAAACCGGTTCAGGCTATAAGGTAAACTTTATGCTTTTCCTTATAAAAAACCTAGTGTTCTGAGTCGTTAATGTAATAGTGATATTTAGTTAAATCAAAAGGTTTCTCGACTTGAATGCATTTCATTTCTCCCTCCAACCGGTAATTGGCTACTTTTGACTTCTGGCATAAATCACAACCCCGGAGTAGTGTTCTAACTCTCAGTTCCATATTTTTGAACAAACATGATTCTTTCAGTACGTTTACAAATTTCCTAGCACCGAAATGCCCATACCGAATATGACAGTCCCATATTATTTTATCTACCAACCCTTCCGGTATGACTATCCTCCAATCACGCTCTCCCCCCTCTACTTTCTTAAATAGACTCCCTAGATAGATTTGAAAATATCGGCTATACACAGAATTATCTAGGTCGGATTCTAAACTTGCTATTATTTTACCCGATTTTATGTCTGCCCTCTGCATCGTTTGGATGTCTTTTAATTCCTCCCCGAAAAGTCTATCTTCCCTGCTAAGCCTAAATATTTCTATTTCTTTTAAGTCTCTCCCTGTTCTCATTCCCTCTGTATCTACCCTGGATAAAGGTCGGGTATCTTGTTTTCCACCCCCTTTATATACTCCCAAGAAAAATTATACTTTTGTAAAGCTAACACCCACCTGGTTAGTCTGCTGTGTGTCAATCTGCAGGTGTTTAGGAAAGATAATGCCTTGTGGTCAGGACTGACCAGTCCTGATGACAGTAGAATTTCCCAACAAATAGGTTCGGAATTTCTTCACGGCAAAGACAATACTTAGTAATTCCTTCTCGGTTGTTGCATAATTCCTTTCGGCCACTAGCAAGGTACGGCTGGTGAAAGCGATGGTGTGATGTTCCTTGTAGTCGTCCTCCTGGTACAACTCAGCACCTAGAGCGACATTGCTAGCGTCCGTCTGTAAATAAAATTTGCGTTCAAAGTTAGGGTGATTCATCATGATCATGTTAACAAAGTGGTCCTTTATCTCGCTAAATGCATCTCTTTCTTTTTCGCCCCATCTCCACTGTTTATTCTTTTGTAACACCGTACTCAATTTTCTGAAACTTTCTATAAAAATTGCATAACCCTAAAAAACGTTGCAATTGTTTGATATTTCTAGGTTCAGGGAATCTCAAAATTGACTCTACCTTCTCCGAGTTGGCTTTTATCCCTTCTGGTGTGATTATGAAACCTAAGAAATGTTTTTCTTTCTGTAAAAATTCAGATTTTTCCCAGTTGACAGTCAATCCCCCTTTATGCAATTTGTCTAACACATATTCTAAATGCTCCATGTGTTCTGAGAACGTGCGTGAGGCTATCAGTATGTCATCTACATAAATCGTTAAAAATTCTAAATTGTTTGGTTGTAATATCTCATCTAAACACTTTATAAAACTGGCCACACTGGTATTAAGCCCGAAAGGTAACAGTTCAAATTGTAATTTTTTCCATTGAAAAGGAACGCCGTGTATTTCCTACTTTCCCATGCTAACGGGACTTGCCAATACCCCGCGGTTAAATCTAACGAGGTCATGTATTTAACTCCGCTAAATTTTTGAAAAATCTTATCTATTGCTTCGGGTGACTCCTGGTCCGGAATGATGATCTGATTTATTTTACGGGCATCTAAGCACAATCTTACCCTCCCATCTTTCTTTATAACTACAACTAACGGGTTACAATATGGGGACACCAATCTCTCAATAATATCTCCCTCCAACATTCTATCCAACTCGACTTGAACCGCTCTTCTTTTCAAATATGGTACAGGGTAACTTCTTTGTATGTAGGGTGCGTGTTCCCTTACCTTGAGCACACACTCATAGTTCCTGGCTCGACCAGGCAACTCTGCAAACACCTCTTTAAAACTTTTCACAAACCGCCACAACGCCTCACGTTGGGGACTCTCTACAGCGCCACCCTCACTACAAAATTTATACTCCCGATCCTCCCATATTCGTTCTTCACTTTCAACGCTCTCGCTCTCTGTACACACATTCACTCTTGCTATTGTGTCCACATTATCGACCCAATGTTGTATCACTTTTATACCTGAAACTCTTATTGTGCCCACTACCCGTTCAAAACTAATTCTGACTGGCTCAATCTCATTATATAATTGTAATACCCGTTTATGGAAATCAATCACCGCTTTGTGCCTTACTAAAAAATCGTTACCCAAAATAACCTCCAAATTTAAACCACGTACGACTAAAAATGTATTTTCATATTTCCTCCCCGTTTATGACCATGTTTAACTCAACTTGTTTTGTGACACGCTTACTCCTCACCCCGGTAATCCCTATTATAGTAACGCCCGCTACACGTAATGATGGAATATTTTTGTTTACCCCTTTTAATTCCTCTAAAATATGTTCTGAAATTACTGACACCTCGCTCCCCGTATCATCAAGGTTTTCACTTTCTTACCTTCTATGGTGATCATTACCTCAGTCAATCTGACCTCTGGTTTCATCATGTTGGAGTTGTCCTCGTCTATTAATTCCTGGGATATATCAGTTAATACGAGGTGACTCTGATAGCTGTTGTCATTCTGGACCACGCTGTTATTTAGTGACAATGGCTGGGTCCCTTCCTCCATTGTCCTCTCTAGTTTCCCGGTTGAGCTGTTGCACCACCCTGCATGTACCCATTTCCATTTCTGGTGATATTCCCACCACTCCTCGGCGCTCCATGGCGGCCTTCCTATCCTCGCTTATTTGGATTGGTGTGTTGTGGTAGTGTTCCGTGCCTCCGACCATTCCTCGCCTGTCTACATCTATAACAGAATATGTGTTGAGCAAAATTTTAAAATTTACACCCCTGACATGTCCAATATTCGTTTCGACTATTATTCTCTCCCCTTGTCTCTCGATGTAGGTGTGGTGGCCCCCTTGTTTGATTATGGTTTCCATTATTTTGGGTCCCCGGTGGGTTCAGACGCCTAACCATCTCACAGTCTCTTACATTTTGGAAAATGTCCAAAATTTTTTCCAATTCACTTATCTCTGCTATTTCTCGGGTCATCAACGATATCTGTACCTCACGGGGTAAATGTTTGCTAATATGTCTCACGAATGATCTAAATGGTAGTGGAGGTTCAAGGTATTTAGCTTCATTAAAAATCTTCATCACATAGATGGTCACGTTGTTACTATGCATCCCAACATTCCCCGTTCCCATTATCTTACTTCTCAACACCTCCTGATCCTCTTCCGACCAATATTTTTCTCGGAAAGCCCGTTCAAACTTCTCGTAACTCTCCCATTCGTTTTTATGAACCTCCGCCCAGATCGTGGAACTTTGTAACGGGACAGATTAGGGACGAGAATAATTTTGAATAATTTTAAAATGTTGTAATGCAAGCAACAGTCAACCTCATGGGAACCTCGTTATTAACAAAAGTGTGTACAATGTTATTGAAAGAGACCAGTGTGTTTATGTCTTAGCATCCGTCTGTCTAGACGCATTACACAACTACCTGCAGCTTGTGCTGTATGTGAATTACGGAAAAATACGTAATTGCCACAAGCCAGTTTCATCAGGAGGCAACAGCTGCAGTTATCGTTAGTCCAGTCGACAAAGAGACACAGAGCTGCGCGGGTCAGTAAATGAGCGCGCGGTTCCAGTAACCAGTGTGTGAACAAGTAAAAGTGGACTTTATATTCCAATAAATAAGGATATTAAAAAATTGATTGAAAGAAAGTATTTGTTAATGTGAAGGAAGTAAAATTAGAAATTGGGAAATCATTTTGTTTAATAAAAGAAAACTAATTTGTTAGAATCAGAAAAACTGTGTTAGCATAATTATTTCACAACTCAAACCTAAGTAATCACTCTGCAACTGTTTCGTCTATAGAACCCTGGAGAGAACCCGAAGGTAAGAAAAAGTAGTAAAATTTTATAAATCTGTGCAAAGCATTTAATTGAGTTGTTACAAATGGCGCCCGAACTGGGACTTAATTTATTTTGCTTAATTTTATTGAGTTGTTACAATTGGCGCCCGAACAGGGACGGTTTGTATGATTTATTTTATACAAACTAGACCTAATTTTAGTTGCAGAGACGGATTATTTGGGAGTGATGGCGTAGTTTACATATAAATGTCTAATTAAAGGTGCTGTGTATAAGGTTAGTAACACAAAACGCAGAGTAAATTTTAAGACGTTTTTATAATTGTATACGCAATTCATATAATTATTTACTTAAATTAGTTATATTGATAAAGATGGAAAATAAGAACGAAATAAATTTGACCGACTCAACAGTTACGAATGATTCGGGGTTGGAAACAACTCCAACCCCAGTAAACGAAAATAATGTAACTGACCCAATTGTAATTAGTAACGTGGGAGCGAAATCCACCCCCGTGGCAACTAGAATAAAAGAAAGAGAATTGTCAATACATGATCTATTTAAGTTTATAAAAAGTAGTTTCAAGGAACAGCAAAGTAATTTTGATGAAATGAAAAGTGATAATGAGGCTAAATTTAATGAAGTAAAGAGCGATATCAATAAACGTTTTGATGTAAATGATTATAAATTTGATGTACAAAATGCAAAATTGAATGAATTTAGCACTAATGTAAGTGAACAGAAAGCAAAATGTGAAAGCAATTTTAATGAATTTAATAAACGCTTTGATATAAATGATGTTAAATTTGATGAACTGAAGATCAATATTAGTAATATGAAACTACAAAACTTTAACATTGATAAACGCATAAATGATATAAATGAACGATGTAATATTATTCAAGAACAAGTAGTAGAGTCAGGAAATGAACAAGTGAGAGAACAAATAACGAATTTAAGGAAAGCGTAGAAAGTAAAATAAACGAGGTACACGAACAAGTATCAGATAAGATAAAAGTACAAGTTAGGGAACAACGTGGAGAGATAGAGAGTAATTATGAAAGTAAAATAAATGAATGTAAATTCGATATTGCAAATAAAATTGAAGAAATTAATGAAAATACTGAAGTAAGATTAGTGAAATAATGGTAATAAGAAATGGTGAATAATGCCAACATTCAATCTGAACGTGTAACTAATAACAAGCTTAATTTAATTGAACAAAAACTAATTAATGTCAAAGACGAGTTAAATGTGGCGATATGCCAAAAACTAGATAGTGTTAGTGAGAGTGTAGTAATTACCAGCGACGCAGATAGTGAGATTGAGTTAGACCTATTTAATGGAGACAGCAGGGGGGTACACCCCATGCAATTTTTAAACAGAGTAAAAGAGTATAATCAGTTTTACAATAGTAACTGGGAGGTTAAACTATTAAAAATAATGAAATGCTTCAAAGGGAGTTCCGCGGTGTGGGCGGAGGTACACAAAATAGATTGGGGAGATTATTAAAGTTTTGAGAGGGCCTTCCGAAACAAATACTGGTCGGAGGAGAAGCAAGAAGGGTTACGTAGTAAGATTATGGGAAAAAGGTAATTTTGGGGTCCATGGGGATAATGTGACGTTATACTTGATGCGGTCATACAATGAGATGAAATATGTAGAGCCACCGTTGTCATTCCGATCGTTTGTACGGTACATAAGCAAACACTTGCCAAGAGAAATCCAGATCAAGGACGCGGGAAGTGGAAGATATAAATGAACTCGAGCAAATACTAGATATTTTCCAAAATATTAGAGACCGCGAGGCGGGTTGGCGTCCGAATCCTCCAGCATCACACACAAACGGAAACTATCAGTCCAGGGGGATACCAACCTCTTATAGAGGGTCGCGGGGAAATACTGCTAATAATAATAATAATAGAGGAGGGGATTAGCGGTGCTCGGAGTGCCATTTTGAAAATTTTTCTGTAAGAACGACCTGTTATAGGTGTAGTAAGGTGAGGGACTGTCAGCGAAACAACATAGCGTACAACTAGCACAGTCAGCAGCAGAGAGAAGATAGCAGCCGAGGAGCGCCCAGGGGAGGTGGAAATTCAACGAGTGGCGAGGCAGGTACTCGCAGGGCAGTGCCGACGCCCAACTGGAAAACTAACAGGGACAGTGGATAAAAGGACCCAACCATTGTCAACAGGTAGCAGCGGGGTCCAAGAGGAGTGTAGCTATCGGAGCCAGCTGATTAGAACAGACATATCAAAGGAATTGCTGGAGGAAGACGATGCAGAGGTCGTTGAACCAGAGACAGGACTGACAGAGGTGATTGTCAACATAGAAGGTAAGGAGAATAAAAATAATCACGATATCACAAGTAATAATGGTGACATAGTTGAAAATGGGGTGATAGAGAGTGGTACATTGAATAAAAATCATGGTGATACGATAAGTAATAGTAGTAATGAGAATAGAAAATCAGTTGAGGTTAGTAATGGAGTGTTAGTGAGTGTTATTGAGTTAGAAAGGGAGTATGAAGAGAGGTTAAATGTAGAGTGTGAACAGGGGGCAAATATTTCTGGGATAAATGTGAAGAAGAAGCTTCACAAGTGTTATAAGAGAATAAGATGTTCTCAGCAGGATATTTGCGTGACAAGGTGTCGGCAAATAGTCCAATAGGTTATTTTTGTGCATCTGGTAAGGCCAGATGGTGTTTACATAATGTTGTATTGCCCTCTGAGTGGAGTGAGAATGTGAAATTGGGTTGGGAAAGTGATCATAAAGAAAGAGATAGAGTGATGGAGTTGTTTAAGTTAAAGAGAGGTTATAAAGAGTTAGTGGAAATTTTAACTAGAGAGGGAGGTGAAAAAAATTAACTTACTTAGTAATGAGACTGAGGTAACTGATGATGATAACAATGATGATATTGATGACTTACGTTGTGTAGCAGTAAACGATGATTACATTGAGGTTGATGATGATAAACACTTACCTGTTGTAAGAATTAGCGTACTAGTAATAAATGACGGCTATAGTGATGAAATGGTAAACTATTTAACTGAGGCAGAAAATACTGACAGAGACTTAACCAAAAATACTGATGTAGACATGGCATATGATAAAATAATAATGGGGGATGACCCTGGGAATTATTATTACGGCAAAACGGATAAAAAAGATTTAAATAATGGTTATTATATAAATGGTAAACATACAATGTATGTAAATAAAAATGAAATGTGTACTGTGGGCATAAGACTAATTTTTGACGATGGTGGTTAAACATTTATTGCTAACGAACATTTAATTATTTGAGTTAACGGCATAATTACTTGGCTTACTTATGTAATGAGGTGTGGTAAACAATAATAGGATATGACAAAAATTGTAAATAAATTTGTATTGGTGTTAAATGTATTGTGTCAAGGTTAGATTGTTGGAATGTACACAATAGTTTATGTAACAAAGGTTTGTAGTAAGGATTGATGTTATAATAATATTACTATTTTATTTGACCATAGAATTAACAGGAGGTAATTATAAATTAAATGAATTGAAAGTGTTTTGAATAATGTAATTAAAGGAACTTAAACTGTTTTGATTGGAGTGGGAATTAAATTAATTTAAAAAGTGAATGTTGGTTATGAACCTACATTTATTTTGATTTGGTTTGGGTATTAGATGATAAATTGAAGTTTGACGATCAAAATGTTTAATAGAAAAGTAAAATAAAAGTGATAATGAAAGGTAAACAATTAAAATGTTTATTTAATGGGCAATTGAGATTAAAATTGTAATGTTCATTAATTTTATTTAAATTCAAAGGTGAAACTAAATAAATTAGAGGAACTAGAATCATTTTGGATAAGGTAATTAAAGTAACTTAAACTGTCTTGAACAAATGAGGTAATGAAATTAAATTTGAGTAGGAATCAGATTAAATTAATTTAAAATGTGAATGTTAGTAATGAACCTAAATTTATTTTAATTTCAATTGGACAATAATATATAATTGACGTTTGATGATCAAAAGGTTTAACAGAAAAGTAAAGTAGATTTCATTGGTAAGTGAGATATAAAGTATCATGTTTGTAAATTTTATTGAAATTCAAAGGTGAAACGTTTGTGTTGATGTGATATTAGAAATGTTTATGTTGAGATAAGGTATTTGTGAGACAAGTGGTTTATTTAACTGATGATGTAAACAGGTAGAGAGAAGAAAAAAACCTATGTTATATGTTTAACAGTAGATTCCCCGTTTAAATGTGGTCACGGCCTCACCGAACCGTGACCATGGAGTAGTTAATTTATGGCAAATCATGAATAGAATTATTGTAACCAGATCATGGTTTGTCTCTTGTCAACCTGGTGTATTGTGAATGTTAATTGGGGGGTAGTTGAGGAGAATCTACTAAATTTTTTTGTACCCAAGGCTATGCACCGAAAGAGGGGATAGACCGCCCAAGGGCTCATTAATAATTACTGAAGTAGGATTACTGGTACTAAATAGACCAGTCATACCGAATTTTATTGTAATGCCAAAGCAAGGACAGGGTGAAATAAAAGAAAAAAATGTTCACCCCTTCCGCCTCAGTCCTTGTGGAGGCAACTGGGCGCTACAGTCCAGGGGGGTTAATAGAGTGTGTGGAAGGGTGCTGGCCATGTTATTGCCAGGGCATAAAATGAAATGTATGCAACCGTGTTAATACCAAAACCTGCCTACCCGTTGTAACGGGACATTTAAGCCCTACCCAGGGGTAATTTGGGGAAAGTGGACACAAAAAATAATAATAATGAATTATGATGAAATTATAATGACGCAGGGAAGTGAGCGAAATAATGTCAAGGTCAACATCAGGACTCAAGAAAAAACAGTTATATTTAGCAGTACGAACTTTGACCTATGTACTCAGAAATCACGCTATATGACGTCAAAGCCAAACCCAGCTATACGTCACTTGGAATGCAGGGCGATGCCAACCATCTGCACTGAGAACAAAGTCAGTCGTCATCTAACACCTAACAGCGGCGGACACGGGCCGTGTGCTCGCCCGTAAATTTGGAAAATAAACCCAGTCTACAATATTCCATCGTGCTGGACAGCTGCAAAAAGTTCTGGAATAAATTACGGGCGCGCGCCCAACACCGCACGCATAAAATGTGAATTAACAAAATTTTAACATAAATGTGAACTAACAGTATTTTGTTTTGAAATAGAACGTTAAAAGTAAAAGAGAAAAAAAGTGAAATGTGAGGAGAAATCGGGAGTGCGTGGAACAGTTGGAGCCATTGGAATAATGCGCAAATAAGTAACCAACAACCAGAAGTCTATTCTAAATTATATAATCATTCAATTGGTCCTCAGAATCACAACAATGCATATAGGTTTTTTAAAGAAAATCATGAGCTCAAAAGGGGGTTATAAAAAAAAAATCAAATATGTAAAGTACAAAAGTGTGTGTGTCTGTATGAATGTACAGAATATAATTAAGAAGTGCTGGGTTGCGATATATATATATATATATATATATATATATATATATATATTGTAATAAACTATCACAACGTGTTGTTGTGTATAATGATATTTATTGTTTGTGTAGTATGTTGATTTTTGTTATCGAAAATTCAAATAGTTCGCCGTCTGGCTTGTGACTGATTCTCGTGTGAGTGGGGGAACACGTGTTGCCAACTTGAATTAATGTTGGTTATGTCGACCCACTGCTAGCAAACAAAACATACATAATATATTCTACAAATAAATACTGGACAGTTTGTTATCAGTATGCACTTTTTTATTATACTTTTGCTTATTAATTATAGTTAAAGCTTCATAAAAATAATGACTGTTATAATAAAAGTTTTAGCCTCGGCAATATAATCTCTCGCTCAGCGTAGCGCTGGGTTGGCAGTGCAATGTTTACAATTGACTCTGGTTATTATTTCACAAAATAAATCTGCCAAATGGGTTCTTTTAAGTACGAAACAGAGGTTTACATAACAAGATAACAAAATTAGAACATATAATTAAAAGTCTGTGATCATTAAAATTATACAAGGTTTGTTATAAAGTGAATATTGTGGTGTTGAAGTGTGACAGTGTCTTTGTGTAACATAGGTTATCATGTGTTCATTCAATGTTTACAAAGTTATTTCTTTGGTTTATTAATCCTTGAAAATATTCAGTTATAGTGAGAGTTTTACTTTATAGTTAAAAATTTTGGAAAGAGAATTTGTTTTATAATAATAATCAAATAACTTCAGCAATACTCAACGTTAGTAGTTATGATGGGCATAGTCATTCGTCCATATGAAGTAATGTGTCAATGTAGATTCTTCCTACTTCTTATCTTGGGTTCAAAATTGGGTTGTCATCTTCTTCAGATTGGATTATTGGGGTTTTCCGGTCATCTGGATTAATTTCGGCTGGTCCTGGTAGATATTGGTTGTAAAGGCCTCCCATCTGATGTACTGCTATTCCTTCTCCAAATTATGGGCACTAATACGTTTTTTCTAATGAAAATTTGGGCCCTTAATCGCGTGGCGTCTCTTCAGTTTGGCGTCACTACATAAAGTCATTGTTCCTAACTGAATTTTGTCAATATTCGGTTGTTGTCATGGTTACTCAAAGTTTTTTGATTGGCTGAAATTGGTTAATTATTATTTGAATTTGTATTCAAACTGGTTACAGATCTTCTAAATGTAATTAATCTTCAGTACTCCCTTTTAGTAGTAAATATTATCACCACTGTTCATCTTTTTTCTCAAGGATTGATTGACATCCAATATTATAGTGTTCACTTAGGTATCAACATTTTGACAGTTTTTATGAATCTTATTTAATTATACTGTTTTCTCAGTTTACATTATTATCATAATATTTCTGTCTTATAATGATTGTCTATTTGTATTTCATAGTTTATGTGGTTTAGTCTTCCTAATGTCAGTGTTAAATTCTATAAATTGAAGTTTTTTGGTAGTTGACAGTTGGGAATTTGCATAGGCTTAAACAGCAATTGACTATTTTCCTTGTAATGGGTTATGATTGTTTGAATACAAGATTTTGTTTATTTATTCACTGTTTAAGTCGGTTCTTGTAATTGCGTATAATTTTATTGTTTCCCTATATTAACTTGTCTACTGTGATAATTCATTTTTGGTGTCATTGTGTTTGAATGTATAGTTTGTTTCTTGTTTACTGGTGTCTGATGGTTTTTAAATCTTATTTCTTATAACATATGGCATAACATCTAATGGTTTTAACTATTCTCATAGCCATAATTCTTATCATTTAAACATAATTATTGGAACATAAACCTTAGTCATTAAAACACAATTCTTATCCATTTAAACATAATTATTTGAGACATATTATTCACTCATACTCTTCATCTCCCCATACTCTTTGACAAATTATAATTATTACTTGACATAAAAAATAAAGACATAAACATGAATTAATTATTAATACAATGGTATATTGTTATGACTAACTCTAAATGACATTAAGCCATAACTGACTCTTCAACAACTGTTTATTATCTGATGTTAATGTCTTGTTGTCATTATTATCAGTTCGTCATGAAAAATATTCTCTAATGTATCATTTTAAATTAATGATATTGGATTCTTATTTCTGTGAATAAACTCATATATCTTGGTGTATTAACACACTGATAGTCATTCGTTCTTGAATACATGGTTAACAATACTAATTAACAACTTATTCCCTAATACTAAGACTTGCAAACTAAAATGTGGCAAGTAGTAAGTACTACTATTATCTAAAATCTACTTATTATCTAGTCTGTTACACTTTGTTTCATCTTGTTATTAATACTCTTGTGTTCACTGGATAATTGCTATTAAGTGTCACAGTCCTTTCTGTGACTAGCCATTATCAGCCTTCACTTATTATTTTACCACTCACTGATGGTCTTCGATCACTCTTAACTTTTTACTAATGGTTTCAACACTGATTATTTGGTGTCAATCCCTATCAATAGGGTTCTATTTAATTTGGGGTTTTCACACTATCACTTTGCACTTTATATGTTTAATTTAAGTGTTACTAGTGGGTATTACCTAACTTTAAATTCTCTTTCTCACTCTACTATGTTCACTATTTCTCTAACTCTCTACCTCTCACTTTACAAGGTTTAATTATAATATTAACAAGTTCATGTTGGTTTATTGTATCACAAATATGTTAGTATTGTGCTAATGTGATTTGTCATAGTTTACTCTATCTGTTTGGGGTTTACTGTACCCTTCTATATTTTAAGTACTTAATAATTAGTATCTTTAGTTTGTCCGTCTTTACAATTATTAATATGATATACAATTTTCTTTGATTTAATACAAGTTTGGTGTTCTTTCTTAGTTCATTTTCTTTTGTCATACGTTATCCGTCACTTCCTTAGTGTTGTGGCTGATTATTTCACTATACTTATAGGTTAGTTGTCTTTTAGTCACTAATCTTCTTATTTACACTTGTGTTGGTGCGATGGCTATTTCTATTCTATTTGAAGTTGTCATCATCAGGTTGTTCTTGGTCCTTTGGGGCTAGTTCTACTCTCTCACTTACCATCTATTGGGCTATTCTGGTTAAATCGTCTTGTTTCAGTATTTACCAACTTGACTTGTTTGTTTGTTACTATTGAGAATTAATATAAGTTACTGTTCTGACTACCTTGATATGTCTGATCGTTTTATTATTCTGATTCACCCATTCTTCTATTATAATTCATCCCTTTTTACTCTAGTGTCAATGACTAAATAAATTATCTGGTCATGTCTTCTTCATTATGGTTAGGTGAAGATATGTACCATTACAATATATATATATATATATATATATATATATATATATATATATATTGTAACATGACATAAGGTAGTGAAGATCCATGATAATTAACTATAAATTAAAGAAGCTGAAGACAAGAATAAGAGGCAAAAACTTATAAGCTCAGAGATTAATAACCCAATAATCCAAATGACAAATGACTGATAAACTGACAATGACCGGACACAATAGATCGGATAAATACAAAAGGAACCACGGAACAATGAAGAAGAAGCTAAGAACTAAATGTAATCAAGACATTAAGAATGAACATTGTAAATCCTGAATAATGACCATTAAAATGTATGTTAACAAATGAACTAATATAATTAGAGTGTAGATGAGATTTACCTAGGTTAATAATGTTAATGAAAGATAATAATGTTATGTATATTTTATTGATGAAGGAATGTGTTTATAAATGTAAGGTAGGGAATTAATAATACACACACCCTAATAAATAGTGATGAATATAATCAAAACTAGTAAACATACCACAAGGCAAATCAAGGCCCACAGTTAATTACCAAAAGTGGTCATTTGTGAAGGGAAAATAAAATAAACAATTATAACCAGTAACCCCATGATGATACTAACATCAATAAACAACCCAGTGAATAATCAAGTGAGTGGAAGAAGTAGTATATTAAAATAAAGTGGTGACATGTAGTGATAGCATGTTGCACATAGTAAGTGAAAGTGTAAAAGTCAAAAACCTTCTATGAAGGAAAAAGTGTAGTTGGTGAACTTCAAAAAGTATTCTAATTAGTAAACTGTATTAGAATAACAGGAAGACCAGTGATAAACTTTGTACTAGTAAGTAAGAGGAACTCATTATAATGTAATTAAGGTAAGCCATAGGTAATAAGGATTATAGGATAAGATAGAAATTAAGGCATTGGAATGAAGGACAAACAAGAACGATAGACACTTTTTCTAGTGAAGGAATGGAGGAATAGTATATATTGTGTAAAGTATAGTTTAATGTTAGTATAATAAGGATGTTAGTATTGTTTTAAAAGAACCAATATAATGTAATGAATTATTAATTGAACCAGATAGTAGAAGGGAACAGAAAGGTAGTTAGAAGTTACTTCAGGCTTGAACCTGTAAAGAAAATGTTTATTATTATAATAAGAGGTGTAGTTAGGAACACCAATGTTTATTACTTGTTTCTGTTAAAAAATTGTGTTAAAAATACCAAATATAAAGGTAAGAAGCTACTAAGAAATGTTAGATAGTAGTATAGTAAAATCTAGGCTCTAGGCCTAACTGTTAAATAAGAATTTAGTAAATTTGAGAACAAATAATAGTCCAATATTGAAGCAGAGAGAGTATACCAAATGTTTAAACAAATTAAGTGAGTATTCCTAATACCAAAATGTATGAATAACAGCCAATTTTGACTAAAATATATATAAAATATAAATAAGAAAAATAACAAAAATGTAATTAGCTACCCAAAAGTGACCACGAGGGGTATCAAAATGACCCTTATCAAAAATTATGAACAATGGTATTCATGTAATAAACCTAGCTAGTAACATAAGAAAGAAATCTTCATTGGAAGATATTTTGTAAAATTAAACTAAAATAAGACTTAAAAATTATCTTGTTGTTGCATCCTCTTCGTTCACTTATTAATTTAATAATATATATATACTTTCACTTATGAACTTACTATTGTCACTTCCCAAACGTTTCAAGATGTTGTTTCTCTTCTTCAGTGGGTTGAGTACTAACTGTCGATTACAGAATAACCGTTACGGAATGGAGTGTGTGGTGGGGGTTGATGGTGGGAAGGGGTTGGTGCTGAGGTTCGAATTGTGTGTGTGGATCAGTGTGTCAAATAGTGTATGTGATTTGTAATGTATCTGTTCATTTAATATGTTGTTTGGTTGTAGTGTGTGATATCTGTATATTTCAAATTGTTCAGCTGTGTTTAGTTTTCTACTTTTTGGTAAGTAGTGTAATATTTCCATGTTGTGTTCTATGTTTGTGTAGCTGTGGTTTTCGTTATGTAAATGTGTGGCGAATGTGGAATGTATGTAGTTTGTGGTGAGGGCTTTTAAATGTTCAGAAAACCTGGAAGAAAAAGATCTTCCCGTTTCTTCCAGGTTTTCTGAACATTTAAAAGCCCTCACCACAAACTACATACATTCCACATTCGCCACACATTTACATAACGAAAACCACAGCTACACAAACATAGAACACAACATGGAAATATTACACTACTTACCAAAAAGTAGAAAACTAAACACAGCTGAACAATTTGAAATATACAGATATCACACACTACAACCAAACAACATATTAAATGAACAGATACATTACAAATCACATACACTATTTGACACACTGATCCACACACATAATTCGAACCTCAGCGCCAACCCCTTCCCACCATCAACCCCCACCACACACTCCATTCCGTAACGGTTATTCTGTAATCGACAGTTAGTACTCAACCCACTGAAGAAGAGAAACAACATCTTGAAACGTTTGGGAAGTGACAATAGTAAGTTCATAAGTGAAAGTATATATATATATATTATTAAAATAAGACGTTAAAATACAACAATGACATAAATTAATGACCAATTAGCATAATTTATTAGGTAACCATAGCAACCGAAATGTTTTGCCAAAAAACCGTTGAATTTTCGTTAGTCCATTATTGACCGACGCCGAGGGCGGATTGATGTAGCTCTCACCCCAAATTTAATTCCAAATAAGTGAATTTTGACTAAAATCAAAGGAAAGGAAGATTGTAATAGCAGCCCAGGGAATACTGGATAATATATTATTTATTAAATTTTTTCACAAACCATAATTACCCGAGGAAATCAAGAAGACGTCTGGAAGAATAGATGACGACTCATCCCGAAGGAAGGTCATAGGGACCTACTTCAACCCAAGAAGACGGACGATCTCAGAACGAGTACGAAGCCGAAGTTTACGCGAAAAACCGTCTGGACGAGATTAATGAGATTACGAAGAATAGAAGACAACTGGATCCATCTGGAAGAAGAAGATTGCATCGCAGAAGCTCCATCAAAAATTGATGAGTATAAACAATAATCCCATTAAACGAAATCCAAATTTTCTATCAAAAATAATAAACCACAATTTTCACTTCACTGATCACTATTCTGATTTAGACTGAAGGTATTTGTAACATCACTATTTGAACTTTAATCATTTGATAATTATTTAAATTGAGATATAATAAATAGTTAACAAACATTTCTACTTGACAAATCCTAACCAAAAATTTTACTAAATCTCATTGATGATTACTTACTCGAATGTGTTAAAATATTAATTTTTTGTGTACCTAGTATTAAGAATTATTATAAATTAGTGTAATTTAGCCGTAGTCCAATACTTCTGTAGCCAAAAGGACTTATTAACACCCCTGAGTAAAACATTTTAATTGTAAACCAACGATAACCTCCAAGACAGTGTGTACAAAAACATTGGAACTGAGCATGTCAACTGAGCAACTGTAATAGCCGGTGCTAAAAATAAAATTAATGTACTACTAAATAACTGAAAACTATCAAAGTGTTAATAAATATTATTATTCTGCAACACTGTATGTTTGATTTGAGTAAATTAAGATAATAAATAAAAATTTATTGAAGTGAAAACCTCAAAACAAGACGTTAGCGAAGTCGACACTGAAGAAAGGCGTGCGCCAATCAGGTGGCGAGGCGGCAATATTCAAACCAAACGCAGAGAGATACGGTTTACCCGTAAATGGTAAGAGAAGGTACAATTCGACTTGCCACACGCAAATAACAGTGACAGAATTTATTGAACTTATTAATAACATCAATCACACACCCATACTATACCACGAACCCAACGAGCGAGTTAAAAAACGCTCGACACCCACACATATACTATACGAAGATAGAACGACTTACAGATACAGAAACATTAAATATTAAAATACACCCATACAAAATAATGGTTACAAAGTGGCGTGCCAACTAGTAGGACTAGGATAACTAAAAAAAAAACCATACCAGTAAACTTTACAGATTCTAGCGGCGACTACAGAAATGGAACCGGCAAAGCACGATACGAGATACCAGGCAAAGATACGTGAGAAGGAGGCGGAAAAGGGAGACAAAAGATCAGAAAAGAAGGTCGAGAAAGACGTCAGAATGGAGGAAAAGGAAATAACATCGGTGGAGGATGTGGAAGAGTTATTAACGCCAGCCGAACCGAATAGGACCATAGAAGAAATGAGATTCGAAAGATTAATGGAAATGTTTCAACAAATGGAAGAACGAAGAAAGGAGGACAAGCTGGAACACAGAGAAACATTAAAACAGGAATTGAAGGAGAGTTTCAGAGAATTAAGTGAAACATTAGATAATGGTTTCAAGAAACTGAGTGAAACACTGGACAGTACTTCGGAAGGTATTAAAGAAACATTGAATGAGAACAAGGAACCGGTAGATGAGAAAATAGAAGATGGTAGGGAGGAAACAGAATTAAAAGAAGACAATAGCATACCATTACCTGCAAATAAAAATAACAGCCACAAGGAGGACATCCCAACCATGGAGGTGACGACTAAAAAGAAGCATCCAAGGAAACTCATAAATACAAGAGAAGAGTTGGAGATGATGAAGAATGGACTACTTGAGATGTTTAATGTACCAATTGACGGCCAGAATGAAATAATGAATTTTAAAAATAACAGAAGGAACTTACTGGAACCTTTAGGAAGGAATCACTACAAAACAGTGTGTAACAGAATAAGAAGGAGAAGACACTTAATAGACATGCATAATCCAATATCAACGATAGCATCTACAATGGAAATAACATTGACCTATTCATTGTATAAACAAAATAATGAAATGATTGAGATAGGAATGGAAGCCAGTGAGAATTCTGACAGAACTATTTAAATACAAGATAGTAGCAAGAAGGTGGACAAGAACAGAAATCATACTGAAGACGACAGCAATCCGAACAGGAGCAAATCATATAATCATGGACCATGGCTAAACCAAGTGTGGAGGAACACTGAGAAATGGGAATGATATTAAAGATAACCAACACAGAATTGATAAAAAAGGAAAGAAAAGGAGAAGATTAACTTACAAGAAAAAAAAAGGGATATATATAACAGGGTCCATTGTACAGTACCATAAATACCCTATCTCATTGTAAAGGACAACCAAAACAATACCTATGTCACAAGTGAGATAACAACCAAGAAAATAAAAGGGACTTACAATCAGTCTTCTTTGAAAAAATATTATGAAACAGTGTCAGAAAGTTAAAGAGAATTTGGAAGGTAACCATTATCAAAATTCAAAAAATTAAAGTAAGCACAACTTACAGTAAGTATTTGACGGAAACTATTATATGAATGAAAAGGGATTTAGAAGAAAGATAAGCTAAATTCAAAACAAAGTAAGTACAAACTTACGACCAAGTGTGAAACAAAATGTGTAAACCCATGTAATTTTGAAAAATATGTATAATGAAGTATCATAAAAAATTGATATAAAATAATAAAATGTTACACAAATAATGATGACGCTACATAACATCATTAACTAACCCTGTCACAAAAGGGAATAATAAAAAATTAATGTTTCACAAAAAAAAAAGACAAGACAATCAAATAAAGAATAACACTGACATTTAACTGAACAATCAATGAAAAAATATAAGTGAGCCAGAAACCAGCTACAATGTTAATTTTAAATATAAATGAGCAATAAAGTGATGACAAATAAAATCACTACCATATAAAATAAGCTAATGAAACAATACAAAATGCCTATTAAATATCGCCATAAGCTTAAACGAAGGAATCCAAATAAGTCACTGAGATGAAAAGGTCATGAGATGTATAAAAGAGAGAATAATTAATCTCAAAAGTGTTTTATTGTATTGATATTATGTGAGTCGGAAATGAACGACTATTATTATAATTATTATGAATATTATTATGTGATGATTTTATGTTGAGATATGTCCAACAATTATTTATGTATTGACCAGATAGGCAAGGCCTCTGAACTCAAAATGTGAATAAATGGATAGCAGAGTAATAGAGCCACACGTGCCCTTGGCTAGTACCAATTTATATGAAGGGGAGAGAAGAAAAATTTTAGGGAATAGAACACACAAGGGATAGATAACACTCGAAAGAAAATAATACCAAATACCATATTATGAACCATGACTTAATAAAAATGAATAAAGAAGAAGGTAGCAATTGATGAATTCCTGAATAATAACAACTTGATAAAATGAACTATATTGATGATTTCAGAAAAAATATAATAATCTTTGTTTCAAAATAATCAATTTTGGTGGCGATGCATTATGTAACATGACATAAGGTAGTGAAGATCCATGATAATTAACTATAAATTAAAGAAGCTGAAGACAAGAATAAGAGGCAAAAACTTATAAGCTCAGAGATTAATAACCCAATAATCCAAATGACAAATGACTGATAAACTGACAATGACCTGACACAATAGATCGGATAAATACAAAAGGAACCACGGAACAATGAAGAAGAAGCTAAGAACTAAATGTAATCAAGACATTAAGAATGAACATTGTAAATCCCGAATAATGACCATTAAAATGTATGTTAACAAATGAACTAATATAATTAGAGTGTAGATGAGATTTACCTAGGTTAATAATGTTAATGAAAGATAATAATGTTATGTATATTTTATTGATGAAGGAATGTGTTTATAAATGTAAGGTAGGGAATTAATAATACACACACCCTAATAAATAGTGATGAATATAATCAAAACTAGTAAACATACCATAAGGCAAATCAAGGCCCACAGTTAATTACCAAAAGTGGTCATTTGTGAAGGGAAAATAAAATAAACAATTATAACCAGTAACCCCATGATGATACTAACATCAATAAACAACCCAGTGAATAATCAAGTGAGTAGAAGAAGTAGTATATTAAAATAAAGTGGTGACATGTAGTGATAGCATGTTGCACATAGTAAGTGAAAGTGTAAAAGTCAAAACCTTCTATGAAGGAAAAAGTGTAGTTGGTGAACTTCAAAAAGTATTCTAATTAGTAAACTGTATTAGAATAACAGGAAGACCAGTGATAAACTTTGTACTAGTAAGTAAGAGGAACTCATTATAATGTAATTAAGGTAAGCCGTAGGTAATAAGGATTATAGGATAAGATAGAAATTAAGGCATTGGAATGAAGGACAAACAAGAACGATAGACACTTTTTCTAGTGAAGGAATGGAGGAATAGTATATATTGTGTAAAGTATAGTTTAATGTTAGTATAATAAGGATGTTAGTATTGTTTTAAAAGAACCAATATAATGTAATGAATTATTAATTGAACCAGATAGTAGAAGGGAACAGAAAGGTAGTTAGAAGTTACTTCAGGCTTGAACCTGTAAAGAAAATGTTTATTATTATAATAAGAGGTGTAGTTAGGAACACCAATGTTTATTACTTGTTTCTGTTAAAAAATTGTGTTAAAAATACCAAATATAAAGGTAAAAAGCTACTAAGAAATGTTAGATAGTAGTATAGTAAAATCTAGGCTCTAGGCCTAACTGTTAAATAAGAATTTAGTAAATTTGAGAACAAATAATAGTCCAATATTGAAGCAGAGAGAGTATACCAAATGTTTAAACAAATTAAGTGAGTATTCCTAATACCAAAATGTATGAATAACAGCCAATTTTGACTGAAATATATATAAAATATAAATAAGAAAAATAACAAAAATGTAATTAGCTACCCAAAAGTGAACACGAGGGGTAGCAAAATGACCCTTAACAAAAATTATGAACAATGGTTTTCATGTAATAAACCTAGCTAGTAACATAAGAAAGAAATCTTCATTGGAAGATATTTGTAAAATTAAACTAAAATAAGACGTTAAAATATAACAATGACATAAATTAATGACCAATGAGAATTAGCATAATTTATTAGGTAACCATAGCAACCGAAATGTTTTGCCAAAAAACCGTTGAATTTTCGTTAGTCCATTATTGACCGACGCCGAGGGCGGATTGATGTAGCTCTCACCCCAAATTTAATTCCAAATAAGTTAATTTTGACTAAAATCAAAGGAAAGGAAGATTGTAATAGCAGCCCAGGGAATACTGGATAATATATTATTTATTAAATTTTTTCACAAACCATAATTACCCGAGGAAATCAAGAAGACGTCTGGAAGAATAGATGACGACTCATCCCGAAGGAAGGTCATAGGGACCTACTTCAACCCAAGAAGACGGATGATCTCAGAACGAGTACGAAGCCGAAGTTTACGGGAAAAACCGTCTGGACGAGATTAATGAGATTACGAAGAATAGAAGACAACTGGATCCATCCGGAAGAAGAAGATGGCATCGCAGAAGCTCCATCGAAAATTGATGAGTATAAACAATAATCCCATTAAACGAAATCCAAATTTTCTATCAAAAATAATAAACCACAATTTTCACTTCACTGATCACTATTCTGATTTAGACTGAAGGTATTTGTAACATCACTATTTGAACTTTAATCAATTGATAATTATTTAAATTGAGATATAATAAATAGTTAACAAACATTTCTACTTGACAAATCCGAACCAAAAATTTTACTAAATCTCATTGATGATTACTTACTCGAATGTGTTAAAATATTAATTTTTTGTGTACCTAGTATTAAGAATTATTATAAATTAGTGTAATTTAGCCGTAGTCCAATACTTCTGTAGCCAAAAGGACTTATTAACACCCCTGAGTAAAACATTTTAATTGTAAACCAACGATAACCTCCAAGACAGTGTGTACAAAAACATTGGAACTGAGCATGTCAACTGAGCAACTGTAATAGCCGGTGCTAAAAATAAAATTAATGTACTACTAAATAACTGAAAACTATCAAAGTGTTAATAAATATTATTATTCTGCAACACTGTATGTTTGATTTGAGTAAATTAAGATAATAAATAAAAATTTATTGAAGTGAAAACCTCAAAACAAGACGTTAGCGAAGTCGACACTGAAGAAAGGCGTGCGCCAATAAGGTGGCGAGGCGGCAATATTCAAACCAAACGCCGAGAGATACGGTTTACCCGTAAATGGTAAGAGAAGGTACAATTCGACTTGCTACACGCAAATAACAGTGACAGAATTTATTGAACTTATTAACATCAATCACACACCCATACTATACCACGAACCCAACGAGCGAGTTAAAAAACGCTCGACACCCACACATATACTATACGAAGATAGAACGACTTACAGATACACAAACATTAAATATTAAAATACACCCATACAAAATTATGGTTACAATATATATAAATATATATATAAAATTAAAATTTTTTTTTTTTTACTATGAATTCTATTTTGGTAAAGCGTAAAAATAAGGGCAGTAAAATTAATGCTAACTGGATTTTCATGATTTGTGCCTCATGGCTGAATAAATAAAATGTTCATTCTTTAAAGGTTTTAATGTGTAAATGTTATGAATAAGAATAAAGGGTAAAATTATTTCTTTTTTTAAGAAAGTAATTAAAGAAAAAGAAATAAAAATTAGTGTTGAAATGGAAAGAAATAATGTTATACTGAAATAATAAATAATTCATGGCAAACAAATCAATTACTGAGTTATTTCAGACAACCATTTTGCTTTTCATCTCGTCCAACATTGAACCCTGGATCCTGTAAGTAAAAGTTTCAAGGTTGGTAGTTAACAAGATGGCGGCTAAAATAGTTGAAAGTTAATATTTGCAAAGTTCACTAATAAAGTTATAAAGAAATTAAATTGTTTCACCGTGAGGTCACATGCACAACTGTAACAGGGGTATCAGGGGTTAAGGGGAAAAAGGGGGGTGTATAAAAAAAAGGTATTTTGCCATTGTAAGTTGGTAACAATGTATGCTTGTGTATGTAACATGTATTCGACAGTAAGGTTGTTATTATTTACTGGTATTATATGTAATCAATTTATAATTTTGGTGGGGAATAATGTTTTGTTAGGGGAGAAAATTAACAGTATACGATGTGTATGGGATTTATATGTATTAGATGTAAGTATGCAGTAAGGTTTTATTGCTAGGTGGACATTGTATTTTATGTAGTCCAGTTACAGAGTTGTTTGAAATTAATGTAAATGTTTTCAAGATAGAAATCTTGGTAGTCAATTGGACCGTTTTGATTGGGAATGAATTTTATTATGATGTAATTGCAACTGTTGTAAATTATGTAATTAAATTAAGTTGAGGTAATTAATTTCAGTTATGTGAAAAAAAAAATCGAACCAGTATTTTGTTAACGACAAACCAGTACGACTAAGGGGAACCAAATCAGTTGAGGATATGGTAGAGTGAAATGCCCTTTAGTGATGTTTGGATTGAATGTTTCAGAGTCAGGTGATACTGTGGTGACGTGCCTGTCTGATTTTATGGTGTTGGGATTTCGAGTCGAGAAGTCCAGTAAGGTCGGATAGGTTCAGCCACGGCCACCGGACTAGGGGGGTAA
Source organism: Magicicada septendecula (assembly GCA_034769895.1). Taxonomy (NCBI): domain Eukaryota; kingdom Metazoa; phylum Arthropoda; class Insecta; order Hemiptera; family Cicadidae; genus Magicicada; species Magicicada septendecula. The sequence goes on along the minus strand of CM068368.1, from coordinate 746,127,519 downwards.
GTAACCAATGATGTTAGTAAAGATTTCAGGGGGGTCGTGGCGCTATATCCTCGCTGATCCTCTTAGGTTTAGGCAATGAGAGTCTTTATGCTTCACCATAAAACCTCTCACTGGGGGGGGGGGTATTGTAATGGTACATATTGGAGTGATAAAAAATAATTTTAATAAATAATAATTCCAATCAGATTCAATTCAAATAATGTACAACCTTTGGGGAACCCCTGCTTTAACAAAGATGCATACAATGATTGCAAAACACCCGTCTGTTTGTCTCTCGAGTCAGCCTGGCCAGACACATTACGTAACTACCTATAGTTTGTGCCATCCGTGAATCACGGAAAATGTGAAGTTAACGCGCTGATTTCACCAGGCAGCAAGGATGTGTGGAATTTGGTTCTAGAACATTTCAAACCAACCAATCGGAGCTCGGATTGGCGATCACGTGACCAGTCTTATACCTGGTGACCTGCGCCTCAACCCCAGATTAAGGGGCCCATTCAGCAAAAATCCTTCAGACCGCGCGGTCAACAACAAGTACTCGCGAGTAAGTTACGTCTGCCGACACAATTGTTAAAAGCGAAATGTGATAAAACGCAGTTCTAGTAACCAGTGAACAATCAACGCCAGTCAATAAAAAAAATAACTTTAACCATATTCAATTGACTTTCGGAGTGCGGGGTGAAATAACTGCCTCAACAGTTGGACCAGGTCTACAACCAGGCTGAGTACCCATCTAATCAATTTTTAATTCCAAATCTTTAACAACATTCAAATTTATACCTGGGGATGTTTCAAATAATAATGAGATCTCAATAGATGGGGTTTAATCGAATATTAATGTAAAAGAAAGAGAGCGGGTGTGTGTGTGTGTATGTGTGTGGTAATGTAAAGGTTACGTACTGGTTCATCAATATTGTAACGTTACATAAACCAGTCCCAAAAAACTGATAACTTAATTATACTACCATAAAGGTCAGAAATGGGTAAACTATAACTAGCTATAAATTACGTTATATCACCAAACATTATAAACTATATTGAAGTGATATACAGTGTAACAAGTGAGTTATAGTGTACCCAGTGCGTAAATAAGTGAATGTGAAGGGATCATCGTACAGACTTGTGCTGTAGATGTAGGAATTATGGATTGTAATAGTAGACGGTGATGCTACTAACCAGTTATGTATTTTTATTTAATTGTTGTATGATTTATATTGTGTAGGCAACTAAAATTTAGTACCTATGTTTAATTTTATATTTTTATAAAATAATTATGTTTGTATATAAGATAACCCAGGGTTAAAAAATAAAAGAGTTAAATATAAGATGATAAAAAAATAAAATAATACTGTATGAGGAAAATGGCAGAAGAAAATAGTGCAGTGTAAGAATACTATAAGAGATTAATAAATAATATATAAATTCAATTAAAGTTAATAATAATATTAAAGACTTATGTCTAAAGTTATAAGAAAATAAACGAAAACTGTTATATATATCAAATTGGAAAATAAACCAAAATTAAAAAGAATTATTTTTCTATAAATCAGAAATAAATTTATAATAATTAGAAACAGCCTATATACTAAAAAGTAAATAGAAGCACCAATAAAAAATGATATAGAAATTATGTGTTACTAAGAGTAACAGAATAACAACATATTGTTTAATTGTAAAAAAGATTGAAAACCGTTCGGTTGAGATAAGTGATGACGCCAAAATTGAATTAAAAAACATTTTAAAACGTTCGGAAACGGTACTAAATTGGAACAAAATTAACTTACAGTATCCACCTTATATGCAAACTCCTTGAGATATCAAATATAGCTTGCTTTACTTAATAACAAAGTGATAGAAACCATTTTGAAGATCTGGCCTAGCCCAAACCGCACTTCGATTTTTTAACGAGATTGTATCTGATAGACATTTAATGAAATTACAAAACAACTAGGACGACCACACTAGAACCAGCTCCACGCAAGTAAGAACTTCGAGGAAAGAGGTAATATAAACATTTCTTTTAATAATTAACCAAGAAAACTTCATATCAAACCGTTGTGCAGTTCAGAAATTTCTAAATGCCTTCATGGGTCTAATAAAAACATAATCTACACTCTAGCGGACAAATCCGGAACTACGTACTACGAAAATAAACAAAAAATTCGAAATTGATTATTTTTATCTTGTAAAGCGTAGTATATAATTATCCATTTCTGACCATCTCATAACAAAAAGAACTTACCCTTAACCCTGGGGAAATAATAAAATGAATTATATGTTAATTGATGTTTAATTAAAAAATAAAATTATAAAATTATTAAAAATTAGATTTTATAATAATTCCATGTTTACCCAACTAAATCGATACAATGTATTAGTGATTGGAAAGATCGATTATAATATTTGTATATTGGAAGAAAAGAAAATCAATATTATACAAATAAATACTATTAATATTTTGTCAAATATTAAAATGTGTATTCTTTATTGTAGAGGGTAGTTGTTCTAGATTTTAGTAAGCCAAGAAGAGGACTATCCACCGGGGGGGAGTATTACTGAACAGTGTCGTTTGGTTAACCTAACATTTGTAGATTAACGTCAAAATCAGCTGATCTCATGGACAGCGAATATTTGAAAAAAAATAAGAAATTTTCTACTCTGGGTGTAACCAAATTGTACTCACTCTCTCTTCCAACTAAGATTAAACAACTTCCTTAATCACACACACTCGATTTGTGTTTTGTTTGGGTAAAATTACAATCCGAGTTATTTAAACATTAATACTTATAATTCATAAGTGGCGATCGCTAAGAGGTATTCTGACCGCTCCGAGACTGTCAAAAGACGGACGTAACCCCTTATTTAAGATTACATTACAAAAAATGACGTATTAACATTGGGGCTGAATTAATTATAAACCCGTACTTGTAATACACTCTTAGAGAGCAAGAAACCTTTGAGAAAAGCGGGACGTTACAGATTGGCGCTTACAACAGTGGGGCGTAATTAAATAAGACGAGCACACAATAGGTCACATACAAAGACTCCTCGGAGAGTACCTCAGAGCGGGACGTTACAGTTTGGCGCTCAACGTAAAAGGGCTGTAATTAGAAAAGAATTTTGAGATATTCAATAAATTAATATACCAAAAAACCTAATTATCGTCGGCAGTTATGAGAAAACAAGAAATACATAATACCAGAGGCAGATCGAAGAAGAGGGCAGAAGAAAAGGAGAAGGAAGAAGGTGGACAGGAACGATAGATAGAAATAGTTACGGACGATGAAATGGAACAACCAATGGGTGATAAAGAAGAAACTGAAGCAATTATGAACATAGAAAAGGAAATAGTTGAAGAGGATGCCCAAGGGGACCAACCAGACAAAGCGGTAGTCAGAGAAGAACCCAATTGGCAAGACATGATGAAATTTATGGCTGAACAATTTAGAAAACAGGAGGAAAACTTGAAGCAAACCAATGAGGAAAATAAAGAAAATTTTAGGAGACAGGAGGAAAAATTTGATAAAATAGTTGAGGACTCAAGGAAACAAAATGAAACCTTGAGCGAAAAATTTGACAAAATAGATGAGAATTTTAAGAAACAGGAAGAGAACTCAAGGAAGCAAAATGAAACCTTGAGGGACAGTTTAAAACAAATTGAGAAAAGAAACGAAGAAAATTTAAAACAATTTGAGGGTAAAATGGAGAATTTAAATAAGGAGATATGGGAAACTTTCGGAGAGAAGTTTGAAAATGTTAATACGCTTATCCAAAAAGCAGATACATACAAGGAGGAGACAAATAAGAAATGGACAGTGGTTTCAAGAATTTGGATGAAACACTAAACAGCACTTCCGAAGGTACTAAAGAAGACCAAAGTGCATTGTTATCTGAAGATAAACCTAACAGAGAGAAAGAAAAGATAATGCCCATAGAAATTAACATTAAGGGAGTAAAGAAACAAATAAGTAAGAAAATGAAAAAGAGGAATAATACGTCTTAACAAAAGGAAAAATACACGGGAAGAAGTAGATATGATTAAGAGTGGGCTGGTTAATGTACTTAATCTCCCAATCGTTAATTACAGAGAATTGACTGTTTTAAAAAGTTATAGAAAAAACTTAACTAAATCTATATTTAAATTAAATATACCAGTAAATAAAAGGTCAGTGACATCACCAGTAAATGATATATCATCAACATATTTGTGTAATAGACTACATATAGATATGATAGAAATAAGTGTATTAGAAGAATTACAAGACATGGTAGTAGAAGAATATGTTACAAAGAAAGAAAGAGTTCGGAAAACGATGGTAACCATTGAATTTAATGAAAATTCAATATCAGCAGAGTTACAATATCAGATGATAGAGAGCTATTTAACAAGGACAAAAATCATTACGAACACCCCAGTAATCCGAGAACCTGGAGTACCTGAGTTGATGGATCATGGTTAACCTAAATAATAACAAACCAGAAAAAAGGGGACTGAATTTTTGAAAACCGACCAAGCAACCCATTGAATAGCGGAAGAAAACCCCAAAATTCTAAAAAACTGTAAGAACAACTTACTCAAGTTATTTCGAAACCATATAAGTTAAAATAAAAAGACTAAACCCCAAAATTCTAAAAAATTGTAAGAACAACTTACTCAATAATTATTCAGAAACGATATGATTTAATAAAAAGTACGTAAGTACGACTTACTTAAGATATTTTGAAACCATTAGATTTAACAAAAAATAAGAACAGATTATTAAATAAGAGTTATAAAGAATTGATTTAAAATGAAATAATAGGAAAAAGTAATAGTTTTATGGGAACAAAAAGAAGAATAAATAAATAAAAACAATTGATGGTAATGTGCTCAAATAAGAAGAATAACGAATAATTTAAGAACTACAATGACGCTGAAGGAGGATAATAATTAATACAACTATAATTTAGAATTTCTCGGAATTGAAAATGATATAAGAAGAAATGATACGGAGAAATATGTCACAAGAAGGAAAGTTAAAAGGATTTTAAAATAATGCCTATCAATAATGTTATGTGCTATTAGTTAATGGAAAAGAAGAAGGAATCAAGAAGAAGAAGAAATATATAAATAAATGTAAACAGCAACAGTATGAAGAATCCCAAAAGTGTTTAGTATTAGTCGCTAATTGACTACTTGTAATTTTTTTATTTTTATGTATTGACCGTAGAAATGTTCCGGCAATAATTTTACTGAGCAGGGATGATGTTCCCCTGGTCTCAGAAGGTGTAAGGATGGACAGCGGAGTTATGGACCCAAGAGTGGCCACCCGACTGGTACCACCGCACAGGATAGGGAAAAATGTTAGGGAAATTGAATATTTTAGGGATAATGATAAAATAGCTGTATAGATTGATATTAGATTCCAGAAGTATAAATGAAGAAAATAGAAGGAAGATAGCAGACAGAAGCTTAATTGATAAAGCGAATTTATAGAAGTAAATAGAAATGAGTGTTAAAACAAGTTTAATATGATTAGTGTGACCAGTCCTTATCAAGTAAAATGTGGAAGTACCACTACCCAGAGAAATAAATCATTAATGAATTTGCCTCCAAGAGAGAGAAAGAGAGAGAGAGTTGAGTAAGAAAACAGCAATTACCACCAGTCTGAAATACCAGTCAGTATATAACCAATCGGAAATGAAGGAAGATATTATGAAGAATAAAACCAGGAATATTATGAAAATTGAAGCAATCAACAATTTATTTTAGTAAACAAGTAAAACAAAAATAAATTTGTTCTAGTGGGGGGGGGGCATTATGTAACGTTACATAAACCAGTCCCAAAAAACTGATAACTTAATTATACTACCATAAAGGTCAGAAATGGGTAAACTATAACTAGCTATAAATTACGTTATATCACCAAACATTATAAACTATATTGAAGTGATATACAGTGTAACAAGTGAGTTATAGTGTACCCAGTGCGTAAATAAGTGAATGTGAAGGGATCATCGTACAGACTTGTGCTGTAGATGTAGGAATTATGGATTGTAATAGTAGACGGTGATGCTACTAACCAGTTATGTATTTTTATTTAATTGTTGTATGATTTATATTGTGTAGGCAACTAAAATTTAGTACCTATGTTTAATTTTATATTTTTATAAAATAATTATGTTTGTATATAAGATAACCCAGGGTTAAAAAATAAAAGAGTTAAATATAAGATGATAAAAAAATAAAATAATACTGTATGAGGAAAATGGCAGAAGAAAATAGTGCAGTGTAAGAATACTATAAGAGATTAATAAATAATAATAAATTCAATTAAAGTTAATAATAATATTAAATACTTATGTCTAAAGTTATAAGAAAATAAACGAAAAACTGTTATATAAATCAAATTGGAAAATAAACCAAAATTAAAAAGAATTATTTTTCTATAAATCAGAAATAAATTTATAATAATTAGAAACAGCCTATATACTAAAAAGTAAATAGAAGCACCAATAAAAAATGATATAGAAATTATGTGTTACTAAGAGTAACAGAATAACAACATATTGTTTAATTGTAAAAAAGATTGAAAACCGTTCGGTTGAGATAAGTGATGACGCCAAAATTGAATTAAAAAACATTTTAAAACGTTCGGAAACGGTACTAAATTGGAACAAAATTAACTTACAGTATCCAGCTTATATGCAAACTCTTTGAGATATCAAATATAGCTTGCTTTACTTAATAACAAAGTGATAGAAACCATTTTGAAGATCTGGCCTAGCCCAAACCGCACTTCGAGTTTTTTAACGAGATTGTATCTGATAGACATTTAATGAAATTACAAAACAACTAGGACGACCACACTAGAACCAGCTCCACGCAAGTAAGAACTTCGAGGAAAGAGGTAATATAAACATTTCTTTTAATAATTAACCAAGAAAACTTCATATCAAACCGTTGTGCAGTTCAGAAATTTCTAAATGCCTTCATGGGTCTAATAAAAACATAATCTACACTCTAGCGGACAAATCCGGAACTACGTACTACGAAAATAAACAAAAAATTCGAAATTGATTTTTTATCTTGTAAAGCGTAGTATATAATTATCCATTTCTGACCATCTCATAACAAAAAGAACTTACCCTTAACCCTGGGGAAATAATAAAATGAATTATATGTTAATTGATGTTTAATTAAAAAATAAAATTATAAAATTATTAAAAATTAGATTTTATAATAATTCCATGTTTACCCAACTAAATCGATACAATGTATTAGTGATTGGAAAGATCGATTATAATATTTGTATATTGGAAGAAAAGAAAATCAATATTATACAAATAAATACTATTAATATTTTGTCAAATATTAAAATGTGTATTCTTTATTGTAGAGGGTAGTTGTTCTAGATTTTAGTAAGCCAAGAAGAGGACTATCCACCGGGGAGTATTACTGAACAGTGTCGTTTGGTTAACCTAACATTTGTAGATTAACGTCAAAATCAGCTGATCTCATGGACAGCGAATATTTGAAAAAAAAAAAGAAATTTTCTACTCTGGGTGTAACCAAATTGTACTCACTCCCTCTTCCAACTAAGATTAAACAACTTCCTTAATCACACACACTCGATTTGTGTTTTGTTTGGGTAAAATTACAATCCGAGTTATTTAAACATTAATACTTATAATTCATAAGTGGCGATCGCTAAGAGGTATTCTGACCGCTCCGAGACTGTCAAAAGATGGACGTAACCCCTTATTTAAGATTACATTACAAAAAATGACGTATTAACATTGGGGCTGAATTAATTATAAACCCGTACTTGTAATACACTCTTAGAGAGCAAGAAACCTTTGAGAAAAGCGGGACGTTACAGATTGGCGCTTACAACAGTGGGGCGTAATTAAATAAGACGAGCACACAATAGGTCACATACAAAGACTCCTCGGAGAGTACCTCAGAGCAGGACGTTACAATATTCATATCCAACTTGTGATATCACTCATAATAGTTTAAAAAAAAAATTTAATAGAGATAAGAATTAATTTCATGGTTTAGTATAAAATAATTGTACAGCCTTTTATAGAACGTAAAAAAAGGGTGTGAGGTTTTGATAGCAAATAAACACAAGCATGTGATTTAGACAGTATAAAATGTGTTAGCATAATTATTTCGCAACTCAAACCTAAATAATCACTCTGCAACATTTTCGTCTATAGAACCCTGGAGGTGGAACCCGAAGGTAAGAAAAAGCAGTAAAATCTTATAAATCTGTGCAAAGCATTTTATTGAGTTGTCACAAATGACGCCCGAACTGGGACTTAATTTATTTTGCTTAATTTTATTGAGTTGTCACAACTTCCCTTAAAGTGTTTGCTGATTTTTAGTAGTTGTACTTCCCAGCTGTTATTGTTAAATCGATTAAACTCTCGGACATGATTCAAAAAATGCATAGGATGCACACCCCGATTGTCGCAACTAAATTGTTCTAGTTCAATTTCATTGTTTAAATCTCGAGTAACTATTACCCGTTATGTAATATTATTTATTTTCTGGCTTATGGCCATTTGCAACTCGTCTTTAACCTCGATAATACTTTGTTCTATTGACATAATTTTGTTATTGTTAATACCTTCGAACTGAATGCTATGTTTGTTCATAACATCCACATTCTCTTGTATTGACTGTATCTCTAAGTTATACTTATTCTCTATGTCTTTAAATTTAAGGTTAGTATTGTTTTTATACTGCTGAATATTCTTACTTATTTCGTCTATCTGAACTAAAGTGTTCTAGTTGTCTTGATTATTCATCTCTTCTTTCACAGCACTAACACTTAACTAAAAATGAACTTTTTCATGTGAACACTTACTGATTTTATTGGACGCGTTTCGGCTTACGTATCCGCCTTCTTCAGCTTTGATACAGACTGCCAGCATTTTGTAACGGTTGTGTGGAAGGTGTAGTGGGGGTGGTGTGTGGAGGAAGGGGATTGGCGCGGGGATTCAACTTACTGTTTGTTTTCTGTATAATTGTTTCAAAAAGTGTATGTGATTTATATTGTAATTGATCGTTGAGTATGTTGTTTGGTTGTGTTGTGTGGTGTTTATATATTTCGTATTGTTCAGTTGTGTTGAGTTTTCGACCTTTGGGTATGTAATGTAAAATTTCAAGATTAGTGTCTATGTTGGTGTAACTGTGGTTTTCTGTGTGTATGTGTGTGGCAAATGCGGAGTGTATATTGTTGTTGGTTAAAGCTTTTAAGTGTTCAGAATAACGGGATGAAAAAGATCTTCCCGTCTGGCCTATGTAGAAACTATTGCAGTCATTACAATTTAATTTGTAAACACCTGTTTTGTTATATTTGTCTATGTCTGTGTTTGTATTACTGATGTGTTTTTTGATGGTATTGGTTGTTCTGTATGTTATTTTGTATTTGTGTTTTCTGAATGTGTTGGCGATTTTGTGTGTGTATGAGTTGTGGTATGTGAGTGTGATGTATTTATTGTGTTGTGTGTTGATGGTATTTTGTGTTTTGTTGTTTTTGTTTTTGATGCGTTTGTGTAGTATGTTTATTAAATTGGGGTTATAACCGTTTTTGATTGCTATGTATTTTATTGTGTTGAGTTCGTCGGTGTAATCTTGTTTATTTAAGGGTATTTTAGTTAGTCTATGGAGCATATGGTTGAAGGCCGCATGTTTATGTTGTGTTGGGTGGTTTGATGTGTTGTGTATAACCATGTCGGTTGTGGTTGGTTTCCTGTATATTTTGTACGTGTGTGTATTGTTAGTTTTGTTAATTGTTAGGTCTAGAAAATTTATACTATTGTTTTGTTCAGTTTCCAGTGTCAATTTTAATTTGGGGTGTATAGTGTTTATGTATTTGTGGAAGTTTTCAACTTGTCTTGTGTTGCCTTTGAATAAAAGTAATGTATCATCTACATACCTGTGCCAGTATATAATTTTGTTAGTGTATTTGTTGTTGTTTATTATGTGGTTCTGTTCAATGTTGTGTATATATATTTCTGCTAGTATTCCTGATATGGGGGATCCCATCGGGAGTCCTTCTGTTTGTGTGTATATCTTGTTATTGTATGTAAAGTAATTTTGTTCAGTTATTATTTTGGTAAGTGTGATTTTTTCTTGTATGTGTGTTTCAGGTGTGTTGTTTTGTCTGAGTAGTTGTTCTAGTGTTTGTATGGTTTCTTTGATGGGGACATTAGTGTATAAATTGGTTATATCAAAAGATGCCAGAGTTGAGTTATGTGGGATGTGTATGTGTTCACTTTTCCTGACTAGGTCAATGTTGTTTTTGATAGATGTGTTGTTACTGAGTTTAATGTTTTCTCTGATTATTTTGTCTAGTTGTTTTGCAATTTTGTGGGAGGGGGCCTGTTTGTTGTTTATTAATGGTCTGATTGGAATGTTAGGTTTATGTATTTTTGGTAATGCATTTAGTTTAGGGGGGTTAGGTTTTATTTGTTTAAGGTATTTGGCGTTTTCTGGTTTGATTATATGTTTTGTGTTGTTTATAAATTTGTTAATCTGTTTATGAAATTTTAGTGTGGGGTCTTTATTTATTTCCGTTATATTATTTTCGTTGAAGAAACTTTCGATTTTAGTGTTTAATTGGTGTTTGTCCATTATGACGCTAATGTTACCTTTGTCGGCTTTTAGGATTGTTGTGTTGTGTTCAAGTAACTTGTGTTTTACATTATTAAGCGTTTTTATTTCATTGTTGTGTATTTTTGGTTTTGTATGTGTGTTTTGAAGTTTTCTTTTTATGTCGTGACGTATCGGGTCTTGGTCGTTAAGGTGCGTGTTTTGTACAGCCGTTTCTGCGTCTATGATAATGTCGCGTATGTGTTTATTGTGATTTTTGATGTTAGCTGTATTGGTATTCAAATTATGTTTCAGTCCTTTGTTTAATAAATCCATTTCATCTTTTGTGAAATTAATGTGTGTTGTATTAACTACGCGTGTGTGGAATTTGTGTGCCGGTTCAGGGATTGATTCAATTGTGTGTGTTGTGAGGTTGGTTATTTTTTTGTTGTGTCGATGTTGTATTGTCAATTTGAGTTTTTCTATGTTGTCTTGTGTGTGTTGTATTACATTTTCAAGTTCTGTGTGGTGTAATATTTGTGTGAGTTTCATGTGTAAGTTATATGCCTGTCTGTTGAGTGTGTCTTGTTTATGGTATAAATAATTGATTATGTTGTTTAGGTGTATTTGTGTAGTTTAGTTAAAGTGTTCTGTTTACATTAATTTATTTTACATTCTATTTCATTGTTGTATTCATTTTTTTTATTTACTAACTTTTCGTTATTCTCATTTATTTGTTCATTGAACTTAGTATTTACTGATTCTATTACTTGTTCCTTCATTGTATGGAAACACTCATTAATTTCATTTATAATCTCACTCTTCTATCCATTGACTCGAGTATTTACTCCGATAATATTACTACTTAGTTAATTGAATCTGGTATTTAGTTCATTTAATTTGACTTTTTCTTTTATGAATTTGCTAACTGCTACAATTTTTATTGTTCGACAAAGCTGTTCGTCATCACTGACATCATCAGGTCTTAAACAACGTCTGTCAACTGTACGTTGTAGACTTTTATACTTTAGGCCCCTCCCCTTATGTCATCGCCCCTCCTATTGGTTCTAGCTGCTGCCGCTCTTCACGGGAACCAGTTAGCAAATTCATAAAAGAAATAGTAAGGATGGCTGCTAATTTAAACAATACGAAGAATAATTTGACTTTACTTCATCAAAATTACTACTTAGTTCATCAAATTTTGTGTCATTTACGTCAAAACGACTATTTATTTTATCGAAATTTCTTTCACTTTTAATGCTTTGTTCGGTTAACATCGCTTGTATCATTTCAAACATTTTATTCTCATCAGATTTTTTACTTTGGATTGGCGATGAATGACTTAAACGTCATCCATTATTTTGGACTCAGTCAAACTGTCTGTATTGACCACAGTTGTTGACTGTGTTTCTATTTCGTTAATGACTGTTACGTCAGTCAAGCTGACTACCTCCTCATTACTCTCCATGTTTTACTTATTTGTTAATTACAATATTTATTACAGTTTAATTTAATATTGAGATAAATATGAGTGTTTAACTTTGTAACTAATTTTTTGTTTTTAGACCACATGTTTTTTGAACATCTTAACCTAACATTTTAACTTCCGCTTTTTCTCAATCTGTTCCTGTTAATTCAATCCAGACTTATACCACGTAAAATTTACGCAGAAATCCTGACATCATGGCACCAATTGTAGTTTTACAAATAAATGAATTTTTTTATTTAACTTTCAAATACCACCTACCTTTGATATTCCTTCTCTTAGCTTTATCCAGAAACCCCCAGCATCCGTTAAGCGAGGATTTAAATGACGCAAACAGATTGAGGTAAAGTTTTAATAAATTACACTACACGTGGTTGTTGTGAAATCGACATTAGTTTTTATTTTCACCTTCGTTTACTTTTTTATGAATGCAAACATATTACCCTCTTTATATTGGTAATGAACAAGTCCTTACTGGACATACATAATTGGTTATAGTAAAAAAATATTAAAAACTTATCTACCATAAGACTCGCCAGTACTCCTTCTTTCTCTCACATATATTTTCCCCATCAATTCTAGATTTGAGATCTCATTTCTTAAATAAAAAAGATTTAGAAAAGGATAATTGAATCAGAAGGCTGATCGATCTGTTTCTGTACTTTACCACTGTCTTTGTTACACCTCGTGGCAGTCATTCCTCAGCCGCATTTTCCTTTTACACTCGTTAAAAAGGTCCGAACTGTTTTTCAATCTTGAATTTATTTGTCATTCACTGTCGACACTTGTTGATATTGAAATTTACTTTATTTGAATCATATTTGTACTGTTTAAAGTTAAAATTTATTTGTCCGCGGACTTTAATTGTACAGACCCGGCTGGGATCCAATTTCAGTTGAAACGGAAAGAGCTGGTACAGAGGGTGGCCAATATAAAACCTGGTCACGTAGTATTCCCCTCTCTGCAGAATGTTCCCCGCTGGTGAAATTATACGTCTCAACGGCACCAAGACCACATTCTGATATCACAAAGCGAGGGATCGTTCCGTGACGTATTTGTGACGTCCTTTGATAACTAAGATTTTGTGCCCGTATATGGCCATGGCGAGTGCTGTTTCCGTCGATTCATCGATTGGTAAGGCTAAAAATAGCTGTTGACTCAGCCACACGTGCTGTCCGCTCCTACGCCGAAAGATAAATTTGATTCGCTTTTACATAACTTTTGTTATTGCCCAATATCGAACAATGATTAAAAGTGGTTTTACTCCATTCTGTACTGTTACAATACCCCCTCAATGAGAGGTTTTATGCCGAAGCATAAAAACTCTCGTTGACATAGCCTAAAAGGATCAGTCCGGATATGGCGTCTCGACCCCCCCTGAAATATTATTAACCATGGGTAACTTACCCCCCTGATCCAGTGACTGCGGTAGCACCTGCACGACTTTACTGGACTTCTTGTTAAGATCCCAACACCGCAAAGCCAGGCAGGCACTAGACACCCCGGCCCTGACACACTGGTCAGCACAGGGTCGCCCCACAGTATCACTAGATGCTGAAACAATTAACTTACAAATATTACTAATAGGCCTTTCATTTTCCAGATCCTGAACTGATTTGTTTTCCTTTTAATCGTACTGGTTAGTCTTTTTATGAAGTACTGGCTTTCTTAACTTAATACACACATTATAGGTTAACAGAACTCCTTAACCTAACATAATATTTTTTTAATTCAATCATTTTATTTGAAATATTTAACTTCCTATTATAATTTTTTTATTTAAACATCTCATTTTATCTCTCAACTTCAATGATTTTTTTTTTCATTTGCTAATGCGAACTCTATACAATACAAAACCTGGTTATACAAAAATTATATAATACAACTAATACAGTCAATCAAATGAGTATTTTAACACTATATTATTACTCATTATTGTGATTTAATCATCACTCTTATTTTTCATTTTAAATTCCTCTGTCCACACACACTATTACCCCTCCTGGACTGTAGCGCCCAGTTGCCTCCACAAGGACTGAAGCGGAAGGGGTGAACACTTTTTTCTTTTCTTTCTCCCCCATCCTTGCTTTGGCGTTACACAAAATTCGGCATTACTGGTATCCCGGATACCAGTAATCCTACTAAAATAATATTCACAATCCCTTAATCGGTTTATCACCCATACATAGGTATATAACCGTGTTCCAAAGTTATCTCATCTTAGATTCCTCTGATCTTACCCCCAGTTGTATTTCTAAGTTCACCAATTTAGAATATTAAGCCAAATACATGGTCAGGGTTTGATGAAACCGTGACCACCAGAAATTGGGGAATCGCATTTACCATATATCTCATATGGTTTATATTTACACACTAATAGCTTAAACCTAATAGAAGTTACACATATTATCTTACAACATACCGGTCAGTTCTGACCTTAAATAAAAATTACAAACGTTACAGTTTAAGTGTCCATCTTCTATTACACATGCCTATAGTTAACATTATAGCTTCACCATGTCTTTACTACCTCTCACAAATAACTGGTACTAATTAACCATTTGGTTGAATTACCACTATTTAATTTATCTGCAAAAGACACTTATCTGTTAACGTTCCTAGGCTAATTAATTATGATGACCAACTACAGACAAGGCCACAAAAATTTAAAATTTGATTACTTTTTTTTTTCAAACTCAAGTGCCAAGCAATGCACTCATTACCTTAATGTTTACTCAAGTTTAATATAGGGGTCCTCCTCCCCGTTCTCCACACTTCACAATTTCTACTTCCACCAATTTATTTGCAGAGGATGACCATCGTTGTTCCACCTCATTTCTGAGGTGGACTCCAATCATGGTTAGCCCCTACCAAGCCAAACTCAACGGTCAGGGTTGGTGAAGCCGTGACCACCCGAAAATGGGGGAGAGTCCTTTCTAAAACAATTTTTTTTTTTTATATCAATTACATTATTTATACAACTATTTCTATTTAGTCCAGTACAATTTTAAATTTGTCGCATTCTGCGTACCCAATATCTCCCGCATTACTGGATTTTGCAGTACATATGCGTTACCCATCTTGATATCTATTATCTCATACGGCCCCTCATACAACAAAAAGAACTTTTTTATCTCTTTATCTTGCGCACTCGACAAATCATGCCTTCTTACTAGTACTAACTGACCTATGTCATATCTAGTCCATTTGCCTGTAGCATCATGACGCCGCTTTCTTCTTTCCCCCTTAGTCAACAAGCTCTCATTTGCGAGTTTAAGTTTTACGTCCAGACCTCTGGTATTACTCTCAGGTGGATAATTGAACAGCTGTTCCAGAATTCTAGGTGAGCGTGTCCCCTTGACCAACTCGTATGGCATAAACCCAGTTGACTCATGCGTAGTACTATTTAACCAGTCTTCGATTTTATTCACATAGGTTGGCCATTCACTGTGTTTAGTATGGCAGTACGCCCGAAAAATCCTCCCTAATTAGCGCATGACCCTTTCAGCCTGGTTTGACTGGGGATGATATACCACAGTGTGTTGCATCAGAAGGCTGATCGATCTGTTTCTGTACTTTACCACTGTCTTTGTTACGCCTCGTGGCAGTCATTCCTCAGACGCATTTTCCTTTTACACTCGTTAAAACGGTCCGAACTGTTTTTCAATCTTGAATTTATTTGTCATTCACTGTCGACACTTGTTGATATTGAAATTTACTTTATTTGAATCACATTTGCACTGTTTAAAGTTAAAATTTATTTGTCCGTGGACTTTAATTGTACAGAGACCCGGCCGGGATCCGATTTCAGTTGAAACGGAAAGAGCTGGTACAGAGGGCGGCCAATATAAAACCTGGTCACGTGGTATTCCCCTCTCTGCAGAATGTTCCCCGCTGGCGAAATTATACGTCTCAATGGCACCAAGACCACATTCTGATATCACAAAGCGAGGGATCGTTCCGTGACATATTTGTGACGTCCTTTGATAACTAAGATTTTGTGCCCGTAGTGAGTGCTGTTTCCGTCGATTCATCGATTGGTAAGGCTAAAAATAGCTGTTGACTCAGCCACACGTGCTGTCCGCTCCTACGCCGAAATTTAAATTTGATTCGCTTTTACATAACTTGTGTTATTGCCCAATATCGAACAACGATTAAAAGTGGTTTTACCCCATTCTGTACTGTTACACAATCTGGACTACGCTGCTTCACTAACCCTAAAGATATTCTCAATAAATATGTTAAGGGTCTATGTTTTATTACTTACTTGGATTGTGAAGTAATTATGGTCGATCACTCTAGTAGTTTGTATTAACTGCACTTCTGTAAAATAATTAAAGTTCGATTCGCTTCACTCCATTTGTCAGAGTGGTTATCAACCAATTCCAAAGGTAAACATTACCTATCTTTTGGTTCTTAATAATTTACTGATAAAAGAAATAAGTGTATCAATCCAGTAATGCTGTCAATATGCCAATTTATTTATAATAGGTATTCAGTATTAAAGTTGATTTTATACATTAGAATTCATTTATAATTCTTTATACATTTGTTCACTGTTGACTCTTGCATCTCAGGGTTAATTAAATTGGTTAGTTTAAAAAGATTTCTACATATAAAGTGAGTTCTTGGAACTGGAACATACGAATTCTGAACGTCTTTGTTCTCACAAAACTTGATAATAATAATAGTAGAGTGATTACATTAAAATGAATAACTTATCATTCTAACACAAGTAAATTAATTGAACTAAACATTGATAAGACCTTTGGAGGTTATTTGTTTATAAAATGAACAGGTAAAATTAACCTCAATTATCATTACATCATACATAATAAACAGGTAGGTTAATTAATCAAATCATATCATTTGAATTATCTTTTACAAGTAATTAATTAAGTTATTCTTTACTGAAACCAAAATAATAGTATCAGGGTGGGTTTTATCATTTCGTAGTTGGTCACTATGTGCCCAAAATAAAGTCGTTTGTTGACATACGAAATTGCATTAATTATTCTCTAAGTTCTTTGAACTGGAACATTGTAACTAGGAATGCTGATAATTATTCCTTAACTATTGAAAAAGGATACTGATTAACATATAAAGGTATGGTAATTCTTAAACTACTACAACAAAGTTTGTTTATACAGGGTTGACACCATTGCAGGTTATCTTTTAACCCCAAAAAATTAATCAGTTTTACGATTAATAACAATAAAATAATGGTTCACAAGTGGCATTTGTTGACTAATAATGTTCTGTTTGGGTAGTGTAGAGTTAACAAAATGTTTATAATTGTCTTTTAATGTCCATTGGCATTAACCTATACATTACGAACATTTTTTCAAGTATCAATTGTTTTTTATTAATTGCACTATACTTCCATTCAACCGTATGGCATTTAGTTTCACTTCACTTTTAATGCTTTATTTAGCATTCAAGGCTATGATTTGCCATCACTGCACTACACTGTTATTTACTTTCAATTCACGTTGGTTTGACTAGGTTATCCGTTTGTTTACATATGTCGCTGCACTGAGCTATGGGTAAATATGGCGGATTTCTTAGCGCGGAGCGATAAACTTTTCTCACTGAATACTATTGACCAACTGTTCAAAATTTCGTGTCCTCGCCATTCCTATCAGCACCTGCGGTGTGAATCTCGATTTAATCGATCTGATTGGTAAAAAATTGATGACATTCCATTGTGTGAACACACGGCCTGGTCAAAAAAATTAATTATTTTGCTGAAAACGTGCGTTTTTGGGTTTGAGATTCTAAAAGAGATGCCTCACTTTTTCATAAAACTAATGAAATATTTTAAAATAGATATAAATTCCTTATAACACCTGGGATCT
This sequence comes from Magicicada septendecula, assembly GCA_034769895.1. Lineage (NCBI taxonomy): Eukaryota > Metazoa > Arthropoda > Insecta > Hemiptera > Cicadidae > Magicicada > Magicicada septendecula. Next base: position 746,109,587 of record CM068368.1, on the reverse strand, counting down.
TTAATGCAGCTTTATAATCATTTGTCAAATGTCTTGCTGATTATTTCGATATCCCACATGGCATAATTCTGTTTCTGTTTAATTAAGATCATTTTTAGAACTTATGTCTACTACAATGTTTCTTTATTAAATCTATCTTATAATATTTTAGCTAACACTTTGTAACTAATAACACATAGTTTCACTAATATACAGTCCCTTTTTGTAGTTTAGTTACTAAATAGTCACTGACTTGATATTAAAACACTAAGTTTGGGCCTAAGCTTCACTATGCTTGAGGCATCATGCATTGCATTTACTTATTCTGAGTTAAAGGTGCATCTTATTAGTATGTAATAAGTCACACTTAATCCTAAACAACCATAACAACTTCTGGTCAACCTTGTTTGGATTCACTGATGCCATTTTTAATATATTTTGTTATTAAAAAACCCATGACTTCTTACACAAGCATGTATCGTGTCATTTATTCTTATATTGATACAAATACATCTTTAGTCAGTTAATATTTTGGTTCATAATCATTGTCATTGTCTATTAGCAAGTATTATAACATGTGGTTTTACCTTTACATACTTTCTTACCTCAAATATTGACTTATGTACTAGGCCTCTGTAGGCATATGACACTATCAGTTATTTTTACTTGTTATATTATAATTAATTATTCTCACTAGTTGATACTATCTCATACTTATGGTTAAATACATGGTTCAACTTCTGGTGAATTTACTTTTGTCCAAGAGAGGCCCTTTTTCTTACATTTTATCATGAAATTCGTATAATTTTGGTGTACAGTTAGGCATCATGGTAATTACTCTGAATTCTAGGTAATACATGGTTTAGTATGTTCTTACATTATTCTAAATTGAATATTTTACTTACTAACAAGTTTCACAATACATTTTCCTTGTTTGATATTCTAAATTATTTGTAATTGTGATTAATGAACTTGCATCTGACTGCCATTGGTCATGTTCCTTTAATATTTTATTAATAATAGATTAATCAGTATAAATATTATTTGGTTTCTTCACCAATTGTTACTCCTTTATATACTGATCATTTGAAGACTATTTACAGATAGTTACACTTTGTACATTTGTGTGATTAATTATACACTATGTGTACTTTTATAATTTGTCATTATCTTGATGTTGTTTTACTTTAGTTTCATCAATTGTTACATTTAATTTCTGTATCAGAATTGTCTTTAGTTATTCTAGTTTCACATGAGTATTACATCCATTGGTTTTACATGATTTTTACTCCTTATTTTAGTACTTATTAGTGTAAATTCTTTACTGGTTAGGTTATGTTGACCATTGTTGACACTTTCCGATTACTATCAGTTTACCTGTTTGCATTTCACTATTTATTTTATACATTGTAGATTGTTCATAAATTATATTGTTATTATTTATTATCCTGAATGTCCTTGTTCAGTAATTCTTATAATTTAAATACATTTATCAATTATTCAGTTGTTTTTTCATTGTCATTGGGTGGGCAACATAAAATGATTTATGTTGTACATACCATTTAATCTTTGGATTTTATTTTAAACACTAGTCTATTATTTACAGTCATCTGGTCATTACTTCACTCTCCTACTTTTTGTTATATATCTTTTATTTAATTTAAGTTTCGTTTAATGTCATGGTTAAGTCATTGAATAGGGTTTGTATATTGTTTTTTATTTTATTAATTATTTTCTTCTTTATTTTATCATTTTAATGGTTCCTTATGATCCCTGTGATCTTCTTTACCTTCCATTGGTTTATTCCTTCACGAGTTATTCTTAGGTTTTACTTAGTTTATTCTTGGCAAAGTTGTATAATCTGTTTCCTCACTCTTCCAATCTGTTGGGTATTTTCTAGTCATATCATGTCTTGTCTTTAGTCCAGTTAGGCTTTATTGTCATTTTATTTATGTTAATCGACCTTTAAATTATATCTTATTCATCTTAATTATCTCATTCTTAGATCTTCTTTACTTAAGAGGTTTATTACTTATCATTTCTGGTGGTGTTTGTTTTATTGTTCATTAGTGTTATCTTCTCTTGTGACATTTCGTCACGTTACAATGGTAGTGCAACACTCTCTACAAACCTCTACAATAAAATTAAACAGTAAAATAAAATATTTTAAAAAGTACAACCAGTACATTAATAGGATTTCATTTTCTTCATTAGCTATTATTTTCGGTTAACTGTTAAAAATACGAGTAACCATTTACACACACACAGTTTATGAGAAAATGTTTATGATGAAATAACTATGTAGGCCTACATAAATAATGTGTATAATGTATAAAGCATGTACATGAAAACAACCCTAACTGGAAAAATGGTTGTAATGAAAAACTCAAAATACAGAACGTAACAACGCTTTTATTGAATTTAAACAACGTTTACAAAATATATATCTATATAAAATACCATATCCATATTATATTAAAATACACCAGCCTTTTACAAATGTTCAATAAACTATTACACTCTCATACATAACAATTAGCTATTCTTATACAATTAACAGTCTTATTTAATGAAAATACAAAAAAAAAAAAAAATCAAACTTAATCAACTGCCTTAGCAACTGAATTCTATATAATAAGCTAATAAGGATCATCTTCAGCTAATGCACAGTAGCATAAAAACAGAACAGAAAAATACTCAATCGAAACCTAACTGGCGTGCCAATCTCATCTTAGTCAAGGTAAGGCAACTGATGTAAGTCATTTCTAAAATAACAGATTTTACGAAGACTGAACATCTTTAAATTTTATGGTGCAGATAATAATGGTACACTATTTTAGTATTATTATTTTTTTAAAGACATGAATCATTCAGTTTTTAAGACATTTGGTTTTGAATAGAGTATTTTTTATTTTATGTAACTATCTATTAGGTCCATCACTACCCAGGACTGATAACGAAATGTTATGAAGACCACCATCCTGATACTCTACTAATCATTAGAGACAAATACCGTGAATAACAAATCATGGGGTTATTGGTAAATCTACCCAAGTCCACTCATGTGAAGTTACGGAAAACTGAAATTAAAAGTTTTCAAGTGTAATGAAAAATCATAAAACTCTTTTACAAAGTTAATTTTATTATTAATAGTTTTTTATTGATTAAATAGCTGCTAAAAAATAAAAAGAAACAGAGATATACAGGGTCCGCCAGTGAAGCGGGAAAATTAAAAGTACCCAATTTTTTCATGAAACATTTATTATCAGAATTTTTTTTACAGATTTGAGTTGAGTAAAGTATGCCATTATTTTACTTTTTAAAAATAACGCCGCTCAAGCGAGAGCCATTTCTGTGTAAACATTCTTCTAATCTTGACTGAAAATTTTCCATCACTCGACGAAGCAGGTCAGGTTGAATCCGTGCAATTTCTTGTCTGATATTCGTTTCTAATTCCGGTATGGTGTGCGGTCTATCAATGTACACCCTGCTCTTCAGAAATCCCCAAAGAAAAAAGTCGCATGCGGACAAATCTGGGGATCTTGCAGGCCACGAGATGTCGCCATATCTGGATATGAGTCCGTCCGGGAAGGGTTCTCTTAAAGCAGCCATGAACACACGAGCAGTATGACTTGTGGCCCCATCCTGCTAGAAAAAATTAATTTCCGGAAACCTAGGGAGCTGTTGCATCAAAAATGTTCTGACCATATGTGTGTAGCGGTCTGCATTGACAGTTGTGGTGTTTCCTCTATCGTCTTGGAAAAAATATGGCCCAATAATGCCAGATGATGAAACTGCACACCACACCGTAACTTTCGGACTATGTAATGGCTTTTCATGCAACTCACCTGGGTTTTCATCATTCCAATATCGACTATTTTGTTTGTTTACATATCCATTCAAATGAAAATGTGCCTCATCTGACATAAACATGCGGTGAATAAAGTTTTCATCATCATTACACGTTGCAATATTTCTTCGCTGAAAATCCTGTGAGCCAGCATGTCGCCATCTTTCAACTCCTGGATTACTTGAATTTTGTAAGGATGAAAAGATAAGTCTTTATGCAAAATTCGTCGTAACGATGTGTCACTAATGTTTAGTGCGGATGCATGTTTCATTGCAGAACATTGTGGACTACGCGTCAATGCTACTCAAACTCTTTCAATGTTTTCCTCTGTTCTTACAGACCTTGTTGCTCCTCTATGCTTTAAGTTTAATGTGGAACCAGTTTCTTCAAACTTTTTCACCCATGACATAATTGCATGAGCGGACGGCACTCTTCCGTGTCGTGGAATATTTAAATGATTACGAAACAGTCATTGTACAGAAGTCACACAGTCACCATTCTTATAAAACGATTTTACGCAGAAAGCAAGCTGTGCACCGGACCACTGCTCCCTGTTTAACAAATGGCATTAAATGTAAAACAACAATTGAAAACCTCCACGCCCTCTCGTGAGCAGAAAATGAACTATTGGACTTTCAAAATTTCCCGCTTCACTGGCGGACCCTGTATATAAAGATGTAGTTTTTGAAACATCATTAAAACTTGGGACTTGGGTAGTTTTAGCTCTAGGCCCTCAAAACATTCTCTCCATGGAAGACGTTTAGCCATTAAGATAAGCACACTATAAAATCATGTGTATTATGAGTTGCATGATGTAACTTACGCATGTATGATACAATTTATGACACAATGTGCATAAATTTTTTAGAATGTACAACTGATCTTGGTGCACATTGAAGTCTTACTCATTAATTGCTTATTAAAATTAATATTATTTTTTTATCTGTAATTGGTCCAGGAAATCGTTTAGAGTACTGTGTTGGTCACTGGCTATAAATAGATTTTCTATTAAATTAATAATATAACCATGACCATATAAGGCCATGGAAACTTACTGACTCATATTTACTGGCTCTCGTGTCACCTCAAAGGGGCCTCATCTTTACATGGTATAGAATTTATGAAATTACACAATAATATTTAAATAAATTTAGACCCATTACAATACCCCCCCAATGAGAGGATTTATGCCGAAGCATAAAAGCTCTCATTGACACTCATACTTTCTAAACGGATCAGCCAAGATATGTCGCCACAACCCCCTTACGTTTTATTCAAAATTGTGGTTAACTTACCCCTGGTCCAGTGACTGTGACCGTATCTGAATGACCTTACTGTACTATGAATGACCTTACTTATCAGGCTTTCGAGATCCCAACACCGCAAGGCCAGACCGGCACTTGACGCTCCTGCTCTGACACGCAGGCCAGCACAGGACCGCTGCCACAGCCTCACTAGACACTGAAACATGAAATCAAAAAATATCAAATAGTGGCCTGGTATAATAACATATCCCTAACTGATCTGGTTCCCCTTAGCTGTGTTGGTTTGCATTAAGAAGTACTGAGGTTTTTTTTTTTTACATATGGATGAATACTTAGTCTAAGTATAATACATTATAAGAATTACCTATCAACATTCTGTATAACCTTCTCTACTTAACTCTTACCCCAAATTCAACATGATCGTTCTGATTCCCATCAAAATTTAAATAAACATTTCCATTACAATGTATAAATCCCTTCCATTATAAATATTCCATTCACATTTCAAAATTAACAAACTCCTTATATAGAGTAAAACACATTAAATCAATTACATTAGAACAAAATTACTTACTTAACAATCGTTAAGTATCTTCATAGTACTCTTTATTACATTAAAATAGAATACTCCTCGTCAACACCACATCCTTCATTTGTTTACATCAGAAAATCAATTACATACTCTACATTATTGATGTAACTCATTTTAATCTTTAATATTTCGTTACTAACAGCCTAGTAACCACCTTCTCCATCATCACATATTTTATTATAATTTGTTAAATTATGAATTTATTTTAAATTTCTTCTTCCACACACACTATTGCCCGTCCGTCCCCCTGAATAAAATTTCCAAACATTCCAAAACTTTAATTTCAATTGAACCTGTTAATACTCAACCTTTAATTATTTACTACTTCTTATACCATTAGATTCTCCAAAAATTCAAATTTATTATCAACATTCATTTTACATAAGGTTTTATACATTAAACATTTCGATTATTACCTCTAAATAAACAATTCATTCTTACATTTGCATATAAAATTATAAATATTACATTTTAATTTCAAGTGACCTTCTTACTAATCAATTATCAGTTATTTAGCATTCACTACACCATTAAATTCTCCAAAAAATTTTTTAACTTGTTATTAACAATCATGTTGTACAATATTTCATTTATTATCAACACAAAAGTATACAATACACATTATTATTTGTTACCGTTTACCACAAATCATTTCATAAAACAGTCCATTTCAAAACCATTAATCACATAGTTAAACGTTCATAAACATTAATTGTTTACCCCCCATCATCGTATAATAACCTGGTCTTATGTCTACACAGTTCATTTTTTAGCAAATTCATTATATCATTTCTATCAATATAAAGATTATTCAAATTCTTATACCCTTCCATAATACCATAACAATTAACAGGATTATTCCATAATTTGTCACTACCGAGTATAGTCAAGTCACCTTTAGTATAATTTGTCACAATTGGGTCAATTACAATTTCATCATTATTATTATCTACTGCTGTACCAGTTTCATCACAAGTTAATAATCAATATCATCGATCTTATCATCATTTGCTGCACTAATTATTTCGCAAGGTAAGTATTTATTATCACTAACTCTCTCAATATCTAACCTCTCTATTAATTCGTTATAACCTCTACTAACCTTAAACGTTTCTATCTTCCTATCAAAATACCTTTTATCATAACACCATTTCATACTTTTTCTATCATCCCGTACAGAGGGTATTAAATCATAAAAACGCCTACTAAAAATTAAGGGACTACTTGAAAACCCATTGTTTTCCTCTACGGGACTCTCGCCCTTCAAAAACATTTGTAACCATCTTGGTTTACAATAAACCTGGGGAAAATCTACCCTCTGCCCTATATTCACAAAATAATTCTCTTCATATTCTCTCTCTAATTTACAAATACTGATTTCTACTCTCTCACTCTCTCTCTCCCTGTTTCTATATTATCATGATCACTATTTATTTTCATTGTATTACTTTTATATATCTCATTTTCAACTATCTTACTACTACTTGTTAATTCATTTTTATAACTAACACCTACCTTGTTAATGATCCCTTCATAATTATTCGTTATTTTACTATTGACACCTTGGTCGTCTGTTATTTCGTCATTTTCATTTTCGTTACACTCACCCATGTCGTCATTATTTTTGATACCACTACACCCACTTATTTGGTTTAATTCATTGTCACTTATACTTTTAAATTGGTTGTTCATACTTAGACGATTCATTTTTATTTCGTTTCTTAAACTTCGTTATTTATGTCTACTAACCTTTCGTTTCGTTTGTCAAGTCTGTTATTCATTTCTCTCATCGCTGACTTGATTGCAATGTTACGTGTATTTACCACTGACTTGATTTCAGTTTTAATTTCATTTAAACTAGTGTTTTGTTGGTCAAACTTATTATTCATTCCTGACATCATTTCCATCATAACGCTAATTGGTTAAATATATTTATCTCGCTATTTCTACTACATTCAGCTTCGACATTTACATTCTCTATTTCGACAACATTTTCATTAACAATTTCATTAGTTGTTACCATATGATCTTGGGTAACATTCAACACTGACCCTACCTCTATGCTTTCATCTAAATTTGTATTTGCGTCTTTCTCTGCCATTTTTCGACTAAATTGTAAATCAACTTTAACGTAAATAATGTAAATTTCACTGTTAATTTACAATGTCACTGTTACTCGGGGGCCATTTGAAGTCTTACTCATTAATTGAGTAATTAAATTTGTCCCTGTGAGGGCGTCAAAGTGACAGAGAAAAATATGCAAATACGATTAACACAATGCGTGTTTCGAGTAAAATATAACATTAGTTTTGTTCTCTTCTGATAACATAAAAAAGATCATGAACACACTTATTCCGCCTTATAGCGTAAAACTGATTATTAATAAACTACGTATATCATATTACTACTACGTATCTCAAATTACGCAAGTCAACACTTCTGGTTAGGTCTATATTAATTTTTCATTCACACAAACATACACATTTACTTATTTTTTTTATTCTGTTGAGCTCAACTTTATAATTTATGAGAAAGCCAGTATTTAAAATGTTGAAATGGTATATTGTGAAATGTCTACTTCCCTTGATTATGCGGCGTAGAATTTCACCACATGGCGTGCGTTGTTTACACTGTTTGCTGTTTTATTTTACTGTTGCACTTTCACATTTTACGGCAGAACTGTCAATTTTACTGCAATTATGGATGAATATTTAGCCAAAAACTGTTTGTATATATATATTTTGATATATATATCAATTCACATTTTCTGTTGTATGCAGGTGCCCGCGACTGCTGCTGCAGACAGCGAAAGATGAATGTCGACTGGCATTCTGTGTTACAAACTTTCCGTTTGATGCGTCTCCAAACTGCTTTACCCCGCTCCCCGCCGTACGTCTCGTCTATAATATTATAACGTTCCGTTGGGTTGCGTTTCACCTGTTCAACCTCATTGCAAATGGTTTTTCGTCATCAAATACTTAATGTGTTGGTCACTGGCTATAAATAGATTTTCTATTAAATTAATAATATAACCATGACCATATAAGGCCATGGAAACTTACTGACTCATATTTACTGGCTCTTGTGTCACCTCAAAGGGGCCTCATCTTTACATGTTATAGAATTTATGAAATTACACAATAATATTTAAATAAATTTAGACCCATTACAACATTCTACTTACTGCACTCATTATGACACATACATTCAATTAATAATTGCGTATTATGCGTCACCTGTAGTATGAGTTTATTGTACTATTTAAACGACTTCCTATGAGCAAATATTTTTTTGGTAATGTGATATATGCCTTATAACATATAAAAAGACAAGTAATAAATGCAGTCACAGAAGGAATAAACAGTAAATTTATTTACCTGAACTCAACATAATCTGTGGAATTTAAATGTAATTGTTAACTACTAAGAGGGTGTTAAAGGTCTGATTTTTTTCTATGTTTTGAAAATGGAACCATTGCTTTAAGGAACCTTCGTTTGACACACAATATCACATTGTTAATTAACTTAACTGTAAACTAGTCATATCACCTGTTTACCAACGTGTTGGGATATGGCACAATGATTCATGGCAACTGTTTAATAAGCTGAATAATTACTTTCAACTTATTGATGAAATGGAAATAATACCAGGTGATTTAAAAACAAGAATGTACTGTAGAAGAAATCCTTTAATAAAAAAATATTTCAGAAGTATCATGTACCACATAATTAATTATTTACTGAATACAGAAACAAAATTCATACACATCATCTTCATACAAACAAAATTTTCAGTCTCACCTTGAATAGGTAATGGAAAACTTCCTAGACATTAAATGCACACTTACTTGTATTAGACAAGGTCTTTTGTAAAGTAATAGCTATGTTTACAGTAATGTCAATCACAGAATTAATTGCTTGTACAATTTGCCTAAATATATTATATCACATAATAAATGTAAATATTTTATTTTATTTGTGTACTAAAACTAAAACAATGCAATTACTAACTAAAGAAAATATTGACACTAGTTGATATTATAAAGTCTTCCTATCAAGTACTGATATCAGTTACTATTACTAGCACAATACAGTAATAATACTCTTACCTCTTATGTTACTGGAATGTCTTTTTTCATCACTGTAGTTAACAGTATTTGTGTTGTGTACTGGCACCATATGATCTGGAATACTATAGTAACTGGCACAGTTATGATTCAAGTACTTGAGATAAAAGAAGCCACTTACAGAAGCAGCCGCATATTCATTTCCTCTTTTCACTAGTTAATATTTTGTTGTTGAATGAAGTGACTAAACAGCAAGTGCACACAATGTTTAGGCAACTGTTCCGCTTATACTAATGAACTCTTTTAACTCCAACCTAGGAACATGGATATTCCATACATTCCTCCAAATGTGACCATCATCATTCAAGCAATGGACAGAGGATAGATTAAAGATATGAAATGCTATTGTAGGAAACACTCACTCTGAAAGCTTATAAACTGTGCAAGTTCAACTAAAAATTTCCAAATGTTGTATAACAAAAATGCAATATAGAATTTAGCTGTTGCTTGAAATTTCATGAAAGAAAACAATGGTGTGGCTTGCTTGGAAGAAGATTTTGCTTGAGTTTAACAAAGGGCAATATGGATGAAAGTACAGAAAACAATATATGAGATAGTGTACAACCCTTCAAATCTTATTGTGCAAAGTCTGTCATGACGATATTATAGAATGAGTCAATGTAGATACAGCAGTGTTGTTTACTAATTTAGATTACTGAAATATATTTTGAACTGCAATTATAATAACTGAAATTAAACCTTAACATTATTTAGGTGTACAAATTTAATATAATGCATTAATTGTACTGCTATATGAGTATGATAATGACGATCTATTATCTGGAAATTTCTGGTAACTGGTAACTGATAACTTGCTGGTTGTGAGTGTGTAAGATATAGCTTTTACTGTACCAAAAGCTTGTTACACACTGAACGAAAAAGTCAGTTCTGACTGAATGAAGTACTTACCATACGCTTGTTTACAATGGAATAAATGTGCCTGGTGAAACAGATTAATCATTGACTGTGACCAAATAATACAGCAGTCAGATTAATTACAAAGAAATATTATTGCTGAATCATAAGAATAGAAGTATGCTTCAAAGTAGAACTGACAAATTTCTATAAATGGAAGGTCTGTTGTCCTATATTGAAACTTATTTCCTGCATCTAAAATTAAGATGGCACAATTGAAGGGTTTGGAATAAATAAACAAGATATTTAACTGTAGAAACTGATATCAATACAAGAGTAATGGTTGTGTACAAATTATATAGATAATATCTCTGATACAGAAACAACAGAAGTAATATGATTTTTCAGATACACACTGCCAGAGACAATGTGTTTTTTAAAATTACATACACATCTAGTTTTCGATTAAAACTGATTTTAATACATCTAACTGACACAGTCTTTTAATCAACTATATAAAAATACTTCACATTTCCTATCTCTTTGATTATTATATAGTTTTGCAGGTACACTTATTTTGGCTTCAAATTTGTTACTTGGCTTTAATTACTCACAAATTCTCAAAGTTATAATAAACATTTTTGGTCCCTGTACCCATTTACTTACAATAATAACAATTTATCCTTAAATACAACAATGTGTACAAAATGCAAGCTACTTGATTATACTATAATAAAAATCTTACAAATCACATTCATTTCCACCTATCACATAATTTTGCGCTTTCCTTACAAAGAGTAACAAATTTCTTCATTACAGGACCCTTAACTCGTTTCACAATATTCTGTGATAGATCAAAAGGGTCTTGAATGCACATAGGTGTATTTATTTGAAATAGGTATGCATGTGGGTTATTTTTACATTTTTTAATGTACGTTTTCATCTGAGGAGGCAATTCTGAAACCATTTTAAATGCCTCTCTACTAAGAGTTTTACCAATTAATGGACACAAAACACATTTTCTGAAAGGAAATGTAGCATAAAAGTTAAAAAATTCATGAAGCAATTCAACACAAGACTGTGTGTTTCTTGAAGGGGGAATCAAGTCTGGATTACTGCAGAATGTACAATCCCAACCTGAAATACCAAAAAAGGAATATTATAATAACAAAAACCTACGTGATACATTTTGATCCACATTTTCTGAAGATATAAATGAATACTAAATAAGCAACATAAATACATATTTTAATGCTACTACATACTACTCTGGTCATACTTTAATAATAATACTTTATCATTAGAAATATTCAATACTGAGATATTATGGAAACCAAGTGGGCAATGAATTTAAAATTGTGTTAAAATCATAACCTGTTGTCAATATTGAACATTTCTAGTCATATGTTGAATATATGGGTGCACAGCTTTGCTTAGTTCAAGCATCACACCCACAGCCTCTGCTGCACAGGACCGGTCACCTACCATATAATAGCCTTGCTCGTGTTATTTAAATGCCCTATGTATATATTTATAATTACAGTAAACAGCAAATAAGCAGTCAAATTAATGAAAAGTAATGTTTACAGTGAGGATGGTTAGCAAAAGTAAAATATTTATGGGAGGTAAAATTATTGCATCTATGAAAAACACTAATCCACATTTGTTTTCTGTGGTGGAAGGTGCTAAATGAACAACAACCACAACAAAAAATACAAATTCTTTCCCAACTATTGGACACACATTTTTTTACAGCCTTCTTTTTCACAGCTATAAATTTGAAAAATAGAAATGAAAATAAAATAAAAAGAACTGACATAATATAAAAAAATAATAAACACTTAATACAAAGGGTTTAAAAAATATAATCCTTTGGTACGTTTCACAGTTTTTATTTAACTCTGACAGCTGTTTCAGCTTATTAACTATTGTCAAAGAGATCAGTGAGCAACTCTCTTTGGCAATAGCTTAATAAGCTGAAACAGCTGTCAGAGTTAAATAAAAACTGTGAAACATACCAAGTGTTTATATATTTTTAAAAACCTTTGTATTAATATGTTTCACCAAGTGCCCAATGAGTCATCAATTAATATCGTGATAAACACTTATAGTCCATGTTATTTTCTGGTCCATTTTATATAAAAATAAAGGGGAATGTTTGCACTGTTTTGTATTGTATAATGTATTTTGTAATGTATTATGCAAAGATACTGATACTATTATAACCACTTACTTTCTGGTTAAACTATAATAATTACAATGAAAATTTTCAAAAAACTAAAACTAAAAATATCAGTTCCTCGCCATTGAAAATTCATGTTCCTCACCGGTTTTTACAATTAAATTTACTGGCTAAGATTATATTTTTTTTTCATTTATAATATTTGAGTTCGTGTAAAATATAATTTGTAAATAAAGTAATAAATTATTAATACTAAAGTGTAATATACTAAATTAATAAACTCATAGCATGAGATAAAGCATAACATACTCGCAGATGTGCTTTCAACTCTAGCTGTTTCACTCTGGTATACTGAAAACTACTTTTTGCATACTGAAAATAACAATTAGGGTGAGGAAATTGTTTGGGATGATATAATAACTAATAAGCTCCTTGAGCTACAATCCTGAATCACACTTTTGAATAAAATACGTTTATTATTACATAAAATCAGATTTATAAATTTTTATATTATAAACCTGTAAATAAAGTTTTCTGTATATATGATTCTAAGTATTACTCAGGAAACATCACAAGGAGATGATCACACATCGTTTCACATATTTTTGTTATTTTTTTATTTTTTACTATTTACGTTTATTTTGTGTACATATACAAATGAAGAGGTTACAAATAATATAAGTATTAAAATTTATTATTCAGTATAAAAAAAAACTTAAGGGTTTTAATGAACTGCATAAATGGTGTTGTAATGCTGTTTATAAATGCCCCATATAGTTAAAAAAATTTCAAAGTAAACAATACTTTCAGGTTTGGATTAAAATTCCCTTTAGACTGATAGCCAGTACGGATTTTTACAATTTCTAAACCTGAACACTAGTTCAGATTTTGTTAAAAAATTCTCTTTAATTTGATGCCCCACATGTTTTTTTTTTGTTTAAATTTCTGACCAGGGCAGGAGGGCATGCATATAAGAAAACCTATTTGTCATGCAACAGTTAATATAAAAAAAGGAACTGCAAGTATTTAGAAATTCATATAACATTGTTAGATTTAGAAAAACCATATATGACTTGACCCCTAGAATTAAAACTTGGAAACTACTCAAGCACTTTGCATGCTGAAAATTACAAGATGACAATTAGGGTGAGGAAATTGTTCAGGATGATCAATGTGCTGATCAGAATCATCCACAAGTTATACGAAACAATATAGCTTATGCTGAGCAACGACACTACCAAGAGTTAATTTCACTAATTAAATGTTTGCAATCTAATCCTTGAGGAGGTAAATCAAAATATACCTTGAGGAGGTAAATCAAAATATACCTTGAGGTATTTTTAAAATAATGAATGAGAAGCTGCCATGGCATCATTTGTTCCTGCCATTGGTGCTACAATGCTTTCTACATTGAATTTTGTTGATGTTCAGACACTCTTTGCTTAGGATAATATGATTTAAAAAATTATGGTTCAGAGACTATGTCATATATACGAAAAACAGTGCCTCTACATATAAACAGAAATATGATAAACTAGATGACCCGACAGACGTTGTCCTGTCCAAATTTCAATAAATTTGTTTGTGATATTTTGTGAATTTGTGAAAAGCTATTGGAAATGTGTAAACAAAGTAAAAATGAGAATAAAACGTATTTCTGAGTGTTCATTGTATCTATTAACGATTGTGGCCATGGATATTCAATTTGAGGAGGAGTACATTCAGAAGTACGCCAATAGGAAATTTTACATGCGAGATGAATTCTATCGGCAGTACACCGCTGAAATGCTGGAAATGTGTGATGTGCCTGGAATGTGATCGACTTGGAACCATGCGGTTTTGTTCAAAAATTTAAGACACAATTGAATTAAGTCAGAATTTCATGTCAACCAAATGATTTATTTTCTTCCATTAAATTTGAAATCACAATGAATCTCAAGGTGTTTTATTTACATTTAGATTTCGATTGCAAGATCGATGTTCAAGTAAACAATCAAAACAAAGAAATGCTTTGTTTCAATTGGTTTGCTGTGACATCACCATTTCGTTCATTGCAATGCTTTATGATACACGACATTTTTTGTTTTGTTGTCTGGCGCGTAAACAAACAAAGCTGATAGTTTTCCGACACGGGAACAGGTGACATACAATTGACCATGCGAGAAGCATGGATTTTCAAGGTTAATGCTGCAAACACTCAATGACTTGAGTGTTTGTCAATCACGCCCTTGTGATTTGTTTATTGTCATTGCGAATGCAAGCCGCACCGGAAACTGGAAGCGTTTAAAGTCGAATGGCATGTCGGTTGGAATCATTGGGATGCGTGGTATCAAAACATCTTCTCCTTTGTACTTTCCTTTAAGAACTGTTGCTTCGATGACGTTGTTTATCAGTTTCTTCACTGCAAGCCGGGTGCCATTACAAAGAATTGGTTGGTTGATATTTCGCAACATTATGATTACCGATACGACTTTCAATTTGAGATTGTGAGGCGGCAATCCGGGCAATTCCAGCGAGTTTAAAAATCAGGTTGGATAGTTGACGACATCATCTTGGCTAGTAACGGAATCCACCGATTTGTACGTCATCAATTCGCCAGCAATTTCACTTTGAATGTTGAAATTCAATTCGTCGACATTAATGTTTTTCGCAGCCAATATGGTTCACTCAACCAAACATGATTTTTGTAATTTTGAGCAATGTTTGGGAACACCTTTCGGATGAGTTCGGTCTTTGATTCGGTGAACTGGCAAAAATCGACGGGGAATGTAATGCAGCCAGTCGAAATGTCAACGGGGATTTTGCCATTGCCAATGTCCAGCAATTGTTTTGAAAATACTTCTCCAGATTGGTCGTTCTGCAACTCGACACGCATGTTCATACTTAATTTGAGTGTCTTGACGTGTTTCCACAAAACAGACGACTTCAAACATGCATTAAGTTCGTTGGCTGGCGTTGACCATGGAATCACTGGCAATGTCTGGCGAAAATCACCTGCCAACAGAATCATCGCACTACCAAACCGGTTTTGATTGTTTCGTAGATCTTGCATCGTTCGGTCTAATGCCTCCAAAGACTTTTTATGCGCCATCGTACATTCATCCCAAACGATCAATTTGCATTGCTGCAAAACTTTGGCCATCGCACAGTTCTTCGAAAGGTTGCACATTGGAGTTTCATTGATTTCCATATTCAACGGCAACTTGAGTGCTGAATGAGCTGTTCGACCGCCTTCCAACAACGTAGTTGCAATTCCTGATGAACCAAGTGCAAGTGCAATTTCATTCTGCGAGCGAATCGTTGCCAAAATCAATGCGATCAGAAAAGTTTTCCCAGTTCCACCGGGAGCGTCCAAGAAGAAAATCCCTCCAGTTCCATCGTTCACAACTTTCATGAGAGTGTCGTACGCATATTTTTGTTGCCGATTCAACAGCGGAACGTTCGTTCGAACTGATTCTCTCAATGTATCGCAATCATATTGTTTTTCGCGTTTCAACTCTTGATTAAATGCGTCGTGCATCGGACGATTGGGCGCTGTCATGCCTAATTGAGGTAATACCTTGTTCGATATCATCAAGCACATGTCCTCAATTAATATCAATGCCTTGTTGTGAATTTTCTCGCTCAGTTGCAAAACTGGATTTGATGTTCTAGTACGCATCTGATGCAAAATATCATCAGACATGTCATCTTTGTATTTGGTCCACAAATCAATCGGTTTCGATGGGAAGCATGTTGAGATAATTATCGAAAACAATGTTCGTATTTGATGAGCATTTGACGAAATCACAGCATCTCCGAGGGTGTAATCCCAATGAGTGTCATTCTCTAGCAATCGCAAACGTTGACAGACTTCTCTATATGTGCCACACAATTCACCATTAACAGTTCGTAGATGTTGGAATGATGTTGGGCCACGAATGTTGACTACTAGCAAACGCAAATAGAAACACTCGTCGTTGCTTGGATGGACTGTGTAAATGCGACCTAATGCATTGGTGGAAAATACATGTGGGTAACCTGGAACTGGATTTCCTTGTTTTCGTCGTTGAAATTTCTTTGACGATTGATTCCAAGTATAATATCTTGGCATTTCGGAGTATAGCAGCGTTCGGGCGAAGTCATCATTCTGGCACATTTCAAAAAGCTGGTCAATGTTGTAGATGGCGGTCGATCAGCTCGTTGTAATGCATTCTCCGCAGTGAAGTATACTCTTTGACCATTTTCCAGATGTACGGCCAAGTGAACAACAGTGGGATGTCTTTCATGAATGGCGAATGAAAAAATGCGCCAAATTGCTTCGTTACTGCTAACATAGTGGCCCATTTGATATTGAGTGACTTCATCGTTGGAATTCTCCGCACCAACTCCAATCACAGCCATGTCACTTCCTTTGGTCACATACTTGCAGATGTATTTGATGGATTTCACGGAATGGCAAGATTCGACGTTGATGTGTGCTTTGAATGTCTTTGAGAGTAATGGGGAATACGGAACAATCCAACGATTATCAACTTCAATGTCCTGTTGATTCACTTTGACATTTGTTGATCTTCCATTGTCCGCAGTCGATCGGCGACAATACAGTGGATAACCGTCATTTCCGGTAATTGTTTCTGCTACTAATGCCTGTGGATAACGCTTCGAACATTTTCCGTCGACCATACACGGAGAATTGTTATTTAATGTTCCACAGGGGCCATGAATCATGTTCTTAGTAACAACCTCATGCAAGCCTGGATATTCTTCTTCATTGGGAATTTCCGCTGATATCACATCATCGATTTCATTCGGTCTTATCTTCTCAATCAACCAAATGAGAATATGTGCATGTGGAAATCCGCGTTTCTGCCACTCCACTGAATACATCCAGCAGCGCGTCTCGCCGAACACGCGATGCTTCACATGAAATCCATCAGTGATTTCAATTTCTGTTTGAAGACTCTGCAGTGATGTCATGGCGATCGATGGGTGATTGACCTTGCCGAATTTCTGTCCACTGCGGATTGCACGTGAACGTGATGAACAAATCTGGTGTGCCGTAATGGCGAACATACGACATGGCATCTTGAGCGTATTCATGCATATGTCGCGGACTTCCGACGTACGTTGCTGGGAGAATCGTCATTCGTCCAACATTCTGTGCGTTTCCGTCAGCATTGATGGCATCTCGAAGGTGAATATACTCTTCGGAACGGAGTTTTGTCTGGTTCAATCTGATGAATGTCAATCGCTCAGTTTCAACTTTGACGTACAAATCGACAGCATATTGGTGAAATAGACGCCGACATTTCAAGATGTGATTGTCCTCATTTTCACGAACCATCAGTCGATATGAATAATAATTCATTGAACCGACTTTTTTGTTCGTTTCAGCGCCTGTAAATGAATTTTTGTGTCAATGAAATGAATTAATCTTATTAGAAAAAATATAGATTTGCTATTCACCTGTAAGCGGATTTATCATCTTGATCGAGAAATGATAACCGTCTTCACCTTGCCAAAATATGATGGCATATTGCAACGCATCATATGATTGGTGCGTTTCGTACACACGCTGCAGCTGATCGTTCCGCCGGTGTAGAACGATATCACGGGATTTCAAATTTTCACCAACGACGACAATGGCGACTTCATCAATTGTTGGCGCATTGAAATGTCTTGCGTGTTCTCCCGCAGGCGTCTTATCGGCTCTGATTACAATTTTGTGATTATCAGATGGCATGCGGTCCAGTGCGGTTTTGAACAATGCAATCAATTCATTGTATTGATGAAAAAAAATTTGCAGTTGTTCCACAAGTGGTCTTTTCACCGAACTGTTGTGTGCTCAACGCTTATCTACTTCTTGTGGTGAATTGCCCATGAAATAAATCTGCAGAAATTTATAGTCTGCATCCGGCGGTGGCAATAGCGAACCTGTTCGATGATATATTTGACCTTGAATCTGTAAAGGTTAAAGAAGCGATATATAGGCTGCTATATATTATATACAGCACGAATTTATTTTTTATTTATATAGATAATATAATAATGATAATAATGTTGTTGTCGAATAATCATGTTGTGTGGAATTGTCGAATGGTGTGAAAGATGATTGTGTTGCAATTACCTTGAAAGTGGGCATGAAATTGTCCCAAACCACATTTGATGTGCCAAATGAAGTAATTTGGAAGCAACTGCTGTATTTCTGGATTTGTGTCAGGAAATGTGTGGAATCTGTTCCTGTTCCAGAAACCAATGAGCGCAATGGCTCTGTTGGCGGGACCAATGGTGCCAATTTGACTTTGCCACTTGCGTAACACAATCCATGGGTTTCATTTCTGTATATTTCAATGCCTTACAATGTGGGCACACAACGCTCATCGATCCAATAGCAACGGACTGGTCTGCACTATAATCAATTGTCACGTTGTAACGGAATGCAGCTTGATGAGTATTCAACGCAACATTTGTTTGTCTTCTTGCACGACTATTCAAATTCATTATCGCGCGATTGGTTTCTACTGACCGATGATGTCTCATTCGATGCATATCATCTTCGTTTGCATTTTCTCTTTCTTCTTGTGTACGTGCTGAACGTGTTTGTGATAATCGATTCCGTTCAATTTCATTTCGCTCTTCGCGTTGCTCTGCAGGTCGATTAGATCGAAAATTCGTTTGGTTTGTAGCATTGCGAGTTCTGTGACATAAATTGCTCCGTCTTATTGGCGGCATTGCAATGCGGTTAAATTGTGTCAATTCAATTCAATTGTGTCGATTGCGACACAATGTGCGATGCGAAGAATCACAATTCAACTGAAAATGGACAATTGATTCAATTTGTTGTTACTGTATATCCGTTTGTCACTTCAAAACTCACCGTATTTCGTAGGTAAATCTGTAAATTTGTTTGAGATAAAACGACGAAACTTAATTCATTTCATGAAACAATTGCGATGAACTTACACCAGAATCACAATTCAACTGAAAATAAACAACTGAATCAATTTTTCGTCACTATGTAACCGATTGGCTTGATTCACAATGTGACAATCAGCTGTCAAACGACATTTGCGCACGTATAGCGAAATATGTCGGAAATGTCGGAAAACCATCAGCTTTGTTTGTTTACGCGCCAGACAACAAAACAAAAAATGTCGTGTATCATAAAGCATTTCAATCAACGAAATGGTGATGTCACAGCAAACCAATGGAAACAAAGCATTTCTTTGTTTTGATTGTTTACTTGAACATCGATCTTGCAATCGAAATCGAAATGTAAATAAAATGATCACAAACAAATTTATTGAAATTTGGACAGGACAACGTCTGTCGGGTCAGCTAGTAGCGAAATAAATTGGAATAGAAATAAAATAACTACATTTTTCTCCAGATCTTCCAGATTTTTTTTTCAATTGAAAACATTCAATTGAGTAATTTCCATCCCGGGAGCATAACGAACAAAACAAAAAAAGAATCAACCAAATATGTCGTTCCTATCGTCAGTTATGATCGAGAGTGCACACAAAAATTATGATTTTTGCAGTTTGTCCGAATTTTCCGACTTTCCTTTGTAATTGTCCTGAATTTTTTTTCCTGAAAACTTTTCCAGGACCATAATGAACAAAACAAAAAAAGAATTATGTATATCCATCGTTCGAATCGTGAGTTATGGTCTTGAGGTCATACAAAAATCCCATAGAAAAAAGCACTTTAATTTTTTCTCGAATTTTCCAATTTCCCAGGCAACTTTTCCAATTTTTCTTTCCCTAAAAACCTAATTCGGACTATTACGAACATTTAAAAAAAAAATAGCCAAATCGGTCCAGCTGTTCTCAAGTGATGCGCTTACCAACGAACAGCATTTAATTTTTATTTATATAGATGACAGTACAGCAAGATTCCATATCAATATAACGATTGAACATATTAAGCAGGTGGTTGCTTTCAAATATTAAAAAAAAAAAAAACTATAGCAATTGATGAGGGAACTGGAGATCACAATATAAAAACAGAATTAAGGAGAGTAGGAGAGGTAACAGGATGCCTGAACTCCGTCCAGTGAGATAAACACATCTCAAGTGAAGTCAAGAAATACGTACAAAAACTGATAGTAGAGTCAGTTCTCTGTTGTAGTTGTGAAATCTGTATCACAGCACCGAGATGAAAAGTTTGTGTGAACTACCTGACACAAAGTGCGCATACATTAGTAGGAAAAGAAATGAAAGAGAAAGCTAAATAAATGTCCAGCATCAAGTTTCACTTACAATAAATAGGTGAAAGAACCAGTTTCAGAAAATATACAGAACATGTTATGTGCAAGTGGGTAAGAATAAAATATTATAAACTGAATAAAGATCACAGAACAAATAAAAAAAAAAAAAGTTTCTTCTATCAGTTTTGAATATACAGTATATATATAATATGTCGTGATGTCAAATTGTTTCTTCTGCAAGTAGTGTAAATTTCGTATTTTCTTTTTAACACCTGACACACGTTTCACTGAAAAATATCAGGTTTGTAAGTAAATTAATTATATATTGTAATGGTACATATAACACACCCAACACCACGGTATAACAAATAGATTAAAAGCTACCCTATATAATTTGATCTACAAAAAATGAACTTACAGTCACGAACAGAGAAGGTATTATGACCAAAGTAGGGGAATAAACTAAACCCTGATTTATAAGTAAATGTATAATTGAAGAAACGAAGACACCACTAACGACAAGACAACGTACCTAATTACCCAATAGATCAGACAGTGAGAAGAAAACAATGACAACAGTAACCAGAAGAAATTTATAAAATGTGAGGAAGGAATCAGTGCAACTAGGGAAAGAAAAAACCTAATCAAGTCAGATGCCAAAAGGAGATAATATAAATGAGAATGAATTAACCCATGAAAATAAAAGTATTATTAATGAAAAAGAAAATAAATGATGTACAAACATGATTTAAATCCCTAAGCTGTGACTTGACACTGACATAAACTTATTCATCAAATGAATTCAATGACTTAACAGTACAGACAAACAGAACTCATAAAATTAACTATTGGAAGTAGAAATTAAGAGGGAGAGGGAGTACCAGTATGGTAATTGTATAATTAACTGATGTATAAACTTAACAAATAGACATTGTCCAAAGTACTAATAAAAAGTTGTAAAGTGGAATTAAGATTGTCAAAGACCACTAGTACTCAATAATAAAGACTGAGATAATAACCAAATAGAAACATAGCTATAAACAATAAAATATCAGTGTTAGATAAGAGTAAATAAATCATACATTATGTAAAAAACAGAAACTGACATTCAGCCATTGTTGAGAAACCAAGTTAGGACATAACCTAATCTGGCCAACTAGTTTTCACTAAAATAGTAAAAAACTATGACTAAGATGATGTTAAATCAAAATGTTTTTTAGTGTAACATAACTAGATACTATAAGGAACATTCAATGTACAAAAGATCATATTATAAAGAAACATAAGTGCTAAGTAAATTAATATAACCAAGTGTACCACATAGAATGGGTACCTGGGACAGCAAAAATCTCACTTGAACCTGTAATAAAAGAAAGGGACTCAACCTATGATATTAAATAATGAATAATAACGTTCAGATGAGACAAATCAAGAATTATGTCCACCAAATTAATAATAATAAAGCAAATTATAAGTGAACACTAACTATAACTAGATGCAAGAAGTTTAAGTAAATTCAAACTAGTGTGGTTCCCAATATAAAAGCAGAATTAACCACTTCCAAGTAATAAAACTTGCTATCAGAACACTGATATGGAATAAATATAATAAAGAGATAAATGTGCAAAATTGCAACTAATGAAAAATGTAACACTCAAGTGTACTAAACAATAATCCCAGAATCTGTAATTAGAGTAATATAAACCAATAATAACTAATGCTGACACAATCAGAAGTGGTAATGACAAGTGCATTATGTATAGGCCACAACAAAGATGTATTATAAACCACTAATATTATAAATTAATTGATAAACAATTAATATGACAATAGGCCTAGAGTCTAATCCAAGGAAAATGGATAATTCATAGCTGTAATTAAATAACGATGTGTGAAAATTTATTGTACAGTACTGATAAGTTATCACCGTAAACAAAAGTGAAGAAAAACAATGTAATTAGTATAAAATATAAAATAAGAGATATAATTAGTTTGTACGAAATGTGTTTTTATCAACCCCATAGCAGAACTATATGATAAGGGTATGCAAAATACTCGTGATAAAAAGATATAAACAATGGTAGTTATGAAAATATTATCAGTGTAATTATAAACGAATTATTTAATTTATAAGAAATAAGAATTAATTGCAAGCCCGTGGGCGTGCTAGTGAAACCAGAGAATCATAATCTTGACACCAGCCTACTGCGCTGACTTGAGCGTCTATTTTGCCGAATGTTACTGAGAGCTCATGAAATAATGACAATTAGCCAATCAGGGCCCATTATTAACTACAAAGTGCGGAATCCCAACAAAAGTAACAAAAACAGTTCATCTCAAGCTTCGACGCAGACTCCACGTTGGTTAGAGTGACCACAAAACATTGAATTGATAAGCCGACAGCTGATAAAAGCATATTAACCTCGAAACTCCAGGTTGAGGTTAGGTCGGATACATGGGAAAGTGCAGTTTATTTTAACCAGTGATCTTAATCGGAGTGCATGCGCATAGGCAGTGAGTGAGGAGGAATTAATTAAAATTAATTCAGTTTTAAAAATTTATAAAGAAAGAAAATTTTTTGTAATAGTGACACTATGAGATCGACGGTAAACACAAGTATCAGTGCCCATGATTATTATTTTATATAAATAATTAAACAAGCAAAGAACGCTATCAGCGAATTTAATTAAATTAAAGTTAAATCAAATCTAACCCTATTTCGATGGAAAGGGAATTTTAACAATTGAAATCAACAATTAACAATGAAAGACTTGACCATTAACAATTTTGACTTTCTAATTAATAAAATCAATTGTAATATTTTTATAAAAGACATTGAATCGTCAATGAGGGAATCAAATGAACCCTGAACATATAGTATTTTACGTATAATCTTGTGTTTAATTTGTAATCTCTTATATTAATTTATATTGTTTGATTACAATGTACAATGTATTTTGTCTGTACAACAATCTAGGGTGCCATGTTGTGCAAGTGTCTGTACTGTACTGTGTATGATCGACATTTACTATTAGGGCCAGAATTCGGTTAACACGTACCAGTTCAGTGAAACCCATTACCTGAAATAACGAAACTTCAAATAACATATAAAAAGTATTTATTAACATTAAACATGATAAATGTTACATGGATATATATATATTGCGCCATGGGCGTTGTCCCCATGATATTACTCTACACAAAAGATATACGCTGCATTATAATATATGTTATAATTATTTAAACGTAAATTATTGAAATTTCAGCACAACCCAACACTTAATATTTTTTAACCCACACACTCAAATACTCACTCTTACATACTCATGGTACAACTTTTATACATAGTGGAGCTCCCTTTATATATTGAAAAATTTAAATGATTTTTTAGTATTGAATTTAAAATGATTTTACATTGATTCAAAATTTGGTATTGGGAATTAATCAAAGGATTGAAGATGTAAAAGGAACGTTCTCACCCATTTCCGTGTTGACCTCCTCGCACTATTGGAACCGTACCGACATCAGCACAATCGGTGTATTTTACGGCGCTTGACGGGACACCCTTTTGTGTCGACCCACGTAACCCACCGTCGTGGGACCGATTCTATACGTCGATCTTCTTTCGGACGATTCTTTGGCCGAGGACGCCTACACAAAGCCGAACTGTAACTGTTCTTAGTACATCTTACAATATAGGTATTATATACTGTTTATTAACCACCTACAGTGGTCTAAAAAGTTAAAAAATTCACCCGTGAGTGAATTGGTTTGGCCGGCCGGCACTGATCAGTCGCTGCAGCTAAATGATGACAATTCCTGGTTGAAATCTGCGGAAGTGGGGCATACTGACGTCACATTTTCTTTGTCTATCGTGTTGACATCGCAGTTTGGTTGTTGTCAACACATTCTTAGCCTCTGACGTAATTAAGGCTTGGCTTGCTTATCTCAATAACTGCACACTGTTTTTATGACATTTCACAGATTCTGCTTCGAATTAGTTAAAATCCTGGCAAATATTGTAATATAGTCCACTCACTGTAAATTCGATATCAGGTGTTTGAGGTTGGGTTGGGTATGTCAAAAAATAGAAAAATACAATATTTATGATCTCGTTACCATATTTTAGGTAATTATAAAATGTACCATGATTGTACCATCACAAAACCCCCTCAATGAAAGATGGTGTGATGAAGCACACAAACTTTCATTGACCCTTTCATACTTCCTAAAGGGATCAGCCAGGACAAGTCGCCACAACCCCTTACAAATTTATATAAAAAAAATAATCACTCACCCTTGGTCTGGTGATAATGACTGTACCTTCATGACCTTACTGGACTTCTCCTGCGAGATCCCAACACCATAAGGCCACTTAGGCTCTTAACGCCCCTGCTCTGACGCGTTGGCCAGCTCAGGACCGCTGTCACACCACCAAACACTGAAACAATTTATGAAAAATATTAATATAGTGGCTTATTGAATCACTACCTCCTTAACTGATATGGTTCCCCTTAGCTAAGTGCTGGTTTGTGCCAATAAGCACTGGGTTGGCTTACTATTTATAAAATTATAAATTATATTAAATAAAATTAGAAAGTATAAAAATTATAAAAATAATAAATCTCAAGGATTCAAAAGAATAACTTTCCTGCATATTACAAACCCTAACTTGAATAATGGTTTCGATTCCTATCGATAATAATTATCTTCGTTCTATAATTACTATAATTGTAACATAAGCACAAAATTATAAAAAATTGAATAAAATATAATTGAAAATATAAAATATATATAATATAAAATATAATTATATATCTCCCAAACTTGGAGAAAAACAAATCAAGAAATTTAATAACTCGATTTATTTATTTATAACTCTTAAAATAAACTTTTATTATGATTATTATTATTATTATTATTATTAACAGTTAATCATCTGGCTGATAAATATTATTAACAGCGCCATTTAAAAATTTTTTTCTCTTCCTACACATATTATAACATCATGTTAAAAAGTTTTCAAATAAATACATAATACATTAATAATTAACACTGATATATTAATAATACAGTTAATACATTTTAAATACTCAATCATATTTAATCATATCTAAGATATGCATTAACATTTGTATAATTTACTTAAAAGTTGTATTTAAATTAAAATTTACCATTGCAGTTATTAATTAAACATCAAATTTATTTATTTATAATAATAAAATACATTTTGAACTTATTGTTACTATTCATATTACATTATTATTTCATTATTCATAATTCACTTCTTACTTTCTCTATACTCTGAACTTTCTATCTACCTAACTACCTAACCTTTCACCTTCTATCACTGTTTAGTCTGGATAACTCCTATATTCACTATACTTCATTATATAATTTTACTCACCTTCTTCTAACTGACCATCAAATTTACCTATCATTGACACCAATATCTCAATTATATACTCCATTACTATTTTCATTTAAATCATATGGCACCGCTCGTCTTTGCAATGGGTTGGGTGTTCCCTAACTGGCTATATACATCCATATTATTTTGCCCTTCCAAATAATTCGGCAAACACTCCCTCAAACTACGCTAATACCTGCCACAACACTATTGGTTGGCTACTCTTTATCACCTCACCCCCACTACAGAATTCATCAACAATAAATATATGTATGTACCTTTACTTAAACACCTTCTCTACAAATAATCACTAACTACTGTGTCCCTAACTATCTAATAATTCTCTTTATATTTTCTTAAAAATTCTTATCTTTCTAACTCCATTTACATTAATTGCACTACTCACCTGCATTTTATCTATACCCAGGCTCTATTCCTGTTTAAACACTTACTGTAATCATTGACAATTCTCTTATAAAATTCCTCTCCTACCTACTTATAACAATACCTCTTTTCAAAATTCATATATAATTATTTATTTAAACATTCATTAGGAATTACTTTCAATACCAATTAAAATTTAAAATTATTATTATTAAACATGTCATATATGTACAATATATAATAATACATACTGGTGTAAATATACCTGTAATACATAATACATATCAAAAATACATGGATATATAAATACAGTGAATACAATGAAAAATATACACTCCAACTTCATTATTGTGTCATTAATCGAAATCAGTCCATATGCAGTCCAATTCAAAACCACTTTTCATATTATTATTTAATGTTCATTTCACAATACAACAGTCTATCCACCATCATTAAACAACAAACGAATCTTAGGTCTATATAAATTCTTATTTAATAAATAGATTTTATTACTAGATACATTATATTCGTACTCCTTTATGAAACGGTTATTAAACAAATATTTCCAGTCACGATCAAGTAGAGTTCCGTTTATCTCAGTATCATATGTCATTACTCGGTTTATATTATAATTATCCCCATAATATTCCACCACAGGTAAGTACCTAATGTCTTTATTCTCATTTCTTGTTATTTTCAATTTATTGTTATTATCAGGTAAGTATTCATCATTTTCATATACCACATCTAACCCTAACCTTTCTAACAGTTGTCTGTAATTTCTGTTTACTTCAAATATTTCTATTACTCTCTTATTTTCACAATATCTCTCTATACTTTCTCTCTTAATACATGTCTCTCAATTACACCAAAATACACTTTCTCTCTCGAAATATGCAGGGGTCCCTATCATAAAATTGTTGCACCTCTTCTTAGGTACACAAAAACATAAAGAAACTTTATTTGTAGAACTATCGTCTATCAAATATAAATTAAAGGCATTCTTATCCTTATAACAATAACATGAAGACTCGTCTTCACCCCCTAATACAACATTAAAAGAAAATTCTACCCCCTGCATTCCTTGTACTAAAATAATTTCTCTCAACTTTCTTTCTGACTTCATAAATTCAAATATTTCATTATCATGTTTATCCTCTTCTACCACCACAATCTTACTACTTGTATTATTTGGATTATCTATACTACATTCATTATTGGAATTATTATTTTGCTGGGTACCGCTGTTGACTTTCTGGGTTTCTACTTGATTTTCTACCACATTTAAATTATCGAGTTTTGTAATAAGCTGGTCACATTTCTTAATAAGTTTGTTATGACCTAATTCTATTTCATTTTTCAATTCATTGAAATTAATTTCAAAATCTATTTTCTGTTCATCTAGTTTTTTATCTAGTTTTAATAACAATTGTATCATTGCGTTACTTTCATCTGATTTACTGTCTAAATTAGTTGAAATGGATGTGTCAGTTAGCGTTATTTCGACAGACACAGGCGTATTTACCTCGTCATTCTGACTAATGGGATTTATTTGAACCTCCATTTCACTGGTTAAATTTATGTCAGTAGCACTGATTTCTATAGTTATATTGTCATTGGTATTCATCTTTGTTATTTTATCTTGCTAAAACATGTATATTTATAACCTAGGAACTTAACCCTATTCTACGCACGTGTGCATGTACTTACGCAATTACTTCAGGTAACCGTTCCACTTTCCTGGTAGGTATTACTCCATATAAAATTAAGTCTTATATCGAGTCCCTGTTATCACGGGCGCCAATGTAATCTCTTATATTAATTTATATTGTTTGATTACAATGTACAATGTATTTTGTCTGTACAACAATCTAGGGTGCCATGTTGTGCAAGTGTCTGTACTGTACTGTGTATGATCGACATTTACTATTAGGGCCAGAATTCGGTTAACACGTACCAGTTCAGTGAAACCCATTACCTGAAATAACGAAACTTCAAATAACATATAAAAAGTATTTATTAACATTAAACATGATAAATGTTACATGGATATATATATATATTGCGCCATGGGCGTTGTCCCCATGATATTACTCTACACAAAAGATATACGCTGCATTATAATATATGTTATAATTATTTAAACGTAAATTATTGAAATTTCAGCACAACCCAACACTTAATATTTTTTAACCCACACACTCAAATACTCACTCTTACATACTCATGGTACAACTTTTATACATAGTGAAGCTCCTCCCTTTATATATTGAAAAATTTAAATGATTTTTTAGTATTGAATTTAAAATGATTTTACATTGATTCAAAATTTGGTATTGGGAATTAATCAAAGGATTGAAGATGTAAAAGGAACGTTCTCACCCATTTCCGTGTTGACCTCCTCGCACTATTGGAACCGTACCGACATCGGCACAATCGGTGTATTTTATGGCGCTTGACGGGACACCCTTTTGTGTCGACCCACGTAACCCACCGTCGTGGGACCGATTCTATACGTCGATCTTCTTTTGGACGATTCTTTGGCCGAGGACGCCTACACAAAGCCGAACTGTAACTGTTCTTAGTACATCTTACAATATAGGTATTATATACTGTTTATTAACCACCTACAGTGGTCTAAAAAGTTAAAAAATTCACCCGTGAGTGAATTGGTTTGGCCGGCCGGCACTGATCAGTCGCTGCAGCTAAATGATGACAATTCCTGGTTGAAATCTGCGGAAGTGGGGTGTACTGACGTCACATTTTCTTTGTCTATCGTGTTGACATCGCAGTTTGGTTGTTGTCAACACATTCTTAGCCTCTGACGTAATTAAGGCTTGGCTTGCTTATCTCAATAACTGCACACTGTTTTTATGACATTTCACAGATTCTTCTTCGAATTAGTTAAAATCCTGGCAAATATTGTAATATAGTCCACTCACTGTAAATTCGATATCAGGTGTTTGAGGTTGGGTTGGGTATGTCAAAAAATAGAAAAATACAATATTTATGATCTCGTTACCATATTTTAGGTAATTATAAAATGTACCATGATTGTACCATCACAAATTGTAAGACCATAACTAGATGTAACCTACTCGTTAACCATAGTAGTGGATACAATTTAATTACCTGTTCGTTGTTTATATCCAATATTAGAAGATAGATAATGGAACTATCACTGGATATCATTTATAACAGTGATGTAGGAAATAATTAACATTAATGAACCATTAGACATTTAAAACCAAATAAGTTAGGTTACGATGAACACAAATTAACCTACATTTCAAGTAACGAACACTCGTTCAAAGTTTATGTTATATTAAAGAATCAAATAATATTGTTTACTCTCCACCTACTAATTATTACAGTAGTGCATTTCTTTAGTTAAAGTGTATCTTGCAGACTAAAAGAACCTGCTACATTTATTAAGTAAAGTAACAAAATTGTTTAAATCCAGACTAGTCGATTATTAGACGCAGTCTGGCCACCCTGAGTTTTTGTTTAATTTTAAAGAGTCCATACTCGACATTAATTTTTTTAAAGCAAATGAATAAGATTATTGTACACTGACAATTATTAAAGATGAGTTCAACAATAAAACATTATTTCACGAATGATAAAAAAGTTGACTGTTATTGTAAATAAATAATACTTGCAGCTTAGGTGAGCGACAGCAACGGTTGGTACTATAGTCCATTCAACTAAAGAAGATTGCTGACTTTCAAAGCCTGCCATTTCCACAAAAGTAGAGCCAAAAATTAAAGAAACACATAGTTATAATCGTCAATCGCTTTTCTTTAAGTGGTTTATATTTCATAATTTTACAGCTACGTGTTTTTTCACGGTAAAGCAATATTTAGAAAAAGTCACGGTTGTTTCATTGTTTTACCGTACCTGCCAATTTTAAGAATTTATTTCTTAGTAAGTAATGCTTGAAAAAATTTTCTTGTTCAAGGATTGTTGACCCACTCATTCTACACAACATGTAAACATTTCAAGTTCATATTTTTCTTTTTTTACTAGTTATTAATTTTTTCTAAGATCATGTTTTCTCGTAATCTAGAAACGTTTAACAATCAAGTGTTATATCGTTTTGAAGCTTACAATCCCAACAGGTTGGTTAAATTATTGAAATTAGTTTAAGATGCTTTGCTGAATTTTAACTGTGAGATAAGTTTAGAGCGAAAGGTCAAGCGATGCGTACAGTAACAGGCCAGTAGTAGTAGTAGACCACAGCGCAGCAAGTCGGCCTCATAGCGCCAGTTAGGTGTGCTGAATGCAGGGGCCTTCCATAAGTAGGGAATGCGTTTGCAATCTGTTTGCGGTAAGCCTATATTAACCTAACAAACGAGGCTTTTCAGCCTCCCTGTCGGAGATATGAATAAACTGCTGACATTTTTTTTATGATGCGCTTTAAATATTTTTCCAACTTTAATTACCCGTGAAGTGCATTATGAATTATTAAAGAAAGTAGTGATTAACCAGATGTCTGTTCGTATGTTCTGGTGTCTGAATTATGTGTCCCAAAACATTGAAGTGACCAGAATTTATTTATTTTAAGACCTACGGCTACATAAACGTTTATATTTTTGTTAATGTCCTCAATAATATTTTAAATTATTGTTACGACTTTTTAACATTTTATATTTTATAACAATTAAAATTTCAACGTATTTTATGCGTTATAAAACAATTCAGGCAAAATAAAATTTCTTAAACATTAGAAAAATTGTACTACAATATTAATTATATAATTATATAGGCTACATACCACAACACAATGAAGGGTACTTAAGGTGATAGTGGCAAAGGTGCGATCCCCTCCAGAATTGAGTCATCGCCAATGTCCATGTCATCCTCTTCTGACTCTGAGGAAGTATTTCCCGTTATGTTTATGACGAACCGCTCTACTACTTCGTCAAGGATTCCCTCTGCTTCCCAGGCTTCCTTGGTCAGCTTCTCCATGTGTCGGACGACGTCTGCCCACTCCTTTTCGCCGATTAGCCCAAACCCTTCATTTATCAAACGCTCCACTTCCGTCAAAGTAAACTTTTTGTTGTTCCTTGCCACGTGTCCTTTTAACTGTGCCCATATCATTTCAATACAATCGAAATGGCAATGATAAGGAGGCAGTCGAATTATTTCGTGGCCATGACTTTTTGCCAGCTCGTCAATTTTGTAAATTGGAAATCTTGGCTTATGAGCCAAAACCATGTCTAATAATTCGCCTTTTTTGAGTTCTGGCCCTGCTTGCACTCCGTGTCTCTCCAACCACTCAATCATCACAGATTTTTTTGACGACATTATAGGCGCTTTATCTATTTGCACTGTGTGGTATGGAGCATTTGTCCATAACTATTACTGAGTTTGGGTCAATGTTCGGCAATAGTTGCTCTTCAAACCACTTATAAAATCTGTTATGGTCCATTTCTTCATGGTAGTCTCCTGTCTTCTTAGACCGGAACATAAGTAAAGCATTGGGAACAAAACCTTTTGATGTGCCGGCATGCAGGACAATGAGCCTGCCTCCTTTGCCGATTGGAACAGTCATTGTTTCTTCGAGAGTGTTGTCAGTCCATCCCTTACTTTCGATATGACTAGCATTCACCCATGTTTCATCAAGCCATATAATTTGTGTAAAATCCTTTTGTTTAACACTGCTCAGATAACGGCAACGCCAAGCAACGATGTCTTCCCTTTCCATCAAAACTTTTCTACCGTTTACTTCGGAATAATGGAATCCCAGATCGCGAAGAACTGTCCAGAGAGAAGTTTTTGCACCGCTAAACAATCCTGTATTTGTCGCTGATACCAGCATTTTATCCAGTGTGGGGTGTTCACGATGGGTCTAGTTCGGTAACTTTGGCCGCATGTTTTCTCTCTTTCCCAGGCGTCGAGATGGAGCTTTGGCCAGCTTTAACTGCTGCTGATTTTTCACGACACACTCGTGTCACTGTTGCAGTTCCAATTTGTAAAGCTCGTGCGGTCCTCTCCGCTATTTTTGAAAAAGGTATTACAGGTTCACCAGTTTTTTTCAAGGTATCATTTTCTTTTTTTAAAAACTCCCGGACACTCACGATCATTTCTCTTCCTTGAATCTTTATCGTACTTCCTTTCTGAAAAACAGTCTTCCCGGCACTTGTTGATGGTAAACTTTCTTCGTCACTCGCCATCTCTAAGATTAAAAAATATAATTGAACAAAACACTTCAGCTATCTCAGACGACAACACTTTACAAAACAGAACACTCCACCAAACTAAAGTATGTTGGTATTTTGTGTATGTGGTGGGGTGTGTGATAGAGGTGACCTTATCAGGTTATAGACGGTTGACTCATCAGGTTGTGGCGCGCGGTAAGCAATTCGGCCTACATAATCAGAGGGCAAGCATAAATGTGCTTTCAATCTTTAATAACATTTTTTAATTAATATATTACAAAGTGTAGCTATATACAACCATAATTAACATTCACTTAACGCCTATAACAATTACTTGGTGACATTTAGTTCTAAGAAGTAACGGCCGCCGCCGCACAGACAGCGGCCATTGTACTAGAAATGAAACTACTGCAATTTTGACATAATTAAGATATTTCTGTTGAAACGCGATAACCAACACTTGACAATAATGAAATCATCTTATTAATGTTAACATTGTGGCACAATTGAATTGAATTAGGGATCTCGGTAATGTCCAACGACGAGTAAAGGTTAGCATAATTCAAAAGAAATGTCTTAATTTCTTTTAAAATTTTGGCTGTTTCATTAATGGAAAATGTTTCACTATTATAATATCGTACAGCACAAAAACAAATATATACAAAGCAGTAATACATCTCCTTAAAGACAAATAAATAAAAACAATATTTATTTCGATTTATTAGATTTCGACACACAAGTTATTACAGTTTTAACATTATGGTTCGTGTTGTCGTCGGCGCGTTGATAAAATGGACCCAGTACGGAACTGAGTGTACTGCACGCTTTGTCCGTCGCTTTACATTTTAGCGAAAGAGCGCTTCAAATATAAGTTGATGTAAAATATAGTAGCTGTTTAAGCTTGTTTTCACTCAACTTGAACTTTCGTTAGCATTGTCTTCTCAGTGTTGGCACAAATTTCAACTCTAACAGTGCTCCCGTTTACGAGTTGTTCGAGGTCAACAAAAAAATTAATAACGCCTATAAAAATAATTGCAGAGAGTTCAAATGGTGTAACGGTACGGAATTGTATGAAAAACAATTTTTTAAATCAAGTGTATTCCCTATGTAGCCAGCGTTCACCTTTTTGGAACCTCGATTTAGTCAACCACGTATGCAGTCATTTATTTTACAATTATGGTCAAAACCCAGATCAAAATAAATTTAAATTCATTATTAAAATTCACCTTTTCAAGTAATTTAATTACCTGAATTACCAATTTAATTTAATTTAATTCCTCAAATCCTAATTAAATCAATATTATTTGTTCAAAATAATTTCATTTACTTTAATTACATTTTTCAAAATGACCCTACATAAAAATATTACCTACATTCCATCACATCTGGTATTTCTTGTGTTTCAAAACATCTAAGTGCGAGTAAAATTACATCGGCCGACTTTATCTTACATTCATAATGTGGAACCATTAAACAAATCAGTGAGAACTTAATTAAACAACAAACAGTAAACTCAGTACCAACGATGGCGTGAGTGCGCGAGAACTAAGAAAGCGGTCAACTAGTAAAAAAAAAAAAACTATCAGTGTTCGTACTGGTAAAGTTATGTGGACCAACACCATTATTATTACATGTGAACAATATGGTTTTTCGTTGGAGCGAAGCCACTACCAGGATGAGTACCACATTTCAGAACTTTTAATTACTATATTGTAATATTTACTTTTACAGACACTTTGCTAATAAACAGAGATCTCAGGGAAAAGATATAAATTCAATAAATAAAAAATAAAGCGTATTGATTCATTATAAATATTCATTAAAAAAAATATAAATAATTTGTTGTAGTTTAATAGATGTTATATAGATGCTTAGGTTATTAATTCGTTTGATTTCATAAGATCATATTCATAGGTCCGAAGACAAATTAAAACTTTTGATTGTTGTCAAGGTGGGACGAAATAATTTGTTTAATAAACCAGAAGAAATTTGTTTAAATATAAACTATGTTGTTATATTTTACCGCTCATCTCAAATAATCCTTTCTGCAGCTGTGTTCGTCTGTACGACTCTGGAATAGAACCCTAAGGTAAGAGTTTAATATAAATTGAATTAACTTATATTGTTTCATTGATCCCGAACAGGGACTCGAAGAGTTTATGATAAATTTGAAGTAAGTTATATAGTTTCAATGGGAATATGTGATGTAGGATGAATGTAAAAATAATCGTTGAACAGGAAAAATTTGTTGACGCTGTACTTTTTTTTGTAATGAATTATCAAAGTTGACAATCGTTGTAGAAGAGCTAAAAAAACAGTGACTTTTTTAATATATCTCTTAACGTTATGAAAACGAAGAATCAAAAAAATATGAAATGTACACGAGTAATGCAGAAAGGAATGCCGATTCCAACAATATGCTCGTTTATTTTTTGTCTTTGAAAATTTGGAAATGGCAGGCTTTGAAAGTCAGCGATCTTCTTTAGTTGAACGGACTTTAGAGACTGCGGCGAGAATTTGAATCGAATGATTCTCGCTAGTAATACACTTACACATTACTAGCCTCCAACTATCACTAGTAAGTATTTTTATAACTGTGATACCTATGTAATTTTCAGTGAAGGGACACACCTTTCGAACCACCTCAGCGACAAGCAGAAGAGTCAACTTAAACCATTCGACATCGAGCTCACAACACACCACTATACGATCCAAATTTAATAATAATTCTAATACTAAAATAATACTAAAATGTAATCGAGACAGACATTCGTCTAGTTACAATATATATGTATGTATATATATATATATATATATATATTAAAACATATGTTTTTACTATGTGTTGTTTATATGTTGTAATATAAAATTGTAATTGAATAAAGTTGTCTGTTTGGTTGGTGATTATCTTATATATAAAAATGAATGTTTCTTTGTTTGTCCCGTATGCGTTCCTATACCATTCATCCGATTGTGATGAAACTTCGGTGAGTTGTTGTGCGCACGCCCGCGAAGGTTTCTGAATTAGTGGTGTTTTTTCGATGGGGTCCTTTGGGGGGTTCTTTGGGGTCTTCCATATCTCCTCCTAAACACTGGACCGATTTCAACCAAACTTGGCACAAATATTTTATGCAACGGGAGAACCAACATAGGATATGTGTTTTTTCGATATGATCCTTCGGGGGGTCCTTTGGGGTCTTCCAGATCTCCTCCTAAACCACTGGACCGATTTCAACCAAACTTGGCACAAATATTTTACGCAAAGGGAGAACCAACACAGGACAAGTGTTTTTTCGATACGATCCTTTGGGGGGTCCTTTGGGGTCTTCCACATCTCCTCCTAAACCATTGGACCGATTTCAACCAAACTTGGCACAAATATTTTACGCAACGGGAGAACCAACACAGGACAGGTGTTTTTTTTTCGATATGATCCTCTGGGGGGTCCTTTGGGGTCTTAAAGAACTATTAGATCTGGTTACTATGGCAACTCAATAGAATAGATTCTGTTCTAAATATATTATCGCATTAAATTGAAGACTACGCGAACGAAGTCGTGGGCAACAGCTATTTATTTTTAAGAAACCTACTTTAATTGAACTTTATTAATTAAACTAACATTTTCATTACGTACAACGTGAAACTCCATAGCGAAGCACGGGTATTCCACTAGTGTTATTATATAATAAAACTTGGGATTACCTGTTTTAAATCATTAATGTCTTGGGCGCCAATTTGTAATATCAAACGATTACAAATAATATTTATTATTAATGAAGATATCATTGGTTTAGTTTAATTGTTTTTAGTAAAAAATTTTTATTTTTATTTTTTATTTCTCTCTTTACTTTATTAG
This sequence comes from Magicicada septendecula, assembly GCA_034769895.1. NCBI lineage: Eukaryota > Metazoa > Arthropoda > Insecta > Hemiptera > Cicadidae > Magicicada > Magicicada septendecula. Next base: position 746,072,730 of record CM068368.1, on the reverse strand, counting down.
AGTTCACTGACCTGTTGAAATTATTTAAATAGCTGTTCGTTACAAAATAATTACCGCCAACTTAATCTTCTTGAGTTGAAGTAACCATTAATGTTCAATGTTGATTATAAAATATTAATTATTAAAAAATAATATGTCATACACCATTAATTCCTTTTCATTTTTTCTTTTATTTCCTTTTAAAATTTTATTTTTTTCTACCATTAAATTAAAGAACATTTCTCATAATACGAATTAACCAGGCTTGCTGTATTGAAAGCTCAACAGTTGGTAGCATGATTTAAAAAATCTCAGAGTTGTAGGCTATGTTTACGTTTTGAAATTAGAAACTTATGAGCTCTTTTGACCACAATAATTAACAAAAAATGCCTTTTTTGAAGAACAAAACATTACAATATTAAATGAAATAGGATATTATAAAACAATGACTTAAAATCTAAAGTGGTGAACCGTTCGTATTTTATACTGTGTCCAAAGTCAGCGTTAACCTAGTTTGGCTAAGTTATTTAGTGAAACATTGAATATAAAAACAAATTACAATATTTAAACATGAAATAAGATTAATACTGTTTGTGTTTATATACTGTGATAATACAGTAGAGTCTCGCTAATCCGGACCCCGCTAGTCCGGACATCCGGTTAATCCGGACAGACCTAAAAAAAAATCGTCAAAAAGCGTGCATAAATTTTAAAACCAACTTTACTTTAAACTGTATTTATGTTCCGTTTTAACAATTCGTAAACAAACTAGGGCTACTACTACTACTGTATACAGTACGCCTACATTAACGTTGTGAAACGTGTGGCGCGTATGTCGGCGCGCAGCCTGTTTTCCAGGAAGTCACTCACTGATGGGAGTCCCCGCGCGTCCACGAACTCCTTGTGTCATTGGCATCAGCCGTCAGCCGTGCACGTCAGCCAAATTAGCTGTAAATACGCCTTCATATGGGCATGCAGCCTGTTTTCTGGGAAGGGACTCACTCTACCTGCACAGTTGATTGTCGTTTTGTTTTGTTTCCTTCAGTTGATACTCATACTGGTATCCGTGCAGTCAGTTTTAAGGCCATGTTTTTATTCAGTGCGTGTGATTTATTGTGTGCGCTTATTAAGAGCAACGTAAAATGGCAACTAAACGTAAGAAAGTGACTGTAACAATGGAACAAAAACTCCAAGCTTTGTTTCGTATTGATGCTGGTGAATCATTAACTAAAATCGCGCAAGAGTTAGGATTGGGAAAACAAATTGTTTCTGACTGGAAAAAAAATCGGAAAGAAATTGAAAATTTTTGTGCGAAAATGGTGAGCAAGGACAGTTTGGGTAACAGAAGCACATTAAAAAAAAAAAGAAACTTTAGACGAGGCTTTGTACGTTTGGTTTTGCCAACATTGGGCGTTCCACTGTTGGGCGTAACGTTACAAGTGATCGCGCTCAAACTCAATGAAAAATTAAAAGGTGACCCTGCTTTTACTGCCAGTGTGGGATGGTTGTCTCGGTGGAAAGATCGACATGGTGTTCATGAACTTGGTGTAAGTGGTGAAATTTTGTCAGGTGACAATGTTGTAAGTGAAGACTTTAAAGTAAAATTTAAAAAGTTTGTTAACGATGAAAACTTAGAGCCTTGTAAAGTGTTTAATGCTGATGAAACTGGGTTAAATTACAAAATGCTTCCAAAAAAACATTAGCCTCAAAGGTGGATTCTGTAGCCAAAGGTCATAAGGTAAAGAAAGAACGAGTGACTTTGCTTCCTTGCAGTAACGCTTCTTGCGATTTAAAACTTCCACTTTTGGTGATCGCAAAATCGGCTAAGCCTAGGGCCCTTAAAAATGTTAATGTAAATGCTATTCCAGCCCAGTACACCTCACACAAATCTGCATGGATGAATGGAAAAATTTTTAAAGATTGGTTTTATTGAAAAATTTGTGCCTACAACAAAGAAGTTCTTTAGAGAGAAAAAATTCCCAGAAAAAGCTGTGTTATTCATAGACAATGCACCGTGTCACCCTAGTGAAGAGGAATTACGAGATGGTGAAATTTTTATGAAATTTCTGCCACCGAACGTGACCGCTTTGATACAACCAATGGATCAAGGTGTGATTGAAGCAACAAAACTGCGATATAGGAAAAAGTTGATCTTGTCAACAAGTTGATCTTTTAGCAACAAGAAGCAGCTAACTTCATGGATCTTCTTAAAAAAGTTACAATAATGACTGTCATTTATTTAGCCGCAGAAGCGTGGGAAGAGATTAAGCTGTCAACTCTTCAAAAAGGCTGGAAAAAACTGTTGCCTAGCATCCCACAAGAAAACCAGGGACAAGATGAAAATCAACCAACTGCAAATGATGACGCTGATTTCGTTCAAGTTTTTCAACAGTTGGAGGGTTGTGCCAACGTGGAAGAAAGTGACATTTCAGAGTGGATGAACAGTGACAATGATATTGGTCATCAGGTGTTAAGCGAAGATGAAATCATGGAGGCGTGCACTGCAAACACGGCAACAGAAATTGACAGTTCGGAAGATGACGATGACGGTACGGAGGAATCAGCTAGCCCAACTCATGGTGAAGCGACTACAATGCTGGAGGGGTTGATGACCTACTTCGAGAAACAAAGCGACACATCGTCTGTCTTTATCAAAACAAAAGAATATTACGGACATTTTCAAGTGAGTTCAAAGACTTAATTTTTGTTTTCAGTTGTACAGTACATACACATGTACATATAGTTTCATTTTATCTTACAGTCCTGTACAGAATTTAAACTTTATTTCGTTTTTACACTATTTAATTATGTAACAGTAATGTACTGTAGTTTTCTTTAGAACCACACAATCAATAAACTTTGAATTTCAATCAATAAGATGTTTTGTTTTTTATCAATTCGTACTTTAAAAAAGTAGGCCTATGTTGTAGTATTGAGACTGAAACAGTAATTTTTATTATTTCTTTTATGAATTTGCTAACTGCTATAATTTTTATTGTTTGACTAAGCTTTTCGTCATCACTGACATCATCAGGTCTTAAACAACCTTAAACATCAGGTTGTTTAAGACCTGATGATGTCAGTGATGACGAAAAGCTTAGTCGAACAATAAAAATTATAGCAGTTAGCAAATTCATAAAAGAAATAGTAACGATGGCTGCTAATTTAAACAATACGAAGAGTAATTTTTATGATAAAAACATCGATTTTAATAGTTTTGCCCATCTAAAACTTGTTTTACAGACATTTTAAAGCTGATTCCGTTTAATCCGGACGGGGTCCGGTCCCATCAAGTCCGAATTAGCGAGACTCTACTGTATAAACAAAAGTTCACAAGTGTCTATTACTAGTGACTATGGAATCGTGATCATTAATTATTAAGTTTATTTTTTATTTTTTTTTTATATATAAATTCTAAAAATAAACACTATACTTTCCTTTTCTTTATATTTCCTTTACAATTCACTTTATTTAATTATTCACTGTATTGTCCTTTAATTATTAAAACACAATGCACAACACTGTTGATTCACGGTTATACTACTTTCACATTCGGAGGTTAGAGGTTTGTTTACACTTTACATAAACTCAATTCAGATCGAGCCTTTGGTGACAAGACTGTACAATTTTCGTATCACAGAGGAGACGTTCTTTACTGCATGATGACCCACTAACGACAGACTCGTTTGCGGTGCGTTATGGGTAAATTCACCTGACAATTGAACAATTTTGATTGGTTGGTTTATTAAATATTCCGTTTTTTCATTACTAAAATTTCCATTTTCTGGTTGATGTTCGTCAATGGACGCCAAGTTAAGCATCCCTTTTTGGACCAAATTTATTACAAAATCTTAAAACTAACATATCTTCCTTATGCTACTTACAATTAAAAATATATTACCACCATTTATCAGCATTTTTTATGCTGATCATTTTGAGACCTCATTAGGCATGGTTTGGTTCAGTAATAATAAAATAACAATTTTTACAAACTGATTTAGTCCCGTATTTTTTATATAATATTTTTTCTGTTCCATTATTGACTTCTTAGTTGTAGAGTTGGTTTTACTTTAACTTTATATGGTTTAACAATAGTGATAATAATTATTAACATCAATCTTTATATATAAAAATTCAGTGTATGTCTGTAAATGTTCTTAAAACTTTTGAACCACTTATCCGATAGAGCTCATATTCGCACCATATGTTCGTTAGGTTCAGAGTAAGGTTTACATGTGCTGAGTGTGAGGTTGGCCCGAAGGGGGGGGGGGGTAAAAATTTGAAAAAATGAAAATACCGCATATGGGGTATAAAATTAAAGGGAATTTCCATGCAAGTAACAATTTTACATGCATGTATGCACTATTGAAAATTTTTGGGCGGTTGGGCATGTCAGTTTGGCCAAGGGGGGTAAACATTGGAAAAAATGAAAATACAGCATATGGGGTATCGAATTAAAGGGAATTTCGATGCAAGTAACAATTTTACATGCATGTATGTGCACTATTGAAAATTTTTAGGCCCTTGGGCTTAATAAATGGGCGGTTTGAGGGGGGGTTGTCAAAAATGGAAAATATGGAAAACAGCAGGACCGATTTCAACCAACTTGCCAGAAATATTTTATGCAACGGGAGAAGCAACATAGGATAGGTGTTTTGGTCCACGTTGGGAGGTGGGGTGAAAAACACAGTGATTAAAAAACATAGTGGTAAATATAATACTGTATTTACATTTTGGTTTGGTGGTGAATATAATACTCTATTTACATTTTGTTAAGGAATGTGCTGCAAACAACAAATCAATTACCGGCATTTCAATATAAACTCAATGGTAGGTTCTATTTACATTTTGTTTAGGAATGTGCTGCAAACAACAAATCAATTAAAGGAAATTCAATATAACCGCAATGCTACGTGATGTATTTATAAAATTGTTACAATTATACAATTAAAACGTTTTATGTTTATTTGTGATAGAAATGCCAAGAAGAGGGCGGCATTGAACTGTATTTTCATTTTTTCCAATTTTTACCCCCCCTTGGCTAAACTGACACCCCCAACCGCCTAAAAATTTTCAATAGTGCATACATGCATGTAAAATTGTTACTTGCATGGAAATTCCCTTTAATTTTATACCCCATATGCGGTATTTTCATTTTTTCCAATTTTTACCCCCCCCACTTCTAAAGTGGCCATTGTTATTGTTGGTGATCAATTTGCCCAGCGAGATATCAAAATTATGTGTCGCGATAATACCGTTCATACCATACACGATATTCATCGTTCATATGATGCTCTGCAATATCCACTTATTTTCTGGGAAGGAGAGGATGGCTATCATATTAATATCCAACAACGTAATCCTTCAACAGGTACAACCAACATTTACATTATTTACAACATTTACAATATCTACAATATTTACAACATGTAAGTAATTCTGTGTAACTAATTGTTTTTTATTTACAGGTGAAGAAACTAATAAAAAAATTTAGCTGCATGAACTATTACGCATATCGATTGATGATATGGGAACAGGCAGATAACCACATACTCAAATGTCGACACTTATTTCATCAGTATGTAGTGGACATGTACGCAAAAATAGAAAGCGAACGTTTGCGATACATTTGTTTTAATCAAGCATGATTGCGCACGGATGAATATATACATTTACGTGACGCTATTAACAATAACAATGATGCAAATATGAATATCAATGATCTGGGAAATATGTACATACTACCATCTTCATATACAGGTAGTCCATGTCATATGCAAGAGTACATACAAGACGCTATGGCTTATGTTCGTGCTTATGGTCGGCCTGATCTGTTCATAACGTTCACTTGCAATCCAAAATGGGAAGAAATTACTAAACTGTTACTACCTGGACAAAAAACAATTGATCGTCATGATGTAACTGCAAGAGTGTTCAAACAAAAATTAAAATCTCTTAATGATTTTATTGTAAAGTATCATGTATTTGGAAAAACACACTGCTGGATGTATTCAGTTGAGTGGCAGAAACGTGGGTTACCGCATGCACACATTTTAATTTGGTTAATTGAAAAAATTAGACCAGAAATAAATTATAAATTGAATTAACTTATATTGTTTCATTGATCCCGAACAGGGACTCGAAGAGTTTATGATAAATTTGAAGTAAGTTATATAGTTTCAATGGGAATATGTGATGTAGGATGAATGTAAAAATAATCGTTGAACAGGAAAAATTTGTTGACGCTGTACTTTTTTTTGTAATGAATTATCAAAGTTGACAATCGTTGTAGAAGGGCTAAAAAAACAGTGACTTTTTTAATATATCTCTTAACGTTATGAAAATGAAGAATCAAAAAAATATGAAATGTACACGAGTAATGCAGAAAGGAATGCCGATTCCAACAATATGCTCGTTTATTTTTTGTCTTTGAAAATTTGGAAATGGCAGGCTTTGAAAGTCAGCGATCTTCTTTAGTTGAACGGACTTTAGAGACTGCGGCGAGAATTTGAATCGAATGATTCTCGCTAGTAATAAACTTACACATTACTAGCCGCCAACTATCACTAGTAAGTATTTTTATAACTGTGATACCTATGTAATTTTCAGTGAAGGGACACACCTTTCGAACCACCTCAGCGACAAGCAGAAGAGTCAACTTAAACCATTCGACATCGAGCTCACAACACACCACTATACGATCCAAATTTAATAATAATTCTAATACTAAAATAATACTAAAATGTAATCGAGACAGACATTCGTCTAGTTACAATATATATGTATGTATATATATATATATATATATATATATATATAAACATACGTTTTTACTATGTGTTGTTTATATGTTGTAATATAAAATTGTAATTGAATAAAGTTGTCTGTTTGGTTGGTGATTATCTTATATATAAAAATGAATGTTTCTTTGTTTGTCCCGTATGCGTTCCTATACCATTCATCCGATTGTGATGCAACTTCGGTGAGTTGTTGTGCGCACGCCCGCGAAGGTTTCTGAATTAGTGGTGTTTTTTCGATGGGGTCCTTTGGGGGGTTCTTTGGGGTCTTCCATATCTCCTCCTAAACACTGGACCGATATCAACCAAACTTGGCACAAATATTTTACGCAACGGGAGAACCAACATAGGATATGTGTTTTTTTCGATATGATCCTTCGGGGGGTCCTTTGGGGTCTTCCAGATCTCCTCCTAAACCACTGGACCGATTTCAACCAAACTTGGCACAAATATTTTACGCAAAGGGAGAACCAACACAGGACAAGTGTTTTTTCGATACGATCCTTTGGGGGGTCCTTTGGGGTCTTCCACATCTCCTCCTAAACCATTGGACCGATTTCAACCAAACTTGGCACAAATATTTTACGCAACGGGAGAACCAACACAGGACAGGTGTTTTTTTTCGATATGATCCTCTGGGGGGTCCTAAAGAACTATTAGATCTGGTTACTATGGCAACTCAATAGAATAGATTCTGTTCTAAATATATTATCGCATTAAATTGAAGACCACGCGAACGAAGTCGTGGGCAACAGCTATTTATTTTTAAGAAACCTACTTTAATTGAACTTTATTAATTAAACTAACATTTTCATTACGTACAACGTGAAACTCCATAGCGAAGCACGGGTATTCCGCTAGTGTTATTATATAATAAAACTTGGGATTACCTGTTTTAAATCATTAATGTCTTGGGCGCCAATTTGTAATATCAAACGATTACAAATAATATTTATTATTAATGAAGATATCATTGGTTTAGTTTAATTGTTTTTAGTAAAAATTTTTTATTTTTATTTTTTATTTCTCTCTTTACTTGATTAGAGTTCACTGACCTGTTGAAATTATTTAAATAGCTGTTCGTTACAAAATAATTACCGCCAACTTAATCTTCTTGAGTTGAAGAAACCATTAATGTTCAATGTTGATTATAAAATATTAATTATTAAAAAATAATATGTCATACACCATTAATTCCTTTTCATTTTTTCTTTTATTTCCTTTTAAAATTTTATTTTTTTCTACCATTAAATTAAAGAATATTTCTCATAATACGAATTAACCAGGCTTGCTGTATTGAAAGCTCAACAGTTGGTAGCATGATTTAAAAAATCTCAGAGTTGTAGGCTATGTTTACGTTTTGAAATTAGAAACCTTATGAGCTCTTTTGACCACAATAATTAACAAAAAATGCCTTTTTTGAAGAACAAAACATTACAATATTAAATGAAATAGGATATTATAAAACAATGACTTAAAATCTAAAGTGTTGAACCGTTCGTATTTTGGACTGTGTCCAAAGTCAGCGTTAACCTAGTTTGGCTAAGTTATTTAGTGAAACATTGAATATAAAAACAAATTACAATATTTAAACATGAAATAAGATTAATAGTGTTTGTGTTTATATACTGTGATAATACAGTAGAGTCTCGCTAATCCGGACCCCGCTAGTCCGGACATCCGGTTAATCCGGACAGACCTAAAAAAAAATCGTCAAAAAGCGTGCATAAATTTTAAAACCAACTTTACTTTAAACTGTATTTATGTTCCGTTTTAACAACTCGTAAACAAACTAGGGCTAGTACTACTACTGTATACAGTACGCCTACATTAACGTTGTGAAACATGTGGCGCGTATGTCGGCGCGCAGCCTGTTTTCCAGGAAGTCACTCACTGATGGGAGTCCCCGCGCGCCCACGAACTCCTTGTGTCATTGGCATCAGCCGTCAGCCGTGCACGTCAGCCAAATTAGCTGTAAATACGCCTTCATATGGGCGTGCAGCCTGTTTTCTGGGAAGGGACTCACTCTACCTGCACAGTTGATTGTCGTTTTGTTTTGTTTCCTTCAGTTGATACTCATACTGGTGTCCGTGCAGTCAGTTTTAAGGCCATGTTTTTATTCAGTGCATGTGATTTATTGTGTGCGCTTATTAAGAGCAACGTAAAATGGCAACTAAACGTAAGAAAGTGACTGTAACAATGGAACAAAAACTCCAAGCTTTGTTTCGTATTGATGCTGGTGAATCATTAACTAAAATCGCGCAAGAGTTAGGATTGGGAAAACAAACTGTTTCTGACTGGAAAAAAAATCGGAAAGAAATTGAAAATTTGTGTGCGAAAATGGTGAGCAAGGACAGTTTGGGTAACAGAAGCACATTAAAAAAAAAAAAGAAACTTTAGACGAGGCTTTGTACGTTTGGTTTTGCCAACATTGGGCGTTCCACTGTTGGGCGTAACGTTACAAGTGATCGCGCTCAAACTCAATGAAAAATTAAAAGGTGACCCTGCTTTTACTGCCAGTGTGGGATGGTTGTCTCGGTGGAAATATCGACATGGTGTTCATGAACTTGGTGTAAGTGGTGAAATTTTGTCAGGTGACAATGTTGCAAGTGAAGACTTTAAAGTAAAATTTAAAAAGTTTGTTAACGATGAAAACTTAGAGCCTTGTAAAGTGTTTAATGCTGATGAAACTGGGTTAAATTACAAAATGCTTCCAAAAAAACATTAGCCTCAAAGGTGGATTCTGTAGCCAAAGGTCATAAGGTAAAGAAAGAACGAGTGACTTTGCTTCCTTGCAGTAACGCTTCTTGCGATTTAAAACTTCCACTTTTGGTGATCGCAAAATCGGCTAAGCCTAGGGCCCTTAAAAATGTTAATGTAAATGCTATTCCAGCCCAGTACACCTCACACAAATCTGCATGGATGAATGGAAAAATTTTTAAAGATTGGTTTTATTGAAAAATTTGTGCCTACAACAAAGAAGTTCTTTAGAGAGAAAAAATTCCCAGAAAAAGCTGTGTTATTCATAGACAATGCACCGTGTCACCCTAGTGAAGAGGAATTACGAGATGGTGAAATTTTTATGAAATTTCTGCCACCGAACGTGACCGCTTTGATACAACCAATGGATCAAGGTGTGATTGAAGCAACAAAACTGCGATATAGGAAAAAGTTGATCTTGTCAACAAGTTGATCTTTTAGCAACAAGAAGAAGCTAATTTCATGGATCTTCTTAAAAAAGTTACAATAAAGACTGTCATTTATTTAGCCGCAGAAGCGTGGGAAGAGATTAAGCTGTCAACTCTTCAAAAAGGCTGGAAAAAACTGTTGCCTAGCATCCCACAAGAAAACCAGGGACAAGATGAAAATCAACCAACTGCAAATGATGACGCTGATTTCGTTCAAGTTTTTCAACAGTTGGAGGGTTGTGCCAACGTGGAAGAAAGTGACATTTCAGAGTGGATGAACAGTGACAATGATATTGGTCATCAGGTGTTAAGCGAAGATGAAATCATGGAGGCGTGCACTGCAAACACGGCAACAGATTGACAGTTCGGAAGATGACGATGACGGTACGGAGGAATCAGCTAGCCCAACTCATGGTGAAGCGACTACAATGCTGGAGGGGTTGATGACCTACTTCGAGAATCAAAGCGACACATCGTCTGTCTTTATCAAAACAAAAGAATATTACGGACATTTTCAAGTGAGTTCAAAGACTTAATTTTTGTTTTCAGTTGTACAGTACATACACATGTACATATAGTTTCATTTTATCTTACAGTCCTGTACAGAATTTAAACTTTATTTCGTTTTTACACTATTTAATTATGTAACAGTAATGTACTGTAGTTTTCTTTAGTACCACACAATCAATAAACTTTGAATTTCAATCAATAAGATGTTTTGTTTTTTATCAATTCGTACTTTAAAAAAGTAGGCCTACGTTGTAGTATTGAGACTGAAACAGTAATTTTTATTATTTCTTTTATGAATTTGCTAACTGCTATAATTTTTATTGTTTGACTAAGCTTTTCGTCATCACTGACATCATCAGGTCTTAAACAACCTTAAACATCAGGTTGTTTAAGACCTAGTGATGTCAGTGATGACGAAAAGCTTAGTCGAACAATAACAATTATAGCAGTTAGCAAATTCATAAAAGAAATAGTAAGGATGGCTGCTAATTTAAACAATACGAAGAGTAATTTTTACGATAAAAACATCGATTTTAATAGTTTTGCCCATCTAAAACTTGTTTTACAGACATTTTAAAGCTGATTCCGTTTAATCCGGACGGGGTCCGGTCCCATCAAGTCCGAATTAGCGAGACTCTACTGTATAAACAAAAGTTCACAAGTGTCTATTACTAGTGACTATGGAATCGTGATCATTAATTATTAAGTTTATTTTTTATTTTTTTTTTATATATAAATTCTAAAAATAAACACTATACTTTCCTTTTCTTTATATTCCCTTTACAATTCACTTTATTTAATTATTCACTGTATTGTCCTTTAATTATTAAAACACAATGCACAACACTGTTGATTCACGGTTATACTACTTTCACATTCGGAGGTTAGAGGTTTGTTTACACTTTACATAAACTCAATTCAGATCGAGCCTTTGGTGACAAGACTGTACAATTTTCGTATCACAGAGGAGACGTTCTTTACTGCATGATGACCCGCTAACGACAGACTCGTTTGCGGTGCGTTATGGGTAAATTCACCTGACAATTGAACAATTTTGATTGGTTGGTTTATTAAATATTCCGTTTTTTCATTACTAAAATTTCCATTTTCTGGTTGATGTTCGTCAACAGACGCCAAGTTAAGCATCCCTTTTTGGACCAAATTTATTACAAAATCTTAAAACTAACATATCTTCCTTATGCTACTTACAATTAAAAATATATTACCACCATTTATCAGCATTTTTTATGCTGATCATTTTGAGACCTCATTAGGCATGGTTTGGTTCAGTAATAATAAAATAACAATTTTTACAAACTGATTTAGTCCCGTATTTTTTATATAATATTTTTTCTGTTCCATTATTGACTTCTTAGTTGTAGAGTTGGTTTTACTTTAACTTTATATGGTTTAACAATAGTGATAATAATTATTAACATCAATCTTTATATATAAAAATTCAGTGTACGTCTTGCGACAACACAAATTACTAAACTATTGGCGCATAGGATATGATAGTATGTGTAATTCAAATTACAAGTCTATATTGGAGGGTTTAAGATTATTTATTGTACAAACACAAGTTATCGTTTATATGGTATATTTGAAATGTACAGAATGTAATGTTTGATATAGAGTCTGTCTTTTAAAGTGTTAAATAATGTTCATACGCAAGACGTGATACGTTACATAAGAAGACTCCCACGATGATGTTGTTGAAGAGAAGGGCCGGTCTTTGCGGTATAGATGGATCGTCAGGTGTGGCTTACAAATGACAGACGTTTCACCAGAAACGTTTACAGCTGGGCTGGCGTCCTGTAACAGCTGGGCTGATGTCCTGTAACAGCTTGGCTGATGTCCTGTAACAGCTGGGCTGATGTGCTGCAATTCCCACGATGAATCCGACACTTCGCACACACAACGGTACTACGGATTTTATCACTCGCAAAACTTATATAGTGTTTAAGACCAAGTAATATCTCAGGTGACAGTGAGTTTAATCAATAACGGTATATTGAGCTTATACCTCTCCGGCTTCTTCAAGTGTTCTCGCGAATAACAAGGTCTACCGCGATCAGCAGACCACCCTATGAGGAAATCTTGCACTAGCACGGAAACGTCTTGATGGAACTATTGCGTAACAATTTATACTACTGTCACTGCGGAAAATCTCGCACAGTGATACAGTTACACTCACTTCTTACACACGTAATACAACAATAATAATATCGTGTGTAAAGATATAAAATCAATTGTTATGCGACACACGCGTTACTATCCCCGAAAAGTCTTAACAGATCCTTGCAAGCGGTAGAATCTTGTACAAGGAATTGTATGTACCGTTCGTGGTAGCAGCAGTGAAGAACTGCTTGTAATTTTTCGCACAATGCGTTAAAACACTGGTGTGTGCAAATGTACCACACACACAGTTCTGAGTCTTCCCGTTTCACTAGCGACGAATAGTTTTTACAACACCTTGCAAGCGGTAGAATTCTTGTACAAGGAGTGCACGACCCGTTCGCGGTAGATGGCGTAGAAGAACTCCGTAATTATACGCGTAATGCGTTTAAACACACCTGTGTGCAGATGTACTACATACACAGTTCTGAGCCTTCTCGTTTCACTATCGACGAATAGGCTTTACAGCACCTTGCAAGCGGTAGAATTCTTGTACAAGGAGTGCACGACCCGTTCGCGGTAGATGGCGTAGAAGAACTGCCTGTGTAACGACAGGCATCAGAAAATTTCCAACCACCAGTCAGCATTCTATTGGTGGATGGAAATCACATGGTTAGTAAAAGTGACAATGAACTTTTCATGCATTAGAGTGCATTTACCTTGTAACAGCATGCATAGCGGTAATCAGACTACTCGTATCTCATGCATGCTGCCTACATATTAATAATATACATGAACGTAAACAATAGTCCGACAGGTATAGGGATTGTAGTGATACACACGTCTCAGTTCAGCTAATGTCAAAACAACGATAATACTTCACGCACCGTACGAGAAACGTTTCCCACTCACGCACGCGCGCACATTTCCACTAACACAGTACATGAATCACCATAAATAATAATGCACAGTCTTCTTTAAACTAAACCCTTAACCTTACTAAATACAATTGATAACAACCAAACTTAACCATCTACCAATATAATATGAATGTCCATTGTCTGTGTAATATATGACTTGCCCCGCCTATCATGATCCTGTGATTCGTTGCAGGATTAACTCCTTCCCGCATAAAAAAAAAATTTTTTTTTTTTAGTTAACTAACAAAAAATAAAATTTTTTTTTTTTCAATATACCCAAAACAACTTCCTAATCTTGAAATAATAATAATACCCTCAAACTAAAATCAAATAAACATCCTCAATTAATACTAACAATTCCAACTGTCACTTTGACAGAAGCATCAATTCACAAGACACGTGGTAACCTTCAAACCAAAACAAACACACATGTTCTTGACACACAGATAACGACATCTAATGCAGGGTCATAGCGTACACAGACAACATTCCTTAACAAAACTAGATTATTGTTCACTCTCAGAGTCATCTTACATACAACATTTAAACCTGAACTTGACATATTTAACATCACTACACATTCTTACCCCTATATCCTGACATTTATTTCTGAGTTTTTTGTATAAATTTTTCTCAGTTTTGAAACGCACACGTTTACTTGGAAAGACAGATTTGAATTTGTTTAATATACACCGTAATTGCCTTATCTCGCAACCCATTAACTGAAACTTGGGGGTCGGTGAGTTATTCGTTATCTTATCTTTCGAGCGTCCTAGTCTGATAAGGTGCTCTACCCTATCAACCTTATCTCGTAATGTATGGTTTGGAACTCCAATTACGGTCATATCTATTTCCGTTTCCTGCACATATCTTGTTATACGTGCCTGTTTTTCAACTATCTGCGACGCACACGCTGCTGATTTTATCCTTGTGTGACTTACCGGCAGAATCGGCGTTTGTATAAAGTGGTTTTTACACCTCTTTAGCAACTGCTCGTCCAACAGCGATATTCCTGTGCCGCTGTCAAACAATATCTCGTCAACACAACCCCTAATTTTGGCTTCGACCACAAGATCGGTGCCATTTTCAATATTAATATTTTCTTCATGTTTATTACTATTATCATTATTACACATTAAATTATCCCTAATTTCGGCAGGATATAGGCCATACATAACAGTTTTATTCTTATAACTAACATTTTCCATACTTGATCGATTGAACTGCTTTTCAACTGAATCATTTTCAGTAACCGTTGCTAATAAGTTGGTATTAATTTGCTGAGTTGTATTTCTATGTTGTTGTGATTGCGGCTGATTTTGTGGTGTTTGAACATGAAACTGATTACGCGGTGGTTCATTATTATTTACCATAATGGTTGTCACCTTACTGTCACCAGTATCATTCACCTCTCCATCCTCCATAAACACCTCAGTATCTGATATAAATTCACCTAGTACCTCAACATTTCGACATGTGTCATAGATACTCGCACCGTTAGTATCCATACTAGTTCCAGGCTCTACTACTGGTTCGGGATTTTTATGTGTTATGCATACACTGTCCGCATCCATGATAGCTTCAGATTCTATCATACGTTCACGGTTCTCGCATGCTATATCTGTTACACTATAAACTATCACCCCATCACAGCACTTACCTGAAGTATGTTCCAGACTAACAGAGTTGTTACTACTAATTTCATTTCTGTTATCCTCACTACAATCCGATGCAGATTCTAAATATTCGACTTTACCGAGATATGAACTACTAGGCCCTAATAAGGTGGTTTCTGTATAATCACTTTCAATTGCAACTACTACGCTACTGTTCTCCATTAATCCTCCAGATGTAAAATCTTGGTTAACTTCCATATCACTTTCTTTGAGAGTATGTTCCACAAGGACATTTGGTACTTCAAAATTATCATAAGGTACAATATTCTCAACCGTTAAATCTACTTCAATACCAGCTGACATTTCCTGTAGTTTCGCCATCCTCTCCTCTCTATCGGCTTCCATTTCTTCCCAAAATTTCTGCCTAATGGCTATCATCTCCTCATCCCTGGCTTTACTTTCCTCTGAAACTCCTTGTATATCCGCTATCATCTCTTCCTCCACGGCTTTCATCTCCTCATGCCAGGCTTTCATTTCTGCTGAAAGCTTCTGTATACTCATTTTCACCCCCTCTTGACAGGCTTTATTTTCCTCTTTATCAGCTTTTATTTCTTCCGACATGGTTTCCCACTTCGCTAATACGGCAGCTAAAAGATTCTTGATTTCTGCAGTATCCGCCATAATGATTAAATTTTAATTTAAAATTTAGTAAATTTAAATTTATTGATTTATACGCAAAGCAAGTTATTATTATCACCACAAGATTAGAACATATGGTAACCAGTTTATGCGCACACAGAAAAAGCAGTTCAAAATATCAACATGTAAATACCTTATCTAACATACAACAACTAATAATCTACCTCCAATATACTGATAAAATCTGTTCATATATGATATACAAGAGAATATGCCCACTTGAAAATTATATCCTCAGCTTTTCACATGAACAATACACATACAATTATTACGTTAATTATATTTATACGTCGGATTTTTCCAACAAATTTTATATTCATAAACAAATATGTAATAGCGTAAATTTACCGCTATTTAACGAGCCCTACGTTACTAAGCGCCAAAATATCTCTATGCGACAACACAAATTACTAAACTATTGGCGCATAGGATATGATAGTATGTGTAATTCAAATTACAAGTCTATATTGGAGGGTTTAAGATTATTTATTGTACAAACACAAGTTATCGTTTATATGGTATATTTGAAATGTACAGAATGTAATGTTTGATATAGAGTCTTTCTTTTAAAGTGTTAAATAATGTTCATACGAAAGACGTGATACGTTACATAAGAAGACTCCCACGATGATGTTGTTGAAGAGAAGGGCCGGTCTTTGCGGTATAGATGGATCGTCAGGTGTGGCTTACAAATGACAGACGTTTCACTAGAAACGTTTACAGCTGGGCTGGCGTCCTGTAACAGCTTGGCTGATGTCCTGTAATAGCTGGGCTGGTCCTATAACAGCTGGGCTGATGTCCTATAACAGCTGGGCTGATGTCCTGTAACAGCTGGGCTGATGTCCTGTAACAGCTTGGCTGATGTCCTGTAACAGCTGGGCTGATGTCCTGCAATTCCCACGATGAATCCGACACTTCGCACACACAACGGTACTACGGATTTTATCACTCGCAAAACTTATATAGAGTTTAAGACCAAGTAATATCTCAGGTGACAGTGAGTTTAATCAATAACGGTATATTGAGCTTATACCTCTCCGGCTTCTTCAAGTGTTCTCGCGAATAACAAGGTCTACCGTGATCAGCAGACCACCCTATGAGGAAATCTTGCACTAGCACGGAAACGTCTTGATGGAACTATTGCGTAACAATTTATACTACTGTCACTGCGGAAAATCTCGCACAGTGATACAGTTACACTCACTTCTTACACACGTAATACAACAATAATAATATCGTGTGTAAAGATATAAAATCAATTGTTATGCGACACACGCGTTACTATCCCCGAAAAGTCTTAACAGATCCTTGCAAGCGGTAGAATCTTGTACAAGGAATTGTATGTACCGTTCGTGGTAGCAGCAGTGAAGAACTGCTTGTAATTTATTGCACAATGCGTTAAAACACTGGTGTGTGCAAATGTACCACACACACAGTTCTGAGTCTTCCCGTTTCACTAGCGACGAATAGTTTTTACAACACCTTGCAAGCGGTAGAATTCTTGTACAAGGAGTGCACGACCCGTTCGCGGTAGATGGCGTAGAAGAACTCCGTAATTATACGCGTAATGCGTTTAAACACACCTGTGTGCAGATGTACTACATACACAGTTCTGAGCCTTCTCGTTTCACTATCGACGAATAGGCTTTACAGCACCTTGCAAGCGGTAGAATTCTTGTACAAGGAGTGCACGACCCGTTCGCGGTAGATGGCGTAGAAGAACTGCCTGTGTAACGACAGGCATCAGAAAATTTCCAACCACCAGTCAGCATTCTATTGGTGGATGGAAATCACATGGTTAGTAAAAGTGACAATGAACTTTTCATGCATTAGAGTGCATTTACCTTGTAACAGCATGCATAGCGGTAATCAGACTACTCGTATCTCATGCATGCTGCCTACATATTAATAATATACATGAACGTAAACAATAGTCCGACAGGTATAGGGATTGTAGTGATACACACGTCTCAGTTCAGCTAATGTCAAAACAACGATAATACTTCACGCACCGTACGAGAAACGTTTCCCACTCACGCACGCGCGCACATTTCCACTAACACAGTACATGAATCACCATAAATAATAATGCACAGTCTTCTTTAAACTAAACCCTTAACCTTACTAAATACAATTGATAACAACCAAACTTAACCATCTACCAATATAATATGAATGTCCATTGTCTGTGTAATATATGACTTGCCCCGCCTATCATGATCCTGTGATTCGTTGCAGTCTGTAAATGTTCTTAAAACTTTTGAACCACTTATCCGATAGAGCTCATATTCGCACCATATGTTCGTTAGGTTCCGAGTAAGGTTTACATGTGCTGAGTGTGAGGTTGGCCCGAAGGGGGGGGTAAAAATTTGAAAAATGAAAATACCGCATATGGGGTATAAAATTAAAGGGAATTTCCATGCAAGTAACAATTTTACATGCATGTATGCACTATTGAAAATTTTTGGGCGGTTGGGCATGTCAGTTTGGCCAAGGGGGGTAAACATTGGAAAAAATGAAAATACAGCATATGGGGTATCGAATTAAAGGGAATTTCGATGCAAGTAACAATTTTACATGCATGTATGTGCACTATTGAAAATTTTTAGGCCCTTGGGCTTAATAAATGGGCGGTTTGAGGGGGGGTTGTCAAAAATGGAAAATATGGAAAACAGCAGGACCGATTTCAACCAACTTGCCAGAAATATTTTATGCAACGGGAGAAGCAACATAGGATAGGTGTTTTGGTCCACGTTGGGAGGTGGGGTGAAAAACACAGTGATTAAAAAACATAGTGGTAAATATAATACTGTATTTACATTTTGGTTTGGTGGTGAATATAATACTCTATTTACATTTTGTTAAGGAATGTGCTGCAAACAACAAATCAATTACCGGCATTTCAATATAAACTCAATGGTAGGTTCTATTTACATTTTGTTTAGGAATGTGCTGCAAACAACAAATCAATTAAAGGAAATTCAATATAACCGCAATGCTACGTGATGTATTTATAAAATTGTTACAATTATACAATTAAAACGTTTTATGTTTATTTGTGATAGAAATGCCAAGAAGAGGGCGGCATTGAACTGTATTTTCATTTTTTCCAATTTTTACCCCCCCCCACTTCTAAAGTGGCCATTGTTATTGTTGGTGATCAATTTGCCCAGCGAGATATCAAAATTATGTGTCGCGATAATACCGTTCATACCATACACGATATTCATCGTTCATATGATGCTCTGCAATATCCACTTATTTTCTGGGAAGGAGAGGATGGCTATCATATTAATATCCAACAACGTAATCCTTCAACAGGTACAACCAACATTTACATTATTTACAACATTTACAATATCTACAATATTTACAACATGTAAGTAATTCTGTGTAACTAATTGTTTTTTATTTACAGGTGAAGAAACTAATAAAAAAATTTAGCTGCATGAACTATTACGCATATCGATTGATGATATGGGAACAGGCAGATAACCACATACTCAAATGTCGACACTTATTTCATCAGTATGTAGTGGACATGTACGCAAAAATAGAAAGCGAACGTTTGCGATACATTTGTTTTAATCAAGCATGATTGCGCACGGATGAATATATACATTTACGTGACGCTATTAACAATAACAATGATGCAAATATGAATATCAATGATCTGGGAAATATGTACATACTACCATCTTCATATACAGGTAGTCCATGTCATATGCAAGAGTACATACAAGACGCTATGGCTTATGTTCGTGCTTATGGTCGGCCTGATCTGTTCATAACGTTCACTTGCAATCCAAAATGGGAAGAAATTACTAAACTGTTACTACCTGGACAAAAAACAATTGATCGTCATGATGTAACTGCAAGAGTGTTCAAACAAAAATTAAAATCTCTTAATGATTTTATTGTAAAGTATCATGTATTTGGAAAAACACACTGCTGGATGTATTCAGTTGAGTGGCAGAAACGTGGGTTACCGCATGCACACATTTTAATTTGGTTAATTGAAAAAATTAGACCAGAAATAAATTATAAATTGAATTAACTTATATTGTTTCATTGATCCCGAACAGGGACTCGAAGAGTTTATGATAAATTTGAAGTAAGTTATATAGTTTCAATGGGAATATGTGATGTAGGATGAATGTAAAAATAATCGTTGAACAGGAAAAATTTGTTGACGCTGTACTTTTTTTTGTAATGAATTATCAAAGTTGACAATCGTTGTAGAAGGGCTAAAAAAACAGTGACTTTTTTAATATATCTCTTAACGTTATGAAAATGAAGAATCAAAAAAATATGAAATGTACACGAGTAATGCAGAAAGGAATGCCGATTCCAACAATATGCTCGTTTATTTTTTGTCTTTGAAAATTTGGAAATGGCAGGCTTTGAAAGTCAGCAATCTTCTTTAGTTGAACGGACTTTAGAGACTGCGGCGAGAATTTGAATCGAATGATTCTCGCTAGTAATAAACTTACACATTACTAGCCGCCAACTATCACTAGTAAGTATTTTTATAACTGTGATACCTATGTAATTTTCAGTGAAGGGACACACCTTTCGAACCACCTCAGCGACAAGCAGAAGAGTCAACTTAAACCATTCGACATCGAGCTCACAACACACCACTATACGATCCAAATTTAATAATAATTCTAATACTAAAATAATACTAAAATGTAATCGAGACAGACATTCGTCTAGTTACAATATATATGTATGTATATATATATATATATATAAACATACGTTTTTACTATGTGTTGTTTATATGTTGTAATATAAAATTGTAATTGAATAAAGTTGTCTGTTTGGTTGGTGATTATCTTATATATAAAAATGAATGTTTCTTTGTTTGTCCCGTATGCGTTCCTATACCATTCATCCGATTGTGATGCAACTTCGGTGAGTTGTTGTGCGCACGCCCGCGAAGGTTTCTGAATTAGTGGTGTTTTTTCGATGGGGTCCTTTGGGGGGTTCTTTGGGGTCTTCCATATCTCCTCCTAAACACTGGACCGATATCAACCAAACTTGGCACAAATATTTTACGCAACGGGAGAACCAACATAGGATATGTGTTTTTTTCGATATGATCCTTCGGGGGGTCCTTTGGGGTCTTCCAGATCTCCTCCTAAACCACTGGACCGATTTCAACCAAACTTGGCACAAATATTTTACGCAAAGGGAGAACCAACACAGGACAAGTGTTTTTTCGATACGATCCTTTGGGGGGTCCTTTGGGGTCTTCCACATCTCCTCCTAAACCATTGGACCGATTTCAACCAAACTTGGCACAAATATTTTACGCAACGGGAGAACCAACACAGGACAGGTGTTTTTTTTCGATATGATCCTCTGGGGGGTCCTAAAGAACTATTAGATCTGGTTACTATGGCAACTCAATAGAATAGATTCTGTTCTAAATATATTATCGCATTAAATTGAAGACCACGCGAACGAAGTCGTGGGCAACAGCTATTTATTTTTAAGAAACCTACTTTAATTGAACTTTATTAATTAAACTAACATTTTCATTACGTACAACGTGAAACTCCATAGCGAAGCACGGGTATTCCGCTAGTGTTATTATATAATAAAACTTGGGATTACCTGTTTTAAATCATTAATGTCTTGGGCGCCAATTTGTAATATCAAACGATTACAAATAATATTTATTATTAATGAAGATATCATTGGTTTAGTTTAATTGTTTTTAGTAAAAATTTTTTATTTTTATTTTTTATTTCTCTCTTTACTTGATTAGAGTTCACTGACCTGTTGAAATTATTTAAATAGCTGTTCGTTACAAAATAATTACCGCCAACTTAATCTTCTTGAGTTGAAGAAACCATTAATGTTCAATGTTGATTATAAAATATTAATTATTAAAAAATAATATGTCATACACCATTAATTCCTTTTCATTTTTTCTTTTATTTCCTTTTAAAATTTTATTTTTTTCTACCATTAAATTAAAGAATATTTCTCATAATACGAATTAACCAGGCTTGCTGTATTGAAAGCTCAACAGTTGGTAGCATGATTTAAAAAATCTCAGAGTTGTAGGCTATGTTTACGTTTTGAAATTAGAAACCTTATGAGCTCTTTTGACCACAATAATTAACAAAAAATGCCTTTTTTGAAGAACAAAACATTACAATATTAAATGAAATAGGATATTATAAAACAATGACTTAAAATCTAAAGTGTTGAACCGTTCGTATTTTGGACTGTGTCCAAAGTCAGCGTTAACCTAGTTTGGCTAAGTTATTTAGTGAAACATTGAATATAAAAACAAATTACAATATTCAAACATGAAATAAGATTAATAGTGTTTGTGTTTATATACTGTGATAATACAGTAGAGTCTCGCTAATCCGGACCCCGCTAGTCCGGACATCCGGTTAATCCGGACAGACCTAAAAAAAAATCGTCAAAAAGCGTGCATAAATTTTAAAACCAACTTTACTTTAAACTGTATTTATGTTCCGTTTTAACAACTCGTAAACAAACTAGGGCTAGTACTACTACTGTATACAGTACGCCTACATTAACGTTGTGAAACGTGTGGCGCGTATGTCGGCGCGCAGCCTGTTTTCCAGGAAGTCACTCACTGATGGGAGTCCCCGCGCGCCCACGAACTCCTTGTGTCATTGGCATCAGCCGTCAGCCGTGCACGTCAGCCAAATTAGCTGTAAATACGCCTTCATATGGGCGTGCAGCCTGTTTTCTGGGAAGGGACTCACTCTACCTGCACAGTTGATTGTCGTTTTGTTTTGTTTCCTTCAGTTGATACTCATACTGGTGTCCGTGCAGTCAGTTTTAAGGCCATGTTTTTATTCAGTGCATGTGATTTATTGTGTGCGCTTATTAAGAGCAACGTAAAATGGCAACTAAACGTAAGAAAGTGACTGTAACAATGGAACAAAAACTCCAAGCTTTGTTTCGTATTGATGCTGGTGAATCATTAACTAAAATCGCGCAAGAGTTAGGATTGGGAAAACAAACTGTTTCTGACTGGAAAAAAAATCGGAAAGAAATTGAAAATTTGTGTGCGAAAATGGTGAGCAAGGACAGTTTGGGTAACAGAAGCACATTAAAAAAAAAAAAAGAAACTTTAGACGAGGCTTTGTACGTTTGGTTTTGCCAACATTGGGCGTTCCACTGTTGGGCGTAACGTTACAAGTGATCGCGCTCAAACTCAATGAAAAATTAAAAGGTGACCCTGCTTTTACTGCCAGTGTGGGATGGTTGTCTCGGTGGAAATATCGACATGGTGTTCATGAACTTGGTGTAAGTGGTGAAATTTTGTCAGGTGACAATGTTGCAAGTGAAGACTTTAAAGTAAAATTTAAAAAGTTTGTTAACGATGAAAACTTAGAGCCTTGTAAAGTGTTTAATGCTGATGAAACTGGGTTAAATTACAAAATGCTTCCAAAAAAACATTAGCCTCAAAGGTGGATTCTGTAGCCAAAGGTCATAAGGTAAAGAAAGAACGAGTGACTTTGCTTCCTTGCAGTAACGCTTCTTGCGATTTAAAACTTCCACTTTTGGTGATCGCAAAATCGGCTAAGCCTAGGGCCCTTAAAAATGTTAATGTAAATGCTATTCCAGCCCAGTACACCTCACACAAATCTGCATGGATGAATGGAAAAATTTTTAAAGATTGGTTTTATTGAAAAATTTGTGCCTACAACAAAGAAGTTCTTTAGAGAGAAAAAATTCCCAGAAAAAGCTGTGTTATTCATAGACAATGCACCGTGTCACCCTAGTGAAGAGGAATTACGAGATGGTGAAATTTTTATGAAATTTCTGCCACCGAACGTGACCGCTTTGATACAACCAATGGATCAAGGTGTGATTGAAGCAACAAAACTGCGATATAGGAAAAAGTTGATCTTGTCAACAAGTTGATCTTTTAGCAACAAGAAGAAGCTAATTTCATGGATCTTCTTAAAAAAGTTACAATAAAGACTGTCATTTATTTAGCCGCAGAAGCGTGGGAAGAGATTAAGCTGTCAACTCTTCAAAAAGGCTGGAAAAAACTGTTGCCTAGCATCCCACAAGAAAACCAGGGACAAGATGAAAATCAACCAACTGCAAATGATGACGCTGATTTCGTTCAAGTTTTTCAACAGTTGGAGGGTTGTGCCAACGTGGAAGAAAGTGACATTTCAGAGTGGATGAACAGTGACAATGATATTGGTCATCAGGTGTTAAGCGAAGATGAAATCATGGAGGCGTGCACTGCAAACACGGCAACAGATTGACAGTTCGGAAGATGACGATGACGGTACGGAGGAATCAGCTAGCCCAACTCATGGTGAAGCGACTACAATGCTGGAGGGGTTGATGACCTACTTCGAGAATCAAAGCGACACATCGTCTGTCTTTATCAAAACAAAAGAATATTACGGACATTTTCAAGTGAGTTCAAAGACTTAATTTTTGTTTTCAGTTGTACAGTACATACACATGTACATATAGTTTCATTTTATCTTACAGTCCTGTACAGAATTTAAACTTTATTTCGTTTTTACACTATTTAATTATGTAACAGTAATGTACTGTAGTTTTCTTTAGTACCACACAATCAATAAACTTTGAATTTCAATCAATAAGATGTTTTGTTTTTTATCAATTCGTACTTTAAAAAAGTAGGCCTACGTTGTAGTATTGAGACTGAAACAGTAATTTTTATTATTTCTTTTATGAATTTGCTAACTGCTATAATTTTTATTGTTTGACTAAGCTTTTCGTCATCACTGACATCATCAGGTCTTAAACAACCTTAAACATCAGGTTGTTTAAGACCTAGTGATGTCAGTGATGACGAAAAGCTTAGTCGAACAATAACAATTATAGCAGTTAGCAAATTCATAAAAGAAATAGTAAGGATGGCTGCTAATTTAAACAATACGAAGAGTAATTTTTACGATAAAAACATCGATTTTAATAGTTTTGCCCATCTAAAACTTGTTTTACAGACATTTTAAAGCTGATTCCGTTTAATCCGGACGGGGTCCGGTCCCATCAAGTCCGAATTAGCGAGACTCTACTGTATAAACAAAAGTTCACAAGTGTCTATTACTAGTGACTATGGAATCGTGATCATTAATTATTAAGTTTATTTTTTATTTTTTTTTTATATATAAATTCTAAAAATAAACACTATACTTTCCTTTTCTTTATATTCCCTTTACAATTCACTTTATTTAATTATTCACTGTATTGTCCTTTAATTATTAAAACACAATGCACAACACTGTTGATTCACGGTTATACTACTTTCACATTCGGAGGTTAGAGGTTTGTTTACACTTTACATAAACTCAATTCAGATCGAGCCTTTGGTGACAAGACTGTACAATTTTCGTATCACAGAGGAGACGTTCTTTACTGCATGATGACCCGCTAACGACAGACTCGTTTGCGGTGCGTTATGGGTAAATTCACCTGACAATTGAACAATTTTGATTGGTTGGTTTATTAAATATTCCGTTTTTTCATTACTAAAATTTCCATTTTCTGGTTGATGTTCGTCAACAGACGCCAAGTTAAGCATCCCTTTTTGGACCAAATTTATTACAAAATCTTAAAACTAACATATCTTCCTTATGCTACTTACAATTAAAAATATATTACCACCATTTATCAGCATTTTTTATGCTGATCATTTTGAGACCTCATTAGGCATGGTTTGGTTCAGTAATAATAAAATAACAATTTTTACAAACTGATTTAGTCCCGTATTTTTTATATAATATTTTTTCTGTTCCATTATTGACTTCTTAGTTGTAGAGTTGGTTTTACTTTAACTTTATATGGTTTAACAATAGTGATAATAATTATTAACATCAATCTTTATATATAAAAATTCAGTGTACGTCTTGCGACAACACAAATTACTAAACTATTGGCGCATAGGATATGATAGTATGTGTAATTCAAATTACAAGTCTATATTGGAGGGTTTAAGATTATTTATTGTACAAACACAAGTTATCGTTTATATGGTATATTTGAAATGTACAGAATGTAATGTTTGATATAGAGTCTGTCTTTTAAAGTGTTAAATAATGTTCATACGCAAGACGTGATACGTTACATAAGAAGACTCCCACGATGATGTTGTTGAAGAGAAGGGCCGGTCTTTGCGGTATAGATGGATCGTCAGGTGTGGCTTACAAATGACAGACGTTTCACCAGAAACGTTTACAGCTGGGCTGGCGTCCTGTAACAGCTGGGCTGATGTCCTGTAACAGCTTGGCTGATGTCCTGTAACAGCTGGGCTGATGTGCTGCAATTCCCACGATGAATCCGACACTTCGCACACACAACGGTACTACGGATTTTATCACTCGCAAAACTTATATAGTGTTTAAGACCAAGTAATATCTCAGGTGACAGTGAGTTTAATCAATAACGGTATATTGAGCTTATACCTCTCCGGCTTCTTCAAGTGTTCTCGCGAATAACAAGGTCTACCGCGATCAGCAGACCACCCTATGAGGAAATCTTGCACTAGCACGGAAACGTCTTGATGGAACTATTGCGTAACAATTTATACTACTGTCACTGCGGAAAATCTCGCACAGTGATACAGTTACACTCACTTCTTACACACGTAATACAACAATAATAATATCGTGTGTAAAGATATAAAATCAATTGTTATGCGACACACGCGTTACTATCCCCGAAAAGTCTTAACAGATCCTTGCAAGCGGTAGAATCTTGTACAAGGAATTGTATGTACCGTTCGTGGTAGCAGCAGTGAAGAACTGCTTGTAATTTTTCGCACAATGCGTTAAAACACTGGTGTGTGCAAATGTACCACACACACAGTTCTGAGTCTTCCCGTTTCACTAGCGACGAATAGTTTTTACAACACCTTGCAAGCGGTAGAATTCTTGTACAAGGAGTGCACGACCCGTTCGCGGTAGATGGCGTAGAAGAACTCCGTAATTATACGCGTAATGCGTTTAAACACACCTGTGTGCAGATGTACTACATACACAGTTCTGAGCCTTCTCGTTTCACTATCGACGAATAGGCTTTACAGCACCTTGCAAGCGGTAGAATTCTTGTACAAGGAGTGCACGACCCGTTCGCGGTAGATGGCGTAGAAGAACTGCCTGTGTAACGACAGGCATCAGAAAATTTCCAACCACCAGTCAGCATTCTATTGGTGGATGGAAATCACATGGTTAGTAAAAGTGACAATGCACTTTTCATGCATTAGAGTGCATTTACCTTGTAACAGCATGCATAGCGGTAATCAGACTACTCGTATCTCATGCATGCTGCCTACATATTAATAATATACATGAACGTAAACAATAGTCCGACAGGTATAGGGATTGTAGTGATACACACGTCTCAGTTCAGCTAATGTCAAAACAACGATAATACTTCACGCACCGCACGAGAAACGTTTCCCACTCACGCACGCGCGCACATTTCCACTAACACAGTACATGAATCACCATAAATAATAATGCACAGTCTTCTTTAAACTAAACCCTTAACCTTACTAAATACAATTGATAACAACCAAACTTAACCATCTACCAATATAATATGAATGTCCATTGTCTGTGTAATATATGACTTGCCCCGCCTATCATGATCCTGTGATTCGTTGCAGGATTAACTCCTTCCCGCATAAAAAAAAAATTTTTTTTTTTTAGTTAACTAACAAAAAATAAAATTTTTTTTTTTTCAATATACCCAAAACAACTTCCTAATCTTGAAATAATAATAATACCCTCAAACTAAAATCAAATAAACATCCTCAATTAATACTAACAATTCCAACTGTCACTTTGACAGAAGCATCAATTCACAAGACACGTGGTAACCTTCAAACCAAAACAAACACACATGTTCTTGACACACAGATAACGACATCTAATGCAGGGTCATAGCGTACACAGACAACATTCCTTAACAAAACTAGATTATTGTTCACTCTCAGAGTCATCTTACATACAACATTTAAACCTGAACTTGACATATTTAACATCACTACACATTCTTACCCCTATATCCTGACATTTATTTCTGAGTTTTTTGTATAAATTTTTCTCAGTTTTGAAACGCACACGTTTACTTGGAAAGACAGATTTGAATTTGTTTAATATACACCGTAATTGCCTTATCTCGCAACCCATTAACTGAAACTTGGGGGTCGGTGAGTTATTCGTTATCTTATCTTTCGAGCGTCCTAGTCTGATAAGGTGCTCTACCCTATCAACCTTATCTCGTAATGTATGGTTTGGAACTCCAATTACGGTCATATCTATTTCCGTTTCCTGCACATATCTTGTTATACGTGCCTGTTTTTCAACTATCTGCGACGCACACGCTGCTGATTTTATCCTTGTGTGACTTACCGGCAGAATCGGCGTTTGTATAAAGTGGTTTTTACACTTCTTTAGCAACTGCTCGTCCAACAGCGATATTCCTGTGCCGCTGTCAAACAATATCTCGTCAACACAACCCCTAATTTTGGCTTCGACCACAAGATCGGTGCCATTTTCAATATTAATATTTTCTTCATGTTTATTACTATTATCATTATTACACATTAAATTATCCCTAATTTCGGCAGGATATAGGCCATACATAACAGTTTTATTCTTATAACTAACATTTTCCATACTTGATCGATTGAACTGCTTTTCAACTGAATCATTTTCAGTAACCGTTGCTAATAAGTTGGTATTAATTTGCTGAGTTGTATTTCTATGTTGTTGTGATTGCGGCTGATTTTGTGGTGTTTGAACATGAAACTGATTACGCGGTGGTTCATTATTATTTACCATAATGGTTGTCACCTTACTGTCACCAGTATCATTCACCTCTCCATCCTCCATAAACACCTCAGTATCTGATATAAATTCACCTAGTACCTCAACATTTCGACATGTGTCATAGATACTCGCACCGTTAGTATCCATACTAGTTCCAGGCTCTACTACTGGTTCGGGATTTTTATGTGTTATGCATACACTGTCCGCATCCATGATAGCTTCAGATTCTATCATACGTTCACGGTTCTCGCATGCTATATCTGTTACACTATAAACTATCACCCCATCACAGCACTTACCTGAAGTATGTTCCAGACTAACAGAGTTGTTACTACTAATTTTATTTCTGTTATCCTCACTACAATCCGATGCAGATTCTAAATATTCGACTTTACCGAGATATGAACTACTAGGCCCTAATAAGGTGGTTTCTGTATAATCACTTTCAATTGCAACTACTACGCTACTGTTCTCCATTAATCCTCCAGATGTAAAATCTTGGTTAACTTCCATATCACTTTCTTTGAGAGTATGTTCCACAAGGACATTTGGTACTTCAAAATTATCATAAGGTACAATATTCTCAACCGTTAAATCTACTTCAATACCAGCTGACATTTCCTGTAGTTTCGCCATCCTCTCCTCTCTATCGGCTTCCATTTCTTCCCAAAATTTCTGCCTAATGGCTATCATCTCCTCATCCCTGGCTTTACTTTCCTCTGAAACTCCTTGTATATCCGCTATCATCTCTTCCTCCACGGCTTTCATCTCCTCATGCCAGGCTTTCATTTCTGCTGAAAGCTTCTGTATACTCATTTTCACCCCCTCTTGACAGGCTTTATTTTCCTCTTTATCAGCTTTTATTTCTTCCGACATGGTTTCCCACTTCGCTAATACGGCAGCTAAAAGATTCTTGATTTCTGCAGTATCCGCCATAATGATTAAATTTTAATTTAAAATTTAGTAAATTTAAATTTATTGATTTATACGCAAAGCAAGTTATTATTATCACCACAAGATTAGAACATATGGTAACCAGTTTATGCGCACACAGAAAAAGCAGTTCAAAATATCAACATGTAAATACCTTATCTAACATACAACAACTAATAATCTACCTCCAATATACTGATAAAATCTGTTCATATATGATATACAAGAGAATATGCCCACTTGAAAATTATATCCTCAGCTTTTCACATGAACAATACACATACAATTATTACGTTAATTATATTTATACGTCGGATTTTTCCAACAAATTTTATATTCATAAACAAATATGTAATAGCGTAAATTTACCGCTATTTAACGAGCCCTACGTTACTAAGCACCAAAATATCTCTATGCGACAACACAAATTACTAAACTATTGGCGCATAGGATATGATAGTATGTGTAATTCAAATTACAAGTCTATATTGGAGGGTTTAAGATTATTTATTGTACAAACACAAGTTATCGTTTATATGGTATATTTGAAATGTACAGAATGTAATGTTTGATATAGAGTCTTTCTTTTAAAGTGTTAAATAATGTTCATACGAAAGACGTGATACGTTACATAAGAAGACTCCCACGATGATGTTGTTGAAGAGAAGGGCCGGTCTTTGCGGTATAGATGGATCGTCAGGTGTGGCTTACAAATGACAGACGTTTCACCAGAAACGTTTACAGCTGGGCTGGCGTCCTGTAACAGCTTGGCTGATGTCCTGTAATAGCTGGGCTGGTCCTATAACAGCTGGGCTGATGTCCTATAACAGCTGGGCTGATGTCCTGTAACAGCTGGGCTGATGTCCTGTAACAGCTTGGCTGATGTCCTGTAACAGCTGGGCTGATGTCCTGCAATTCCCACGATGAATCCGACACTTCGCACACACAACGGTACTACGGATTTTATCACTCGCAAAACTTATATAGAGTTTAAGACCAAGTAATATCTCAGGTGACAGTGAGTTTAATCAATAACGGTATATTGAGCTTATACCTCTCCGGCTTCTTCAAGTGTTCTCGCGAATAACAAGGTCTACCGTGATCAGCAGACCACCCTATGAGGAAATCTTGCACTAGCACGGAAACGTCTTGATGGAACTATTGCGTAACAATTTATACTACTGTCACTGCGGAAAATCTCGCACAGTGATACAGTTACACTCACTTCTTACACACGTAATACAACAATAATAATATCGTGTGTAAAGATATAAAATCAATTGTTATGCGACACACGCGTTACTATCCCCGAAAAGTCTTAACAGATCCTTGCAAGCGGTAGAATCTTGTACAAGGAATTGTATGTACCGTTCGTGGTAGCAGCAGTGAAGAACTGCTTGTAATTTATTGCACAATGCGTTAAAACACTGGTGTGTGCAAATGTACCACACACACAGTTCTGAGTCTTCCCGTTTCACTAGCGACGAATAGTTTTTACAACACCTTGCAAGCGGTAGAATTCTTGTACAAGGAGTGCACGACCCGTTCGCGGTAGATGGCGTAGAAGAACTCCGTAATTATACGCGTAATGCGTTTAAACACACCTGTGTGCAGATGTACTACATACACAGTTCTGAGCCTTCTCGTTTCACTATCGACGAATAGGCTTTACAGCACCTTGCAAGCGGTAGAATTCTTGTACAAGGAGTGCACGACCCGTTCGCGGTAGATGGCGTAGAAGAACTGCCTGTGTAACGACAGGCATCAGAAAATTTCCAACCACCAGTCAGCATTCTATTGGTGGATGGAAATCACATGGTTAGTAAAAGTGACAATGAACTTTTCATGCATTAGAGTGCATTTACCTTGTAACAGCATGCATAGCGGTAATCAGACTACTCGTATCTCATGCATGCTGCCTACATATTAATAATATACATGAACGTAAACAATAGTCCGACAGGTATAGGGATTGTAGTGATACACACGTCTCAGTTCAGCTAATGTCAAAACAACGATAATACTTCACGCACCGTACGAGAAACGTTTCCCACTCACGCACGCGCGCACATTTCCACTAACACAGTACATGAATCACCATAAATAATAATGCACAGTCTTCTTTAAACTAAACCCTTAACCTTACTAAATACAATTGATAACAACCAAACTTAACCATCTACCAATATAATATGAATGTCCATTGTCTGTGTAATATATGACTTGCCCCGCCTATCATGATCCTGTGATTCGTTGCAGTCTGTAAATGTTCTTAAAACTTTTGAACCACTTATCCGATAGAGCTCATATTCGCACCATATGTTCGTTAGGTTCCGAGTAAGGTTTACATGTGCTGAGTGTGAGGTTGGCCCGAAGGGGGGGGGTAAAAATTTGAAAAATGAAAATACCGCATATGGGGTATAAAATTAAAGGGAATTTCCATGCAAGTAACAATTTTACATGCATGTATGCACTATTGAAAATTTTTGGGCGGTTGGGCATGTCAGTTTGGCCAAGGGGGGTAAACATTGGAAAAAATGAAAATACAGCATATGGGGTATCGAATTAAAGGGAATTTCGATGCAAGTAACAATTTTACATGCATGTATGTGCACTATTGAAAATTTTTAGGCCCTTGGGCTTAATAAATGGGCGGTTTGAGGGGGGGTTGTCAAAAATGGAAAATATGGAAAACAGCAGGACCGATTTCAACCAACTTGCCAGAAATATTTTATGCAACGGGAGAAGCAACATAGGATAGGTGTTTTGGTCCACGTTGGGAGGTGGGGTGAAAAACACAGTGATTAAAAAACATAGTGGTAAATATAATACTGTATTTACATTTTGGTTTGGTGGTGAATATAATACTCTATTTACATTTTGTTTAGGAATGTGCTGCAAACAACAAATCAATTAAAGGAAATTCAATATAACCGCAATGCTACGTGATGTATTTATAAAATTGTTACAATTATACAATTAAAACGTTTTATGTTTTTTTGTGATAGAAATGCCAAGAAGAGGGCGGCATTGAAATGTATTTTCATTTTTTCCAATTTTTACCCCCCCCCATTGGCCAAACTGACACCCCCAACCGCCTAAAAATTTTCAATAGTGCATACATGCATGTAAAATTGTTACTTGCATGGAAATTCCCTTTAATTTTATACCCCATATGCGGTATTTTCATTTTTTCCAATTTTTACCCCCCCACTTCTAAAGTGGCCATTGTTATTGTTGGTGATCAATTTGCCCAGCGAGATATCAAAATTATGTGTCGCGATAATACCGTTCATACCATACACGATATTCATCGTTCATATGATGCTCTGCAATATCCACTTATTTTCTGGGAAGGAGAGGATGGCTATCATATTAATATCCAACAACGTAATCCTTCAACAGGTACAACCAACATTTACATTATTTACAACATTTACAATATCTACAATATTTACAACATGTAAGTAATTCTGTGTAACTAATTGTTTTTTATTTACAGGTGAAGAAACTAATAAAAAAATTTAGCTGCATGAACTATTACACATATCGATTGATGATACGGGAACAGGCAGATAACCACATACTCAAATGTCGACACTTATTTCATCAGTATGTAGTGGACATGTACGCAAAAATAGAAAGCGAACGTTTGCGATACATTCGTTTTAATCAAGCATGATTGCGCACGGATGAATATATACATTTACGTGACGCTATTAACAATAACAATGATGCAAATATGAATATCAATGATCTGGGAAATATGTACATACTACCATCTTCATATACAGGTAGTCCACGTCATATGCAAGAGTACATACAAGACGCTATGGCTTATGTTCATGCTTATGGTCGGCCTGATCTGTTCTTACGTTCACTTGCAATCCAAAATGGGAAGAAATTACTAAACTGTTACTACCTGGACAAAAAACAATTGATCGTCATGATATAACTGCAAGAGTGTTCAAACAAAAATTAAAATCTCTTAATGATTTTATTGTAAAGCATCATGTATTTGGAAAAACACACTGCTGGATGTATTCAGTTGAGTGGCAGAAACGTGGGTTACCGCATGCACACATTTTAATTTGGTTAATTGAAAAAATTAGACCAGAAATAAATTATAAATTGAATTAACTTATATTGTTTCATTGATCCCGAACAGGGACTCGAAGAGTTTATGATAAATTTGAAGTAAGTTATATAGTTTCAATGGGAATATGTGATGTAGGATGAATGTAAAAATAATCGTTGAACAGGAAAAATTTGTTGACGCTGTACTTTTTTTTGTAATGAATTATCAAAGTTGACAATCGTTGTAGAAGGGCTAAAAAAAACAGTGACTTTTTTAATATATCTCGTAACGTTATGAAAACGAAGAATCAAAAAAATATGAAATGTACACGAGTAATGCAGAAAGGAATGCCGATTCCAACAATATGCTCGTTTATTTTTTGTCTTTGAAAATTTGGAAATGGCAGGCTTTGAAAGTCAGCGATCTTCTTTAGTTGAACGGACTTTAGAGACTGCGGCGAGAATTTGAATCGAATGATTCTCGCTAGTAATACACTTACACATTACTAGCCTCCAACTATCACTAGTAAGTATTTTTATAACTGTGATACCTATGTAATATTCAGTGAAGGGACACACCTTCGAACCACCTCAGCGACAAGCAGAAGAGTCAACTTAAACCATTCGACATCGAGCTCACAACACACCACTATACGATCCAAATTTAATAATAATTCTAATACTAAAATAATACTAAAATGTAATCGAGACAGACATTCGTCTAGTTACAATATATATGTATGTATATATATATATATATATTAAAACATACGTTTTTACTATGTGTTGTTTATATGTTGTAATATAAAATTGTAACTGAATAAAGTTGTCTGTTTGGTTGGTGATTATCTTATATATAAAAATGAATGTTTCTTTGTTTGTCCCGTATGCGTTCCTATACCATTCATCCGATTGTGATGAAACTTCGGTGAGTTGTTGTGCGCATGCCCGCGAAGGTTTCTGAATTAGTGGTGTTTTTTCGATGGGGTCCTTTGGGGGGTTCTTTGGGGTCTTCCATATCTCCTCCTAAACACTGGACCGATTTCAACCAAACTTGGCACAAATATTTTACGCAACGGGAGAACCAACATAGGATATGTGTTTTTTCGATATGATCCTTCGGGGGGTCCTTTGGGGTCTTCCAGATCTCCTCCTAAACCACAGGACCGATTTCAACCAAACTTGGCACAAATATTTTACGCAAAGGGAGAACCAACACAGGACAAGTGTTTTTTCGATACGATCCTTTGGGGGGTCCTTTGGGGTCTTCCACATCTCCTCCTAAACCATTGGACCGATTTCAACCAAACTTGGCACAAATATTTTACGCAACGGGAGAACCAACACAGGACAGGTGTTTTTTTTCGATATGATCCTCTGGGGGGTCCTAAAGAACTATTAGATCTGGTTACTATGGCAACTCAATAGAATAGATTCTGTTCTAAATATATTATCGCATTAAATTGAAGACCACGCGAACGAAGTCGTGGGCAACAGCTATTTATTTTTAAGAAACCTACTTTAATTGAACTTTATTAATTAAACTAACATTTTCATTACGTACAACGTGAAACTCCATAGCGAAGCACGGGTATTCCGCTAGTGTTATTATATAATAAAACTTGGGATTACCTGTTTTAAATCATTAATGTCTTGGGCGCCAATTTGTAATATCAAACGATTACAAATAATATTTATTATTAATGAAGATATCATTGGTTTAGTTTAATTGTTTTTAGTAAAAAATTTTTATTTTTATTTTTTATTTCTCTCTTTACTTTATTAGAGTTCACTGACCTGTTGAAATTATTTAAATAGCTGTTCGTTACAAAATAATTACTGCCAACTTAATCTTCTTGAGTTGAAGAAACCATTAATGTTCAATGTTGATTATAAAATATTAATTATTAAAAAATAATATGTCATACACCATTAATTCCTTTTCATTTTTTCTTTTATTTCCTTTTAAAATTTTATTTTTTTCTACCATTAAATTAAAGAACATTTCTCATAATACGAATTAACCAGGCTTGCTGTATTGAAAGCTCAACAGTTGGTAGCATGATTTAAAAAATCTCAGAGTTGTAGGCTATGTTTACGTTTTGAAATTAGAAACCTTATGAGCTCTTTTGACCACAATAATTAACAAAAAATGCCTTTTTTGAAGAACAAAACATTACAATATTAAATGAAATAGGATATTATAAAACAATGACTTAAAATCTAAAGTGTTGAACCGTTCGTATTTTGGACTGTGTCCAAAGTCAGCGTTAACCTAGTTTGGCTAAGTTATTTAGTGAAACATTGAATATAAAAACAAATTACAATATTTAAACATGAAATAAGATTAATAGTGTTTGTGTTTATATACTGTGATAATACAGTAGAGTCTCGCTAATCCGGACCCCGCTAGTCCGGACATCCGGTTAATCCGGACAGACCTAAAAAAAATATCGTCAAAAAGCGTGCATAAATTTTAAAACCAACTTTACTTTAAACTGTATTTATGTTCCGTTTTAACAACTCGTAAACAAACTAGGGCTACTACTACTACTGTATACAGTACACCTACATTAACGTTGTGAAACGTGTGGCGCGTATGTCGGCGCGCAGCCTGTTTTCCAGGAAGTCACTCACTGATGGGAGTCCCCGCGCGCCCACGAACTCCTTGTGTCATTGGCATCAGCCGTGCACGTCAGCCAAATTAGCTGTAAATACGCCTTCATATGGGCGTGCAGCCTGTTTTCTGGGAAGGGACTCACTCTACCTGCACAGTTGATTATCGTTTTGTTTTGTTTCCTTCAGTTGATACTCATACTGGTATCCGTGCAGTCAGTTTTAAGGCCATGTTTTTATTCAGTGCGTGTGATTTATTGTGTGCGCTTATTAAGAGCAACGTAAAATGGCAACTAAACGTAAGAAAGTGACTGTAACAATGGAACAAAAACTCCAAGCTTTGTTTCGTATTGATGCTGGTGAATCATTAACTAAAATCGCACAAGAGTTAGGATTGGGAAAACAAACTGTTTCTGACTGGAAAAAAAATCGGAAAGAAATTGAAAATTTTTGTGCGAAAATGGTGAGCAAGGACAGTTTGGGTAACAGAAGCACATTTAAAAAAAAAAAGAAACTTTAGACGAGGCTTTGTACGTTTGGTTTTGCCAACATTGGGCGTTCCACTGTTGGGCGTAACGTTACAAGTGATCGCGCTCAAACTCAATGAAAAATTAAAAGGTGACCCTGCTTTTACTGCCAGTGTGGGATGGTTGTCTCGGTGGAAAGATCGACATGGTGTTCATGAACTTGGTGTAAGTGGTGAAATTTTGTCAGGTGACAATGTTGCAAGTGAAGACTTTAAAGTAAAATTTAAAAAGTTTGTTAACGATGAAAACTTAGAGCCTTGTAAAGTGTTTAATGCTGATGAAACTGGGTTAAATTACAAAATGCTTCCAAAAAAACATTAGCCTCAAAGGTGGATTCTGTAGCGAAAGGTCATAAGGTAAAGAAAGAACGAATGACTTTGCTTCCTTGCAGTAACGCTTCTTGCGATTTAAAACTTCCACTTTTGGTGATCGCAAAATCGGCTAAGCCTAGGGCCCTTAAAAATGTTAATGTAAATGCTATTCCAGCCCAGTACACCTCACACAAATCTGCATGGATGAATGGAAAAATTTTTAAAGATTGGTTTTATTGAAAAACTTGTGCCTACAACAAAGAAGTTCTTTAGAGAGAAAAAATTCCCAGAAAAAGCTGTGTTATTCATAGACAATGCACCGTGTCACCCTAGTGAAGAGGAATTACGAGATGGTGAAATTTTTATGAAATTTCTGCCACCAAACGTGACCGCTTTGATACAACCAATGGATCAAGGTGTGATTGAAGCAACAAAACTGCGATATAGGAAAAAGTTGATCTTGTCAACAAGTTGATCTTTTAGCAACAAGAAGCAGCTAACTTCATGGATCTTCTTAAAAAAGTTACAATAAAGACTGTCATTTATTTAGCCGCAGAAGCGTGGGAAGAGATTAAGCTGTCAACTCTTCAAAAAAGCTGGAAAAAACTGTTGCCTAGCATCCCACAAGAAAACCAGGGACAAGATGAAAATCAACCAACTGCAAATGATGACGCTGATTTCGTTCAAGTTTTTCAACAGTTGGAGGGTTGTGCCAACATGGAAGAAAGTGACATTTCAGAGTGGATGAACAGTGACAATGATATTGGTCATCAGGTGTTAAGCGAAGATGAAATCATGGAGGCGTGCACTGCAAACACGGCAACAGAAATTGACAGTTCGGAAGATGACGATGACGGTACGGAGGAATCAGCTAGCCCAACTCATGGTGAAGCGACTACAATGCTGGAGGGGTTGATGACCTACTTCGAGAAACAAAGCGACACATCGTCTGTCTTTATTAAAACAAAAGAATATTACGGACATTTTCAAGTGAGTTCAAAGACTTAATTTTTGTTTTCAGTTGTACAGTACATACACATGTACATATAGTTTCATTTTATCTTACAGTCCTGTACAGAATTTAAACTTTATTTCGTTTTTACACTATTTAATTATGTAACAGTAATGTACTGTAGTTTTCTTTAGTACCACACAATCAATAAACTTTGAATTTCAATCAATAAGATGTTTTGTTTTTTATCAATTCGTACTTTAAAAAAGTAGGCCTACGTTGTAGTATTGAGACTGAAACAGTAATTTTTATTATTTCTTTTATGAATTTGCTAACTGCTATAATTTTTATTGTTTGACTAAGCTTTTCGTCATCACTGACATCATCAGTGATGTCAGTGATGACGAAAAGCTTAGTCGAACAATAACAATTATAGCAGTTAGCAAATTCATAAAAGAAATAGTAAGGATGGCTGCTAATTTAAACAATACGAAGAGTAATTTTTATGATAAAAACATCGATTTTAATAGTTTTGCCCATCTAAAACTTGTTTTACAGACATTTTAAAGCTGATTCCGTTTAATCCGGACGGGGTCCGGTCCCATCAAGTCCGAATTAGCGAGACTCTACTGTATAAACAAAAGTTCACAAGTGTCTATTACTAGTGACTATGGAATCGTGATCATTAATTATTAAGTTTATTTTTTATTTTTTTTTTATATATAAATTCTAAAATTAAACACTATACTTTCCTTTTCTTTATATTCCCTTTACAATTCACTTTATTTAATTATTCACTGTATTGTCCTTTAATTATTAAAACACAATGCACAACACTGTTGATTCACGGTTATACTACTTTCACATTCGGAGGTTAGAGGTTTGTTTACACTTTACATAAACTCAATTCAGATCGAGCCTTTGGTGACAAGACTGTACAATTTTCGTATCACAGAGGAGACGTTCTTTACTGCATGATGACCCGCTAACGACAGACTCGTTTGCGGTGCGTTATGGGTAAATTCACCTGACAATTGAACAATTTTGATTGGTTGGTTTATTAAATATTCCGTTTTTTCATTACTAAAATTTCCATTTTCTGGTTGATGTTCGTCAACAGACGCCAAGTTAAGCATCCCTTTTTGGACCAAATTTATTACAAAATCTTAAAACTAACATATCTTCCTTATGCTACTTACAATTAAAAATATATTACCACCATTTATCAGCATTTTTTATGCTGATCATTTTGAGACCTCATTAGGCATGGTTTGGTTCAGTAATAATAAAATAACAATTTTTACAAACTGATTTAGTCCCGTATTTTTTATATAATATTTTTTCTGTTCCATTATTGACTTCTTAGTTGTAGAGTTGGTTTTACTTTAACTTTATATGGTTTAACAATAGTGATAATAATTATTAACATCAATCTTTATATATAAAAATTCAGTGTACGTCTGTAAATGTTCTTAAAACTTTTGAACCACTTATCCGATAGAGCTCATATTCGCACCATATGTTCGTTAGGTTCAGAGTAAGGTTTACATGTGCTGAGTGTGAGGGTGGCCCGAAGGGGGGTGGTAAAAATTTGAAAAATGAAAATACCGCATATGGGGTATAAAATTAAAGGGAATTTCCATGCAAGTAACAATTTTACATGCATGTATGCACTATTGAAAATTTTTGGGCGGTTGGGCATGTCAGTTTGGCCAAGGGGGGTAAACATTGGAAAAAATGAAAATACAGCATATGGGGTATCGAATTAAAGGGAATTTCGATGGAAGTAACAATTTTACATGCATGTATGTGCACTATTGAAAATTTTTAGGCCCTTGGGCTTAATAAATGGGCGGTTTGAGGGGGGGTTGTCAAAAATGGAAAATATGGAAAACAGCAGGACCGATTTCAACCAACTTGCCAGAAATATTTTATGCAACGGAAGAAGCAACATAGGATAGGTGTTTTGGTCCACGTTGGGAGGTGGGGTGAAAAACACAGTGATTAAAAAACATAGTGGTAAATATAATACTGTATTTACATTTTGGTTTGGTGGTGAATATAATACTCTATTTACATTTTGTTTAGGAATGTGCTGCAAACAACAAATCAATTACCGGCATTTCAATATAAACTCAATGGTAGGTTCTATTTACATTTTGTTTAGGAATGTGCTGCAAACAACAAATCAATTAAAGGAAATTCAATATAACCGCAATGCTACGTGATGTACTTATAAAATTGTTACAATTATACAATTAAAACGTTTTATGTTTATTTGTGATAGAAATACCAAGAAGAGGGCGGCATTGAAATGTATTTTCATTTTTTCCAATTTTTACCCCCCCCCCCTTGGCCAAACTGACACCCCCAACCGCCTAAAAATTTTCAATAGTGCATACATGCATGTAAAATTGTTACTTGCATGGAAATTCCCTTTAATTTTATACCCCATATGCGATATTTTCATTTTTTCCAATTTTTACCCCCCCCACTTCTAAAGTGGCCATTGTTATTGTTGGTGATCAATTTGCCCAGCGAGATATCAAAATTATGTGTCGCGATAATACCGTTCATACCATACACGATATTCATCGTTCATATGATGCTCTGCAATATCCACTTATTTTCTGGGAAGGAGAGGATGGCTATCATATTAATATCCAACAACGTAATCCTTCAACAGGTACAACCAACATTTACATTATTTACAACATTTACAATATCTACAATATTTACAACATGTAAGTAATTCTGTGTAACTAATTGTTTTTTATTTACAGGTGAAGAAACTAATAAAAAAATTTAGCTGCATGAACTATTACGCATATCGATTGATGATACGGGAACAGGCAGATAACCACATACTCAAATGTCGACACTTATTTCATCAGTATGTAGTGGACATGTACGCAAAAATAGAAAGCGAACGTTTGCGATACATTCATTTTAATCAAGCATGATTGCGCACGGATGAATATATACATTTACGTGACGCTATTAACAATAACAATGATGCAAATATGAATATCAATGATCTGGGAAATATGTACATACTACCATCTTCATATACAGGTAGTCCATGCCATATGCAAGAGTACATACAAGACGCTATGGCTTATGTTCGTGCTTATGGTCGGCCTGATCTGTTCATAACGTTCACTTGCAATCCAAAATGGGAAGAAATTACTAAACTGTTACTACCTGGACAAAAAACAATTGATCGTCATGATGTAACTGCAAGAGTGTTCAAACAAAAATTAAAATCTCTTATTGATTTTATTGTAAAGCATCATGTATTTGGAAAAACACTGCTGGATGTATTCAGTTGAGTGGCAGAAACGTGGGTTACCGCATGCACACATTTTAAGTTGGTTAATTGAAAAAATTAGACCAGAAGAAATTGATACAATTATCTCTGCTGAAATAGCCAATGCAAATGTTGATCCAGAATTATTTGATATCATAACAAGAAATATGATTCATTGTCCATGTGGTTCGATAAATATGAATTCTCCATGTATGGATAATGGTAGATGTACAAAGAAATTTCCAAAAAAATTTGTCACGGAAACAATCACTGGTATAGATGGTTATCCTTTGTATCGTCGAAGATCCAGAGAAAATGGTGGACAATTGTTTATGTTGAACTTGAGAAATAATGCAGATGAGGTTGAAATCGACAATAGGTGGGTGGTTCTATATTCGTCTTTATTATCTAAGACGTACAAAGCGCACATAAATGTTGAATTCTGCAGTTCAGTGAAATCAATAAAGTATATATATGTAAATACGTAAATAAAGGCAGTGATATGGCCGTATTTACTGTTCAAAATGTTAATGAAAATGATGAAATTACGCGCTATCAATTGGGCAGATACATAAGCAGCAATGAAGCCATTTGGCGTATTCTATCATTTCTCATACATGAACGAGATCCAGCAGTTATTCACTTGGCTATACATCTTGAAAATGGACAACGTGTATTCTTCAATGAACAAAATGTATTGGAGAGAGCATTAACAGCACCAAAAACAACATTAACTGAGTTTTTTGAATTATGCAAACAGGAAAACATTTTTGGTGCATTTGCATGTACGTTACTTTATGATCAAGTTCCAACATATTTCACATTCAATAAAACATCAAAAAAATGGGAACCCAGGAAAAGAGGCATGCCAGTCGATGGTTATCCCGGTATTTTTTCAACAAATGCATTAGGAAGATTATACACTGTACATCCAAAACAACGAGAATGTTTTTATTTGCGCTTGCTGTTAATTAATGTCCGTGGCCCAACATCATTTGAATATTTAAGGACCGTTAATGGCCAATTATATGCATCAAATCATGACGCATGCTGAGGATTGCAACTGCTTGAAGACGATACACATTGGGATTTAACATTGGCTGATGCTTCGCTTACTTCATCAGCACACCAAATACACAATTTGTTCGCACTTTTATTAACCACATGCTTCCCAACAAAACCAGACACTTTATGGGATAAATACAAAGATGCAATGAGCGAAGACATATTGCACCGATTGCGTACAATACAGCAAAATACCGATTTAAATTTCACGCCAGAGATTTATAATGAATCACTGG
This sequence comes from Magicicada septendecula, assembly GCA_034769895.1. Taxonomy (NCBI): domain Eukaryota; kingdom Metazoa; phylum Arthropoda; class Insecta; order Hemiptera; family Cicadidae; genus Magicicada; species Magicicada septendecula. The sequence continues at coordinate 746,030,043 of CM068368.1, read as the reverse complement.
TTCTAATTGAGGACATTTGTTTGCAAATTGCTAATGAAGCACTTGCAAATTTAGGAATGCCTGCACCGAATCGGACAGCAAGCGATCTGTTTAATCGTGATATGCAACGAGAGCAGTCATACAATACAGATGAATTGATTGCATATGTTAACATTAATGAACCAAAATTGACACGACAACAAAAAACGGTTTATGATACAATTATGCATGCTGTTGATGCTCAATAAGGCGGCTTCTTTTTCCTTGATGCACCAGGAGGAACTGGTAAGACATTTCTGATATCACTAATTTTGGCCAAAATACGTGCACAATGTCACATTGCCCTTGGAATTGCTGCTACTTTATTAGATGGTGGCAGGACAGCACATTCCGCCCTTAAACTGCCAATTAATATACAAACAAACGAAAACGCTGTTTGCAATATTAAAAAACATTCCAGTATGGCTAAAGTCCTCCAAAGATGCTGTATCATCATCTGGGATGAATGCACAATGGCCCATAAGCATTCATTGGAAGCCTTGGATAGAACTCTCAAAGATTTAAGAGGAAATGACAGGCTATTCGGAGGTGCACTCATTTTGTTATCAGGCGATTTCCGACAAACGTTGCCAGTTATACCACGTTCGACATATGCAGACGAAATAAATGCATGCCTAAAATCTTCAAATTTATGGCGAAACGTGCAAACATTAAAATTAACAACTAACATGCATGTAATGCTTCATAATGATCCTTTGGCTGACTCATTTTCTAAACAACTACTCAATATTGGAAATGGAACAATTGTTATGGATCAAAATACTCGAACAATTAATTTGCCGAATGGCTTCTGTAACATTATGGATACGAAAGAATTATTAATTAACAATGTGTTCCCAAATATTCGCAAAAATATCCGTGATTCACAATGGCTCAGCGAATGTGCGATACTGGATGCAAAAAATGTTGATGTTCATGACACGAATATTAAAATACAAGACATGTTGCACGGCGAAGCAATTTCATTTAAGTCAATTGATACAGTCGTAGATGAAAATGAAGCTGTACATTTTCCAACGGAATTTCTTAATTCTCTGGACTTACCAGGTTTGGCACCACACAATTTAAAAGTAAAAATTGGTTCACCGATCATTTTACTGAGCAATCTCAATGCACCATGGCTGTGTAATGGAACGAGATTAGTCGTCAAAAAATTAATGGGGAATTTAATAGAGGCAACAATTCTAAACGGAAAATTCAAGGGTGATCATGTTTTGTTGCCAAGGATACCAATGATTCTCGCTGATTCAACAATTCAATTTAAACGTTTACAGTTTCCTGTCCGGCTGGCCTTTGCTATGACTATAAATAAAGCGCAGGGTCAAACAATGAATATATGTGGGTTGGATTTAGAAACTCCATGTTTTTCACACGATCAATTATATGTTGCGTGTTCCCGTGTTGGTCGACCATCAAATTTATTTGTTTACGCCCCCCAAGGCAAAACCACAAATATTGTTCATGATTTAGCTTTACGTTAAATATAAACATTTGTTTTTTCAATTTTAATAATTTCATTTATTTTTATTTTTTCAAAACACAATTATTATTGTCAAAATAAGCAAAAAATAAATTTCATGGAAAACAAATCATTTATATTATTACTCAATTAATATAAAAATACATGAAATAAATTTATTAATTTAAAGACAAAATGTTGTTTCTGTTAATAATAATGCTCCATGTATTTATCACTATGCTGCTTATAATATTCGTCTGTCACATGAAAACGTCCATCATCAGCCACCATCAACTTGCGCGAAGCCAAACATTCATCAATAACTGCCAATTTAGATAACATTTGACGACAGTTATACTTCTACTAATTATTATTAAATTAAAAAATAAATACCGGTATCTACATAATTATTTTTGGCCTCAGCAAAATGAAAAAAAAAATTTTGAGGCAGGACAAAGTCTGCCGGGTCATCTAGTTTATTATAAAAACCTAGTATTGCCATCTAGGCCTACTCATGTCCATGCTCATTGGTACTTTAATTTCTTTCTCAAACTAAAATTACTTAATTCTACTACAAAGTAACAACTCTCAATTTTCACTTATTATCTACTTGAACTTTTATAATATATTCTATACTTTACTACAAGCTTTTTTCCTTGTACTGTTCATTATACTTACACATTAGCTGAATGAAGGGTTTGTCAAAGCTGACAACTTATTATTTACATTATGCCTGGTCAATTCTTGACATTTCTCATTATTACTTCTGTACTCTACTAACATACATTCTTTTATAATCTTTACCATGATATAACAGGTTTTATTTACATAAATTTTTCCTACCCAGTACAGGTAGGCTTCTGTATCATCAGTTTCTTACTATTTACATGATTACTTAGTTACTAAACATCAATAGTTAATTATCCATGTCTTATTTATTATACTGTTTGTTGTTCATACTTTTTATCATGAAATTATTTATCTTACAATCCTTTTTTATTTCTTTTTCTTGATTTAACATCTAAATATGGTGCCTAACCTAACTTACATCATAACTTTTATATTCAAATAAAACTGTTATTATTCACTTATTTTATACTAATCATTCTCTGAATTGTTTTGGTGACTTGATTCACCCTCAGATATGATTATTCTCTGACTCTTTAGTTCTTTTGCTTCAAATTTTCTTTAGTTTATAAATTTTCCTGATTGGTAAACCATTTAAGGTCTACTGTATAGGCTTTCACCTATTTTTTACAACATTACCTATGTAGTTTACTAGAGTTATTTACTATTAAGTTCCAGATAATCATATTTATTATATTGGTCTTATTTTATTTACATTTATCTGAAATTTACTATTTAACACATATTTTACATTATACAGTTTCCTTATATAATTATTATTTTGTTCTTCATTATTATCATAAGATAATTATTTAGTTTAGGGTATATTCTTTATGTAGAGGGAAACATCACGTTACGATATATATTACAACGTATTTATATATATAATTTAAATTTGTGGAGCCCCACGATCTTGGAGCGCCATTTATACAACGTAACAAGTTGCAATTTAATATAACATATAAATTATAGTACAAAAATAAAACAATAAATAGTTTTAGTGATTTTCACTCGTCATTTATTAAAATTATATATCCATGACAGCTGTTTCGGCAGCACAGTGCCTTCATCAGATGGTGTAAGCTGACTAATTTTCGTATAATATAATACAGAATATAAAATATAAGGCAAGTGCTATTGTTTAGAGAGTGATAGTAATCTCGCGTCAATAAGATTTAATACACATTACACAAATATATAACATAACATAAACCAAGTCTATTTATGCAAATTAAGCAGAGGAAAGCTATTTAGATCTAACTGATCATTTAATAATACATTTAAATATTTGCGTTTATTAATTTCAAGGGTTTCTAATAAATCAAGCTTTGGACCTTTATCAGAAAAATGTAAAATTTTAAAATTGTCATTATAACTATGGTCTTTTTCTAACAGGTGATTTGCATAATTTGATTTACCATCATTATATCTAAAACTATAATTGTGACCATACATTCTTTTTTCGAAAGATCTACCTGTTTGTCCAATATAAACTTTATTACAAGACCCACAGGATAATTTGTATACACCAGACTTTTGCAGTTTATCTGTTTTACTCTTATTATTTTTAATATATTTACTCAATGAAGACTGCGTCTTAAAAGCTATATTTACTTTCTTTTGTGTGAAATATTTACCAATATTATCAGAAGCAGAACCTATGTAAGTGAGAGTGTGATATCTTTTAATCTGTGTTGAGGGAGGGTAAACTAGTTTTAAAGCTTGTGAATAAAATTTTTTATTTAACAGGTGATCTATGAGGCTAGGTTGGTAACCATTGTTGACAGCTATTTGTTTAATAATGTTAAGTTCTGATTGGAAATTTGAGTCTGATAACGGAATACTAAATAGTCTGTAGATAAAACTGTGAAAAGCGGCCAATTTATGTGAGTATGGATGTGTGGAAGTATTGTGTATTATCATATCTGTATGTGTAGGCTTATGAAAAATACCGAAGTTTAATTTATTATTGTATTTTGTTATTGTAAGGTCTAAAACATTGATACTATTGTTATCTTCTAATTCTATGGTAAAGCTAATATTTTTGTGTAAATTGTTAATGAAATTAAGAAAGATCTGTAATTGTCTACGTGTACCTAGAAAAATTGCTAAAATATCGTCCACATATCTATACCAAAAAATAAACAATTAAAGACGCTTAAAGAAAAGGGTGGTTCTGAGTAAGGGATAGCAAAAACACCACAGAGAAATTTACTAAGAAAGGCCACACCAAGTGTGTGAACTCTAACAGAGGATGCAGCTGGACATTGGAAGACAAAGAAGGAATTGGTCTTGCTTGGGTATAGAAAAGTCAGCGAGGGGCCAGACAAGGAGATACTGAGAAATCTAGAGCAAAGTGGAGTACACTCATTAACCGGATGCAGCTGTGCGTTAGAAGGCAATTAAGAGAATTTGTCTGAAAGGGACATCAGGAAAAGTGACAGGATGATTGACACGTGTGAAATCGAACTATCGTCACAGACTGAGGGTGGAACCAAAAGCAAGGAAAATAGAGTAGGGAAGTAAGATATCCTATCAAAAACCAGAGTTCAACGTAGGCGGGTTACCAGGAGTCTAGTTCTTAGAAAAACTATAACGAAAAACCAATGGAAACATAGCATGGTAAGGTGTAAAAGAAATAGGAGGGAATTTCATAGAAACAAAGAACGATAACCAATGGTCATGAAGGTGATGGACTAAGAGAGTCGTAAGGGGGAATTAGAGATATTCAGTATATAAAATAAGCCGAGAGCGCGATCAGGAAGTCTAATAATAATCTTTCGGAGGAGTCGGTCGTAAGTGTTGACGAGAGTATGTTATAAGTTTCGTGAGTCTTAACTTAACAGTTCAGAGTCTTTACGGAAATTCAGAATTAGCTGGTAGTGAAAACCTGCGAATTGACTTAAAACGTACGAAGATTTAACATGAGTAAATAATTGTGAAGATTTGTAACTTATATTATATTTCGTAGAATCAAAGTTAACAAACAATGTGTATAATACAATTAATATTGAGGAGTGTGAACTAAGGTTGTAGTAATATATAACTTGTAAAACAATCAGAATCGCAACATGTGTTCTAAAACAGTCGTGTGAAAACTATAACTCGTGTAACAAGAATAAACGTTATAACTAGTAACCAGTAATTATTTTATTGGAACGTCGGAAGATGCCGGAGTGTATTAGTCAAAGTGAAGTGATCAAAAAAGTGTTCAACTATCATGCAATACAAGAATAAACCACGATATGATTAGCGCATCTACACTTTCATGGCAGATCTAAGGAGTGGTAGATGATAATCAGCGCAGTTCTACACGCCGCAGTTTGGATAACATACCAACAGTAAATTTTATGCCTAAATTAATATTTTGTTAAAACACCTGTCTGTCCTACTCAAAGAACCTACGTATAAAACATGGCGTACTTAAAAAACTCACGTATGTCTTATTAAAGGTAAACTTCATATATTAAAAATGAATCCATTTCTAAATAAAATTGTGGAATATGATATATATAATAGAGATAAGTGTTGAATTTTACCTTGAGATAGAGATCTTAGAATGAATGTCTATTGAGATAGATCATATTTTAAATTAACGAATGATCATAAAATGTTAAAAATCATATGGAATTAATATAAATGACATGTATCGTAATAATAATAAATGCAACAATTATACTGATAAATGTGTATGCGTTTTATTACTAAATAACTACCTGAGGGATAATACAACAATTAATATGCTTGAACATGAATGGTTATTTGTACTCATCATGCATAAGTAAACTTAATACAATTACAACTAACATCAGTAGACTTCATTGTAACATTAATTACAGTTGCTAGATTGAAAGAACGTAATCTATTAATTAACACAATATAATTAATGGTAACTAGTAATAAATTATAGTTATATTTAGCACCACAACTTTGGGCTATTAAAGTTATAATTGGCACTCCAATAGCGGGCTTTAAGAAGGTAATATCTAGCTAACGTAAATTATAGTTATATTTGACGCACACAACATCGGGCAAAGCAAAAGGTAGACAGGGACATTACTATATATAAATGTTATATTAGATCATGATATGTCCAGTAATAGAGCATATGGTCTATAACGAGCAAAGAATAAACGTTAACTGGTATTAGAGTTAAGCAATTTCATTGTAAGAAACAAAGAATAGTCCAATGTACCAAGACATTCTCAGGCCTATTATTCAAGCCAAGGGTTTATAAAAAGTTAAGGTTCATAATTGTAATTACTAGTAATAAAATGCTTGTTAGTAACATAGAATCATATGTACAACCAAGAAAACTAGTAATGCAACAAAAAAGATAAATTTTAAACATAATTTATTAGCATAGGCCAAACATTAAAATTGTTATTTTTAGAATTACTGCATAGAAACATAGCTTGTGAGATCTTAAAATGATCAGGAGAAAAAAAGCAGTTCAATGGTAATAATATCTTTACAATTGTTCATAGCATAAGGAAATTATGTTAAATTTAAGAATTTTTAGTAATTTTGATCTCAGAAAAGTGACGCCATCCACGACAATGAGTGAGATTTTGACCAATGGGAATTTTTCACTTTTGTGTGTATGAACCCGAAGACTGATGCCAAGGAAACCCAAAGACTGATGTCAAGCCAGGAGTCTAGAGTGGGAATTCATCAAGTAAAGAACGTCTCCTCCGCGACAGATATAGCCACAAAGTTAACATCAGAATCGAACCTCAGCTAGGTTAGGTGGAACGTAAACATCAAAACATAACCAAAAAAAGTGAGAAAAGTGTCGTGAGAGTTTATACTAGCAGAAAGGAGTTAAAGTGCATTATTAACAGTGAATAATAAAGTGTGTTTACAAAGAAAAGGAAAGTATAGTGTGCATACTTAAGTTATAAACGACTTATAACGAATTATCATAATACAACTATAACACTTAGTGTACACTTGAAACTATTCCACTACCACTAAACAAAAAACAATAACAGTATTATAATTTTTCATGTTTAAACCATTATTTCTTTGTTTTTAACGTTTAAAGTTGTATAAATAAATAAACCTCCGCTCCACAGTCCGTTAAGGACCAAGGCGTACCGCGCGGCTTTTGTGTTAGTGTGACGGTGTATGGCTAGTACTACGCGCCACCAGCCGCTAGTTGCGGTATTCACAGCCAGGAGGCGGCGCTTGTTATCTCAGCGCCTACTCAGTTTGCCTCACGACGCTGAGTGCACGCCGTACGGAACCTCCGCCGGGAATTGAACCCGGGACCACGAGCGCATCAATCGCCCGCGTTAGCCACTAGACCACCTGGAGGCTCTTAAAGTTGTATAACCTATTGAAATAGGTTAACCTCAAAATCGACATCGTTCGGCCCATACGAACCAAATGTTATTTTAGATATAAGATATTGTTTTGTTCTATTGTAGTCACTCTTCTATTGTGATGTTTTGTACTTCACAAAAGACATTTTCGTATTTAATTATTGTAGTCACAAGAACCCGAGTTTATATATAAATAACGTAAAAATCTGTAGACGAGGCCTGATTAAGACGATCATATTGCCAACTACTGAGCTAAAAAATTTAAGTCTGGACAACTAAAATTAAGAAATGGTTGTTATTTTTATTTTAAAAAGGAAAGAAACATATATAAAAAGGAATAAAAGAAATTGAAGAGAATTAATTGTGTATGGAATTATTTTGAATCATTTTTTATCAATTTCGGAATATTAGTGTGTTAATGAACATTCAAAGAAAAAGTTGGTAATACCTATTACTTGGGTACCATGTCCGATTTGAATTAAAGTAGGTAAGTGAATCCAATCAGCATAAAGGAAGGACTTAAAATAAATTAGAGAATTTTAATTAATTAAAACATTAAATATATTAATTAATGAAAAATAACCTCAAAACTGGAACACTATACGTACAAATCAACAAGTAAAGGTATAAATTTAACCACAACTCAAGTCGAATACGCCACTTAGTGATCATTTAATAATTTTTTTATTAATTTGAAAGTTTGATTGTTTATCACAACAAGTGTAGTATTTTTTTAGGATATTACATAAATGGTGCACCAACTCTGGGGCATAAAAGAATTAGCAGTTTATTAGATTAATAATTGTTTATCAGAAACACAAGCATCATAATTTTATATATTACAAATTGGCATCCACAACGTGGGGTGTTTAACCAAAAAATACGACAACATACTGAAAAAGAGATACTGCAAGATCTTATATATTATTTGTAATTACGTTACAAATTGGCGCAAACAACGTGAGGCCTAACTAAGAAAATTTTATTTGAAAAAAAAAACAACGGAACCAAAATACATTTTTTATAAGTCTTAACACAACATCTTATTCTTATTTGTAAGTACTTTACAAATTGGTGCAAACAACGTGAGGCCCTTTATTCAAAAATTTTATTTAAAAATATATCAATCATCAACTCAAATTATTATATTATAAATGTAACATATCAACTCAACAAGAATTACATTAAATACAAGAACAATTTATTTGAAAATTATTAGTAAAAATAAAAAATATTTTACATTCTTATTATTCTTATTTGTAATTATGTTACAAATTGGCATCCAACTAGTGAGGCTAGAAGTAGAAATAGAAGATAACCTTGTATCATTTATTGTATTCTTTTAATAGTTTCTACTCTAGTGGCGACTACGATAAAAAACAAAAATGCCACGAAGAGCGACTTCAAGTAAACGAACAGCGGACTCCGAAATGGAGTTAGACATGCAAGAAAAAGTGGCAATGCCTGTTGAAGATATTGAAACAATATTACCTATGACAGAAATGAACTCAAACAGCATAATGGAGTTTATGCGATAAGCATTGAAACAAATGAAGAAGAACAATGAAGAAAACAAGAAAATGGAGAAGAAAAATGAAATATTAAAACAGGATAAAGAAGAATTGAAACAACAACTAGAAAAGAACAACGAATCATTAAAACAACAAATAAAGGAGGATAATGAAACACTCAACAAGAAGATGGACAGTATCACTGAAACACTCAACAAGAAAATTGAAAAGAATAATGAAATATAAAAAACAACAACGAAACACTGAAACAACGATTAGAAGAATATAGGGAGGAGATTAAACAAAGAATCACTGAAACAAATGAGAAAATAGAAAGGACGAATGAAACATTGATACAATTCAGAGAAGAAATAATAAACCAAATTAATAATGTTGAGGATAATAGCAAAATAAGGGTCAAAATACTTCAAGAAACGGAAGAAAAATTATAGAAGTTTCGAGACAAAGTGGATGAACAGTTAGACCATATAGGGAATAATTTAGGACAAGTACAATCCCAGGTGAACAATAATAAAGAGAAAATAGAGGAAATACAGAGGAGACAGTTGATAAACATCAGAGAAGAATTGGAGGTACTTCGAAATAGACCGATGAGCTACACCCATATACCACTGGGAGAAAACAGAGATGCCATTAACTTCAAGGAGTATCGAAGAAATCCACTAGAATTCTTAGAAAGATTAGAGGAAATGTTCAATCGAAATAAAGAAAACCGTGGCATATGATCAAGAATCTGCTGGATGAAAGATTCAAGAACATCACTGATAATTGGTGGACGGCGATAAGGAATGATGTTCACAATTATTCAGAATTTAAACAGGTGTTCAAGACCAAATATTAGTCGGAATCCATTCAGAACATCATCCGAGATAACTTGTGCAACAGAAAGTATAACCATACAAGAGGCCAAACACCTACAGCATACTTTTTAGGTAAATTTTGTATAGGAAGACATTTGGAACCACGAATCCCAGAAGAATGTCTGGTGACCAAACTTTCATACCACTTCGAAGAAGGGATAGTCCATGCCAGACTATGTGGACAGGTGAAGACTATCGGAGCGATGGAAGCCCTCTTGGAGAGTTACGAACAGGAGGACTATTATAGGAGGAATCGACGGAGACCAGAAATCCAAAACGAACGGTGAAATGAACCGAATCGAGACAACAGACAGAGGGTAAATTATGTCAGGGCCAATAACAATAATAATAACAGGAATCCACCAAACAATCGATTCAGAGGTCGTTGAAGGAGTTTTAACAATGACAAGACCTACATAAATCAGGACAGAAGAGACGAAGATAACAGACGCCCTCAACGGAGTAGAAGTGCGGAGAGTCGATGGTCCAGAAGCTGGGAAGGAAGGAGAGAAGTACCCTCTGAAAACCAGCGTAGGGATGACCAGGAGCGACTGATAACCTCTGACGGGAATAGGGGAAACGAGAACTCGCAGTGAAAGCCCCGGACAGCCCGACACTGCAAGCAAACACAGGACAGATAGACATAATTAATCAAAATCAAGAAACAATTACCATTATTAGAACCAACTACTTGAAAACATACAATCGGATTTGATGGAAGAGAGAACGGCTGAAGAGGCAAAACCAAACAACGAAATCGTGTATGTCAGGGTAGAGCTACAAGGTGTATTTACGGACATGATGATCGATACTGGAGCGAACATTTCATTGATCAATAAAACGGAATTAAACAGAATACAAGAGTTAAGCACTGAGAGAATACCCACACTGCCCATCCACAACATAATGACAATAGGAGCAACTGGAAGACAGAACAAAATGGTGAAGCAACAAGTAATCCTGAATGTTACAAGCGAAGGAATAGGAATTCCTATGGTATTTTTAGTAGCCCAGGGGCTACCCTTTAATGTGTTACTAGGGTGTGACATGCTACGGTGCCACTCTGCTATAATTGATCTCAACAGTGGAAAAGTGACACTGCGTTCAGAAGGTGATGAATGGTCCACTGAGATAATAGGAAGCCAATGTGCCCCTCAGTACCGACATTCATACCATGTTAGGGAGAAAATTAGGACACCCATAGGAAATAATGAAGTTGTAACCACAGAATCAGATTTATGGAAGGAGAAGTTGCAGGAAATACTGTCATTCCAAGGAAAGGGCTCTACAGAAGCAGTAAGTGTGGAACAAAAGAAAAATTTAGTGGACATTTATAACAAATACAGAAGCGTATTCTCCACCTCACCAGGCAAAGCAAAAAAATTTAGGTGTGAGCTAAAATTCAGTGAATTTCAATAGAAAATCATATCCGATAGCCCAGTCATTGAAAGAAGCCATTAGGCAAGAGATCCAAAGGATGATCGAAGAGGACATCATCAAAAGAAGTAGTTCACCGTACACCAGCCCAATAGTAGCAGTACCCAAAAAAGACGGACAGATGCGATTATGCCTTGATGCCAGGGAGATAAATAAGATGATTATAAACAACCGGACATCACCAGGGGAGATATATGAAATCATGAAAAAATTTCATGGTTGCAAATTCATGAGCACCTGGGATGCAGTCTATGGATACTGACAGATCGAGTTACACCCAAATAGTCGACAGTATGTTGCCTTTATCTTCGAAGGGAGGAACTACAAGTTTAAACGGCTACCCTTCGGATTGGTAAATTCAGTAGCCATCTTCGTACAGTGTATGGACCAGGTGTTAGGAAGAGAAGCCTTAGAGTTTGCCACTGTATACGTTGATGACATATTGACAACTTCAGCAACATGGGACGAGCACTGCAGCAGAATCGAGTTGGTGTTAAAGAAACTACATCAGAATAACATAACTCTTAAACTCGATAAATCAAAATTTATTATGCAGGAATTACCCTTTCTTGGTTTTATACTATCTGAAACTGGGATAACGCCGTCACCTGAGAAGGTAGAGGTAATTCAGAATTTTCCCAAACCGAAAAATATTAGTCATTTGCAATCATTTTTGGTATTTGCAACTATTACCGAAAATTTCAACAGAATTATTCGGAGCTGACTGCCAAATTTCAACATTTACTATCATCAAAGAACAAGTGGAAATGGGGCAAGCCAGAAGATGATAATTTTAGTTTAATAAAAAGTAAATTTCTAAACAGTGTTGTACTGCACCACCCCAATTTTAATATGAGGTTCTACCTAAATTGTGATGCCAGCAACGTCAGCCTAGGTGTCGAATTGTATCAAGAAGACGAGGAGGGCAATCATTTAGTGGTTAGTTTCGCCAGTAGAATGTTAAGCAGTTGCGAAAAGAATTATACAGTTACGGAGAAGGAACTACTTAGTGTAGTCATCCAGAACTACTTGAATCTTTCATCCAGCAGATTCTTGATCATATGCCACGGTTTTCTTTATTTCGATTGAACATTTCCTCTAATCTTTCTAAGAATTCTAGTGGATTTCTTCGATACTCCTTGAAGTTAATGGCATCTCTGTTTTCTCCCAGTGGTATATGGGTGTAGCTCATCGGTCTATTTCGAAGTACCTCCAATTCTTCTCTGATGTTTATCAACTGTCTCCTCTGTATTTCCTCTATTTTCTCTTTATTATTGTTCACCTGGGATTGTACTTGTCCTAAATTATTCCCTATATGGTCTAACTGTTCATCCACTTTGTCTCGAAACTTCTATAATTTTTCTTCCGTTTCTTGAAGTATTTTGACCCTTATTTTGCTATTATCCTCAACATTATTAATTTGGTTTATTATTTCTTCTCTGAATTGTATCAATGTTTCATTCGTCCTTTCTATTTTCTCATTTGTTTCAGTGATTCTTTGTTTAATCTCCTCCCTATATTCTTCTAATCGTTGTTTCAGTGTTTCGTTGTTGTTTTTTATATTTCATTATTCTTTTCAATTTTCTTGTTGAGTGTTTCAGTGATACTGTCCATCTTCTTGTTGAGTGTTTCATTATCCTCCTTTATTTGTTGTTTTAATGATTCGTTGTTCTTTTCTAGTTGTTGTTTCAATTCTTCTTTATCCTATTTTAACATTTCATTTTTCTTCTCCATTTTCTTGTTTTCTTCATTGTTCTTCTTCATTTGTTTCAATGCTTATCGCATAAACTCCATTATGCTGTTTGAGTTCGTTTCTGTCATAGGTAATATTGTTTCAATATCTTCCAACAGGCATTGAAAAAATGGCTCCCAAAGAACGTGGGGCTATACAAATTAAATTACATATAAATTTGTACATTTAAATATGTTGTATAAAATGTCGCCCATGAACGTGGGACCCGACACGCCTACATTTAATAATTAATGTATGCTCTATGATTACCAATGTTTGATGAGTTTGTCACCGGACAAAAGGCTTGCCGCATGACAACTGGCGCCAATCGTACACACTATCGTTTTTGGTGGCCCTAAAAAGGACCGAGTGGCGAGAACGGTGATGTTGGTCGTGCCGCGCTGAGATGTTCGGCGGCTGCGCCCGCTGATCGTGGCGTACTGCAGTCCTCCTCTTCTTTCGGCACCGGTTGGAGAGTCGGCTGCCGGCCCAGCGAAATCCATCGCTGGCGCGGAACGGGAGTGCGAAGACGCAAGAACGGCGGCGGTTCTATTCTTCGGCTGTTCCTTCCGGCTGACTCCGCCCCGATGTCGTCCAAGAGAGGAGAGGAGATGAAGTGCGTTCGATGGCGTGGCGATGAAGAGTGCATACAATTTTCTGCCGGCCCGGGTTTTATTAACTAACCGGCATCGCTGATTGGCTAGCTCCGAACACGAAGTTGGTCACGTCTCGGCGGCTGCTGATGCCGGATTGGCTCGCTCCGAGCACGTAGTTGGTCACGTCTCGGCCGCTGGTAACGGAGAGCAGATGTTCGCATATCGCTACCGTCACAACTCCCCCGGGTCTTGAATGCTCTCCGGTACCCAGCCTACTGCTCTTCTCCGGATGTTGTAGAGGTGTCTGTTGGGCGCCATGTTGATTGGTGTGCCGGCTGGTAGCTCGCTGGCGTGGCTGGATCTTGCATCCGCAAGATGATCGTCGCCCCACGTTGGGCGCCACTTGTCACCGGACAAAAGGCTTGCCGCATGACAACTGGCGCCAATCGTACACACTATCGTTTTTGGTGGCCCTAAAAAGGACCGAGTGGCGAGAACGGTGATGTTGGTCGTGCCGCGCTGAGATGTTCGGCGGCTGCGCCCACTGATCGTGGTGTACTGCAGTCCTCCTCTTCTTTCGGCACCGGTTGTAGAGTCGGCTGCCGGCCCAGCGAAATCCATCGCTGGCGCGGAACGGGAGTGCGAAGACGCAAGAACGGCGGCGGTTCTATTCTTCGGCTGTTCCTTCCGGCTGACTCCGCCCCGATGTCGTCCAAGAGAGGAGAGGAGATGAAGTGCGTTCGATGGCGTGGCGATGAAGAGTGCATAAAATTTTCTGCCGGCCCGGGTTTTATTAACTAACCGGCATCGCTGATTGGCTAGCTCCGAACACGAAGTTGGTCACGTCTCGGCGGCTGCTGATGCCGGATTGGCTCGCTCCGAGCACGTAGTTGGTCACGTCTCGGCCGCTGGTAACGGAGAGCAGATGTTCGCATATCGCTACCGTCACAAGTTATATGATAACTAATATTATATTTTAATTAATTTTGTATGTTAGTATTTTAAAATTGTTGTGTGTATTGTATTGTAATAACGCAACTGGCGCCCACGCAAATAAACAGGTGTAATTGTAACAGGAGTAAATAAAAATAAATAAACAAATAACAGTTCAACAATAAATAAATAAAAGCTTGCATACGGTTCACTAATAATAATAAATTATAAATAAATATTTTTAATAATTCAACATGACGACTCCAGGAAATTTGGACATGGAGGCATGTCAAAAAATGATGTGGGCCATGATGGACGAATTAGTTACAAAACAAACAGAAAATATAAATACTAAACTTAAAGAACAAACAGAAAGTTTAGAAAATAAATTAGAACAACAGGCTGAAACTTTTTGAAGAACGGTAATCTTGAAATCTTGAAATAAAAAAAAGTCTAATCGACAGTAATGCACAGTTAAACAAGAAAATTGTTGACATCAACTCACATATTGACACTATCACAGAAAATGTATGTGAAATAGTTGGTAAACAAATGGAACAAATATGTGAAATGATGGTTTCTGAACAAACAATTGTAATTGAAAGTAAGAGAGAACAGAATCATAATTACTGATGATAATTCTAAAACAATAATTAACTCTAGGGAAGAATGTAAAATACATTAATTAAACACTCGTACCGTGTTGGCGGAGGTATATGGCTGATTTCGCTTGATCAGCCATTCTGACAATTATACATTGATTTCTCCTCTCTAATCCTTTCTTCATATTAATAACAACACTAACATCCTTTACCATTACTTCCTTAAATATTTCTTTACACATATTATTTCGTGCCATTCTTTACTTTGAATACTAACATTTCTTACCATTTCTTACAAACATAACATTCTTTCTATTATTAATTCTTTAATCTTTTTACACATATTATTTCTTATTAATTAATTCCTTTTCTTATTAATAATAATTAACAGTAACATTTTTCTTTTAAAAATAATTATTTGTTCACATTCGGGTATTGAGTGTGATTGAATTTACACTCTCCCTAGTTTAAGTTAACAATTGCATTGTGTTCGTCAACAGGAAATCTATTGTACCTCGACGTGTAGTCACCGTTGTCGTATATTAGCCAACATGTACAGTTATTTCTGTCTCGTATTCCTTCCTCGTTATTGTGCATATTCGCCGCGTGACCTACCTGTCTATAGGGCGAGAATGTTTCTCTAGTTGACAGCCACAAATAACCTCTCTCTCTCTTTCTACATTCTTCTCTCTCATTCTCACTGCTGCGCCCCTCTTGTCGAACGCATTCCTTAGTAGTTTGTATGCATTCTACATACACCGTGGAATATTCTTTTGTGCATCATTTATGATAATCTTTATAGTTTTTATATTTATTGTGCTTATCATTATGATTATTGTTCAATCGATAATTACTGTGCGTACCCTTGTCGCGTGTGATTTGTTTCAATCGTGTTACCTTTTTGAATTGTTTTATTAGTGTGTGAGTGTAACCACTACTTTGGATACCTCCGCCAACACGGTACGAGTGTTTAATTAATGTATTTTACATTCTTCCCTAGAGTTAATTATTGTTTTAGAATTATCATCAGTAATTATGATTCTGTTCTCTCTTACTTTCAATTACAATTGTTTGTTCAGAAACCATCATTTCACATATTTGTTCCATTTGTTTACCAACTATTTCACATACATTTTCTGTGATAGTGTCAATATGTGAGTTGATGTCAACAATTTTCTTGTTTAACTGTGCATTACTGTCGATTAGACTTTTTTTTATTTCAAGATTTCAAGATTACCGTTCTTCAAAAAGTTTCAGCCTGTTGTTCTAATTTATTTTCTAAACTTTCTGTTTGTTCTTTAAGTTTAGTATTTATATTTTCTGTTTGTTTTGTAACTAATTCGTCCATCATGGCCCACATCATTTTTCGACATGCCTCCATGTCCAAATTTCCTGGAGTCGTCATGTTGAATTATTAAAAATATTTATTTATAATTTATTATTATTAGTGAACCGTATGCAAGCTTTTATTTATTTATTGTTGAACTGTTATTTATTTATTTATTTTTATTTACTCCTGTTACAATTACACCTGTTTATTTGCGTGGGCGCCAGTTGCGTTATTACAATACAATACACACAACAATTTTAAAATACTAACATACAAAATTAATTAAAATATAATATTAGTTATCATATAACTCATCAAACATTGGTAATCATAGAGCATACATTAATTATTAAATGTAGGCGTGTCGGGTCCCACGTTCATGGGCGACATTTTATACAACATATTTAAATGTACAAATTTATATGTAATTTAATTTGTATAGCCCCACGTTCTTTGGGAGCCATTTTTTATACAACGTATTTATATATATAATTTAAATTTGTGGAGCCCCACGATCTTGGAGCACCATTTATACAACGTAACAAGTTGCAATTTAATATAACGTATACGTGTAATGGGGTTCAGGTGTAATTATAATAAGAGTATTGTATTTATGAGTATTTAAACTTCATATTTATTGTTTACTCAATCTTATAAATAATCATAAACATTCTTAATAATCGTTGGTAACGATATTGCTCATTATTAAATGTTTATATCTTATACTATTCAGTGTTACACATATTTAAAAATCTCTGACATCTAGACATGTTAATAATCTTAATCTAGACATGTTAATAATTTGATTTACTAATAAAATATAAAATAAAAATGTAATTTGAATTTAATTCTCTTAATTCAGATCTGACCTCAACTCGCTCAGACTATACCAATGTTTAAAATTAAATTTAAATTTATATTAATTACTTTTAGACTGGCATTTGTTTTAATATTCAAATTTAAATTATTCTTTTCTATAATTCAAATATCAAATCAATTTAACTATTTATTTTGATAGCAAACTCTACTCTCTCAACTTTAAATTCTCTTTTTATTTATTATTTCTTTATATGCGATCGCTCATTCTTACGACTAAACATTTATCTACATTTCTAAAATATTATTACCGAGTACAAATTTTTCTTTGTTTTAATTTATTGTCTTTTGATATAGTCTTTATGAGCTCTTTTTAAAAATAATTTAAAATGCATTACGCATGTCACCTCGAGTTCTGATGATCTTACGACTTGTTGTCGGGGGTCCAGCGTTGTCCAGAGTTAGTTTTCCATTCCTCCTGTCCTGGCGTGGTCCTGGATACATCTAGAGTCCAGCGTCGCTCTCCAGCAGCGTGTGTGTTCCTGGATACGTCTAGACTCCAGCGTCGTTCTACAGCAGTGTGGTCCTCATCAGAGAGTTGTTATCTGCTGCAAGGTAGATCTTAAACATCTTCTAACGTCCAGCATTCCTCGTCGCTCTGGTAGCTTTTCTGTATATAGTCTTGGTAGGCTTCCGATTTCGGTATTTACTTTTCCGGAATATTGTCACGAATTTAATGAACATTTTATTCTTTCGTTACTGCGACTTGTAATAGAAATAAAAATAAAACTGTTCTGCCGACGGACAGCATGTCCGACTGCAACTGTGTCTTGAAATGAAGAGAAGGGTTTTTGGTCGAACCCTTAATTTATACCCTCTCGAGATTCCGCACCTGTTGGCTCCAAAATCGTCCTGTCGATACCTGCATATCACGTGATAGCCCCCACTCCCTAACCTTTTCATCTATTTGCAATTATTAGCAAATAGCAATGTTTTGCACGGAATCGAGATAGCACAAATCATAGCTAATTCAATTAAGCACTCACTATATTAATTTGAGCGTCTTAGGGTAATTTGCATATTTTTTAGCACGTTTATTTCACACTGTCTTCGCATACCGTGTTCTATTAACGTCATCTTTTCAATGGGGATAACTATAAATTTTACACACACTTTGGTGCCTTTGGTTTGTTCATACACTAAATAGTTTTCGCACAGTGAATTAAAATAATTATTTTATTAATTACTTGGGGCGGGTTGCTGAGATTCCTGTCTTTGCATACACCACTAACACACACAAGATACATGTGTAATACACATACAATTGAGCAGGTGTTCACTGCCTGTCGGAATAGGTTAATTTCTCCTCTAATCTAACAATGAAATATTTTTACAATCTCAGACCTGTCCATTTACCCGTAACTTATACAAATTCTACAAATTTTATATTTATTCAAATTAATGCCTAATACAGCGTATGGCTATATCGTTGCAATATATTGTATAATTTGTGATGTTATTTAATTTGTTTCTTCTGCAAGTAGTGTAATTTCATATATTCTTTTTAACACCTGACACACGTTTCACTGAAAAATAGGTGTTAAAAAAGAATATACGAAATTACACTACTTGCAGAAGAAACAAATTGAATAACATCACAAATTATATAATTACTGCAAGAAACGTAGAGTTACCTATATAGAAAATGATATATATTGTAACGTGACGTTTCACTCAAGATAAAGATTATCATAAATATACTGAAGTACAAAACAATACTAAAGTAATAAACCTGTGTTATGAAATAGATGTACTGTATGTACAAGTAAATTTAAAATCATTGTAAGGAAGAATGTAAAACTAAAATATCAAACATGTATAGAATGAACTGAATAACAATCATTCTAGTAAACTGCATAACAAATCATATACAGAATAGGTAAAAACCTATAATGCAGAGCCTAGCTGGATAACCAGTAACTGGAAGCATGGCAACTTAACCTTAAGAAAATGTAATATAAAAAACTGTAAACCTAGTTCAGTAGTTATATCCGAGTGTAACTGAGAAACACTTAGACAATTCAAATAGGGACCATTATGTTATAAATGGGTGATAAAAGTTTTATTTTGTATAACAATGTTGTAATGTGTGGTAGAAAGGAAAGACTAATATTGAATGTTAAAAGAATGCTAAAGATGTAAAGAAGAATGTCATGTAAATAATTTAGTAGTAGAAAGTGTGGCAGATAAACTGACTACTAGCTACTGAAATAGGAAATAACTATTGTTGGTTATGGACAAGATTATAATGTAGTTAGTAAGAAATAAATGTTACACAAAACCTGCATCTACTTGGTAGATAAAAAGAGACAATATTATGTATAAAAATTGTAATAGACAATGTCCAATATAAAAAGAAATAGTATATGTTATTAGATTAAGGTATAAGTAATCTTAAACGTTTGAAATGTACTAGTAAGAATGTAGTTAATAAGATTTTGGACAAAAAATCTACATCTACTGTAAGCATGGAGAAATTAAGGAATTGTTCTGGGTGATAGGTAGAACAATCGCCAGAACAAAGTACAATAAGAAAATACTAAGAAGGGATACGACGGAGGCCAATGCACTAATCAACGGGGCAACTGGACGTTTAGCGAAACCAAAGATTGTTCTAGCTGAATGTCATAGGGAGACACCCTAGCGAGGAGTACAATTATAAATACAAAGAGAGCGACACAGGAGGCTATTAAACTAATGTAACGAGTACATCTGGACGCTTAAAGAAAAGGGTGGTTCTGAGTAAGGGATAGCAAAAACACCACAGAGAAATTTACTAAGAAAGGCCACACCAAGTGTGTGAACTCTAACAGAGGATGCAGCTGGACATTGGAAGACAAAGAAGGAATTGGTCTTGCTTGGGTATAGAAAAGTCAGCGAGGGGCCAGACAAGGAGATACTGAGAAATCTAGAGCAAAGTGGAGTACACTCATTAACCGGATGTAGCTGTGCGTTAGAAGGCAATTAAGAGAATTTGTCTGAAAGGGACATCAGGAAAAGTGACAGGATGATTGACATGTGTGAAATCGAACTATCGTCACAGACTGAGGGTGGAACCAAAAGCAAGGAAAATAGAGTAGGGAAGTAAGATATCCTATCAAAAACCAGAGTTCAACGTAGGCGGGTTACCAGGAGTCTAGTTCTTAGAAAAACTATAACGAAAAACCAATGGAAACATAGCATGGTAAGGTGTAAAAGAAATAGGAGGGAATTTCATAGAAACAAAGAACGATAACCAATGGTCATGAAGGTGATGGACTAAGAGAGTCGTAAGGGGGAATTAGAGATATTCAGTATATAAAATAAGCCGAGAGCGCGATCAGGAAGTCTAATAATAATCTTTCGGAGGAGTCGGTCGTAAGTGTTGACGAGAGTATGTTATAAGTTTCGTGAGTCTTAACTTAACAGTTCAGAGTCTTTACGGAAATTCAGAATTAGCTGGTAGTGAAAACCTGCGAATTGACTTAAAACGTACGAAGATTTAACATGAGTAAATAATTGTGAAGATTTGTAACTTATATTATATTTCGTAGAATCAAAGTTAACAAACAATGTGTATAATACAATTAATAATGAGGAGTGTGAACTAAGGTTGTAGTAATATATAACTTGTAAAACAATCAGAATCGCAACATGTGTTCTAAAACAGTCGTGTGAAAACTATAACTCGTGTAACAAGAATAAACGTTATAACTAGTAACCAGTAATTATTTTATTGGAACGTCGGAAGATGCCGGAGTGTATTAGTCAAAGTGAAGTGATCAAAAAAGTGTTCAACTATCATGCAATACAAGAATAAACCACGATATGATTAGCGCATCTACACTTTCATGGCAGATCTAAGGAGTGGTAGATGATAATCAGCGCAGTTCTACACGCCGCAGTTTGGATAACATACCAACAGTAAATTTTATGCCTAAATTAATATTTTGTTAAAACACCTGTCTGTCCTACTCAAAGAACCTACGTATAAAACATGGCGTACTTAAAAAACTCACGTATGTCTTATTAAAGGTAAACGTCATATATTAAAAATGAATCCATTTCAAAATAAAATTGTGGAATATGATATATATAATAGAGATAAGTGTTGAATTTTACCTTGAGATAGAGATCTTAGAATGAATGTCTATTGAGATAGATCATATTTTAAATTAACGAATGATCATAAAATGTTAAAAATCATATGGAATTAATATAAATGACATGTATCGTAATAATAATAAATGCAACAATTATACTGATAAATGTGTATGCGTTTTATTACTAAATAACTACCTGAGGGATAATACAACAATTAATATGCTTGAACATGAATGGTTATTTGTACTCATCATGCATAAGTAAACTTAATACAATTACAACTAACATCAGTAGACTTCATTGTAACATTAATTACAGTTGCTAGATTGAAAGAACGTAATCTATTAATTAACACAATATAATTAATGGTAACTAGTAATAAATTATAGTTATATTTAGCACCACAACTTTGGGCTATTAAAGTTATAATTGGCACTCCAATAGCGGGCTTTAAGAAGGTAATATCTAGCTAACGTAAATTATAGTTATATTTGACGCACACAACAGCGGGCAAAGCAAAAGGTAGACAGGGACATTACTATATATAAATGTTATATTAGATCATGATATGTCCAGTAATAGATCATATGGTCTATAACGAGCAAAGAATAAACGTTAACTGGTATTAGAGTTAAGCAATTTCATTGTAAGAAACAAAGAATAGTCCAATGTACCAAGACATTCTCAGGCCTATTATTCAAGCCAAGGGTTTATAAAAAGTTAAGGTTCATAATTGTAATTACTAGTAATAAAATGCTTGTTAGTAACATAGAATCATATGTACAACCAAGAAAACTAGTAATGCAACAAAAAAGATAAATTTTAAACATAATTTATTAGCATAGGCCAAACATTAAAATTGTTATTTTTAGAATTACTGCATAGAAACATAGCTTGTGAGATCTTAAAATGATCAGGAGAAAAAAAGCAGTTCAATGGTAATAATATCTTTACAATTGTTCATAGCATAAGGAAATTATGTTAAATTTAAGAATTTTTAGTAATTTTGATCTCAGAAAAGTGACGCCATCCACGACAATGAGTGAGATTTTGACCAATGGGAATTTTTCACTTTTGTGTGTATGAACCCGAAGACTGATGCCAAGGAAACCCAAAGACTGATGTCAAGCCAGGAGTCTAGAGTGGGAATTCATCAAGTAAAGAACGTCTCCTCCGCGACAGATATAGCCACAAAGTTAACATCAGAATCGAACCTCAGCTAGGTTAGGTGGAACGTAAACATCAAAACATAACCAAAAAAAGTGAGAAAAGTGTCGTGAGAGTTTATACTAGCAGAAAGGAGTTAAAGTGCATTATTAACAGTGAATAATAAAGTGTGTTTACAAAGAAAAGGAAAGTATAGTGTGCATACTTAAGTTATAAACGACTTATAACGAATTATCATAATACAACTATAACACTTAGTGTACACTTGAAACTATTCCACTACCACTAAACAAAAAACACTAACAGTATTATAATTTTTCATGTTTAAACCATTATTTCTTTGTTTTTAACGTTTAAAGTTGTATAACCTATTGAAATAGGTTAACCTCAAAATCGACATCGTTCGGCCCATACGAACCAAATGTTATTTTAGATATAAGATATTGTTTTGTTCTATTGTAGTCACTCTTCTATTGTGATGTTTTGTACTTCGCAAAAGACATTTTCGTATTTAATTATTGTAGTCACAAGAACCCGAGTTTATATATAAATAACGTAAAAATCTGTAGACGAGGCCTGATTAAGACGATCATATTGCCAACTACTGAGCTAAAAAATTTAAGTCTGGACAACTAAAATTAAGAAATGGTTGTTATTTTTATTTTAAAAAGGAAAGAAACATATATAAAAAAGAATAAAAGAAATTGAAGAGAATTAATTGTGTATGGAATTATTTTGAATCATTTTTTATCAATTTCGGAATATTAGTGTGTTAATGAACATTCAAAGAAAAAGTTGGTAATACCTATTACTTGGGTACCATGTCCGATTTGAATTAAAGTAGGTAAGTGAATCCAATCAGCATAAAGGAAGGACTTAAAATAAATTAGAGAATTTTAATTAATTAAAACATTAAATATATTAATTAATGAAAAATAACCTCAAAACTGGAACACTATACGTACAAATCAACAAGTAAAGGTATAAATTTAACCACAACTCAAGTCGAATACGCCACTTAGTGATCATTTAATAATTTTTTTATTAATTTGAAAGTTTGATTGTTTATCACAACAAGTGTAGTATTTTTTTAGGATATTACATAAATGGTGCACCAACTCTGGGGTATAAAAGAATTAGCAGTTTATTAGATTAATAATTGTTTATCAGAAACACAAGCATCATAATTTTATATATTACAAATTGGCATCCACAACGTGGGGTGTTTAACCAAAAAATACGACAACATACTGAAAAAGAGATACTGCAAGATCTTATATATTATTTGTAATTACGTTACAAATTGGCGCAAACAACGTGAGGCCTAACTAAGAAAATTTTATTTGAAAAAAAAAACAACGGAACCAAAATACATTTTTTATAAGTCTTAACACAACATCTTATTCTTATTTGTAAGTACTTTACAAATTGGTGCAAACAACGTGAGGCCCTTTATTCAAAAATTTTATTTAAAAATATATCAATCATCAACTCAAATTATTATATTATAAATGTAACATATCAACTCAACAAGAATTACATTAAATACAAGAACAATTTATTTGAAAATTATTAGTAAAAATAAAAAATATTTTACATTCTTATTATTCTTATTTGTAATTATGTTACAAATTGGCATCCAACTAGTGAGGCTAGAAGTAGAAATAGAAGATAACCTTGTATCATTTATTGTATTCTTTTAATAGTTTCTACTCTAGTGGCGACTACGATAAAAAACAAAAATGCCACGAAGAGCGACTTCAAGTAAACGAACAGCGGACTCCGAAATGGAGTTAGACATGCAAGAAAAAGTGGCAATGCCTGTTGAAGATATTGAAACAATATTACCTATGACAGAAACGAACTCAAACAGCATAATGGAGTTTATGCGATAAGCATTGAAACAAATGAAGAAGAACAATGAAGAAAACAAGAAAATGGAGAAGAAAAATGAAATATTAAAACAGGATAAAGAAGAATTGAAACAACAACTAGAAAAGAACAACGAATCATTAAAACAACAAATAAAGGAGGATAATGAAACACTCAACAAGAAGATGGACAGTATCACTGAAACACTCAACAAGAAAATTGAAAAGAATAATGAAATATAAAAAACAACAACGAAACACTGAAACAACGATTAGAAGAATATAGGGAGGAGATTAAACAAAGAATCACTGAAACAAATGAGAAAATAGAAAGGACGAATGAAACATTGATACAATTCAGAGAAGAAATAATAAACCAAATTAATAATGTTGAGGATAATAGCAAAATAAGGGTCAAAATACTTCAAGAAACGGAAGAAAAATTATAGAAGTTTCGAGACAAAGTGGATGAACAGTTAGACCATATAGGGAATAATTTAGGACAAGTACAATCCCAGGTGAACAATAATAAAGAGAAAATAGAGGAAATACAGAGGAGACAGTTGATAAACATCAGAGAAGAATTGGAGGTACTTCGAAATAGACCGATGAGCTACACCCATATACCACTGGGAGAAAACAGAGATGCCATTAACTTCAAGGAGTATCGAAGAAATCCACTAGAATTCTTAGAAAGATTAGAGGAAATGTTCAATCGAAATAAAGAAAACCGTGGCATATGATCAAGAATCTGCTGGATGAAAGATTCAAGAACATCACTGATAATTGGTGGACGGCGATAAGGAATGATGTTCACAATTATTCAGAATTTAAACAGGTGTTCAAGACCAAATATTAGTCGGAATCCATTCAGAACATCATCCGAGATAACTTGTGCAACAGAAAGTATAACCATACAAGAGGCCAAACACCTACAGCATACTTTTTAGGTAAATTTTGTATAGGAAGACATTTGGAACCACGAATCCCAGAAGAATGTCTGGTGACCAAACTTTCATACCACTTCGAAGAAGGGATAGTCCATGCCAGACTATGTGGACAGGTGAAGACTATCGGAGCGATGGAAGCCCTCTTGGAGAGTTACGAACAGGAGGACTATTATAGGAGGAATCGACGGAGACCAGAAATCCAAAACGAACGGTGAAATGAACCGAATCGAGACAACAGACAGAGGGTAAATTATGTCAGGGCCAATAACAATAATAATAACAGGAATCCACCAAACAATCGATTCAGAGGTCGTTGAAGGAGTTTTAACAATGACAAGACCTACATAAATCAGGACAGAAGAGACGAAGATAACAGACGCCCTCAACGGAGTAGAAGTGCGGAGAGTCGATGGTCCAGAAGCTGGGAAGGAAGGAGAGAAGTACCCTCTGAAAACCAGCGTAGGGATGACCAGGAGCGACTGATAACCTCTGACGGGAATAGGGGAAACGAGAACTCGCAGTGAAAGCCCCGGACGCCCGACACTGCAAGCAAACACAGGACAGATAGACATAATTAATCAAAATCAAGAAACAATTACCATTATTAGAACCAACTACTTGAAAACATACAATCGGATTTGATGGAAGAGAGAACGGCTGAAGAGGCAAAACCAAACAACGAAATCGTGTATGTCAGGGTAGAGCTACAAGGTGTATTTACGGACATGATGATCGATACTGGAGCGAACATTTCATTGATCAATAAAACGGAATTAAACAGAATACAAGAGTTAAGCACTGAGAGAATACCCACACTGCCCATCCACAACATAATGACAATAGGAGCAACTGGAAGACAGAACAAAATGGTGAAGCAACAAGTAATCCTGAATGTTACAAGCGAAGGAATAGGAATTCCTATGGTATTTTTAGTAGCCCAGGGGCTACCCTTTAATGTGTTACTAGGGTGTGACATGCTACGGTGCCACTCTGCTATAATTGATCTCAACAGTGGAAAAGTGACACTGCGTTCAGAAGGTGATGAATGGTCCACTGAGATAATAGGAAGCCAATGTGCCCCTCAGTACCGACATTCATACCATGTTAGGGAGAAAATTAGGACACCCATAGGAAATAATGAAGTTGTAACCACAGAATCAGATTTATGGAAGGAGAAGTTGCAGGAAATACTGTCATTCCAAGGAAAGGGCTCTACAGAAGCAGTAAGTGTGGAACAAAAGAAAAATTTAGTGGACATTTATAACAAATACAGAAGCGTATTCTCCACCTCACCAGGCAAAGCAAAAAAATTTAGGTGTGAGCTAAAATTCAGTGAATTTCAATAGAAAATCATATCCGATAGCCCAGTCATTGAAAGAAGCCATTAGGCAAGAGATCCAAAGGATGATCGAAGAGGACATCATCAAAAGAAGTAGTTCACCGTACACCAGCCCAATAGTAGCAGTACCCAAAAAAGACGGACAGATGCGATTATGCCTTGATGCCAGGGAGATAAATAAGATGATTATAAACAACCGGACATCACCAGGGGAGATATATGAAATCATGAAAAAATTTCATGGTTGCAAATTCATGAGCACCTGGGATGCAGTCTATGGATACTGACAGATCGAGTTACACCCAAATAGTCGACAGTATGTTGCCTTTATCTTCGAAGGGAGGAACTACAAGTTTAAACGGCTACCCTTCGGATTGGTAAATTCAGTAGCCATCTTCGTACAGTGTATGGACCAGGTGTTAGGAAGAGAAGCCTTAGAGTTTGCCACTGTATACGTTGATGACATA
Organism: Magicicada septendecula; assembly: GCA_034769895.1. Lineage (NCBI taxonomy): Eukaryota > Metazoa > Arthropoda > Insecta > Hemiptera > Cicadidae > Magicicada > Magicicada septendecula. The sequence goes on along the minus strand of CM068368.1, from coordinate 746,002,816 downwards.
TTGACAACTTCAGCAACATGGGACGAGCACTGCAGCAGAATCGAGTTGGTGTTAAAGAAACTACATCAGAATAACATAACTCTTAAACTCGATAAATCAAAATTTATTATGCAGGAATTACCCTTTCTTGGTTTTATACTATCTGAAACTGGGATAACGCCGTCACCTGAGAAGGTAGAGGTAATTCAGAATTTTCCCAAACCGAAAAATATTAGTCATTTGCAATCATTTTTGGTATTTGCAACTATTACCGAAAATTTCAACAGAATTATTCGGAGCTGACTGCCAAATTTCAACATTTACTATCATCAAAGAACAAGTGGAAATGGGGCAAGCCAGAAGAATATAATTTTAGTTTAATAAAAAGTAAATTTCTAAACAGTGTTGTACTGCACCACCCCAATTTTAATATGAGGTTCTACCTAAATTGTGATGCCAGCAACGTCAGCCTAGGTGTCGAATTGTATCAAGAAGACGAGGAGGGCAATCATTTAGTGGTTAGTTTCGCCAGTAGAATGTTAAGCAGTTGCGAAAAGAATTATACAGTTACGGAGAAGGAACTACTTAGTGTAGTCATCCAGAACTACTTGAATCTTTCATCCAGCAGATTCTTGATCATATGCCACGGTTTTCTTTATTTCGATTGAACATTTCCTCTAATCTTTCTAAGAATTCTAGTGGATTTCTTCGATACTCCTTGAAGTTAATGGCATCTCTGTTTTCTCCCAGTGGTATATGGGTGTAGCTCATCGGTCTATTTCGAAGTACCTCCAATTCTTCTCTGATGTTTATCAACTGTCTCCTCTGTATTTCCTCTATTTTCTCTTTATTATTGTTCACCTGGGATTGTACTTGTCCTAAATTATTCCCTATATGGTCTAACTGTTCATCCACTTTGTCTCGAAACTTCTATAATTTTTCTTCCGTTTCTTGAAGTATTTTGACCCTTATTTTGCTATTATCCTCAACATTATTAATTTGGTTTATTATTTCTTCTCTGAATTGTATCAATGTTTCATTCGTCCTTTCTATTTTCTCATTTGTTTCAGTGATTCTTTGTTTAATCTCCTCCCTATATTCTTCTAATCGTTGTTTCAGTGTTTCGTTGTTGTTTTTTATATTTCATTATTCTTTTCAATTTTCTTGTTGAGTGTTTCAGTGATACTGTCCATCTTCTTGTTGAGTGTTTCATTATCCTCCTTTATTTGTTGTTTTAATGATTCGTTGTTCTTTTCTAGTTGTTGTTTCAATTCTTCTTTATCCTATTTTAACATTTCATTTTTCTTCTCCATTTTCTTGTTTTCTTCATTGTTCTTCTTCATTTGTTTCAATGCTTATCGCATAAACTCCATTATGCTGTTTGAGTTCGTTTCTGTCATAGGTAATATTGTTTCAATATCTTCCAACAGGCATTGAAAAAATGGCTCCCAAAGAACGTGGGGCTATACAAATTAAATTACATATAAATTTGTACATTTAAATATGTTGTATAAAATGTCGCCCATGAACGTGGGACCCGACACGCCTACATTTAATAATTAATGTATGCTCTATGATTACCAATGTTTGATGAGTTTGTCACCGGACAAAAGGCTTGCCGCATGACAACTGGCGCCAATCGTACACACTATCGTTTTTGGTGGCCCTAAAAAGGACCGAGTGGCGAGAACGGTGATGTTGGTCGTGCCGCGCTGAGATGTTCGGCGGCTGCGCCCGCTGATCGTGGCGTACTGCAGTCCTCCTCTTCTTTCGGCACCGGTTGGAGAGTCGGCTGCCGGCCCAGCGAAATCCATCGCTGGCGCGGAACGGGAGTGCGAAGACGCAAGAACGGCGGCGGTTCTATTCTTCGGCTGTTCCTTCCGGCTGACTCCGCCCCGATGTCGTCCAAGAGAGGAGAGGAGATGAAGTGCGTTCGATGGCGTGGCGATGAAGAGTGCATACAATTTTCTGCCGGCCCGGGTTTTATTAACTAACCGGCATCGCTGATTGGCTAGCTCCGAACACGAAGTTGGTCACGTCTCGGCGGCTGCTGATGCCGGATTGGCTCGCTCCGAGCACGTAGTTGGTCACGTCTCGGCCGCTGGTAACGGAGAGCAGATGTTCGCATATCGCTACCGTCACAACTCCCCCGGGTCTTGAATGCTCTCCGGTACCCAGCCTACTGCTCTTCTCCGGATGTTGTAGAGGTGTCTGTTGGGCGCCATGTTGATTGGTGTGCCGGCTGGTAGCTCGCTGGCGTGGCTGGATCTTGCATCCGCAAGATGATCGTCGCCCCACGTTGGGCGCCACTTGTCACCGGACAAAAGGCTTGCCGCATGACAACTGGCGCCAATCGTACACACTATCGTTTTTGGTGGCCCTAAAAAGGACCGAGTGGCGAGAACGGTGATGTTGGTCGTGCCGCGCTGAGATGTTCGGCGGCTGCGCCCACTGATCGTGGTGTACTGCAGTCCTCCTCTTCTTTCGGCACCGGTTGTAGAGTCGGCTGCCGGCCCAGCGAAATCCATCGCTGGCGCGGAACGGGAGTGCGAAGACGCAAGAACGGCGGCGGTTCTATTCTTCGGCTGTTCCTTCCGGCTGACTCCGCCCCGATGTCGTCCAAGAGAGGAGAGGAGATGAAGTGCGTTCGATGGCGTGGCGATGAAGAGTGCATAAAATTTTCTGCCGGCCCGGGTTTTATTAACTAACCGGCATCGCTGATTGGCTAGCTCCGAACACGAAGTTGGTCACGTCTCGGCGGCTGCTGATGCCGGATTGGCTCGCTCCGAGCACGTAGTTGGTCACGTCTCGGCCGCTGGTAACGGAGAGCAGATGTTCGCATATCGCTACCGTCACAAGTTATATGATAACTAATATTATATTTTAATTAATTTTGTATGTTAGTATTTTAAAATTGTTGTGTGTATTGTATTGTAATAACGCAACTGGCGCCCACGCAAATAAACAGGTGTAATTGTAACAGGAGTAAATAAAAATAAATAAACAAATAACAGTTCAACAATAAATAAATAAAAGCTTGCATACGGTTCACTAATAATAATAAATTATAAATAAATATTTTTAATAATTCAACATGACGACTCCAGGAAATTTGGACATGGAGGCATGTCAAAAAATGATGTGGGCCATGATGGACGAATTAGTTACAAAACAAACAGAAAATATAAATACTAAACTTAAAGAACAAACAGAAAGTTTAGAAAATAAATTAGAACAACAGGCTGAAACTTTTTGAAGAACGGTAATCTTGAAATCTTGAAATAAAAAAAAGTCTAATCGACAGTAATGCACAGTTAAACAAGAAAATTGTTGACATCAACTCACATATTGACACTATCACAGAAAATGTATGTGAAATAGTTGGTAAACAAATGGAACAAATATGTGAAATGATGGTTTCTGAACAAACAATTGTAATTGAAAGTAAGAGAGAACAGAATCATAATTACTGATGATAATTCTAAAACAATAATTAACTCTAGGGAAGAATGTAAAATACATTAATTAAACACTCGTACCGTGTTGGCGGAGGTATATGGCTGATTTCGCTTGATCAGCCATTCTGACAATTATACATTGATTTCTCCTCTCTAATCCTTTCTTCATATTAATAACAACACTAACATCCTTTACCATTACTTCCTTAAATATTTCTTTACACATATTATTTCGTGCCATTCTTTACTTTGAATACTAACATTTCTTACCATTTCTTACAAACATAACATTCTTTCTATTATTAATTCTTTAATCTTTTTACACATATTATTTCTTATTAATTAATTCCTTTTCTTATTAATAATAATTAACAGTAACATTTTTCTTTTAAAAATAATTATTTGTTCACATTCGGGTATTGAGTGTGATTGAATTTACACTCTCCCTAGTTTAAGTTAACAATTGCATTGTGTTCGTCAACAGGAAATCTATTGTACCTCGACGTGTAGTCACCGTTGTCGTATATTAGCCAACATGTACAGTTATTTCTGTCTCGTATTCCTTCCTCGTTATTGTGCATATTCGCCGCGTGACCTACCTGTCTATAGGGCGAGAATGTTTCTCTAGTTGACAGCCACAAATAACCTCTCTCTCTCTTTCTACATTCTTCTCTCTCATTCTCACTGCTGCGCCCCTCTTGTCGAACGCATTCCTTAGTAGTTTGTATGCATTCTACATACACCGTGGAATATTCTTTTGTGCATCATTTATGATAATCTTTATAGTTTTTATATTTATTGTGCTTATCATTATGATTATTGTTCAATCGATAATTACTGTGCGTACCCTTGTCGCGTGTGATTTGTTTCAATCGTGTTACCTTTTTGAATTGTTTTATTAGTGTGTGAGTGTAACCACTACTTTGGATACCTCCGCCAACACGGTACGAGTGTTTAATTAATGTATTTTACATTCTTCCCTAGAGTTAATTATTGTTTTAGAATTATCATCAGTAATTATGATTCTGTTCTCTCTTACTTTCAATTACAATTGTTTGTTCAGAAACCATCATTTCACATATTTGTTCCATTTGTTTACCAACTATTTCACATACATTTTCTGTGATAGTGTCAATATGTGAGTTGATGTCAACAATTTTCTTGTTTAACTGTGCATTACTGTCGATTAGACTTTTTTTTATTTCAAGATTTCAAGATTACCGTTCTTCAAAAAGTTTCAGCCTGTTGTTCTAATTTATTTTCTAAACTTTCTGTTTGTTCTTTAAGTTTAGTATTTATATTTTCTGTTTGTTTTGTAACTAATTCGTCCATCATGGCCCACATCATTTTTCGACATGCCTCCATGTCCAAATTTCCTGGAGTCGTCATGTTGAATTATTAAAAATATTTATTTATAATTTATTATTATTAGTGAACCGTATGCAAGCTTTTATTTATTTATTGTTGAACTGTTATTTATTTATTTATTTTTATTTACTCCTGTTACAATTACACCTGTTTATTTGCGTGGGCGCCAGTTGCGTTATTACAATACAATACACACAACAATTTTAAAATACTAACATACAAAATTAATTAAAATATAATATTAGTTATCATATAACTCATCAAACATTGGTAATCATAGAGCATACATTAATTATTAAATGTAGGCGTGTCGGGTCCCATGTTCATGGGCGACATTTTATACAACATATTTAAATGTACAAATTTATATGTAATTTAATTTGTATAGCCCCACGTTCTTTGGGAGCCATTTTTTATACAACGTATTTATATATATAATTTAAATTTGTGGAGCCCCACGATCTTGGAGCACCATTTATACAACGTAACAAGTTGCAATTTAATATAACGTATACGTGTAATGGGGTTCAGGTGTAATTATAATAAGAGTATTGTATTTATGAGTATTTAAACTTCATATTTATTGTTTACTCAATCTTATAAATAATCATAAACATTCTTAATAATCGTTGGTAACGATATTGCTCATTATTAAATGTTTATATCTTATACTATTCAGTGTTACACATATTTAAAAATCTCTGACATCTAGACATGTTAATAATCTTAATCTAGACATGTTAATAATTTGATTTACTAATAAAATATAAAATAAAAATGTAATTTGAATTTAATTCTCTTAATTCAGATCTGACCTCAACTCGCTCAGACTATACCAATGTTTAAAATTAAATTTAAATTTATATTAATTACTTTTAGACTGGCATTTGTTTTAATATTCAAATTTAAATTATTCTTTTCTATAATTCAAATATCAAATCAATTTAACTATTTATTTTGATAGCAAACTCTACTCTCTCAACTTTAAATTCTCTTTTTATTTATTATTTCTTTATATGCGATCGCTCATTCTTACGACTAAACATTTATCTACATTTCTAAAATATTATTACCGAGTACAAATTTTTCTTTGTTTTAATTTATTGTCTTTTGATATAGTCTTTATGAGCTCTTTTTAAAAATAATTTAAAATGCATTACGCATGTCACCTCGAGTTCTGATGATCTTACGACTTGTTGTCGGGGGTCCAGCGTTGTCCAGAGTTAGTTTTCCATTCCTCCTGTCCTGGCGTGGTCCTGGATACATCTAGAGTCCAGCGTCGCTCTCCAGCAGCGTGTGTGTTCCTGGATACGTCTAGACTCCAGCGTCGTTCTACAGCAGTGTGGTCCTCATCAGAGAGTTGTTATCTGCTGCAAGGTAGATCTTAAACATCTTCTAACGTCCAGCATTCCTCGTCGCTCTGGTAGCTTTTCTGTATATAGTCTTGGTAGGCTTCCGATTTCGGTATTTACTTTTCCGGAATATTGTCACGAATTTAATGAACATTTTATTCTTTCGTTACTGCGACTTGTAATAGAAATAAAAATAAAACTGTTCTGCCGACGGACAGCATGTCCGACTGCAACTGTGTCTTGAAATGAAGAGAAGGGTTTTTGGTCGAACCCTTAATTTATACCCTCTCGAGATTCCGCACCTGTTGGCTCCAAAATCGTCCTGTCGATACCTGCATATCACGTGATAGCCCCCACTCCCTAACCTTTTCATCTATTTGCAATTATTAGCAAATAGCAATGTTTTGCACGGAATCGAGATAGCACAAATCATAGCTAATTCAATTAAGCACTCACTATATTAATTTGAGCGTCTTAGGGTAATTTGCATATTTTTTAGCACGTTTATTTCACACTGTCTTCGCATACCGTGTTCTATTAACGTCATCTTTTCAATGGGGATAACTATAAATTTTACACACACTTTGGTGCCTTTGGTTTGTTCATACACTAAATAGTTTTCGCACAGTGAATTAAAATAATTATTTTATTAATTACTTGGGGCGGGTTGCTGAGATTCCTGTCTTTGCATACACCACTAACACACACAAGATACATGTGTAATACACATACAATTGAGCAGGTGTTCACTGCCTGTCGGAATAGGTTAATTTCTCCTCTAATCTAACAATGAAATATTTTTACAATCTCAGACCTGTCCATTTACCCGTAACTTATACAAATTCTACAAATTTTATATTTATTCAAATTAATGCCTAATACAGCGTATGGCTATATCGTTGCAATATATTGTATAATTTGTGATGTTATTTAATTTGTTTCTTCTGCAAGTAGTGTAATTTCATATATTCTTTTTAACACCTGACACACGTTTCACTGAAAAATAGGTGTTAAAAAAGAATATACGAAATTACACTACTTGCAGAAGAAACAAATTGAATAACATCACAAATTATATAATTACTGCAAGAAACGTAGAGTTACCTATATAGAAAATGATATATATTGTAACGTGACGTTTCACTCAAGATAAAGATTATCATAAATATACTGAAGTACAAAACAATACTAAAGTAATAAACCTGTGTTATGAAATAGATGTACTGTATGTACAAGTAAATTTAAAATCATTGTAAGGAAGAATGTAAAACTAAAATATCAAACATGTATAGAATGAACTGAATAACAATCATTCTAGTAAACTGCATAACAAATCATATACAGAATAGGTAAAAACCTATAATGCAGAGCCTAGCTGGATAACCAGTAACTGGAAGCATGGCAACTTAACCTTAAGAAAATGTAATATAAAAAACTGTAAACCTAGTTCAGTAGTTATATCCGAGTGTAACTGAGAAACACTTAGACAATTCAAATAGGGACCATTATGTTATAAATGGGTGATAAAAGTTTTATTTTGTATAACAATGTTGTAATGTGTGGTAGAAAGGAAAGACTAATATTGAATGTTAAAAGAATGCTAAAGATGTAAAGAAGAATGTCATGTAAATAATTTAGTAGTAGAAAGTGTGGCAGATAAACTGACTACTAGCTACTGAAATAGGAAATAACTATTGTTGGTTATGGACAAGATTATAATGTAGTTAGTAAGAAATAAATGTTACACAAAACCTGCATCTACTTGGTAGATAAAAAGAGACAATATTATGTATAAAAATTGTAATAGACAATGTCCAATATAAAAAGAAATAGTATATGTTATTAGATTAAGGTATAAGTAATCTTAAACGTTTGAAATGTACTAGTAAGAATGTAGTTAATAAGATTTTGGACAAAAAATCTACATCTACTGTAAGCATGGAGAAATTAAGGAATTGTTCTGGGTGATAGGTAGAACAATCGCCAGAACAAAGTACAATAAGAAAATACTAAGAAGGGATACGACGGAGGCCAATGCACTAATCAACGGGGCAACTGGACGTTTAGCGAAACCAAAGATTGTTCTAGCTGAATGTCATAGGGAGACACCCTAGCGAGGAGTACAATTATAAATACAAAGAGAGCGACACAGGAGGCTATTAAACTAATGTAACGAGTACATCTGGACGCTTAAAGAAAAGGGTGGTTCTGAGTAAGGGATAGCAAAAACACCACAGAGAAATTTACTAAGAAAGGCCACACCAAGTGTGTGAACTCTAACAGAGGATGCAGCTGGACATTGGAAGACAAAGAAGGAATTGGTCTTGCTTGGGTATAGAAAAGTCAGCGAGGGGCCAGACAAGGAGATACTGAGAAATCTAGAGCAAAGTGGAGTACACTCATTAACCGGATGTAGCTGTGCGTTAGAAGGCAATTAAGAGAATTTGTCTGAAAGGGGCATCAGGAAAAGTGACAGGATGATTGACATGTGTGAAATCGAACTATCGTCACAGACTGAGGGTGGAACCAAAAGCAAGGAAAATAGAGTAGGGAAGTAAGATATCCTATCAAAAACCAGAGTTCAACGTAGGCGGGTTACCAGGAGTCTAGTTCTTAGAAAAACTATAACGAAAAACCAATGGAAACATAGCATGGTAAGGTGTAAAAGAAATAGGAGGGAATTTCATAGAAACAAAGAACGATAACCAATGGTCACGAAGGTGATGGACTAAGAGAGTCGTAAGGGGGAATTAGAGATATTCAGTATATAAAATAAGCCGAGAGCGCGATCAGGAAGTCTAATAATAATCTTTCGGAGGAGTCGGTCGTAAGTGTTGACGAAAGTATGTTATAAGTTTCGTGAGTCTTAACTTAACAGTTCAGAGTCTTTACGGAAATTCAGAATTAGCTGGTAGTGAAAACCTGCGAATTGACTTAAAACGTACGAAGATTTAACATGAGTAAATAATTGTGAAGATTTGTAACTTATATTATATTTCGTAGAATCAAAGTTAACAAACAATGTGTATAATACAATTAATAATGAGGAGTGTGAACTAAGGTTGTAGTAATATATAACTTGTAAAACAATCAGAATCGCAACATGTGTTCTAAAACAGTCGTGTGAAAACTATAACTCGTGTAACAAGAATAAACGTTATAACTAGTAACCAGTAATTATTTTATTGGAACGTCGGAAGATGCCGGAGTGTATTAGTCAAAGTGAAGTGATCAAAAAAGTGTTCAACTATCATGCAATACAAGAATAAACCACGATATGATTAGCGCATCTACACTTTCATGGCAGATCTAAGGAGTGGTAGATGATAATCAGCGCAGTTCTACACGCCGCAGTTTGGATAACATACCAACAGTAAATTTTATGCCTAAATTAATATTTTGTTAAAACACCTGTCTGTCCTACTCAAAGAACCTACGTATAAAACATGGCGTACTTAAAAAACTCACGTATGTCTTATTAAAGGTAAACGTCATATATTAAAAATGAATCCATTTCAAAATAAAATTGTGGAATATGATATATATAATAGAGATAAGTGTTGAATTTTACCTTGAGATAGAGATCTTAGAATGAATGTCTATTGAGATAGATCATATTTTAAATTAACGAATGATCATAAAATGTTAAAAATCATATGGAATTAATATAAATGACATGTATCGTAATAATAATAAATGCAACAATTATACTGATAAATGTGTATGCGTTTTATTACTAAATAACTACCTGAGGGATAATACAACAATTAATATGCTTGAACATGAATGGTTATTTGTACTCATCATGCATAAGTAAACTTAATACAATTACAACTAACATCAGTAGACTTCATTGTAACATTAATTACAGTTGCTAGATTGAAAGAACGTAATCTATTAATTAACACAATATAATTAATGGTAACTAGTAATAAATTATAGTTATATTTAGCACCACAACTTTGGGCTATTAAAGTTATAATTGGCACTCCAATAGCGGGCTTTAAGAAGGTAATATCTAGCTAACGTAAATTATAGTTATATTTGACGCACACAACAGCGGGCAAAGCAAAAGGTAGACAGGGACATTACTATATATAAATGTTATATTAGATCATGATATGTCCAGTAATAGATCATATGGTCTATAACGAGCAAAGAATAAACGTTAACTGGTATTAGAGTTAAGCAATTTCATTGTAAGAAACAAAGAATAGTCCAATGTACCAAGACATTCTCAGGCCTATTATTCAAGCCAAGGGTTTATAAAAAGTTAAGGTTCATAATTGTAATTACTAGTAATAAAATGCTTGTTAGTAACATAGAATCATATGTACAACCAAGAAAACTAGTAATGCAACAAAAAAGATAAATTTTAAACATAATTTATTAGCATAGGCCAAACATTAAAATTGTTATTTTTAGAATTACTGCATAGAAACATAGCTTGTGAGATCTTAAAATGATCAGGAGAAAAAAAGCAGTTCAATGGTAATAATATCTTTACAATTGTTCATAGCATAAGGAAATTATGTTAAATTTAAGAATTTTTAGTAATTTTGATCTCAGAAAAGTGACGCCATCCACGACAATGAGTGAGATTTTGACCAATGGGAATTTTTCACTTTTGTGTGTACGAACCCGAAGACTGATGCCAAGGAAACCCAAAGACTGATGTCAAGCCAGGAGTCTAGAGTGGGAATTCATCAAGTAAAGAACGTCTCCTCCGCGACAGATATAGCCACAAAGTTAACATCAGAATCGAACCTCAGCTAGGTTAGGTGGAACGTAAACATCAAAACATAACCAAAAAAAGTGAGAAAAGTGTCGTGAGAGTTTATACTAGCAGAAAGGAGTTAAAGTGCATTATTAACAGTGAATAATAAAGTGTGTTTACAAAGAAAAGGAAAGTATAGTGTGCATACTTAAGTTATAAACGACTTATAACGAATTATCATAATACAACTATAACACTTAGTGTACACTTGAAACTATTCCACTACCACTAAACAAAAAACACTAACAGTATTATAATTTTTCATGTTTAAACCATTATTTCTTTGTTTTTAACGTTTAAAGTTGTATAACCTATTGAAATAGGTTAACCTCAAAATCAACATCGTTCGGCCCATACGAACCAAATGTTATTTTAGATATAAGATATTGTTTTGTTCTATTGTAGTCACTCTTCTATTGTGATGTTTTGTACTTCGCAAAAGACATTTTCGTATTTAATTATTGTAGTCACAAGAACCCGAGTTTATATATAAATAACGTAAAAATCTGTAGACGAGGCCTGATTAAGACGATCATATTGCCAACTACTGAGCTAAAAAATTTAAGTCTGGACAACTAAAATTAAGAAATGGTTGTTATTTTTATTTTAAAAAGGAAAGAAACATATATAAAAAAGAATAAAAGAAATTGAAGAGAATTAATTGTGTATGGAATTATTTTGAATCATTTTTTATCAATTTCGGAATATTAGTGTGTTAATGAACATTCAAAGAAAAAGTTGGTAATACCTATTACTTGGGTACCATGTCCGATTTGAATTAAAGTAGGTAAGTGAATCCAATCAGCATAAAGGAAGGACTTAAAATAAATTAGAGAATTTTAATTAATTAAAACATTAAATATATTAATTAATGAAAAATAACCTCAAAACTGGAACACTATACGTACAAATCAACAAGTAAAGGTATAAATTTAACCACAACTCAAGTCGAATACGCCACTTAGTGATCATTTAATAATTTTTTTATTAATTTGAAAGTTTGATTGTTTATCACAACAAGTGTAGTATTTTTTTAGGATATTACATAAATGGTGCACCAACTCTGGGGTATAAAAGAATTAGCAGTTTATTAGATTAATAATTGTTTATCAGAAACACAAGCATCATAATTTTATATATTACAAATTGGCATCCACAACGTGGGGTGTTTAACCAAAAAATACGACAACATACTGAAAAAGAGATACTGCAAGATCTTATATATTATTTGTAATTACGTTACAAATTGGCGCAAACAACGTGAGGCCTAACTAAGAAAATTTTATTTGAAAAAAAAAACAACGGAACCAAAATACATTTTTTATAAGTCTTAACACAACATCTTATTCTTATTTGTAAGTACTTTACAAATTGGTGCAAACAACGTGAGGCCCTTTATTCAAAAATTTTATTTAAAAATATATCAATCATCAACTCAAATTATTATATTATAAATGTAACATATCAACTCAACAAGAATTACATTAAATACAAGAACAATTTATTTGAAAATTATTAGTAAAAATAAAAAATATTTTACATTCTTATTATTCTTATTTGTAATTATGTTACAAATTGGCATCCAACTAGTGAGGCTAGAAGTAGAAATAGAAGATAACCTTGTATCATTTATTGTATTCTTTTAATAGTTTCTACTCTAGTGGCGACTACGATAAAAAACAAAAATGCCACGAAGAGCGACTTCAAGTAAACGAACAGCGGACTCCGAAATGGAGTTAGACATGCAAGAAAAAGTGGCAATGCCTGTTGAAGATATTGAAACAATATTACCTATGACAGAAACGAACTCAAACAGCATAATGGAGTTTATGCGATAAGCATTGAAACAAATGAAGAAGAACAATGAAGAAAACAAGAAAATGGAGAAGAAAAATGAAATATTAAAACAGGATAAAGAAGAATTGAAACAACAACTAGAAAAGAACAACGAATCATTAAAACAACAAATAAAGGAGGATAATGAAACACTCAACAAGAAGATGGACAGTATCACTGAAACACTCAACAAGAAAATTGAAAAGAATAATGAAATATAAAAAACAACAACGAAACACTGAAACAACGATTAGAAGAATATAGGGAGGAGATTAAACAAAGAATCACTGAAACAAATGAGAAAATAGAAAGGACGAATGAAACATTGATACAATTCAGAGAAGAAATAATAAACCAAATTAATAATGTTGAGGATAATAGCAAAATAAGGGTCAAAATACTTCAAGAAACGGAAGAAAAATTATAGAAGTTTCGAGACAAAGTGGATGAACAGTTAGACCATATAGGGAATAATTTAGGACAAGTACAATCCCAGGTGAACAATAATAAAGAGAAAATAGAGGAAATACAGAGGAGACAGTTGATAAACATCAGAGAAGAATTGGAGGTACTTCGAAATAGACCGATGAGCTACACCCATATACCACTGGGAGAAAACAGAGATGCCATTAACTTCAAGGAGTATCGAAGAAATCCACTAGAATTCTTAGAAAGATTAGAGGAAATGTTCAATCGAAATAAAGAAAACCGTGGCATATGATCAAGAATCTGCTGGATGAAAGATTCAAGAACATCACTGATAATTGGTGGACGGCGATAAGGAATGATGTTCACAATTATTCAGAATTTAAACAGGTGTTCAAGACCAAATATTAGTCGGAATCCATTCAGAACATCATCCGAGATAACTTGTGCAACAGAAAGTATAACCATACAAGAGGCCAAACACCTACAGCATACTTTTTAGGTAAATTTTGTATAGGAAGACATTTGGAACCACGAATCCCAGAAGAATGTCTGGTGACCAAACTTTCATACCACTTCGAAGAAGGGATAGTCCATGCCAGACTATGTGGACAGGTGAAGACTATCGGAGCGATGGAAGCCCTCTTGGAGAGTTACGAACAGGAGGACTATTATAGGAGGAATCGACGGAGACCAGAAATCCAAAACGAACGGTGAAATGAACCGAATCGAGACAACAGACAGAGGGTAAATTATGTCAGGGCCAATAACAATAATAATAACAGGAATCCACCAAACAATCGATTCAGAGGTCGTTGAAGGAGTTTTAACAATGACAAGACCTACATAAATCAGGACAGAAGAGACGAAGATAACAGACGCCCTCAACGGAGTAGAAGTGCGGAGAGTCGATGGTCCAGAAGCTGGGAAGGAAGGAGAGAAGTACCCTCTGAAAACCAGCGTAGGGATGACCAGGAGCGACTGATAACCTCTGACGGGAATAGGGGAAACGAGAACTCGCAGTGAAAGCCCCGGACAGCCCGACACTGCAAGCAAACACAGGACAGATAGACATAATTAATCAAAATCAAGAAACAATTACCATTATTAGAACCAACTACTTGAAAACATACAATCGGATTTGATGGAAGAGAGAACGGCTGAAGAGGCAAAACCAAACAACGAAATCGTGTATGTCAGGGTAGAGCTACAAGGTGTATTTACGGACATGATGATCGATACTGGAGCGAACATTTCATTGATCAATAAAACGGAATTAAACAGAATACAAGAGTTAAGCACTGAGAGAATACCCACACTGCCCATCCACAACATAATGACAATAGGAGCAACTGGAAGACAGAACAAAATGGTGAAGCAACAAGTAATCCTGAATGTTACAAGCGAAGGAATAGGAATTCCTATGGTATTTTTAGTAGCCCAGGGGCTACCCTTTAATGTGTTACTAGGGTGTGACATGCTACGGTGCCACTCTGCTATAATTGATCTCAACAGTGGAAAAGTGACACTGCGTTCAGAAGGTGATGAATGGTCCACTGAGATAATAGGAAGCCAATGTGCCCCTCAGTACCGACATTCATACCATGTTAGGGAGAAAATTAGGACACCCATAGGAAATAATGAAGTTGTAACCACAGAATCAGATTTATGGAAGGAGAAGTTGCAGGAAATACTGTCATTCCAAGGAAAGGGCTCTACAGAAGCAGTAAGTGTGGAACAAAAGAAAAATTTAGTGGACATTTATAACAAATACAGAAGCGTATTCTCCACCTCACCAGGCAAAGCAAAAAAATTTAGGTGTGAGCTAAAATTCAGTGAATTTCAATAGAAAATCATATCCGATAGCCCAGTCATTGAAAGAAGCCATTAGGCAAGAGATCCAAAGGATGATCGAAGAGGACATCATCAAAAGAAGTAGTTCACCGTACACCAGCCCAATAGTAGCAGTACCCAAAAAAGACGGACAGATGCGATTATGCCTTGATGCCAGGGAGATAAATAAGATGATTATAAACAACCGGACATCACCAGGGGAGATATATGAAATCATGAAAAAATTTCATGGTTGCAAATTCATGAGCACCTGGGATGCAGTCTATGGATACTGACAGATCGAGTTACACCCAAATAGTCGACAGTATGTTGCCTTTATCTTCGAAGGGAGGAACTACAAGTTTAAACGGCTACCCTTCGGATTGGTAAATTCAGTAGCCATCTTCGTACAGTGTATGGACCAGGTGTTAGGAAGAGAAGCCTTAGAGTTTGCCACTGTATACGTTGATGACATATTGACAACTTCAGCAACATGGGACGAGCACTGCAGCAGAATCGAGTTGGTGTTAAAGAAACTACATCAGAATAACATAACTCTTAAACTCGATAAATCAAAATTTATTATGCAGGAATTACCCTTTCTTGGTTTTATACTATCTGAAACTGGGATAACGCCGTCACCTGAGAAGGTAGAGGTAATTCAGAATTTTCCCAAACCGAAAAATATTAGTCATTTGCAATCATTTTTGGTATTTGCAACTATTACCGAAAATTTCAACAGAATTATTCGGAGCTGACTGCCAAATTTCAACATTTACTATCATCAAAGAACAAGTGGAAATGGGGCAAGCCAGAAGATGATAATTTTAGTTTAATAAAAAGTAAATTTCTAAACAGTGTTGTACTGCACCACCCCAATTTTAATATGAGGTTCTACCTAAATTGTGATGCCAGCAACGTCAGCCTAGGTGTCGAATTGTATCAAGAAGACGAGGAGGGCAATCATTTAGTGGTTAGTTTCGCCAGTAGAATGTTAAGCAGTTGCGAAAAGAATTATACAGTTACGGAGAAGGAACTACTTAGTGTAGTCATCCAGAACTACTTGAATCTTTCATCCAGCAGATTCTTGATCATATGCCACGGTTTTCTTTATTTCGATTGAACATTTCCTCTAATCTTTCTAAGAATTCTAGTGGATTTCTTCGATACTCCTTGAAGTTAATGGCATCTCTGTTTTCTCCCAGTGGTATATGGGTGTAGCTCATCGGTCTATTTCGAAGTACCTCCAATTCTTCTCTGATGTTTATCAACTGTCTCCTCTGTATTTCCTCTATTTTCTCTTTATTATTGTTCACCTGGGATTGTACTTGTCCTAAATTATTCCCTATATGGTCTAACTGTTCATCCACTTTGTCTCGAAACTTCTATAATTTTTCTTCCGTTTCTTGAAGTATTTTGACCCTTATTTTGCTATTATCCTCAACATTATTAATTTGGTTTATTATTTCTTCTCTGAATTGTATCAATGTTTCATTCGTCCTTTCTATTTTCTCATTTGTTTCAGTGATTCTTTGTTTAATCTCCTCCCTATATTCTTCTAATCGTTGTTTCAGTGTTTCGTTGTTGTTTTTTATATTTCATTATTCTTTTCAATTTTCTTGTTGAGTGTTTCAGTGATACTGTCCATCTTCTTGTTGAGTGTTTCATTATCCTCCTTTATTTGTTGTTTTAATGATTCGTTGTTCTTTTCTAGTTGTTGTTTCAATTCTTCTTTATCCTATTTTAATATTTCATTTTTCTTCTCCATTTTCTTGTTTTCTTCATTGTTCTTCTTCATTTGTTTCAATGCTTATCGCATAAACTCCATTATGCTGTTTGAGTTCGTTTCTGTCATAGGTAATATTGTTTCAATATCTTCCAACAGGCATTGAAAAAATGGCTCCCAAAGAACGTGGGGCTATACAAATTAAATTACATATAAATTTGTACATTTAAATATGTTGTATAAAATGTCGCCCATGAACGTGGGACCCGACACGCCTACATTTAATAATTAATGTATGCTCTATGATTACCAATGTTTGATGAGTTTGTCACCGGACAAAAGGCTTGCCGCATGACAACTGGCGCCAATCGTACACACTATCGTTTTTGGTGGCCCTAAAAAGGACCGAGTGGCGAGAACGGTGATGTTGGTCGTGCCGCGCTGAGATGTTCGGCGGCTGCGCCCGCTGATCGTGGCGTACTGCAGTCCTCCTCTTCTTTCGGCACCGGTTGGAGAGTCGGCTGCCGGCCCAGTGAAATCCATCGCTGGCGCGGAACGGGAGTGCGAAGACGCAAGAACGGCGGCGGTTCTATTCTTCGGCTGTTCCTTCCGGCTGACTCCGCCCCGATGTCGTCCAAGAGAGGAGAGGAGATGAAGTGCGTTCGATGGCGTGGCGATGAAGAGTGCATACAATTTTCTGCCGGCCCGGGTTTTATTAACTAACCGGCATCGCTGATTGGCTAGCTCCGAACACGAAGTTGGTCACGTCTCGGCGGCTGCTGATGCCGGATTGGCTCGCTCCGAGCACGTAGTTGGTCACGTCTCGGCCGCTGGTAACGGAGAGCAGATGTTCGCATATCGCTACCGTCACAACTCCCCCGGGTCTTGAATGCTCTCCGGTACCCAGCCTACTGCTCTTCTCCGGATGTTGTAGAGGTGTCTGTTGGGCGCCATGTTGATTGGTGTGCCGGCTGGTAGCTCGCTGGCGTGGCTGGATCTTGCATCCGCAAGATGATCGTCGCCCCACGTTGGGCGCCACTTGTCACCGGACAAAAGGCTTGCCGCATGACAACTGGCGCCAATCGTACACACTATCGTTTTTGGTGGCCCTAAAAAGGACCGAGTGGCGAGAACGGTGATGTTGGTCGTGCCGCGCTGAGATGTTCGGCGGCTGCGCCCACTGATCGTGGTGTACTGCAGTCCTCCTCTTCTTTCGGCACCGGTTGTAGAGTCGGCTGCCGGCCCAGCGAAATCCATCGCTGGCGCGGAACGGGAGTGCGAAGACGCAAGAACGGCGGCGGTTCTATTCTTCGGCTGTTCCTTCCGGCTGACTCCGCCCCGATGTCGTCCAAGAGAGGAGAGGAGATGAAGTGCGTTCGATGGCGTGGCGATGAAGAGTGCATAAAATTTTCTGCCGGCCCGGGTTTTATTAACTAACCGGCATCGCTGATTGGCTAGCTCCGAACACGAAGTTGGTCACGTCTCGGCGGCTGCTGATGCCGGATTGGCTCGCTCCGAGCACGTAGTTGGTCACGTCTCGGCCGCTGGTAACGGAGAGCAGATGTTCGCATATCGCTACCGTCACAAGTTATATGATAACTAATATTATATTTTAATTAATTTTGTATGTTAGTATTTTAAAATTGTTGTGTGTATTGTATTGTAATAACGCAACTGGCGCCCACGCAAATAAACAGGTGTAATTGTAACAGGAGTAAATAAAAATAAATAAACAAATAACAGTTCAACAATAAATAAATAAAAGCTTGCATACGGTTCACTAATAATAATAAATTATAAATAAATATTTTTAATAATTCAACATGACGACTCCAGGAAATTTGGACATGGAGGCATGTCAAAAAATGATGTGGGCCATGATGGACGAATTAGTTACAAAACAAACAGAAAATATAAATACTAAACTTAAAGAACAAACAGAAAGTTTAGAAAATAAATTAGAACAACAGGCTGAAACTTTTTGAAGAACGGTAATCTTGAAATCTTGAAATAAAAAAAAGTCTAATCGACAGTAATGCACAGTTAAACAAGAAAATTGTTGACATCAACTCACATATTGACACTATCACAGAAAATGTATGTGAAATAGTTGGTAAACAAATGGAACAAATATGTGAAATGATGGTTTCTGAACAAACAATTGTAATTGAAAGTAAGAGAGAACAGAATCATAATTACTGATGATAATTCTAAAACAATAATTAACTCTAGGGAAGAATGTAAAATACATTAATTAAACACTCGTACCGTGTTGGCGGAGGTATATGGCTGATTTCGCTTGATCAGCCATTCTGACAATTATACATTGATTTCTCCTCTCTAATCCTTTCTTCATATTAATAACAACACTAACATCCTTTACCATTACTTCCTTAAATATTTCTTTACACATATTATTTCGTGCCATTCTTTACTTTGAATACTAACATTTCTTACCATTTCTTACAAACATAACATTCTTTCTATTATTAATTCTTTAATCTTTTTACACATATTATTTCTTATTAATTAATTCCTTTTCTTATTAATAATAATTAACAGTAACATTTTTCTTTTAAAAATAATTATTTGTTCACATTCGGGTATTGAGTGTGATTGAATTTACACTCTCCCTAGTTTAAGTTAACAATTGCATTGTGTTCGTCAACAGGAAATCTATTGTACCTCGACGTGTAGTCACCGTTGTCGTATATTAGCCAACATGTACAGTTATTTCTGTCTCGTATTCCTTCCTCGTTATTGTGCATATTCGCCGCGTGACCTACCTGTCTATAGGGCGAGAATGTTTCTCTAGTTGACAGCCACAAATAACCTCTCTCTCTCTTTCTACATTCTTCTCTCTCATTCTCACTGCTGCGCCCCTCTTGTCGAACGCATTCCTTAGTAGTTTGTATGCATTCTACATACACCGTGGAATATTCTTTTGTGCATCATTTATGATAATCTTTATAGTTTTTATATTTATTGTGCTTATCATTATGATTATTGTTCAATCGATAATTACTGTGCGTACCCTTGTCGCGTGTGATTTGTTTCAATCGTGTTACCTTTTTGAATTGTTTTATTAGTGTGTGAGTGTAACCACTACTTTGGATACCTCCGCCAACACGGTACGAGTGTTTAATTAATGTATTTTACATTCTTCCCTAGAGTTAATTATTGTTTTAGAATTATCATCAGTAATTATGATTCTGTTCTCTCTTACTTTCAATTACAATTGTTTGTTCAGAAACCATCATTTCACATATTTGTTCCATTTGTTTACCAACTATTTCACATACATTTTCTGTGATAGTGTCAATATGTGAGTTGATGTCAACAATTTTCTTGTTTAACTGTGCATTACTGTCGATTAGACTTTTTTTTATTTCAAGATTTCAAGATTACCGTTCTTCAAAAAGTTTCAGCCTGTTGTTCTAATTTATTTTCTAAACTTTCTGTTTGTTCTTTAAGTTTAGTATTTATATTTTCTGTTTGTTTTGTAACTAATTCGTCCATCATGGCCCACATCATTTTTCGACATGCCTCCATGTCCAAATTTCCTGGAGTCGTCATGTTGAATTATTAAAAATATTTATTTATAATTTATTATTATTAGTGAACCGTATGCAAGCTTTTATTTATTTATTGTTGAACTGTTATTTATTTATTTATTTTTATTTACTCCTGTTACAATTACACCTGTTTATTTGCGTGGGCGCCAGTTGCGTTATTACAATACAATACACACAACAATTTTAAAATACTAACATACAAAATTAATTAAAATATAATATTAGTTATCATATAACTCATCAAACATTGGTAATCATAGAGCATACATTAATTATTAAATGTAGGCGTGTCGGGTCCCATGTTCATGGGCGACATTTTATACAACATATTTAAATGTACAAATTTATATGTAATTTAATTTGTATAGCCCCACGTTCTTTGGGAGCCATTTTTTATACAACGTATTTATATATATAATTTAAATTTGTGGAGCCCCACGATCTTGGAGCACCAAGACAAGTTGCAACTTAATATAATAGACAAGTTGCAATTTAATATAACGTATACGTGTAATGGGGTTCAGGTGTAATTATAATAAGAGTATTGTATTTATGAGTATTTAAACTTCATATTTATTGTTTACTCAATCTTATAAATAATCATAAACATTCTTAATAATCGTTGGTAACGATATTGCTCATTATTAAATGTTTATATCTTATACTATTCAGTGTTACACATATTTAAAAATCTCTGACATCTAGACATGTTAATAATCTTAATCTAGACATGTTAATAATTTGATTTACTAATAAAATATAAAATAAAAATGTAATTTGAATTTAATTCTCTTAATTCAGATCTGACCTCAACTCGCTCAGACTATACCAATGTTTAAAATTAAATTTAAATTTATATTAATTACTTTTAGACTGGCATTTGTTTTAATATTCAAATTTAAATTATTCTTTTCTATAATTCAAATATCAAATCAATTTAACTATTTATTTTGATAGCAAACTCTACTCTCTCAACTTTAAATTCTCTTTTTATTTATTATTTCTTTATATGCGATCGCTCATTCTTACGACTAAACATTTATCTACATTTCTAAAATATTATTACCGAGTACAAATTTTTCTTTGTTTTAATTTATTGTCTTTTGATATAGTCTTTATGAGCTCTTTTTAAAAATAATTTAAAATGCATTACGCATGTCACCTCGAGTTCTGATGATCTTACGACTTGTTGTCGGGGGTCCAGCGTTGTCCAGAGTTAGTTTTCCATTCCTCCTGTCCTGGCGTGGTCCTGGATACATCTAGAGTCCAGCGTCGCTCTCCAGCAGCGTGTGTGTTCCTGGATACGTCTAGACTCCAGCGTCGTTCTACAGCAGTGTGGTCCTCATCAGAGAGTTGTTATCTGCTGCAAGGTAGATCTTAAACATCTTCTAACGTCCAGCATTCCTCGTCGCTCTGGTAGCTTTTCTGTATATAGTCTTGGTAGGCTTCCGATTTCGGTATTTACTTTTCCGGAATATTGTCACGAATTTAATGAACATTTTATTCTTTCGTTACTGCGACTTGTAATAGAAATAAAAATAAAACTGTTCTGCCGACGGACAGCATGTCCGACTGCAACTGTGTCTTGAAATGAAGAGAAGGGTTTTTGGTCGAACCCTTAATTTATACCCTCTCGAGATTCCGCACCTGTTGGCTCCAAAATCGTCCTGTCGATACCTGCATATCACGTGATAGCCCCCACTCCCTAACCTTTTCATCTATTTGCAATTATTAGCAAATAGCAATGTTTTGCACGGAATCGAGATAGCACAAATCATAGCTAATTCAATTAAGCACTCACTATATTAATTTGAGCGTCTTAGGGTAATTTGCATATTTTTTAGCACGTTTATTTCACACTGTCTTCGCATACCGTGTTCTATTAACGTCATCTTTTCAATGGGGATAACTATAAATTTTACACACACTTTGGTGCCTTTGGTTTGTTCATACACTAAATAGTTTTCGCACAGTGAATTAAAATAATTATTTTATTAATTACTTGGGGCGGGTTGCTGAGATTCCTGTCTTTGCATACACCACTAACACACACAAGATACATGTGTAATACACATACAATTGAGCAGGTGTTCACTGCCTGTCGGAATAGGTTAATTTCTCCTCTAATCTAACAATGAAATATTTTTACAATCTCAGACCTGTCCATTTACCCGTAACTTATACAAATTCTACAAATTTTATATTTATTCAAATTAATGCCTAATACAGCGTATGGCTATATCGTTGCAATATATTGTATAATTTGTGATGTTATTTAATTTGTTTCTTCTGCAAGTAGTGTAATTTCATATATTCTTTTTAACACCTGACACACGTTTCACTGAAAAATAGGTGTTAAAAAAGAATATACGAAATTACACTACTTGCAGAAGAAACAAATTGAATAACATCACAAATTATATAATTACTGCAAGAAACGTAGAGTTACCTATATAGAAAATGATATATATTGTAACGTGACGTTTCACTCAAGATAAAGATTATCATAAATATACTGAAGTACAAAACAATACTAAAGTAATAAACCTGTGTTATGAAATAGATGTACTGTATGTACAAGTAAATTTAAAATCATTGTAAGGAAGAATGTAAAACTAAAATATCAAACATGTATAGAATGAACTGAATAACAATCATTCTAGTAAACTGCATAACAAATCATATACAGAATAGGTAAAAACCTATAATGCAGAGCCTAGCTGGATAACCAGTAACTGGAAGCATGGCAACTTAACCTTAAGAAAATGTAATATAAAAAACTGTAAACCTAGTTCAGTAGTTATATCCGAGTGTAACTGAGAAACACTTAGACAATTCAAATAGGGACCATTATGTTATAAATGGGTGATAAAAGTTTTATTTTGTATAACAATGTTGTAATGTGTGGTAGAAAGGAAAGACTAATATTGAATGTTAAAAGAATGCTAAAGATGTAAAGAAGAATGTCATGTAAATAATTTAGTAGTAGAAAGTGTGGCAGATAAACTGACTACTAGCTACTGAAATAGGAAATAACTATTGTTGGTTATGGACAAGATTATAATGTAGTTAGTAAGAAATAAATGTTACACAAAACCTGCATCTACTTGGTAGATAAAAAGAGACAATATTATGTATAAAAATTGTAATAGACAATGTCCAATATAAAAAGAAATAGTATATGTTATTAGATTAAGGTATAAGTAATCTTAAACGTTTGAAATGTACTAGTAAGAATGTAGTTAATAAGATTTTGGACAAAAAATCTACATCTACTGTAAGCATGGAGAAATTAAGGAATTGTTCTGGGTGATAGGTAGAACAATCGCCAGAACAAAGTACAATAAGAAAATACTAAGAAGGGATACGACGGAGGCCAATGCACTAATCAACGGGGCAACTGGACGTTTAGCGAAACCAAAGATTGTTCTAGCTGAATGTCATAGGGAGACACCCTAGCGAGGAGTACAATTATAAATACAAAGAGAGCGACACAGGAGGCTATTAAACTAATGTAACGAGTACATCTGGACGCTTAAAGAAAAGGGTGGTTCTGAGTAAGGGATAGCAAAAACACCACAGAGAAATTTACTAAGAAAGGCCACACCAAGTGTGTGAACTCTAACAGAGGATGCAGCTGGACATTGGAAGACAAAGAAGGAATTGGTCTTGCTTGGGTATAGAAAAGTCAGCGAGGGGCCAGACAAGGAGATACTGAGAAATCTAGAGCAAAGTGGAGTACACTCATTAACCGGATGTAGCTGTGCGTTAGAAGGCAATTAAGAGAAATTGTCTGAAAGGGACATCAGGAAAAGTGACAGGATGATTGACATGTGTGAAATCGAACTATCGTCACAGACTGAGGGTGGAACCAAAAGCAAGGAAAATAGAGTAGGGAAGTAAGATATCCTATCAAAAACCAGAGTTCAACGTAGGCGGGTTACCAGGAGTCTAGTTCTTAGAAAAACTATAACGAAAAACCAATGGAAACATAGCATGGTAAGGTGTAAAAGAAATAGGAGGGAATTTCATAGAAACAAAGAACGATAACCAATGGTCACGAAGGTGATGGACTAAGAGAGTCGTAAGGGGGAATTAGAGATATTCAGTATATAAAATAAGCCGAGAGCGCGATCAGGAAGTCTAATAATAATCTTTCGGAGGAGTCGGTCGTAAGTGTTGACGAAAGTATGTTATAAGTTTCGTGAGTCTTAACTTAACAGTTCAGAGTCTTTACGGAAATTCAGAATTAGCTGGTAGTGAAAACCTGCGAATTGACTTAAAACGTACGAAGATTTAACATGAGTAAATAATTGTGAAGATTTGTAACTTATATTATATTTCGTAGAATCAAAGTTAACAAACAATGTGTATAATACAATTAATAATGAGGAGTGTGAACTAAGGTTGTAGTAATATATAACTTGTAAAACAATCAGAATCGCAACATGTGTTCTAAAACAGTCGTGTGAAAACTATAACTCGTGTAACAAGAATAAACGTTATAACTAGTAACCAGTAATTATTTTATTGGAACGTCGGAAGATGCCGGAGTGTATTAGTCAAAGTGAAGTGATCAAAAAAGTGTTCAACTATCATGCAATACAAGAATAAACCACGATATGATTAGCGCATCTACACTTTCATGGCAGATCTAAGGAGTGGTAGATGATAATCAGCGCAGTTCTACACGCCGCAGTTTGGATAACATACCAACAGTAAATTTTATGCCTAAATTAATATTTTGTTAAAACACCTGTCTGTCCTACTCAAAGAACCTACGTATAAAACATGGCGTACTTAAAAAACTCACGTATGTCTTATTAAAGGTAAACGTCATATATTAAAAATGAATCCATTTCAAAATAAAATTGTGGAATATGATATATATAATAGAGATAAGTGTTGAATTTTACCTTGAGATAGAGATCTTAGAATGAATGTCTATTGAGATAGATCATATTTTAAATTAACGAATGATCATAAAATGTTAAAAATCATATGGAATTAATATAAATGACATGTATCGTAATAATAATAAATGCAACAATTATACTGATAAATGTGTATGCGTTTTATTACTAAATAACTACCTGAGGGATAATACAACAATTAATATGCTTGAACATGAATGGTTATTTGTACTCATCATGCATAAGTAAACTTAATACAATTACAACTAACATCAGTAGACTTCATTGTAACATTAATTACAGTTGCTAGATTGAAAGAACGTAATCTATTAATTAACACAATATAATTAATGGTAACTAGTAATAAATTATAGTTATATTTAGCACCACAACTTTGGGCTATTAAAGTTATAATTGGCACTCCAATAGCGGGCTTTAAGAAGGTAATATCTAGCTAACGTAAATTATAGTTATATTTGACGCACACAACAGCGGGCAAAGCAAAAGGTAGACAGGGACATTACTATATATAAATGTTATATTAGATCATGATATGTCCAGTAATAGATCATATGGTCTATAACGAGCAAAGAATAAACGTTAACTGGTATTAGAGTTAAGCAATTTCATTGTAAGAAACAAAGAATAGTCCAATGTACCAAGACATTCTCAGGCCTATTATTCAAGCCAAGGGTTTATAAAAAGTTAAGGTTCATAATTGTAATTACTAGTAATAAAATGCTTGTTAGTAACATAGAATCATATGTACAACCAAGAAAACTAGTAATGCAACAAAAAAGATAAATTTTAAACATAATTTATTAGCATAGGCCAAACATTAAAATTGTTATTTTTAGAATTACTGCATAGAAACATAGCTTGTGAGATCTTAAAATGATCAGGAGAAAAAAAGCAGTTCAATGGTAATAATATCTTTACAATTGTTCATAGCATAAGGAAATTATGTTAAATTTAAGAATTTTTAGTAATTTTGATCTCAGAAAAGTGACGCCATCCACGACAATGAGTGAGATTTTGACCAATGGGAATTTTTCACTTTTGTGTGTACGAACCCGAAGACTGATGCCAAGGAAACCCAAAGACTGATGTCAAGCCAGGAGTCTAGAGTGGGAATTCATCAAGTAAAGAACGTCTCCTCCGCGACAGATATAGCCACAAAGTTAACATCAGAATCGAACCTCAGCTAGGTTAGGTGGAACGTAAACATCAAAACATAACCAAAAAAAGTGAGAAAAGTGTCGTGAGAGTTTATACTAGCAGAAAGGAGTTAAAGTGCATTATTAACAGTGAATAATAAAGTGTGTTTACAAAGAAAAGGAAAGTATAGTGTGCATACTTAAGTTATAAACGACTTATAACGAATTATCATAATACAACTATAACACTTAGTGTACACTTGAAACTATTCCACTACCACTAAACAAAAAACACTAACAGTATTATAATTTTTCATGTTTAAACCATTATTTCTTTGTTTTTAACGTTTAAAGTTGTATAACCTATTGAAATAGGTTAACCTCAAAATCGACATCGTTCGGCCCATACGAACCAAATGTTATTTTAGATATAAGATATTGTTTTGTTCTATTGTAGTCACTCTTCTATTGTGATGTTTTGTACTTCGCAAAAGACATTTTCGTATTTAATTATTGTAGTCACAAGAACCCGAGTTTATATATAAATAACGTAAAAATCTGTAGACGAGGCCTGATTAAGACGATCATATTGCCAACTACTGAGCTAAAAAATTTAAGTCTGGACAACTAAAATTAAGAAATGGTTGTTATTTTTATTTTAAAAAGGAAAGAAACATATATAAAAAAGAATAAAAGAAATTGAAGAGAATTAATTGTGTATGGAATTATTTTGAATCATTTTTTATCAATTTCGGAATATTAGTGTGTTAATGAACATTCAAAGAAAAAGTTGGTAATACCTATTACTTGGGTACCATGTCCGATTTGAATTAAAGTAGGTAAGTGAATCCAATCAGCATAAAGGAAGGACTTAAAATAAATTAGAGAATTTTAATTAATTAAAACATTAAATATATTAATTAATGAAAAATAACCTCAAAACTGGAACACTATACGTACAAATCAACAAGTAAAGGTATAAATTTAACCACAACTCAAGTCGAATACGCCACTTAGTGATCATTTAATAATTTTTTTATTAATTTGAAAGTTTGATTGTTTATCACAACAAGTGTAGTATTTTTTTAGGATATTACATAAATGGTGCACCAACTCTGGGGTATAAAAGAATTAGCAGTTTATTAGATTAATAATTGTTTATCAGAAACACAAGCATCATAATTTTATATATTACAAATTGGCATCCACAACGTGGGGTGTTTAACCAAAAAATACGACAACATACTGAAAAAGAGATACTGCAAGATCTTATATATTATTTGTAATTACGTTACAAATTGGCGCAAACAACGTGAGGCCTAACTAAGAAAATTTTATTTGAAAAAAAAAACAACGGAACCAAAATACATTTTTTATAAGTCTTAACACAACATCTTATTCTTATTTGTAAGTACTTTACAAATTGGTGCAAACAACGTGAGGCCCTTTATTCAAAAATTTTATTTAAAAATATATCAATCATCAACTCAAATTATTATATTATAAATGTAACATATCAACTCAACAAGAATTACATTAAATACAAGAACAATTTATTTGAAAATTATTAGTAAAAATAAAAAATATTTTACATTCTTATTATTCTTATTTGTAATTATGTTACAAATTGGCATCCAACTAGTGAGGCTAGAAGTAGAAATAGAAGATAACCTTGTATCATTTATTGTATTCTTTTAATAGTTTCTACTCTAGTGGCGACTACGATAAAAAACAAAAATGCCACGAAGAGCGACTTCAAGTAAACGAACAGCGGACTCCGAAATGGAGTTAGACATGCAAGAAAAAGTGGCAATGCCTGTTGAAGATATTGAAACAATATTACCTATGACAGAAACGAACTCAAACAGCATAATGGAGTTTATGCGATAAGCATTGAAACAAATGAAGAAGAACAATGAAGAAAACAAGAAAATGGAGAAGAAAAATGAAATATTAAAACAGGATAAAGAAGAATTGAAACAACAACTAGAAAAGAACAACGAATCATTAAAACAACAAATAAAGGAGGATAATGAAACACTCAACAAGAAGATGGACAGTATCACTGAAACACTCAACAAGAAAATTGAAAAGAATAATGAAATATAAAAAACAACAACGAAACACTGAAACAACGATTAGAAGAATATAGGGAGGAGATTAAACAAAGAATCACTGAAACAAATGAGAAAATAGAAAGGACGAATGAAACATTGATACAATTCAGAGAAGAAATAATAAACCAAATTAATAATGTTGAGGATAATAGCAAAATAAGGGTCAAAATACTTCAAGAAACGGAAGAAAAATTATAGAAGTTTCGAGACAAAGTGGATGAACAGTTAGACCATATAGGGAATAATTTAGGACAAGTACAATCCCAGGTGAACAATAATAAAGAGAAAATAGAGGAAATACAGAGGAGACAGTTGATAAACATCAGAGAAGAATTGGAGGTACTTCGAAATAGACCGATGAGCTACACCCATATACCACTGGGAGAAAACAGAGATGCCATTAACTTCAAGGAGTATCGAAGAAATCCACTAGAATTCTTAGAAAGATTAGAGGAAATGTTCAATCGAAATAAAGAAAACCGTGGCATATGATCAAGAATCTGCTGGATGAAAGATTCAAGAACATCACTGATAATTGGTGGACGGCGATAAGGAATGATGTTCACAATTATTCAGAATTTAAACAGGTGTTCAAGACCAAATAATATTAGTCGGAATCCATTCAGAACATCATCCGAGATAACTTGTGCAACAGAAAGTATAACCATACAAGAGGCCAAACACCTACAGCATACTTTTTAGGTAAATTTTGTATAGGAAGACATTTGGAACCACGAATCCCAGAAGAATGTCTGGTGACCAAACTTTCATACCACTTCGAAGAAGGGATAGTCCATGCCAGACTATGTGGACAGGTGAAGACTATCGGAGCGATGGAAGCCCTCTTGGAGAGTTACGAACAGGAGGACTATTATAGGAGGAATCGACGGAGGCCAGAAATCCAAAACGAACGGTGAAGTGAACCGAATAGAGACAACAGACAGAGGGTAAATTATGTCAGGGCCAATAACAATAATAATAACAGGAATCCACCAAACAATCGATTCAGAGGTCGTCGAAGGAGTTTTAACAATGACAAGACCTACATAAATCAGGACAGAAGAGACGAAGATAACAGACGCCCTCAACGGAGTAGAAGTGCGGAGAGTCGATGGTCCAGAAGCTGGGAAGGAAGGAGAGAAGTACCCTCTGAAAACCAGCGTAGGGATGACCAGGAGCGACTGATAACCTCTGACGGGAATAGGGGAAACGAGAACTCGCAGTGAAAGCCCCGGACAGCCCGACACTGCAAGCAAACACAGGACAGATAGACATAATTAATCAAAATCAAGAAACAATTACCATTATTAGAACCAACTACTTGAAAACATACAATCGGATTTGATGGAAGAGAGAACGGCTGAAGAGGCAAAACCAAACAACGAAATCGTGTATGTCAGGGTAGAGCTACAAGGTGTATTTACGGACATGATGATCGATACTGGAGCGAACATTTCATTGATCAATAAAACGGAATTAAACAGAATACAAGAGTTAAGCACTGAGAGAATACCCACACTGCCCATCCACAACATAATGACAATAGGAGCAACTGGAAGACAGAACAAAATGGTGAAGCAACAAGTAATCCTGAATGTTACAAGCGAAGGAATAGGAATTCCTATGGTATTTTTAGTAGCCCAGGGGCTACCCTTTAATGTGTTACTAGGGTGTGACATGCTACGGTGCCACTCTGCTATAATTGATCTCAACCGTGGAAAAGTGACACTGCGTTCAGAAGGTGATGAATGGTCCACTGAGATAATAGGAAGCCAATGTGCCCCTCAGTACCGACATTCATACCATGTTAGGGAGAAAATTAGGACACCCATAGGAAATAATGAAGTTGTAACCACAGAATCAGATTTATGGAAGGAGAAGTTGCAGGAAATACTGTCATTCCAAGGAAAGGGCTCTACAGAAGCAGTAAGTGTGGAACAAAAGAAAAATTTAGTGGACATTTATAACAAATACAGAAGCGTATTCTCCACCTCACCAGGCAAAGCAAAAAAATTTAGGTGTGAGCTAAAATTCAGTGAATTTCAATAGAAAATCATATCCGATAGCCCAGTCATTGAAAGAAGCCATTAGGCAAGAGATCCAAAGGATGATCGAAGAGGACATCATCAAAGGAAGTAGTTCACCGTACACCAGCCCAATAGTAGCAGTACCCAAAAAAGACGGACAGATGCGATTATGCCTTGATGCCAGGGAGATAAATAAGATGATTATAAACAACCGGACATCACCAGGGGAGATATATGAAATCATGAAAAAATTTCATGGTTGCAAATTCATGAGCACCTGGGATGCAGTCTATGGATACTGACAGATCGAGTTACACCCAAATAGTCGACAGTATGTTGCCTTTATCTTCGAAGGGAGGAACTACAAGTTTAAACGGCTACCCTTCGGATTGGTAAATTCAGTAGCCATCTTCGTACAGTGTATGGACCAGGTCTTAGGAAGAGAAGCCTTAGAGTTTGCCACTGTGTACGTTGATGACATATTGACAACTTCAGCAACATGGGACGAGCACTGCAGCAGAATCGAGTTGGTGTTAAAGAAACTACATCAGAATAACATAACTCTTAAACTCGATAAATCAAAATTTATTATGCAGGAATTACCCTTTCTTGGTTTTATACTATCTGAAACTGGGATAACGCCGTCACCTGAGAAGGTAGAGGTAATTCAGAATTTTCCCAAACCGAAAAATATTAGTCATTTGCAATCATTTTTGGTATTTGCAACTATTACCGAAAATTTCAACAGAATTATTCGGAGCTGACTGCCAAATTTCAACATTTACTATCATCAAAGAACAAGTGGAAATGGGGCAAGCCAGAAGATGATAATTTTAGTTTAATAAAAAGTAAATTTCTAAACAGTGTTGTACTGCACCACCCCAATTTTAATATGAGGTTCTACCTAAATTGTGATGCCAGCAACGTCAGCCTAGGTGTCGAATTGTATCAAGAAGACGAGGAGGGCAATCATTTAGTGGTTAGTTTCGCCAGTAGAATGTTAAGCAGTTGCGAAAAGAATTATACAGTTACGGAGAAGGAACTACTTAGTGTAGTCTTTACATGCTTGAAGTTTCGCACCTACATTTTAGGGTATCCATTAACCATAAGATCTGACCATAAATCTATCTCTTTTCTGAAAAAATGTAAGTTAAATCATGGTCGGTTGACCCGATGGATACTAATTCTGCAGGAGTACAACATACAATGGGAATACGTACCAGGAAAGCAGAACATAGTCGCTGACGGACTATCCAGGGTGAAGATTGAGAAGGGAACCTACGAAACTGAACAGGAAGCCATCGGGAAGGTATTTCATATTATACAATCGAGAGAAGACTTGGAAGGGATTTTGAACCAGGTGAAGGAACAGCAAACCACAGAGTCTAAACTAAGAGCGATCAAGGAACGATTAGAACAAAATGACCCCACTATAATCCCTTATTATTGTAGCCATAACGATTTTATATTCACTCGTCCCACACCAAAGGACAATTATTGGAAACTGTATGTCCCAAAAGTAGCCGAGTCACCAATAATTTTAGACTACCACATCAGATATGGACACATGGGACCTCTCAAGGTGGTAACAGCATTACAAGAACACATGTATATAAAGGGTATAAACAAGAAAAACAAGAAGGTACGACAAATGGTGAGGAGTTGCCGGATCTGTCAGATGGTCAAGGTAAACAATGAACGAAAAGAAGGTGTAGCGGGTCAAATTTTGGGTGTTTTTATTTTCAACAGTATGGGATAATTATATTTTTATTCATTTCATTTTTGGTCGGGAGCCTTATAAAATATGACGAAATAACCGTATTATTGTGCAACGTATAACAGTCA